>CM033713.1:4325541-5527278 GCA_019671005.1 Hibiscus mutabilis | reverse complement strand
AGGTGTATTGGTACGGTTGTGGATCGGTACGGGGCGATCCTAGTACCGATAAGGGGTATCAATACGCGATAGAGCGTATCGATACGGCTTGCAGGTTCAAATCTTTCGAACCTAAAATAAGTATCAGTACTCATGGCCGAGTATCGGTACCTAGAGGAGAGTATCAATACCCACTTAGGAGTATCAATACTCGCTGGGCATTCTGCCCAAAAAAATCGAGTTTACGTTCGGGGGTCCTATAATTCGAGGCAAAGAGCCTTGGGAGTCTTTTAAGGTGTAAAATGAATACTAAAATTGAGAAATATAGATTTTAATACCGTATATGGAATAATTGGCTAATAACTTGGTAAATATTGGGTAAACCGTGTGAGGTAAAAACCCATAGGGATCCTAGGTGGATCAATCGAAACTGTGTGGTAAATTAGGGTCCTTGTTGTGTGCTAAGAGACACCTAGGTAATCGAGTCATCCCTTGTTGCAAGGATTGGATACCCTAAGTGTGTTGCAACACCTTGAATATTCCCGAATGTTAGATTCCGATGCTACGTGGACACGTGCCTCATCCCTTGAGTATATGATCCCGATGCTTAGTGGACGCGGACCCCATTCTATATACATAATTATGTTATTTGTGTGATGCTATGTAAGTGTATAAGGTTCATGTATGAGTTGTGTGTGTGATCATACATTCATAATGCCATGTGTTTAGGCGGTTATGGTAGCGCCAATGCTATATTGCCATGATATCATTTCTATTGCATTTCTTTATTTATGATTTGCATGAAGCATGGTTGAGTGGCGGTGTATCCACTGAGCTTGTTAGCTCAGAGTTCGAAATTGTTGTTTCCGTTCGCAGGTTAGTAGGTTAGCGTAAGGCTTGAAGGAGCACTATCAAGGTTGGATTTCAGCATCGACTCTAGCGGTTGAGTGCAAATGCTAGATGTAATGGGCTATGTATTCCGTAGGACTCTATATGTAATTTGTAACTCTTATTTTGTATTAATTTGGTCAGAGTCGAATATTTTAATATTTGTAAATGGAGCTCATTGATTACGGTTTAAACTTCTGGATTTAACTACGTTTTAAATGTACGGACTTATGTTTTTATTAGATTTGTCATGTTGGGCTTGAAAAGGGGAAATTTTAAACGGTATGGGTTTTGGGCTTAGGGCCCAAATGTGACATCCGGGTCAAAGGTGTTACAGTTTGGGGGAGTGTTGGGATGAAATTCTAGCTCCAGAATTCAAATTATTGGCTTGGGTATCGATACCCCGTTGATTTCATAACAATTTCAGCAAGAGTTTAAGGGAGGTATCGGTACGCGTGGGTGTATCGACACCGTCACTGTTCCATCAAATTTTAGTAGCCAAAATTGGTATTGATACGCTCACGAGCGTATCGGTACACAGCCCCATGTATCGATATGAGCTTTGAGTTAAACCCTCTTAACGGCTAGCCAAGTATCGATACAGATAAGTGGGTATCAGTACTCGCTGGGCAATCTGCTCGAAAATTTCATTTTTAGTTCAAGGGACTTATAATTCGAGGACTAAGGCCCAATAGGTCTCTAATAAAGTAAAATAAATAGTAAAAGTGAAAAATAGAGAATCTAACCTCATATACGTACATAATGTGTCATAACTTAATAAAACCTTGAGTGGGTTGTTTGCTTTGGTTCAATAAGAATTCTTGGTGGATCGGTTAGTTGTTGTATGCCATGTAAGGACATTGTATAGTTGAGTACGTTGTTTGGCGGGATCCGGATACCCAAGATGTGTTGCAACACCATGGTAAGAAATTAGTGAATGGAGGTCACCGATGCTATGTGACCCGGGCCTCATTCGTATGTACTCGATGGGGGATTTCGAGTAAGGGTGTATGCTCCGATGCTGCGTGATCCGGCCTCACCCGGAGTGTATGTTCCGATGTTGCGTGACCCGGCCTCACTCCTATGTTGTTATGGTATAGTGTGGTTGGGCCTTGTGTGCCCTTTTGATGTTGTGTTATGGTTTGCATGTGTTCAGGCGACTATTGTAGCGCCATGTATCAATTTAACTGTCATATCATCTTACTAGTTGCATGCCTAGTTTATGATCTGTTGAAGCATGGTAGAGTAGAGGTGTATTAACTGAGCTTTATGAGCTCAGAGTTTGAAATCGTTGTTTTCTTACGCAGGTTTTTAAGTGGCTGCGTTGAATGCAAAGGAACCCCATCGTTGTTTCCTTGCGTGTTGTGGGAAAATAATGACTAATGCTAAACTAATGCGTCGATATTTCTAGTTGGATAGTCGATGTCCTATATGTGCAGTAGGATTTGAAGATGTACATCGTGTTCTGCATATTTGCCCTCCAACATACTTGTTATGGTGCTCACTAATTAAAGACGAGAAGCTTGCGGAAATTCTGTGCATGAACCTAAAGGACTGGTTTGGTAGGAATTTATCTCAACCAAGTTACTTTGCTAAAGATGTTGGAAACTGAGACCACCTCTTTGGTTCGATTTTATAGAATTTATGACTGTATGGAAATGATGTTGCTTTTGATAATCCTATGGAGGGTCGTAAATCTGTCTTAGGACGATTACTCACCATCTCTTGCTCGGTTATTGATTCGACTACTGAGCCAAAGATTGTGTCGAGGGTTATGGAAGGAGAGCCTACTGTGTGGTCACCACGGCCAGAGGGTTGGTGCAAAATTAACATGGATCTGGAGGTACCCCGGTTTTCTACTCCACCAATTGAAGTCTTATTCCTCGTACATGGATATTAGTAACATTATTGTAATGTAGGAGTCCTTGGCTCTCTTTTTCCTTTTGTTTACCAAAAAAAAAAAAAGAAATTCCTCCTAATTTCAGTTGGATTAAACAAATAGCCACACTTGTTTTAATACAAAGAACGTGAAATCAAATAAATTGGATCCCACACACGTGGAAATGTTTTATTTATTTATGATTGTGAAATGTGGCAAAGAACATGGAAAGTGACCATTTGTCTTTATTACTCTCTCTCTCCATACAAGTGTCGGCAGAGTACAGTTTTCGAGAACCTTGTTTTGTGCATGGTGAGTCGATCCATTTCTTTTTAATTTTCCTAAACGCGTAAAAAAGTGATCTATCTTGTCAGCTCTATTTTAGATATTTGGCAACGCTTTTAACTAACAAAGTAAACCTAAAAGTGATTTTAATTTTTAATGCATTGGGTATCTTGAACAGTGTTTACAAATACATCTCATTTGGTTAACTGCTTGACCTGCAATCTAAAAAAAAGAAAAAAAAATAGTGATTTAACTTTGGTTTTATTCTTTTAGTTGAGATTTGATATTTTATTTTATTTTTATTAGTATATTTAGATTGATAATGTTATTAGTTATTGCAGCCAAAATAATGACATTTTTTATGTAAATATAATATTAAGCTTTTAGTTGTCAATTAAATTTATTATTTGTTAGATATTGTTGATTAGATTTTCAAGTGACATTAATTGTATAGTTGAAAAATGTGATCCGAGAAAAAATAATAATGATGATTTTGCTTAGAATGAACTTGATCTGTCTTCTATTTAGTACAACTAATATGATTATTATTTTAGTAGGGTAAATTTTTTTTTTTTGTTAAAATTGTACCTAACATTTTATTTTGTTTCTAATTTTGATACTTTCGCCGTTTAAAATTAACAGAAATAATGATGTGACTTAATTTAATAACAATTTTAATCCAAAACTTATACAATATATCAATTTAGTTTAATTGATGAAAAAACCCATTGTTTTTTCCTTTAATTTTCTTTTTCTTTAAGTTTTGAATTTGCATGTCATTAAAGAATTTTGGTCGATAATTATTTTTCTGGATATTGGGTATTTGGCAATTTTATAAGTTTTTGGAAATTAATTATTTTTTTCTTTTTTAGAGGTTGTAATCAAAGTATAAATTTGTTTTGAGGGAAATAAGAAGAAAAATGAGAAATTTATATTTTTAATTCAAAAATTTTAAAATGATATTTAAATTGATAGAATTTTAGACTAAATTAATAGATAGTGTAAGTTTTAGACTAAAATTGTAATTAAACCAAGTCATATCCTCATTTCCGTTAATTTTAAACAATGGAAGTACTAAAATAGAAAATAAAAATATAACATTAAATATTACTTTGTCAAAAAAATAATTAAAGAATACTAAATAAGTAGTTTTTTATTTATAAGACCGATAATATCATAAAAATGAGAGATTAGATTTTAAAAAATGCATAGAGATTAGAATTATAATAATAATAATAAAACTAAAAACTTGTGTAGCTGAATGAATCAATACAAACCACAAACTAAATCAATCCTGAATGGGGGACAGCAGCTAATGGTTGCATTTTGAAGGAAAGTTTGAAATTGGTATGGGATAGCTGCCTTGTTATTCCGCCATTGATTTTTTTTTTTCATGTTTATGCCATAAATGTCCCATGAGCTTAAGTCGACATTGCTTCTTTATTTTTCAACTTTTATATTGAAATATCTTTTTAATATTTAATGTCTATGGTGGTCAAAAGACGACCAAATTTAAAGAGGGTGAATTATTCAAAAGTTAAAAATTGATGAAAAATCAAGTAATTTAATTAAATTCACATGATATGATTAGCATCGGTCTTGGCGGAGTTAAAATTTTTATATAGTATGATTATAGTAAAATATGAGGTATGGTGATTTTTATACCATACAAAAAATGTTATTGATCTCATACCCAACAAATCAATGAATAAAAATTCTATACCCCTTTTTGATGCCCCTACTTATGCCCTATCCTAAAATATTAGGTTTAGGATTAAGGTGTAGGGTTTAGGGAATTAGATATAGTGTATAGTTTTTTCTAGGATTTAAAATTTAGAATTTGTGGTTAAGAAATAGAATTTAATTTTTTTAATGTTGAAACATAGAAAGGAACAACAAAAAAAGACAAAATTTCTCTCAAATCACGTGGAATAAATTATAATATTTTATATAAAAAAATCTATATTAGCTCTTTAAAAATCTTATACCCAACAAATCAAATGAGGTCAATTAATCTAAAAATTTAAATGTGGTGAGGCTAATTAACCCAAAAATTTTAATGTGGCTCCGCCACCGGATACAACTTGTTTAGTTGCTACATGTATTAATAATGATCCTTTAATATTCTTCAGTGGCAAAAGTTTTAAGGAATTAGATGTCACGAATCACCAAAATTTTAAAAATTTAGAATTTGGCACCTAAAATTTTAATAATTTAATTTAATTCCTTAAGAATTTTAAAAATTCATATTAAATTTTAAAAGTTTGAATATTTTTAATCAAATCACCTCTAATAATTTTAAAAAAGTTTCATTAAATCTTTCTATCAAAATTATTATTTTATTAAACTCTCAAAAATTTTTAAAAATTTTAATTTAATCCTCCAAATTTTCAAAATTTTAAGTTACCCTCAAAACTCCTATCCTCAAGTTTCCACTTGATATCCTGGATCAACAATGAACATGTCTAATTTATGCCTTAAAAAATTTCTCCTTTATTTTTATTCTTTACACTAAATATAAGAAAATGAAAAGAAAAAAAACATTATTCTTTCCCCTTTTATTTCTCTCTTTTCTTCTTCTCTTCATTTAGATACTTTTTCTACCAAACATTTGTCACATCTTTATATGAATGGGTCATGGTCCCATGGAACTCATGATTAAATGTTATTGAGGTGGGAAGAATGGGATCTCATTCTCTTTTCACATGGCCATAGGCATAGGGTTATATATGTGGTTTGTGAAACAAGGCAAAGAAATGGAGATTGATAAAGACATAAATTCAAGGCCCACCCACATGCTTAATTACATGTGTTCATCAATTACATCTTCACGGTTATTCCCTTTCTTAATATAAAATAATTAAAGAAAAAACTAACACATCAACCATGTGCACCAAATAGACTTGCTACACTAGCAAATCTTGACACTCAAATTTTAGTTTTGAATGGATTATAACAAAAAAAAATTGACATTAAAATTTATTGTTGTATTTCTTCATTATATAAATACCTACAAATATATTAATGAAAAGATTTTAAAACTTTAAAAATAATTATATATTTTCAAATATTTAAAGGAATTTAATTATATTCTTAAAATTATAAAAAAATAAAATTTTGGAGGTCATGACATCGGTCCCCATGGAATTCCGTCACTTTTGTTATTTAAATTAATATTTAACCAATCAAAGAAAATTTCCACCGCCTCTAAATAGTTCATTTTAAGAATTTTATAATTAATGTATATATATAACCCAAAAGCAAAAAGCTCTGCTTCTAAAACCAAACAAATACCGACAAACTTTACCAAACCCGAGAGCCATATTCCTTAAGAGTTTCAGCCCTTAACGTTTTGATCATTAGGGTTTAAAGTTTGGTTTAGGTTGTACTCCATAGGCGGGGGAAATTTCGTTAGTCTTTAAAATTTATCGAAGGGGGAGAATTTTAGGTTTAGGGTTTTGTTTTTAGGGTTACAGTTAGCAAATTTTAACACTTAAGTTTTACTTTTGAATGGATTATAACAAAAAATAAAATGACATTACATTTCATTGTGCCATTTCTTCATTATATAAATACATATAAATATATTAATGGAAAAAAACTTTAAAAAATAATTAATTTTTTTCCAAATATTTGAAAGGGGATAATGAAATTTAAAAAATTTAAATAGTCAAATGATAAATTTAAGATTTTTAAGAAATAATTTAAAATTTTCAAATATTTAAAAGGAAACTAATTTTATTTTTAAAACTATAAAAAATAATAATTTTTAAAATTTTGAAGGTCATCAGTTTCAATTCTTTAATCAATTATGATTTTTCTTTTTTTGTTATTTCTTTTCCTGCTCTTTTCAAAATTAATAGTTACTCGAGTTTATAATTAATGTATTATATAATAAAATGAGAAGATAAGAGGTTATTTGCGAAAAAATATTAATGTTTTGTTATTAAATATAATTTTTTTTTTTGATGCACAAGTCATATGTTTCAAATTATTTGATTGTGAAAGAAATTTTAGTTTTAGGGTTTGACCTTCACTAGTTTGATTTGTTAACGTTTACCAGAGTTTAAAGCATATAGTTCTTTTCATACATTATTTAGAACTAAGATTAAAATTTTAAGATTTGAGTTTGATAGTGTCGGATTGCTTTGTAAAATTAACATTCATCCAGGTAAAAATTTTAGCCTAAAGCGGCTCACAAAATATAAAATTATATGTATTTATTTTATAGTTACCGCATCCTCTGATATCCCTTTATTTGAAGTTACATAGATTTGAGCAAAAAAGGTGAGGCCAAGTTAAACACAATGCTTGTGTATTCTCTCCACCATTTTGTTCTACTATGTTGTATCTAGAGGCTCCAAGTTGTGGAATGAAATTAAAAAACTCTCCCTAATCGTCTTGTCTATAGGTCAAAATCTTTTTCTAGTGTAATTGCTTTGGTCTGTACACCATTATCTTTTGCAAACAATGATGCAACGAAAAAATTTCTGTTAATATTAGGTGCTTGATTCGAACTCCAATCAGAATTTAATATTAAAGTTCACACAGCCAATTCTCTCTACCATTTTGTTCTACAAAAAAAAATGTTTGAGCCATTAAAATAAACTAAAGAACTCTCCCCCTTCATCAAACTGCAAAGCCTTAATTTTGCTATTCTCAAGTTAACATTTAAACAAAAAAAAGGCAGAGAACTTTTTCAGAAAATAAAGCATTGTCTTGATTTGCATCAACAAAAGAATATATAGTATTGAAAAGCAAACCTCCATTCTACAAATAACAGAGACAAAACCATGTAGCATCTACAGTACATGATCAGATCTCATTAACAAAATAAAGTTTCAGATTCCAAACAATGCAGATCAAACAATATAAATTAAAATACATTAATTAAGAAAATACACGATCAGATCTTTGCTGGAACATGACATGAATTCAAGCTATATAAATTAAAATCATATACAACAGCTGCAACTAAACAAGCAATTCAAAAGTGGCCAACAACAACCACATACAATTCACAAATCACAACTAGGCAAAAACTTTAACTCTTCGTTTCTTGGCCTTTGGCACAAGCTCATTCTATCCTAACCAAACTCTACCTTGAGTTAAAATCAAACAATGGCAAACACCAAATCTTTTAAACTTACTACAAAAATCATTGTGTTGGAATGTTTTTGCTTCCATCTGCCAAATCCTTTACTGCATCTGGGAGGCTTTTTAAGACCTGCATTTGAAATGCAACATTAAACTACTTGCAAGTAAAAGAAAGAAGAAAACATAGTGCTATAAGTCTACATTGCACCAATTCTTCATTTTTCTTGATGTACCCGGTCCAACACCCATGTCCGAGATATATCTAGACATGGGCATGGATATATGATCCCCCAACAACCTTTCAAATACATAAAATCTTGAAAAATTTGAACATACTCATGCTGGACACATTAGTTGGACAAACACTCAAGTCCAAGTAGCATAAATATAAAGCAATTGTAACAATGTTAAGAACAAAAACTGAAAATGAAGTCTAAAACAATATCCAAGCCTGTCTAAATTTATGATGGATGAATAGAATGTGATATTGTTATTGTAATCTTACCTGGTATAGGTGCCATGAAGCGAAAGCATCAGTTGCTGCATACTGTAGTTGCTCCTTGGATAAAGGATATAACTCCCAGTTTCCCAGCCTAATTTTCTTGGGCTTTGGAAGTTGCAATACAAAGAATTTTAATAAGACTTCCCAATGAAAGCATTCAGCCTCAGTGCTCAAAAGCAAAACGAAAACCAAATATTTTGGTGGAAGTTAAAATGTTAATACTATTTATGGGTTGAGAACTAATCATGTTAGGGGTATGTAAGATGAAAGCCTGCTTCAGTGTTGACCAGGATTTCAAATAGCTAAATTAGATGGATACCTCTTTGCAAATAAGCTCCTCAGTGAGAGCTGCAAGACTCCAATTTCTCCGATCCCTATTGAACTTTTGATTTGCTATATCTGAAAGATCTTCCAGACCTTTAACAGATACATTATAGTCACTGAACATCTTGACAGCATCCCCATCAATTGCAACTCCAGTCTGTTCATTTGCAAGCATTATTTTGAAATACTAAAAACTAAATATAGATTCTAATATAGAAGTTCAGGACTTTAGGCTGCCAATAAAAAAACTTAAAATAAAGACATTACTTTTATAATTTTGGAATCCTCAAGAAGAACCTGAAGACTTTGAGGTATTCCGGAATGAATAATATGCATCACATAACAATAACGACGGTCACAACATATCTGCATCACTGCAGCCTTTCCAGGCAAAATACCTGCAGTGTCAAAATTCCAAACATAAATAATTATCCATGCAGTATTATTTAATGCAATTTTAACTAAACAAACTCCCTTATACCCTTTGCAAAATCTTAAAAATGAGAATAAAGTTTATTACTCGGAATATGAAACTCTTCCAAATATAACTGAAAGGGATGCAAGGATGCAACCTTGGTTTCTGTTCCTCACTACTAGGCAGAATGTAACCAAAATCCAACCAACGGGATGCAAGAAGTTCTAAACGTGTGTTTATATGCTTAGATATAAAAATTTAGCCAGTAATTATCCCCCTGCTATCAAGCTCAATAATCTGCAAAGTCCTGAAATGTTATTCCCATTTCCCTTAAGCAAATTACATGGACTCTTCAATAGTGATTGCCATACTCATGCCCAATATTTCATCAACAAGATATGACAGATAATATGCATTTTACACTTCCATCAAAAAAGTGATGGTAGAAAATCAGTTTAAAAGTCATGTTCAAGTCTTTAAAACTGATAATGGGAGTGAGTACTTTACAAAAATACTAGGTTCATATTTTAAAGAAAGAGGCATATTTCATGTTAGCTCATGTGTTGATACTACACAACAAAATGGGATAGCTTCTAATGTACGTGTTCCAAAACATTTTTGGGGAGAAGTTGTTTTAACTGCTACAAATCTTATCAATTGAATGCCTAGCAAAGTGTTACACTTTAAAACACCCCGTGATGCCCTTCAACAATTCCCACATTTCAAGTCATCTTTTTATATCACATTAAAAGTCTTTGGTTGTTCAGCCTTTGTTCATGTTCATCAGCAATTTAGAACCAAATTTTATTCAAGATCCATCAAATGTGTCTTTCTAGGCTACTCATCTACTAAGAAGGGCTACAAATGTTACTCTTTAATCACCTAAAAAATATATACTTCCACCATGGATGTAAATTGTTTGAGAACAACTCTTATTTTACCAAATTTGAAATGCCTGGGGAGAATTCAAATGACTTTCATCTTTGGGACAGCCTTAAAACCATTTAATCCACACAAACACCTTTTCATCCAAAAGAACTAGAGACCACCCAAACAATTTCACCTTATCCACAAAAGTTTTTGTATTAACACAAATTCAAGGTGTCCACGTTTTAATGTTACCCTAAATGTAATGTGAGAATGATTTAAATAGGTCACTTCCATCGTAAGGCAAACAAGAAGAAAAGGGGAAAAATTGCAAGTATACAACTATTTAGGCTATCATGGTTAGAGTCCTTCGATTAAGAGGAAAATATTAATTATGGCCAAAGCAACTCAAGAAACATGGAATAAAGAGCTTCATTTAACTTGGATTTTATGGGTAAGAAGACATGAGCCTTCAAGGATCTCCAAATACATGAGAAACTGGGGGGGGAAGAAGATATTCGTTCACTTACATATATTTGACTCTCACACCTAAGTCAGAGTTATATAGGTGAAGAATGCTTAGCTTCCGGTTTAAAAGAAATTATAGCAATGCTGCTTTATGGATGAAAAGTGTACATGAAAGGCAACAACAAACACTAGAGAGAGAGCTTTAGTTTTGAAACACAGCATTTCAAAACCATTAAACATCAGAGTTATAACAAAAATTAAACAAAGAATTACTAAAACGCAATGCCAATTCTAGCATAACTATTCCATCTAGAAATCATGCACTTTGAAAAATCTCCAACTTAATATCTCAGTTCTCTAAAATATTGCTAGTTTTTAAGGAAACAAACAGAAAAGATAATATGAAATGAATGTAGCAAGCCAAGACAAGGGGTAAAGGAAGCAAACCTTTTTCGAAAGAGGGTTTCCACTCAATATCAAACCCTAAACTAACTTGACCCATTTCCTTTTTCTTAATTTCAAGTGTTTCCAAAAGCTCCATTGCAGCTTTTTCCACCTCAGCTTTTGTTCTGCTGTACAAAATTTGACCCCCAAATCTCAACGGCGGATATCTAAGCTTTGTGTAAGCTGCAAAATCAGAAAATCAAAGGGTTTACTGATTCATTTATTTCAATTTTAAAAAATGGGCAAGTGATAGAAAATACATTGACAACGTGCGAAGGAAAATGGAAAAGAAGGTGGCGGAGAGACGATGGAATTGGGTAATTTGCGGCGGGTTTGGGCGATATCTTCACGGTGGATGGCGAACTTGCGTTTGTTGAGGAGTGAAGATGAGGAAGAACGAAAAGAGGCTTCAATGGCGTCCATTGATTGGATGACTTGTTCCGTGAAATGCTGGTCCCAATCGGAACTGTAGCTACTGCTTTCTTCGAATTCCATTCTGACGTCGGAAAACTTTAGCTTTAGCTGGATCTGTATCTGTATCTGTATCTGTTGAAAGCCGCGTCAGGTCACACCTTGAACCTTGATTGGTTTTTCAAAGCTTTTCAGCCTTCTCCGATTCTGTTTTTTTTTTTTTTTAGTTTGATTTATACCTTAAAAATAAAAGGTTTAACTTATTAAAATTTAATTGTAAATTTTAAATTATATTAATGAAAATTATATGTGAATTAACAACTAAAATTATAATATAAATATAAAAATATTTTATGGTAACGTATTTTTAATATTTTTAAGATGAGTCTATCATGTTCGAGGAGTACCGTTGAACACATCATTAAATTGATTAATAAAAATTAAAAATTGTAAGAACTCAACATATAATTATAAACTCCTCCGGCTACTAAGATGTTTCAGTTCGTCAGGTTGTCTCTTGTCTGCCCATAAATTCAGCAGCAGTTCGAAAGGTTAACCTATTCAAAAATCTTCAGATCTACGCTTATTTTCAACTCCCTAAAGCATTTTGTCGCTTACTACGCCTTTCTTCACCTCTAGATGTCTAAGTATCCATCGTTTGAATTTAAAGTTAAGAACTATTTTATTTTAATTGGCCTTTGAGAACAATCTAGTTATAGGAAGGATACAACTCTTCTCTTTAATAAAGAAAGGGGTGGTATAGGAACTGGAGCAGCTATAATAGCTCTAGTGCTAGAATTCGACACACATGTTAAGCATATTCTTTCGATATCACATGATTTATGTTGTGCACCTATTTATGAGCTTCCAGTTGGCTTATCAGCGAGTCAGTAAGCTAAGGCTAAGATGTTTCTCTGGAAATCTGACATCTGCTGAAAGGAAGACTAATAGACTAAGAAATTTCAGTCCATATTCACATTCTAAAGAGTCGGGCAAGCCAGAGTGATATAATAAGACATCGCAATCACAGTGAGCTAAGAAGCAGCTTATGGTACGAGTCTTTCTTTCCTTTCTGGATTATATAAAATAAAATTTTAATTAAATTATTTATATTATATTTTAATTTTTTAAATAATTGGATCAAATACTAGCCTTAGTCCAGAAAGAAAATAAAAAATCTTAAACTCTAAATCATAAACCCTAACACCTAAATTCAATGTTCAAATTTAAAGTTTAGGGTTTATGATATAGGTTTTAGGGTTTTTATTTTTTAAATTGACTAAGATTGATATTTGATTTAATTATGTACATGAAAAATAATTTAATTAAATTTTTATTTAAAATAAAAATTATAATTATATATTGAGTCGTTGAGTTTTTTAATATTTATTAATCAATCTAATAGTGTTCAGCAGTATTCGTCGAGCGTCGTAGAATTTTTTATATTTTTATATATGAAATATTAAAAAACATAAATTTCAAAAACATAATCAGAAGTTAATATAATTTATATATCAAGAAATTAATATAAAATTTAAAGACAAA
The DNA here is from genome assembly GCA_019671005.1 of Hibiscus mutabilis. Lineage (NCBI taxonomy): Eukaryota > Viridiplantae > Streptophyta > Magnoliopsida > Malvales > Malvaceae > Hibiscus > Hibiscus mutabilis. The sequence continues at coordinate 5,514,174 of CM033713.1, read as the reverse complement.
TATGAATCACATATTAAATCGCATACTGTAGGGATGACAATGGATCTGACTTTATAAAGTTCAAGTCCAATCCAATTAATAATCGGACCTAAAAAAATTCAAGTTCGAATCCAAGTCCGATCCAATAAAATATCTAAAATTCAAATCTGAAAGTTCGAATCCAATTAATTTTTCTCTTTTCTTAAAGTAACATCTCAAATAAATATCTTTAAATAAAAAATAATTTCCATCAAACTTCTCTTACTACCACCAACCACACAATCATCATCATTTGCAATTTGAACACGTGTCTCTTTTTTTTTTGCTGATTTATCTCATAAAAAAGAAAAGATATAAAAAGGAGTAGAAGATTTTTCATCTCACATTCCTATTAAGATTATAACAATAAGAACGAATAAATTTATTTTTTTATAAAAAATTTCAATTGAAAATACATAAAAAAAATATAAATATCAAGAGTACATTAAACCAAAAAATTAATGTGAAAAATATGTAACGCACTACTATTTTTAGGAGCCATTGATACTAAACAATAAAAGTTGGCTGCTAGATATATAAAACTCTCTAAACTAATTAGATGGTCTTTTCAAAAAACATTCATGATTGTTAGATCTCTCATGCCTTTATATAGCCTTTTTAATCCTAATTCAACTAATATTAGGATTTCAATATATATATATATATATTAATATATATAATCCTAATTTAACTTTAATTAGAATTTCAATATGTATATAAATAAATAAATATATATAATCTCAATTAAACTTAATTAGGATTTTAATCTAAGAGTTTTAAATGTTTTTATTTAGATTCATGTATGGATCGGATATGGATTCGGATCGAATTAGGATTGGGTCATGGCAATGTCCATATCCGATCCACCTCCTATTAAGACACGGACCATTTTTTCGAATTCGGGTTCGGACTTTTTTCGGTCGAATTTGAATTGAATTTTTTTCTTCGAATCGGATTAGAATTATATTGCCATCCCTATGCATACTACCATAACATTTTGATTTGGGACACATTTTCTTTATATATAGGAAATTTGTTAATTTAGAGAAAGAATAACAAGAAAATGTGTACCATCAATTACACCTATGCAATCTTAAATAAATAATCATATTGTTATACCTTAAAATGCAGTATATATCTATAATCATTACGTATTTATTTTAGTATTGAGTTAAAAAACAATCATCTAGTGCAGTTATGTCAGTAGCTTTTTGTGAAACTTTCTCGAGTATAATTGTAAAGTGTCAATTGATTGTCGCTTCAGACGCTTGAAATCTCTCTCAAGATTACGAGTCGAATTAAAACGAGTCCAGTTTTTTACCTTGAGTCGAATCGAATAATTTAATTTTTTTTAAGTCGAATCGAGATTTGCCCACACTTAACTGTAACGTTAGTAAATCCCCCTTCTCGACAACTACTGTGATTGTGCTTCATAACGATGTTAGTACAGGTCTCAGATATAGAGTACTCAGATTTGAGCAAAGATGTGAAGCTGAAGAACGTATGAAAAAAGGGCGTAGGAGGCCTCGCAAGAATAAAACAACCTCCAGCAACATTTGCGAACAGTTCACAACGTCCAGCAAGAATAAAACATACACTTCTTTAGATGACGATGGAAATGTACACTTCTCATAAAACCCCACTTACAGAAATACGCCTTATTAAACTAAAACATTCTTTCTTTCTTTCTTTCTTTCTTTCTTCTCATAATATAGAAAACCTCATTTGTTATCAATGTTGAATAATGAAAAATGAAAATTTTAAATTAAATAAAATATTGTGGAAAATAATAGACCAACGACAATAATAATGATTAATTAGCAAATTCATCTATTTATTTATAAAATCACAAGAACGAGAACGAGAACTGATGTGACTTGTCCAAAAAAAAAGAGTCCACAAGACTTGTTTACAAAGATTTCCAATAGAATTTGACTGAGGCAATATTTAAGTAATAGGTTACTTATAAATTTGATATTACAAATAAAAAAGAGTAATTTACATTTTAGATAACTAAATTTATTAATAATTTGACTAAATCAAAGATTTGTGATCTAAAAAGTTTTAAGTTTGGAGGTCTGAAATGTAAATTTCCCCCAAATTAAGGGTTAAGAATAATTTTCCAAGAAAACCGATTTCAAATTATAGTGTAAATTTGAGGACTATACCTTTTAAAATAACTGCGACACATGACATAACAAATAAAGTGGTACTACAATAGGCCACAATTATTTTCCAGACATTGGGATGTTGAATCAAACAACCCGTGTTTCTCTCCTTCATTGGTAATTAAAACCCCAAAGTTTCCAGCAACAAAAAAAAGGAATACATATGTTTTATGCAGACTCTTATAATAAGATAAAACAGCAAAAATTGAAAGATGGTATCAAATTGACCAGTAAATAAAGACACTTAAAACAGTAGGCAGAAGCATTTGCATCCCCCCCCGGTCCATCATAAGACCCTAACAGCTCCCGATCAAATGGTTTTTTAGATCTAATCCTTGTATTTCATTTCGGACATCTTGAAGCCGGGCATATCGAACGAGGATGCAAACTTCTCAACATCAGTCTTGAGCTCTTGGATTTCCTTGTTGTTGTCCAAACCTTTGTTGAAGTCCTTCAAGAGCTTACCGTATTGCTTTTGGATGTTCAAGGTGATTGTCACAGCTCGGTGGAGGAACTCACCTATCTGCTCGAAGTCCTTCTCAACCAATCCCCTTGAAGTCATGGCGGGGGCACCTGTCACAATTCACAACTTGCTTCAAATGTCGGTACAAGAGCCATTTAATAAAAAAAATGGCCAAACTTTCAAGTGTTCAGAATTGATTTCACTTAAGATGATCCAGAGTAACCCAAGATCGATATTGATTAAAGCAGTAGCACGTACCAATTCGCACACCTCCCGGAGCCAAGGCACTGCTGTCACCGAAAACAGCATTCTTGTTAACAGTGATGTTGCAGAGGTCACAAAGCTTCTCAACCTTGTTTCCTGTAAGGACAATGATAAAAACAATGAGAATTCAATCGAAGGCAATTGTTCAACAACCGAGAGGCCTGCCAATTCAACCGACATACCAGTCAATCCAAGAGGTCGGAGATCCCAAAGAACAAGGTGGTTCTCAGTTCCACCAGTAACAAGCTGGTATCCCTTGCTCATTAGGTACTTTCCGAGGGCAACAGCATTGGCCTTAACTTGTTTAGCATAAGCCTTAAACCCAGGTGTCATGGATTGTTTCAAGGCAACAGCCAGAGCACCAATCTGGTGATTGTGAGGACCACCCTGAAGGGACGGGAAAACTGCAAAGTTGATCTTGTCTTCAAAGTCATACACTGCACCTTCGGGTTGGCCCTTCTTTGGTGGCTTTGGTCCCTTGCGGTAGAAGATCATGCCAGCCCTAGGACCCCTCAAGCTCTTGTGTGTGGTGGTTGTGACAATGTCACAGAACTCAAAAGGGTTTGCCGCCTCCTACTCGAACAATAGAATCCGTAAAAATTAATAACGTGAAATTCTATTACTGCATTAAGGAATCTAATAAAGCAAAAACAATTGCTGGAAAAACTTCAGATACCAACTTCATGATGAAATAAAGATCGTGGGACAAATTTTCACATTTAAAAAAGAAACTTTGAAAAGGACCTAACAACAGAAACAGTTTGATGGGGAAATCATATTTAGATCCAGTCATATCACCATTGTTACAGACAAAAGCTTTATTAGAAACCTATTCAGACTGAACCACATTAAGATTCTCAGATCTGATTAATGTTTTAGTGATAAAGCATTTAACCTATATGAAAAAGATTCCACCATAGATCTAAAATTTCACCTCAAAATACAAGAGAAGAATACTAAATTGAACACAATTTCTTCCATTTCAATTCAGCACACTAAAAATACAATGCATGTATGCATTAAAAGACAGAATAAAGCATAAAGAGACATAAACTAGGATTGCAATGCAATTGTTTAATTAAGATTTAAAACAAAAGCTACCATCAAAATAATGTCACATCAAAGTTCCAAATCCAGAATCTAAACATCATGCTGAATGACACAAAATCCCAGATCCAATCCATAAAAATTTTAGTAACAAATAAACAATCGATATCCCCAATAAAAACCCAGATCTAAAACAAACAGTCACTATCATGCAAGAAGAAAGATAAAAACAAAATAAGATCCAACTAAAACAATATACCTGAGCAGCAACAAGGCCGCTAATATGAGCCATATCACACAACAAGAGAGCACCGCACTTATCAGCAACGGCCCTGAACTTAGCGTAATCCCAGTCCCTAGGATACGCACTTCCACCGCAAATGATAAGCTTAGGCCTGAAATCCAAAGCCTTCTCTTCCAACTTATCATAATCAATGTACCCAGTAGCGGAGTTCACCTTGTAAGGCAAACTCTCGAAGTAAATGGAAGTAGCCGAAATCTTCTTCCCACCGGAGGTGTAATATCCATGGGTCAAGTGACCACCGGAAGGCAAATCAAGACCCATGATCCTGTCATGGGGCTGAAGAACCGCGGTGTAAGCGGCAAAGTTAGCCGGGGAACCAGAGTAAGGCTGGACATTGACACCCCATTTGGTTGGGTCGAGATGGAAAGCCTCGAGAGCGCGAGATCTGCAGAGGTTCTCGATCTCGTCGATGAATTCGTTGCCACCGTAGTAACGGTTACCGGGCATGCCCTCGGAGTATTTGTTGGTGAGGGCACTGCCGAGGGCTTCGATGACGGCGAAGGAAGTGAAGTTCTCGGAGGCGATGAGCTCGATTCCGCGGCATTGGCGGCGCTTCTCCTTCTCGATCAGGTCGTGGATTTCGGGATCGACGGATTCGAGCGATGAATTGCCCCAGGTGTTCACTGGATCCATTAGGTATTTCTCTTTTTCGAGAAAAAAAAATTAAAGAAAATTGGAAGTGAGGAAAAATGATGAAGGGGAAGGTGGGCAAGTTTGCTCAAGTTTATAAAGTAGTTTGATTAAATTTTGAAGTACCATTTTACCCTTTTTCTCTTTTTACTCCAAAAGTATTTTATTACACTAATGGGTGGTGGGTGGTTGTTAATGCTTAAAATGATTTTTTATATACCTTATGGAATAATGACAGATTTGGACCCTATACCTTATTGAGTCTTTTAATATGGCACAAATACTTTAAAATTATCGATTTTAATATCTATAGTTCATTTCATCTACCAATGTGGTACCTACCCCTCCCTAACGACATAAAATATGTTATGACGTCATGTGTTGATACAAATAATTGATATGGAACATGTTATGACGTCAAGTGTCAGCCAAAATAATTATTTAATTTCATATTTCCTTAAAGACATTATTGGCACTCGAATTTTTCAGGAAAAAAACCTATTTTAGTCTTTAAATTTATTTTTTTCTCTTTTTGAACCTCAAATTTGTCATTAAAATGAACAAACTCAAAAACAAGAACAGAAGTAAAATGGATGAATTTCTTACAACCAGACAATTTTGATTTTTGGTCATATATTGGCAGCTCAGCTGTCTAAAATGAGTGGATGGTGTCCTCGGCCATTATATCTTACGTCACTCTCAAATACCCTTTTTTTTAATCTTTGGCGCCTAATGGCCAAATGGGACTGTTGTTGTTGAGTGGCAACTCAGTCATTTCATTGTTTTCAACAACCACCTAGTTCTCTGCCTCAAGATTCACAACTTTCCTCCACCTCATCCCTTCCTGTTTGGTTGATTAAATTATTCAAATCTCAATTCTGTTTAGTTTAAAATTTAGTCATATAATTTTTATATATTGTTTAAATTATTCAAATCTTTCTGTACCCATATGTTATAAGATATTACATACTTAAGCAAGGATAGACAGGGGGTTGCAGGGGGCAATCGACTCCCTAAAAATTTAAATTTTTTATGTATTTTTTATTAAAAATTTATTTTTACCTTCTTAAATTTTTATAAATTCGTCCCTTAAAAATTTATAGGTTCGTTCCTTAACTTAAGTCTTGCGTTCGTCCTTACTTAAAAGCATGTTTGAACACAATCTCCCTACTTTTATTATATCATCGGTAAATCCAAATTATTAGTATCGGTCACTATTCCGATCAAAATGTTGACTTGCTTTAAAAAATAAAACTTCAAAACAAAAAAAAACACGAAATGTGTGTTAAGATCAATTGAAATGTTGAATAATGATATTATACAAGCAAAAGATCAAAAAACAATAAATTATAGTGTAACGATTAAATCTTAAATTTAAACATAATAAAAATAATCAAAAAGTATGATTTGACCTCATATAAAAATAATGCAAAAATAATTTTAAAACTTATAAGATACAAATAAATATATCAAAACATGGAAAATATATTTTGATGATACTAAAGCATACCTTTTGGGGGTTGGTGGTGGAATGGTATCATTTTCGGGTTCGTACCTAAAGAATTTTTGTTTCCAGATTGGTACCTGAATTAGGCACATTCTTCCAAATTGGTATCTAAAGAATTTTGCTCCCAAATTGGTACCAAAACTTTAATTTTATTCATTGTTTTGGTAATTTTATCAACAATTTTAATCTCAAAACTTATACATTCTATCAATTTGATCCTAATTCAAAACAATTCAATAAACTGAACCCTTCATATTTAAAAATTACATCAATTTAGTCATTTATTACGATATTGTCAAACCAAATGAGTCTATTAGAGGGGATACTTAAGAATTTAAAGTTAGATACTTTTTTAAAAATAACATGTGACCTATTTATTAATTTTCATTTAATAATGATTTTAGAAAATTAAAAAATCATTAAAAATTTTCAAAAAGAAAACTAAACATATTTTTATATGAAAAACGAAATCACCAAAGCTCATTATCACCGTCGATCTCTCCTCCGTCGTCGTCAGCCACTACCCACTTCTCGTAGCGCACCGACGATTCTACAAGAATATTATCTTCAAGCTTAGCATTGTTAGTGTGAAAGTATTAAAAGATTGATGATAAAAAGAACGTCATTGAATAATGGATAACCAACGAAAGTGTCGACGACAAGAGGTGGGTGGCTGATTTTTGACGACGACAGAGGAGAAGTCGGAGGAATAGGCGATAATAATGAACTTTAAAGATTAGAGATTTAGGGATTTGTGAGTGTTTTTTCAATTTAGGATTTGGTGGGTCTTTTTAAAAAATAAATTTTTATTATTTTCTAAAAGTAAATTAAAAAAAAGTAAGGGACATAAATTTTATAATAACTATTGACGGATTGAACTTAAAATGATGACATAATGAAGCATTAGAAATTTATTTTGACTAAAATAAAATTTTAGGGTACCTAATGTAAAAATGAGATATAGTTTGAACATTTATTTTGTAATTAATTTTAATTTTTTTTATAACTATCAGTGTTTTATCTATTTACCAACTAATTCGAATTAAGTATTGCATAGGTTTATAATGGGAGCGACTCTTCTAACACAACTTGCTTCATTCATAATGTTAAATTTTAAATTATGGACATTATTTACGTGATCTAACGTCTCATACCACTAGATCAACTGATAGCTCATTTAAACAACGCCTGAAATTCGAATCATGATATTGTGAATGTAACATACAAAATTAAGAAATTTTTTTCATAATTGACATTTATAATATTCAATCTAAATTTATCGATCAATAAATCGAATATTAATAATTATTATAAAATAATAAATTTAAGCATAGTTCGTGGATTTTATTTATTTTTCATTGAAGAGCTATCGGTGGCCTCTCATATAATATTAGTTGCGGCGTATCAACATGTAGTTAACACCAAGAAAATGTCGACATTGTTCAAAAAAAGAAATTGTTCAAAATTCTCACCTACTACTACTTTGTGTTGCATATAATTTATGTTTTATTAATTTTTTTTCTTTAATTTTCTTATTTTATAAAATTATATTTAAAGCAATATTTTAATGTTATATTTTATATAAGCAGAAGAAGAAATTGTCTGAAATTAAATTTGGTAATTTAATATAACTAGAATTAAACGTATTTTTCATTAATATATCACAAACTGATCAACATGTTTTAATATCATATATAATATAAATTTTATGAATTTCATGGTATTCAGTGTAATATAATAATTTAAACAGTGCATGTGGGGCTTAAACTTTGATATAGTATGCGGCCACACTTTTTATTTTTTATTTAGACTTATGTTGGGTAAATAATTTAACTTTTAATATATTTGATTAAAGGTTTAATGATATTTTTAGTCTTTAAACTTTTAAAAATAGTTATTTTGTTTTTTTAATTTTTACTTTAATTTTTTTCTTCTAAAAACTCATGATTTAGTCACTCAATTATAGGTTTAAGAACAAACATATCACTCAATTACAAATTTGTGAGAAAAAATATCATTATGTCACTAAAATTGAAACGACTTAGAATAATAACAATTTTAGACCCCGAAACTTATACATTCTATTAATTTGGTCCTAATTCGAAATAATTCAATAAACTTAACCCTTGATTTTTAAAAATTTCAACACTGCACCATCCTAACACACCCTTCGACTACTTACCATATCTCATGTTATTGTCCATCAGTCTGATAATCAACAGATGTGATAGCTCTACAAACACAACCACTTCACATTTGAACAAGACAATTGACAGATTAATGCAATAGACTTATAATGATATTAACGATGCCTACTAGTACACGCAGTCACTTTACTAATAGAATTTTTAAATATAAATGGTTAAATTTATTGAATTATTTTGTATATTGACAAAAATTAATAGAATACATAAGTTTTGAGAACTAAAATTACTCTACTAAGCCATTGTTTTAATTTTAATGACACGGTGACTTGTCACAAAATTTTATTTTTTTCCCAAAAAAATAAAGAGAACCTTCATTATTACTCAACAACAAATATATGCACAAACGAATTAAATATAACCATGGCCAGAAAAGTTTACCGAGAAGGAATATAATACCCTCAAACATATCCAGGCCCAAAACAAAACACAATTTAAGCTGGGGTGTAGGTAACCCATCCCTGCTCAGAATGTGCACAGAAGAAGAAGAAGAGGTGTATTTACCCACCCAATCGCCTAAGCTCATCTTCTTGAGTTGGGACTAAATTGAAAGAAATTAAAATTTGTAAGCTCAATTTTATAATTTATGGACTAAAATGTAAATAAAATAAAGTTTGGGGCCTTAAGTGTAGACTCTCGAATTGTTTTATGGCAATATTAAAGAAAAGATTGGCGTGTATTTTGGGGAAAAAATAGAACGAGAAAATAAAAGAAAGGGTGAGGGAATGTTAGAAGGAGATCATCTTCGAGCTCAGATTTCATCGTTGTTTCGGGTCGTGGTCGACCCCGGCAAGGGGTATAAATAGATCGAATAAAGTCGAGTTGAGTGAAAAAATTTTGAGTTTAAGAGTCATCTTTTATAACTCAAATTTTATTTTAATTTTTTTGACTCAAGTCGAGTTTATAAAATTTGAGACGAGTGGAGTTGTTCGAGCTTTTGTTGTAAACATTTATAATGTTATTGTACTAATTGGTAATTGGTTAGGATCAGCTTACACAGAATGTAAAACTCATAGTTTTACACGTTTTTTTATCGTTGAATGAGAGAAATGCATGGCTGAGATTAACGGCTTACTTTCCCCCAAGTGATAATCTCCACATTTTCCATTGTTACTCTCATCCATTCATTCCAGCCATCCAAATATTCAAAAAACGTGTAAAATTTAAAAACTCTTACACTGTGTAAACAGATCTTATCTCTATATATTTGTGTGTGTAAAGCATAATTGAGGGACTCGACTCCAACTTAAAAAACGGATCTACTAATTATTAAAATTTTTGAGTTATTCAAGTTATTCGAATTTTCATTTTACAACTCAAACTTTATTTGAAAATTTTTCGATTCGATTCAAGCTTATGAAATTATGAGTCGAGTATTTTCTCATCCAGTCGAGTCAAACAATTCAATTTTTTTAGTCAAGTTGAGTTTTGGCCACCCCTAGTACTGGTACCATCGATTTCAGCTTGTTGTCAAAACCGATAGGTGTCATTAGATCTATCGCTGCTAAATTGGGTAACGAGTACCCGCATTTTTTTTTCTCTAAATACTAATTTTCATCACTGTTGCAAATATCCAAACAGATCATTTATCCTTTATGATGCATTGAAATTGAGACTTTTAGGTGTGAACATTCATTCGATCGAGTCGAGTAGAAAAAATTGATTTATTCGAGTTTACGCGTTATATTTTACAACTCAAACTTAATTTGAAAATTTTTGATTCTAGTCGAGTTTTCGAGTTCCTATATAAATTTAATTGTAATTATTTACCATGTTATAGTACAATTTGATTCTAATTTAAACGACTTTCTCTAATCATATGAGATATACATATATATTTCTTTATACTTTTTCATAAGTGGCATATATTTCTTCATACTTTTTCATATGTGTCATATATTTTTTCAATTATATATATAAGAAAAAAAATGAGGGACTCGAACTTAAAAATCTAACCACAAATTATTAAAATTTCGAGTTATTTGAATTTATATTTTACAACTCAAACTTTATTTGAATTTTTTTTTAGTCAAATTAAAAAATTTATTTTTTTTGAGTCAAGTCGAGTTGTAGCGATGTCTTTTTCTGATTCTTCTCATCGCTAAATAAAAACGTGGATTTTTGAAGGATTTTTTGAAGGTGTGTTTGAAAGATGTTTGTGACTCTTTTGGATATAAAATATTTATTCCGTGGGGTTTTTAAAAGAAACCGTATTAAAAAATGGAGTCGCCACCGGCCACTTAGGTAGGCCGGACACCATAAAACCAGAGATTCAAAAAGATTGGGTTCGGGAGTCGGTTACGGATGGGGAAGGATTAGCACCCCCACACCGCCCAAAAATTGGTACTTTAATAATTACCGCTTTATTAATATTGGATTTTCCGGATTAGAGTGGCGATTATTTTAAAATTTGGTCATAATTGCGAATTAATTTTAAGGGTCCCGTTATCCGAGAATAAACGCCCAACCACTATCACTACGCTCGACATCGCCCCGTTTACATTTCGGATAAAAGGACACCGCATTAACAATTTATATATCATATGCAACCTTAGTGAAAAAATATAAAACGTGGCAAAACATTTAAATGCAATAAGTATTGACATAATGTAATACTAATCTAACATAAATAAGATACTAAACTAAAACATACATATACATGTAAACTTAAAAATACGAGGCACGTATGAGGGATATATAATAGGGCAAAAGACTACATTAACATACACGATTATAATACGAACATAAATATTTACATGAAAACAGGACTGAAATGAAAAGAAATAAACATCAATGACAGAAATTAAAGGATAATAATATGCAATTTAAGGACGAAAATGCAATCATGATCAAACTTGAAAGGACTGGAACTGTAATTAGACCAAGGGGCAGACCCGAAATGAAAAATTCAAAAACGCGGGATGGTTAAGGGGTAATTTTACCATTTAAAATCTGAATTCGGCTAATTTAGTGATCAAAACGAAATAAAATGGAAAAGAAAAAGGACCGAATCGTGATTAACCCATGCGGCAAACTCAAAACGAAAAAATATAGGGGACAAGGGAGGATTTATGATGTAATTAGACCATTTTTATTTTATTTTAGGTCTATAAGACCCGATAATCAGACCCCACTTTCATTTTTCCTTTCATTTTTTTTAGAGCAAAAGCTCTCGTTTCCTCTCTAATATACCCAGAAAAAACCCAAGCCCCGACCCTTCACCGCCATGGTTCTCGAGAGGCGGTGATGGTCCGCTATCTCGCCACCACCCTCTACGCTCTATCGGTTCTAAGACCTAACCTCGACCCTCTTCGAGAGAAAAAACTCCATCTTTGAAACGATCAACCCCAAAACCCTCACAAAAACCGCCACGCTCTTATTTTGAGACCACCAAAACCCTAGATCTATGGTGGTATTTGAAGCTAAAGAACAAAGAAGAACCCCTTTTTGTGGCTCACTCCTCTCGAGCTTATCGCAAAAGGAAAGGTTTTTTCTTTTTACGTAAACTCTCCATTTTTTTATGTATGTAAGTAAGAAAGAAAGATAAGAAGTTTTTTTACCATTGAACTTGCGTTGCTTTCTTTGTATTTCTTAGAACTTTGGTGATAATACAATTTTTTTGGATCTTCTCCGCTTTTTCTTTTTAGCGTCTATTACATGAAATATATATCGATCTGATTTTTTGGTACCGACAATCCATCTTTTTGGTGCTTTTTTGCACGCCCTCCGAGCGCGGTGGTTGAACCGGGCAAGACGCGGCGGAGTGGTGTCGGCATGGGGAAGTCATGGTGGTGGTGTCTTCTTCCAGATCCACTCACGGCCGTTGGATCGATCCGATCCAAACTACCGTGATTACATGGGGATGAGCGGCCTAGATCGAGCCTTTGAAATGCGTGGTACTTGCTGGAGATGACGACACGTGGCAGAGGGGTAATGAACGGTCTCGCGCGTGCAACGCACGCGCGAGTGAGCATTCGAACGGTCCGAGAGTGACATCACACGCGCCACCGGATTATCTTGACTGATCGGGACCGTTGGATCAAGACTTGATCCAACGGTCCAAATGACGGCGGCCGCAAGATAAAAGAGGGGTATCGACTTAGTTTTTAGGGTTTTTAATATACCGGGGTCAGACCAATATGGGCCTTGTAATATATTTTTGGGTTTTTGTAATAAATTGGATTGGATTTGTTAATTAATATTTGGGTTTTATATTTTAGATTTTATTTTACACTAGTCCAATAATAATAATAATAATAATAATAATAATACAACGTTATATATATATACGCATACACTTGCACACCCATATAAGTGTAACATACGAATACACATGCAAATATTAATGTAACATACTAACATAACATCTACACACATTAAACAAATACGCTCGTACTCTATAGATACATACGCGACACACATACACCATTAGTACGTATACATACATAGCTTATAATATACACACACACCACACCTTATATATACTAGTAACACTCATGCAAATAATAAACATATAATATAGTAAGTATACATGCAATACTAATATGTATTAGTGAAAATGAGTGATTCTGATTGTTCTCTTTGCTTGTTCTCATGGAATGAGAAACAAAGCAAAGATTCATAAGCACTCATTTTATCAGACTTCCCTGTTTGGTTTGCAGCCTTGGAAAAGCGAATTTTTTTGGACATCTCCGCTCTTCCTTGGTTGAATCTTCAGGCTAGTAAGTTCTTCCTATATAGAGCTTTCGTCACCTTCCGATCTTGGAGCTACAGGCTCTTTCGACATTGAACCATTCGCTATGATTTTTATCAGACTTCCCTGTTTGTAGCTTTGGAAAAACGAATTCTTTTGGACATCTCCGCTCTTCCTTGGTTGAATCTTCAGGCCCGTAAGTTCTTCCTATATAGAGCTTTCGTCACCTTTCAATCTTGGAGCTACAGGCTCTTTCGACATTGAACCCTTCGCTTTGACATCCCGAATTATGAGTCATTCCTTTCACTTTGAGACAATAAAGCTTAGAGTTCTTCCTATATAGAACTTTCGTCACCTTCCGATCTTGGAGCTACAGGCTCTTTTCGACATAGAACCCTTCGCTCTGATTTTTATCAGACTTCCCTATTTGTAACTTTGGAAAAACGAATTTTTTTGGACATCTCCGCTCTTCCTTGGCTGAATCTTTAGGCTCGTAAGTTCTTCCTATATAGAACTTCGTCACCTTCCGATCTTGGAGCTACAGGCTCTTTTCGACATAGAACCCTTCACTCTAAGACAATGAAGCTCGGAGTCTTTCCTATATAAGACTCTTTGCTTTCGACACAACAGGTTTCCTATATAACCCTGTGTCATAGGTGAATTGCTTTGACTGGGAGTTCTTCCTATATAGAGCTGCGAGTCTTCACCTGGGAGCCGTCGGTCCTTCCTATATAGAACTTTTCGGCGTCTTGAAATCTTGGAGTTACGGATTATTCCTATATAGAATCTTTCACTCTAAGATATTGAAGCTAGGAGCCCTTCCTATATAGAACTCTTTGCTTTCGACACAGCAAGATTTCCTATATAATCTTGCGTGTCATAGGTGAATTCCTTCGACCGGGAGTCCTTCCTATATAGAACTGCTAGTCTTCACCCTGGAACTGTCAGTCATTCCTATATAGAACTTTCAGCTTCTAAAGCCTCGGAGAGGAGGATTCTTCCTATATAGAACCTCTCTCTAGAGCTTGAAAACATGTGCCTTTATGTAAAAACATTGTCTTCTCATTTGGGATTCACATCGTGATGACCCTCGATGTCTCTTTGGATCTGCAGATACCTGTCCGAGATGAAAACAAAATGCTATGACAAATGAATGAATTGACATGCTCCTAATCCTAGCGATGTCTGACTATTCATGATGCATGAGATTCAATATCTTGGTGGGCTTGTTTTGGTCCTTATTTGGTCTTGACGTTCGCTTTATCCTTTCTTACGGGCATCGATACTCCGCCTCACTGTCAGGTTCAACCATCTCAACCTTTCTTTTTCTCCAATCATGATTTGGAATTTTAAAGCGCCCTTTCGGGTTTTCACTTTAGAGAGATTTTTTTTTGAAAGGGTGTCCTTTCGGTTTTCACCAGGAGATTTCTTTTGTTATCTCGTATGCCTTTCTGAATAGATATGACATGTGCCATTGGTTATTCTACGGGTTGTTTAAAGCTTCCCGCCTTCTCTATCTAGGTCATTATGTAGGGAACTAAAGGACATAGTTAACATCGTTTTCTTTGATCACCTGCATTTCCAAGGTCAAATCATAGTAATGCTCCGAAATCTCTTGTTTCATTATAAGCCTATGTTATCTTATTTGACTGAAATTGACAAGAAGGCCAGGAATGGATGCTCAAAAACATGGTTTTATTATGATTAAGGGTTTGGGATATCTTAAAAAGAAAGGTATGACACGTATAAGTTAAATACAAGATCTCTCATTATCTTTGATATGAATGATACATGATCCTGTCAACTGGTGTAGAATTTTTTGCCTGAAGCTTCCTCTTCATGATGCCCATGGGGATACCCTTCTCCTCAGATATTCAAATTTTCAATTTACCCAAGCCGCCCTTTACGAGTTTTCAACTTGGGTCCTTCATTTGCTTCAAGACGCCCGATTTCGGGTTTTCGCCCTGAGCTCTCCATTTTTTTTAGAGATAGTATTTCTTGACGGCATCAGAATTTACGGGATTTTTCAACTCGTCCCCGTCCATTTCTGTTAGGATCAGGGCTCCTCCTGAGAAGGCCTTCTTTACGACGTATGGTCCTTCCCAATTGGGCATCCATTTTCCTCGAGAATCTTTTTGGATAGGGAGGATTCTTTTGAGTACCAGATCCCCTTCTTTGAATTCTCTTGGGCGCACCTTTTTGTTGTAAGCCTGCACCATCCGCTTTTGGTACATCTGACCATGACAAATGGCCTTTAGTCTTTTTCGTCAATGAGATTTTTTTTGGTCGAATCGCCTCGCACCCATTCAGCTTCTTCAGTTTTACTTCGTTTAAGACCCGGAGAGCGAAAAATATCTACCTCAATTGGGATCTTTGCTCGGCACCATACACCAAGGAGTAGGGTGTTGCCCCGTTGATGTGCGAATGGACGTCCCTATAGGCGAAAAGGGCAAAAGGCAACTTCTCATGCCAATCCTTGTAGGTATCCGTAGTCTTTGCTATGATCTTCTTTATATTCTTGTTTGCCGCTTCCACCGCTCCATTCATTTTAGGACGATAGAGATCGTGGAATTATGGTGTGTTATCTTGAATTGAGTGCACACGCCCTTCATCATCTTGTTGTTCAGATTAAGCGTTGTCGGTGATGATCATCTCCGGCAATCCATATCGACAAATAATTTCCTTCTTTAAGAACTTACAAATCTGTAGTCCCTGGTGATATTGGCGTAAGACGCTGCCTCTACCCATTTAGTGAAGTAGTCTATGGCGACCAAAATGAAACGGTGCCCATTGGAGGCTTTCGGATGGATCCGCGCCGATGACGTCCATGCCCCATGCCGCGAAAGGCCACGGAGAATTCATGGTGTGTAGAGGTGATGGGGTGCATGAATCTTGTCGGCGTAAATTTGGCATTTGTGACATTTCTGGCGTAATCGATGCAATCTCCTCCATG
The DNA here is from genome assembly GCA_019671005.1 of Hibiscus mutabilis. Lineage (NCBI taxonomy): Eukaryota > Viridiplantae > Streptophyta > Magnoliopsida > Malvales > Malvaceae > Hibiscus > Hibiscus mutabilis. The sequence goes on along the minus strand of CM033713.1, from coordinate 5,497,923 downwards.
GTCAACCGAAATAACCGTACCTCATAATTTTTCGGGCTATAGACAGCCCGTTGGCGTGCGTTCCACAGATCCCGGTCATGTACTTGGCTAAGATTTCCTTCGCCTCCCGGGCATCCACACATCTCAGCAATGTTTGATCATGACTTTTCCTATATAGGATTTCCCCATCTAGGATATATTTTGTTGCCATTTTTCTGAGTGTTTTTCTGTCTTTGTCGTTTGCCCCTTCTGGATACTTTTGAAGCTTGACATATTGCAGGATGTCATAGTACCATGGATTTCCGTCAATCTCTTCCTGTATATTACAACAATGAGCAGGTTTTTCAAACGTCTGCATCTTAATGGGCTTCATTTCTGCCATGGTGTTTGTTTTAAACATGGACGCCAAGGTTGCCAATGCATCTGCCATCTGATTTTATTCTCGGATCCATTCGTGATATTTGACCAACTTCGGGTCTCTGGTTTCCCACTCCCCGCGCAATTGGTAAATGACTAGGGACGAATCTCCGAACACTCGAAGTTCCTTAACCTTTCTTTCGATGGCTGAGTTCAGTCCCATGATGCAAGCTTCGTATTCAGCTATATTGTTTGTGCAGAAGAATTCCAATCTGCTGGTGAAAGGGTAATAGACGTCCTCAGGTGAAATTAGCACTGCCCCTATCCCATGTCCGAGGGCGTTGGAGGCTCCATCGAAGTAAAGTTTCCATGACATATCATCTGAAATCTCTTTTTCGGTTGTAATGCACATCAAGTCTTCGTCTGGGAAACTAAAGTTCAATGTCTCATAGTCATCCGAAGCACGACTAGCCAGGAAATCCGCTACGGCGCTCCCCTTTACAGCTTTCTGATTAACATATACGATGTCGAATTCGGATAATAGCATCTGCCATCGAGCTATCCTTCCTGTTAGTGCTGGCGCTTCCATTAAGAACTTTAATGGGTCTAGCTTGGATATCAACCAGGTAGTATGGTACAACATGTACTGTCTGAGCCGCTTGATAGCCCAAACTAGAGCACAACACAGCTTCTGCACTGGCGGGTATCGTGTTTCACAATCATTGAATTTCCTACTTAGGTAATAGATGGCTTGCTCTTTTTTTCTTGACTCATCGTGTTGCCCCAGTACACATCCCATTGAATTCTCGAAGACCGTTAAGTAGAGAATTAGTGGTCGACCAGATACTAGTGCGACTAATATTGGAGCATTTGTCAGGTACTTTTTGATCTTTTCTAGGGCTTTTTGACATTCTTCATCCCACACGCCAGGATTATTCTTTCTAAGAAGTCTGAAGACCGGGTCGCATTGATTTGTTAATTGGGAAATGAAACGAGAGATATAATTCATCCTCCCCAGGAAACCGCGGACTTCCTTTTGCGTGCGGGGTGGTGAAAGGTCCTGGATGGCTTTCACTTTATCGGGATCAATCTCAATCCCTCTTCTGCTTACTACGAACCCTAGGAGTTTTCCAGAAGTAACGGCGAAGGTACACTTGGCAGGATTGAGCCTCAGGTGGTACTTCCGTAGTCTTTGGAATAGTTTTCTCAAGTTCTGTAGGTGCTGTTCTTCTGTTCGGGATTTGGCAATCATATCATCCACGTATACTTCTATTTCTTTGTGCATTATGTCATGGAAAAGAGTCACCATTGCTCTTTGGTATGTTGCCCCTGCGTTCTTTAGCCCAAACGACATTACTTGATAACAAAAAGTGCCCCACATGGTTATGAATGTGGTTTTCTCCATGTCGCTAGGATCCATCTTTTTATCTGGTTGTTGTACGAGAAGCCGTCCATGAAGGAAAACCATGAATGTCCTGCGATGTTGTCAACCAACGTGTCAATATGTGGCAAAGGGAAGTTGTCTTTTGGGCTAGCTCGATTCAGATCCCTGTAATCTACACACATACGAACTTTCCCGTCTTTCTTTGGTACTGGTACAATGTTTGCAACCCATTCAGGGTATTTGGCTACCTCCAAGAATCCAAAGATCAAATTGCTTTTTCACTTCTTCTCGGATCTTTAACAACATATCCGGCCTCATTTCTCGAAGTTTTTTGTCATCTTGGTTTGCACTCCGATTTGGTCGGCAATTTGTGCACCACTATGTCGGTATTCAATCCTGGCATATCTTGATAAGTCCAGGCGAAGACATCCTTGAATTCCTGAAGTATGGCTATCAGTTCATGCTTGGTTTTTGAGGAAATAGTCGTTCCTATTTTTATTTCTTTTCTCGCTTCTTCAGTCCCCAAGTTGACGATTTCTGTTTCTTCTTGGTGGGGCATAATCTTTCTTTCTTCGTTGTCCACCATTCTCTTTAACTCTTCCGGGACCTCAATTTTTTTTTCATCATATCCTTCCTCAATTTCCTCCGAGACCTGGGGCATTCGAAATTTACTCGAGATTGATCCGTATCATTCATATCGTCAATCATGAGCGACTGCATTAAAACGAGAATGAATTGTATTGGGAAAAAGACGGCTTTACATGAAGGGAATGAATATGAAGAATGCATGAATGGAATAAATGAGGCTTTGGTCATTTTTAAGAAAGTGGGGATATTTTCATTTCAATCAAAAAGTTAACATAGGTGCCCCATACAAGAGATCCCCATTGTTTATGGGCAAAAACAAAAGGTTGATTCGGAGCATTACTCTGATCTATTCCTAAAAACTACAGGTAGATCAATGCAGCTCCAGTTATCGAGTGTTTCCCCGGGATGGCAAGGGCGGATGTTGGTCAACATTTTGTTGCCATGTGTTCTTTTTCAGCTATCATGTTGATGTACATCCCTTCAAATGATTCTCCGAGTACTTCCTCTGGTTAAGTTCATCATTTTTCTTCATTGCCTCTCCAATATCTTGACTGGCTGGTAGAACCCTCTCGGAGACAAAAGTGGCTTTCAAACTAGGAAAGGGTATCGGTCTCCATGGAATGTCTTCTCCTTTAGATCCGGCTTTTCTTTGTTCTTCCTTCCTCTTATATTCCTCTTTCTTCTTCATTTGGACACTTGGTTGGTAACCCAGCCCAAACGATCCTTCTTGGTTGTCATATTATTGGGTATTAGGTTTCCTTGTAAGTTCTTCCCAACCCTTTTCCTATTTTGGCTCTCGCCCGAGTTTTTCTGCGACGGTCATCTTGGTACAATTAGATAACCTGGGGTAGGGGATCCGCTTCCCCTCTCAAACGAATGTGGCATTTACTAGTTCTAATGCTCGAACGAGCATTCTGCAAAGATCTTCATCATTTTGAATGTAGGAGGTGTCCGATGTCACGGAAGCAACAAATTCATGCTCGCCTCTACTGTGACCAATTTGCCTTCAACTACAAATTTTAATTTACGATGCAATGATGATGGGACAACTCTGCGGAGTGGATCCACGGTCTTCCCAACAAGCATTTGTAAGATGGTTTTATGTCCATCACCACAAAATCGATCACATATTGGTTGGTCCGATCAATAGGGGTATCTCAATTTTCCCATTGTTCCTTTTTTGCGTACCATCAAAGCTCTTACCGAGTTGTAGCAAGGCTTTTTAGGTGCGAACTATCTATTGGTAATTTTTGCAGGGTTACCATAGGCAAGACATTCAATGCTGACCCGTTGTCGATCAAGACGCTGTAATACATACCTTTGCGGTGGGTAGTGATGCTAAGGGCTTTAGAGGACCCCATTCCTCCTTCAGGGATCTCATCATCACCGAACGTGATATGATTATAGCGATAATATGCCCCACTATCATGTCCAGGTTTGTTCTGTAAATGTCCTGGGGCACAAAAGTTTGATTCAAAGACTTTCAATAGTGTCTCCCGATGCTTCTTCGAACTCAAGAGTAATTCCAAAGATTGTGATCCTGGCCGGTTGTTTCCGTAGTTGTTCCACTACGTTTGTACTCGCTATGTCTCAAGAACTTTAGAAATTCTTTGGCCCGGGCCTCGATTCGGTTCATTTATCTTTTGGGAGGTTCTTCTCCAAATATCTGTGTAGGGCTAATCTTTGTACTCTTCCCCTATCTTTTTCACCGCTTCTCAAAGCCTCGGAGGAATAACATCGCCGCTCCCGGTGAAATGGGCTGCGCCCACCAACGTTCACATTGTTTTGGCTTTGTTGGTCTTCCAACAGAGGCTCTTTTACCTGTTCGTGTTTTGATTTTTCTGGCATGGTCACATTCGCGGCATAATTCCGTGGAATTTTTCGCATGTCTTTGAATGGGAATGGAGATGGTGCTGAAATGACGATCTTGGGATTTATCTTGCTTGGTTTCTCCTTGGGAGACACTGCATTCCCCCTACCCCGAGAGAGACGATAAAAGGTCTATCCTTCCCGTATCTAGTTTTGGGGGTATCCGTCATGTGTACGTCTCGATCCCTTCCCCATGGGTTCTCAAAGAATTCAATTTGTTTTTCATCCATCAACTTCGCACCAATTTCTTGAACTCATCACATTCTTGGATATCATGCCTTTGATCGATGGAATTCGCAATACTTTCCACATTCTTTTTCGCCTTATTATCATGCCTTTATTGATCATACGAGCCATGCATAATCTGTTGAAATACCCACCGTAAAGGAGACTTGACTTCGACACGTCATCCTTTATCCTCCTCGTAAAACCTTCTTCTATAGCATTTACCCCTATGCTCCCATGATTAGGCAGCGGGTTGTTGGCTACGCTAGGCTCTTCAAACTTCAATACCCCGAAATCAATTAAGTTCTGCACAAGCTTTTTGAAGGCAAGGCAGTTCTCAGTGGGGTGTCCAGGGGTACCGCCGTGATAGTCGCAATGTGCGCTTGGATTATACCAAGGCGGGAATGGTGGATTGACAGGATTAACGATGTATGGTCGGACCAAGTCTGCTTCATACAACTGGGAATAAAGCTCTGAGTATGAAACCGGTAGAGGAGTGAAAGTTCTTCTCTCTTTATCCTTTCTGGTGACTCTCTCATCTCTTTGATTCGAATTTTGCGTTTTTCCCACAGGTGCTTGGGGCTGTGAGACTGTGAAGTTCTTCGAGGCGGTATAGGTGCTGGTGGCGTTTACTTCACTTCTCTTGTTGTACTTTCGAGACCCTTCCCCACCATCAATTCTGCCGCTCTTGATTGCCAGTTCGAGAGACTCCCCAGTCCTGATCAAGTCGGCGAAACACTGTGTTGTGTTATTGATGAGGCGATCGAAGAGTGCCCCTTTCAGAGTATTGACAAATAATGGCGTGATTTCATGCTCCGGGATAGGTGGCTGGATTTGGGCGGCCACTTCTCTCCACCTTTGGGCATATTGTCGCAAGCTTTCATTGGACTTCGCCCCATATTTTCTAGCATAATTCTGCTAGGGATCATGTACATTACATGTTTGTATTGCTCGGAAAATGCTTTAGACAAATCTTTCCATGTCTTGACATTTGCTTTGCTTAACTGAGTATACCAACGTAATGCCGCTCCAGTTAGACTATCCTGGAAACAGTGGATCAGTAGCTTTTCATCTTTATGGTAAGCCACCATTTTTCTGCAATACATCGTTATGTGTGCAGAAGGACATGTGGTTCCGTCATATTTATCAAACTCTGGCGTTTTGAATTTTGGTGGCAAGACAAGATCAGACACCAGACTTAGATCACTAGCGTCGTTTCCTGATTCTTCATTTGATTGTAACGCTTTAAATTTTTCTTCCATGAGGCGAAATCTTTCTTCCCACTTTCTTTCTACCTCATTCCTGATCTTTTCGACCATGTTTAGGTCCGGCACTTCTTCTTCATACAGTGCTTCGGTATCAAGGGGTTGAGTCTCAGGTGCCCCTACTTGAAAGCTGGAAGACATTCCTGTAGGGTCAATATACATCTTCCTAGCCTGGTTTGGTGCAGTTGGTTGAACCTTGAAGTGAGCCGGGGTACCTTCTGGCTCTGGGATATTTTCTCCTTCTACTCGTTTTCCGAGACTTTTTGCCAAGAATGCCGTTATGTCGATACTATTGAAGTTTGTGGATGTGCAATCTGATCACTAAGGCTTCTCTGGGCCTTTTCAAGCCTTGACTCGAGCTCTCTCTGCCCTCTTTCTAGATTGATTATTCTTTCTTCCATGAGCTTTCTTTGTAGCCGGGTAAAGTATAGGTGATGAATGATTGCGGGTTAACACACTGGAATGCCACAATATTCATACTGTTAATATGGTTGTAAAAAATAAATGCATGTACGATGATGCAAATGTTATGATGCAAATGCAAGAATGCATGCAGACAAGGTACTGGTTCCGCTGGTAATCACCCTTTTGAATTACTTTTACGGGAATTAAAGGGTCTTGATTACAACAAAATTCATGTTACAAAGTAAAGATCCCTAGCACAAAAGATCTAATTATAACACAGAGTCCTATAGATAGACTCTAGCTCTATCCCCTAACTTTCCAATTGCCTTGAGCAGCTTGAGGAACCTAGGAGCTTCTTCCATTCCCGGGGCTATAAAAGGTCGGAGTGTTTCAGCCTCGACAGCTAAATCATTTACGTGTCTGGCGACTCACTGTATGTCCACCATTAGATTTGCGTAGTACTGGTCTCTGTCCTGTACCATTCGAGCAGCGTCGCGTAATCTCTTCTGCCAATAGGTGTCCCCCCCGGCTGCAGCTTCCTCGAACACATTAATTCTTTCCTTGTAATCCTCCACAACTGCTTCGAGGGATCCGATTCGTGCTTGTAACACACCCACTTCGCGTTCTCTTTCTTGCAGCTTAGCGAAATTATTCCTACGGCAGTACATTCGAAGTGAGTGTTCGGCTTTCGCCATCTTTTCTTTTAATTCATCATTTTGACTTTGGCTTTGCCCCAAACTTTGAAGAGTGTCATCGTACAGTTTCTGCATTTCTAACAGTCTGTTTCGGCTATTCATGGATTTTCTTTTCCATACGGCGACACTTTCTCTCTCATGATGAACAACCTGTTTTTCCTTTCTTTGATTTCTTGTCTGAATCTTTCTCTCTCTTGATCAATGGCCTTCTTGGCGGACTGTTTTTCTTCCTCCATAGCCAAACGACAGCTTTCAATCTCTTTCTCGATCGCTCTTTTGTTAACTTCTCGTTCTTCTTCCACTAAACGGATGTCGTTCATTCTTTCTCTTTCCACAGCTATGAACTGACTCCGGCCGGCCTTTTGTACTTTTACCTGTAATAAGAGGGCATCTTTTTGATAAAGAGTATTTTTGTCACTTAAATCTACATTCAATTTCTTCAATTGCCTGATGATCCCGTCCCGCTCATCAACTTCTAAGCTTGCCTTATAGAGTTCGCTCGCATGTTGGGTCTGTTGAATGTCCATTTTCCTTTTAACTTCTTCGAGTTCACTCCTTAAGATGTCGGCTTCAGACGGTACCACCCTTGTAAGCTCTTCGAGTGACACTGTTGGTCCTTGATCGATTCGGGAATCACATTATTAACCTCAAACGTCTCCAAAGATCGTAATCTGGGGTAGTCATGTGCTCGGTATCTCCTTCCACCCCGATCCGATAACAATGATCCTGTGCCCTCATGATGGTCTGAATTTTTCCTTTGAACTCTTCTTTGAAAAGAAATTCAGTTTGGCTTAATCCGCGGTATTGGGAATGAATCGCCGTGATCCGAATCGCCGAGACACTAAAAGTGGAGCACAAGCGATCCCTCCATGTAATCCTAACATCATCAGCCAGTTGAAGTCACCATAACTGTATAGAAAATAATTAACTTTACCGAGCCATGAGACCCTCCATGCTATGTCTTCATCTTGAATGTTCCTGAAGAAACTGGTCCACATTTTTGTTTTTAAATCTTCTCGCCATTCATTTGCTAAGTATTCTCGTAAAGGCGAAAAACCTTGGAATGATATCCCCGGCAGGACCCGCGTCGGCGTCTTCCACATGTGACTCTGGATCCATACTTGTAATAGCTGTGCGCATCCTCGAAAACGTCCTTCTTCATGCTTTCGGCTAGCGTTTAAAGAAATGAAAGTCTCGACCAAGATTGCTGGTACCGGGTTTGCTCTCCGTTTCACCCGCTCAAACAAATCCAGAATGGCTATGTCAATGTTCCCGAGTACTCTGGAAAGATCACCAAGCCATATATTCCTAAAGCGAATAAGTCCATTTTCTTTTCCTAAATGCGGATGTATCGATATGATGTCCCGAATACTTTCCCATGCAAAGATCGTATTATCTCCTCGGATTTGAAGGAGGCCACTAACCCAACCGTCACTCATTCCCGCAAAGGTCCCGAGTTTTTAGCAAAGTATAATTTGATTCCTTGGAGGCTTCGCGTAGATCCAATCTTCCGAATATTTTTTCTGGTTAAGTAAAGCAAGTGTACTCTTCTACCGTAGGCATCATGTCCCGCCCATTGAAGGTGAAAGCAAAAAGCCGGATTCCAAAACGGACTATAGCTCGGAGTAGGGCTGGTTAATCCGAACATATAATAGCGCGCGATGTCGCCATAACTATCGCTAAATAAGTCTTGTAGCCTTCGGTCCCATCTTTCCCAAATGCTTTGAAGATCCCACAAGTCGTTCTGTTGGAGACTCACATAGGTGTATCCAGCTATTACGCGTTCGTTAGGCAGACTGTCCCCTTGGATTTTCTGGTTGACCTCTGACCAATGTCTGACTGACAAATTAAGCTCTTCTTTCCTAAGACACCTTTTTTCCATAGTGAAAGACTTTCTGATCAGGCAAACCACTTGATCCAGTACCTTTATGCGATGCAAATGCAATGATGTATGAGAAAAAGAACAAAAAGCGAAAAGAAAACAAGTCAGTACCAGATAAAATTGATAAATATATAAATAAAATGACAAAATTAAACAGAATAAACACACAAAACAACCCTATTTATCCCGTCTAAAACCTAAGGTTATCTGCATGGCTCTAACAGGGTAGGTTTCTATGTTCTCTACATGCAGTGTTGGTGCTAGGAGGTACCCGAATTGTCCTTGTTGTCCTCTACTAAGAGTAGCAAGGCCCCCGATCATCACCCATTATAGGCTTCTTTCAACCGGGTTCAATTCAGGGGGACCCATTCGCTTATGCCCGTACGAAGGAACGATATCCTTACGAAAGCATAAGGTACTCGAGCCCCGAAGGTACTTGCTAGGCCCATACGGGAGAACGATATCTCCACGAAAGCATTAGCGTTTTCCCCCCACTTAAAAAGACGGGTTTATATGCCATATATTAAATGCGTTAAAATAAACGCGCAATTATGACCGAATGTTAATTTAATAGTCACTTTAATCCGGAATTTCCAATATTAATAGAGCGGTAATTATTTGAAAAAGCTCGACTCTCATTTGTTTTTGAAAAACAAAAATGTCCCCAGCGGAGTCGCCATCTGTAGCGATGTCTTTTTCTGATTCTTCTCATCGCTAAATAAAAACGTGGATTTTTGAAGGATTTTTTGAAGGTGTGTTTGAAAGATGTTTGTGACTCTTTTGGATATAAAATATTTATTCCGTGGGGTTTTTAAAAGAAACCGTATTAAAAAATGGAGTCGCCACCGGCCACTTAGGTAGGCCGGACACCATAAAACCAGAGATTCAAAAAGATTGGGTTCGGGAGTCGGTTACGGATGGGGAAGGATTAGCACCCCCACACCGCCCAAAAATTGGTACTTTAATAATTACCGCTTTATTAATATTGGATTTTCCGGATTAGAGTGACGATTATTTTAAAATTCGGTCATAATTGCGAATTAATTTTAAGGGTCCCGTTATCCGAGAATAAACGCCCAACCACTATCACTACGCCTGATACTGGCCCCGTTTACGCTCAGATAAAAAGACACCGCATTAACAATTTATATATCATATGCAACCTTAGTGACAAAAATATAAAACGTGGCAAAACATTTAAATGCAATAAGTATTGACATAACAGAATACTAATCTAACATAAATAAGATACTAAACTAAAACATACATATACATGTAAACTTAAAAATACGAGGCACGTATGAGGGATATATAATAGGGCAAAAGACTACATTAACATACACGATTATAATACGAACATAAATATTTACATGAAAACAGGACTGAAATGAAAAGAAATAAACATCAATGACAGAAATTAAAGGATAATAATATGCAATTTAAGGACGAAAATGCAATCATGATCAAACTTGAAAGGATTGAACTGTAATTAGACCACCAAGGGGCAGACCGAAATGAAAAATTCAAAAACGCGGGATGGTTAAGGGGTAATTTTACCATTTAAAATCTGAATTCGGCTAATTTAGTGATCAAAACGAAATAAAATGGAAAAGAAAAAGGACCGAATCGTGATTAACCCGTGCGGCAAACTCAAAACGAAAATATAGGGGACAATGGAGGATTTATGATGTAATTAGACCATTTTTATTTTATTTTAGGTCTATAAGACCCGATAATCGACCCCACTTTCATTTTTCCTTTCATTTTTTTAAGAGCAAAAGCTCTCGTTTTCTCTCTAATATACGAAAAAACCCAAGCCCCGACCCTTCACCGCCATGGTTCTCGAGGCGGTGATGGTCCCGGCTACTCCGGCCACCACCCTCTACGCTCTATCGGTTCTAAGACCTAACCTCGACCCCTCTTCGAGAACAAAAACTCCATCTTTGAAACGACCGAACCCCAAAACCCTCACAAAAACCGTCACGCTCTTATTTTGAGACCACCAAAACCCTAGATCTATGGTATTTAGAAGCTAAAGAACAAAGAAGAACCCCCTTTTTTGTGGCTCACTCCTCAGAGCTTATCGTCGGCAAAGGAAAGGTTTTTTCTTTTTACGTAAACTCTCCATTTTTTATGCATGTAAGTAAGAAAGAAAGGTAAGAAGTTTTTTTTACCACTGAACTTGCGTTGCTTTCTTTGTATTTCTTAGAACTTTGGTGATAATACAATTTTTTTTGGATCTTCTCTGCCTTTTTCTTTTAGCGTCTATTACATGAAATATATATCAGATCTGATTTTTTGGTACTGACAATCCATCTTTTTGGTGCTTTTACACGTCCTCTGAGCGTGGTGGTTGAACTGGCAGTACGGCGGAGTGGTGTCGGCATGGGGAAGTCATGGTGGTGGTGTCTTCTGCCAGATCCACTCACGGCCGTTGGATCAGATCTGATCCAACGGCTGTGATTACATGGGGGATGAGCGGCCTAGATCGAGCCTTGAAATGCGTGGTACTTGCTGGAGATGACGACACGTGGCAGAGGGGTAATGAACGGTCTCGCGCGTGCAGCTTATAATATATACACACACACCACACCTTATATATACTAGTAACACTCATGCAAATAATAAACATATAATATAGTAAGTATACATGCAATACTAATATGTATTAGTGAAAATGAGTGATTACACGAGTTTTACTCACCCATACTATTATTAACATGCTGGCCACATGTATGTCTTGTCCTCAACATTTTCATTTAGTATATGACACGGCCCCGCAGATTTGGGTCTAGGGCATTGGCGCAAGCATCAGCCAAAGAGGTTGAGCGCGGTGTAACGGGCTTGCCAAGACCGTCAGACTTGGTCCGACACTTGGAGAATGCTAGAAAGCCCGCAAGCCCACCATACTTAGAAAAACCCATGGAAGATTCAGGAGGGTAATTTGGTCAAAGCATTGTCTATTTATTTGAAATATATTATTTAGATAATGTTTGTGATAATTAGAGATTTGAATTGAGATTTGATTAGATAAGATCAATCTCGACTGTCGATGTAATTTAAACTGTACCGTTGGATGTAGGGGGCTTCAACTATAAATAGAGGCCTACCCCCACCTCATTGTATCACACACTTCATACTTCATTCATCCATTCTTTGAGTATTACAAAGAACCATTTACTCTAAACTCTTCGAGTGTTCTTTGTTGTTCTTGAATGTTCCTCATTGTTTCGTTGCCAATCGCTTTCTGTTGTTCTTTTAATTAGTTTACGCGTAGAACGATCTTGCGTTCGAGGGCTTTGAAAGGTTTTGATCTTCTAGAGCGAGAATCCAATATGACTTAGGCGTTTGCCAATAGGGCTTTGCCTAAGGCCATGTGGTTCGTATAGCAAGAGCCTAGTACCGTAACGAGGGATTCGAGGTGACTTAGTCGTAGTTTCAACTGAGAAAACGACTAAGGCCGTTCAAGTCAGCTAGCATCAGTCTACCCCCGTGACAAGTGGTATCAGAGCCAAGTTCGAGGGAAGTGATATTACAGCCAAGTTCGAGGGAAGTGGTGTTAGAGCAAGTGGAAGGGACTTGCATTCGAGCCTGTTGTAGTTACAATCAAGTGTGGTGGAAATTTACATTCAAGTTAGTCAGAGTGATCAGAGATCAGACTAGTTCACAGCAAAGCGGTGATTGAGATGACACCAAAGAATAAGACATTGACATTGGACGAAGTAAGAAAGACTCTCGATGAATTTGATGAGAGGAGTAACCTTCTTAAAAATAAGGTGCAAGAAAATTTCGAATTCATAACGCTCGTGGAGGCTTGTGCTGATAAACTCTTAGAATCCAAGAATGAGGCAATGTGGTGTTTGAACAGCTAGAGTCGGTAGACCTTGAGAAGCTGGGTTCATTAGATCTTGAGATGCTCGAGTCCATAGAAGGGATCCATGAAGAGGTTCAAAAGGCTCTTAATGGCTTGGATGTAAAGATATCTGAGCGTGGCAATGCCTTAGAGGCTACAGTAGAAGCTCTAAGAGAGGAGGCCAAAGAGATCCAAGGTGTTATGGAGTCACATATTGAAAAGTTAGAGTCCATGGAGGGCAAGTTCAATGACAAGATGTAACACATCCTCAATGAGTTGGAGACAGTTTGAGAGAGCTGTGCTCGTGAAGCAAAGATGAGGGCTTTGCGAAAAGAGGTAGATTCTCTTAAGGAGGAAACCACTGGTAGGTCCAAGAAGTTTTCAACTCGATGTACGAGAATTGAACCAACAAGACAATTCTCTTCAAGATGTAATGGAGGCAGAATGTGAGTTGTTGGGAAAGAGAGTTATTAGAATTGAAAAATCTGAAAAGGATGCCAAGCGGACCCAAGATTTTTTCGAGTCCTGCCTTGACGAAGTGAAGTCTATGGAGAACCGGGTCAAGGATGAGACACGATGAGTTCTCAATGAGTTGGTGGCTTTACGAGGGAGTAATACTCGTAAAGCCGAGATAGAGGCTTTGCAGAAAGAGGTGGATGCGCTCAAGATTAAGCTACTTAGTTGCAAGACCGCAATGAGTGAATGAGGTGTGCTCAAGACCTTTTTAGAGGATATAGACTAGGGGCGAAGCTCGCAGTAGAGCAAGGAGATGGCCAGACATTTTCAGAGGCTATCAATGTTGCTGAACCTATGACCAAGCCCTCATAAAGCAAGCGAGCGAGTGTTGAGTTAACCATGCCCAGTTCGAAAGACAAGGGGAATGGAGAGGCTAAGTCCATGCCAGAGAAGAAGGGGAGCAAGAAGTTGAAGTGCTACTTTTGTGATGGTCATCATCTGATAAGGGGATGTCCCGAGAAGAATTGCCTTGCTGCCATGGTCAAGATAATAGACGAGTCAGAGGAATAAGTAGCGAGACTTGGGGCGATTGCCTATGTTAGTACCGCCAAGCCGAGAGAGAGCCATGGTTCGACTACGAGTGACAAAGTAATCAAGCCAATGACGAGATTTGGTGCGATAGCAAGTAAGAAAGCTATCAAGCTGAGGGTGAAGAGGAAGCAATTAGAGTGCTAAAGATGTAAGGAGCCTCACAAGTTGCGGGGATGCCCAGTTCGAGCCAAGGAATCCAAGACGAAGGATAAGGCCAAGAGTAAAGAGCATGTAAAACTTGGTTCGGAGTTGTCAAGTTCTGTCAAGGTAAATGAATACCATCAACAGAATGGGTTGAAGATGTCCAAAAAGGCTGTCAATGAGCTTGCCGAGGATGTTCAGGGAAAGAACATTGCTTTAGAGACCATAGAAAAGTTGAAGGGGGCCAAGCCGTTAAGCGACATAGCAATTATGGAAACGCCACTTATGGGCAATGTGGGAAAGAAGCGAATGAATTCAGGGAATAAGTGTCAACATAAGAAAAAGCAACTAGAGTGCTACTAGTGTAATGGGCCTCATAAATTGTGAGAATGTCCGGATCGAGTCAAGCTATCCAAGGAGTTCGGTGAGCCCGAAGATAGCGAGGCTACACAACTTGATTTGATGATGTCGAGTTCTACCAAGGTCATGGGAGACTGAAAGTAGAAAGAGATGACCGTGTCCGAGAAGGCTACCGAAGAGTTCACCAAGCATGCTTGTGGGAAGAACATTACTTTTGATATTAGTGAAGTGTCGAAGGGGGACAAACCATTAAGGGACATTGCAACCAAGGAGACACCACCTATGGGCAAGGTAGGAAAGAAGCGAAGAAGTGCTAACGCAAGAGAAAACACTGAACTTCAAGGAAGAATAAATTATCAAGAGAACACCAAACTTCAAGTTAAACGAGCGGATACAACCAGGGGCGACAGACTTCGGGGAAGAAGAGTCGATGCAAAGTGGGGCAATAAACTTTGTGGCAGAAGAGCCTATGCATGCAAAAAAACTTTGATGATAAAGGTTCGATGCAAAGGGGCCAAACTTCAAATAGAAAAAAATGCTGGTCCGTTTTAGAGTAAATGCGACGAAAAGGAAGGTACATCTCAAACACAGTTCTAGTGTCTTTGAGTTTGATTTGCCATCGCTGATGAGTGTAGGTCGAGTAAGGCCTAGCTTTCATTACGGGGGCGTGTTTGGAAATGACCTTTCAGAGTTCTAAAGAGCCAGACTAATGGGCTGACGAGTCTAAGAGTTCGTCCAGTGTTCAACGTGATGCTACCCAAGACTTTGCCTTGGGATCGAGGTAAATTAGAGTTTGTTCGAGAAGGCTTCTATGAAGGAGATGTATCAAAAGGCGTCTTAGTACGTGATGTTCAACGACAGTTTGAACCGAGGCAAGTAGTTCATATGAGGGAATTGCACGAAGCTGAGACATCGACGAGTAATCAAGGTGACCCAACCCAGGATCGTTCGAGTGGAGCGACGATGGTGTCGCTAAGTTTAGTGGGAGAGAATGACACAGCCCACGGATTTGGGTCCGGGGTATTGACACAAGCATCAGCCAAAGAGGTTGTGCACGGTGTAACGGGCTTGCCAAGACCGTCAGACTTGGTCCAACACTTGGAGAATGCTAGAAATCCCGCAAGCCCACCAAACTTAGCAAAATCCATGAAAAATTTAGAAGGGTAATTTGGTCAAAGCATTATCCATTTATTTGAAATATATTATTTAGATACTGTTTGTGATAATTAGAGATTTAAATTGAAATTTGATTAAATAAGATCAATCTCGACTGTTGGTGTAATTTAAATTGTACCGTTTGATGTAGGGGGTTTCAACTATAAACAGAGGCCTACCCCCTAACTGTATCACACACTTTACACTTCATTAATCCATTCTCTAAGTAATACAAAGAAGCATTTACTTTAAACTCTTTGAGTGTTCTTCGTTGTTCTTGAATGTTCTTCATTGTTTCGTTGCCAATCGCTTTCATTTGTTCTTTTAATTAGTTTCCGCATAGAACGATCTTGCGTTCGAGGGCTTTGGAAGGGTTTGATCTTCCAGAGCAAGAATCCAAGCTGACTTAAGCGTTTGCCAAGAGAGCTTTGCCTAAGGCCGTGCGGTTCGGCTAGCATGAGCCTAGCACCGTAACGAGGGATTCGAGGTGACTTAGTCGTAGTTTCGATCGAAAATGCGACTAAGGCCGCACGGGTCGGCAAACAACAGTCTACCCCCGTGACATATACAATAAATCCACAACGTACAGTTATATCAGCAATAAAATAGAAATGACAATTTAACAAAATATGATAAAATCTGCAGCGGGCCGAGAAGAGAGCTCGAGAGTCGGGGTGTGAATCATGATGTAAGTTGTAACAGATGTTAGGGATTTTTGATTTTTCTAAGATTTGTCATGTTTTTTATATATTGATATTTATATAAAAATTATATATTTTAAAAATGTAAAAATAAATATTAAATCGGCTCATCAGTTACTCGCTTGTAAGCGTTTTTGTGTCCCGAAGCCGACTCGAAAAATAGTCTATTTTAATAAGCCGGTACTCGACTCGAATGAAAAAATTCTGAATAAATACATGATATTTTACTTTCGGATAGTCGAATCAAATTAATTGAATCATATATTTTTATACACCTTTGATGTGTTGGCCTTTGGCTTTGTGGGTGGCACTCATTTTTATTATAACTTTAGTTGTATTTTCATCTTTTTATCTTCTTATTCTTTTCATCTCTTAATTTTTTTATTTCATATTTAAATTTGGTGTTATTTTTTCAATAAGCCTTCCATTTTCGTACAACAATGATGAATTTTTTTCTTGCTCTTGCGATATGTTTTTTCTACATTTATAGTACATTTTTTTCGGTGTTAAATTTAAGGGAAAACTATATATTTAGTGCCTCAGATATGTTTGCGTTATTATTTTAATACTTTAACTATTATTTTAGTAAAATAATACCTAACATTACGTTATTTTATTTTGGTACCTGGCCGTTAAAAATTAAAGAAGATGATGACATGCCTTAGTATAATCACAATTTTAGTCTAAAACACTTATATATGATCAATTTAGTCCAAAATCCATCAATTTAAAACATCATCTTAATTTTGGGGGTAAAATTGTAAATTACATTCGACTGGAAAATTGTGGAATTTACAATTTTAATCCAAAAATTAAAATAATATTTAAATTGATAAAATTTTAGACTAAATTGTATAGATTTTTGGACTGAAACTATTATTAACCCAAACTACGTCACTATTTCTGGTAATTTTTTACGGTAGAATACCAAAACAGAACAAAAACGTAATATTAGGTACTATTTTGTTAAAAATAATAATTGAGGTACCGAAACAATATCGCATACATAGTTGAGTACTAAATATGTAATTTTCTTGATTTAATGTCGTTTCTCTGGTGAGTATTTTTTATTACCTTGTTTATTTACCTTTAATTTAGGGTCTTGAATTGATTGTCTCGTAATCGACAAGTGCTCACAATCACTCAAATCAGACACGCTTTAATTATGATAAAGTCAATTAACTTATTTTTATTATTATATTCATTATCATATTATTATTGATGATGTTTATCTTTTATAGTTGATAATAATGGTATTTCGTATCTTCTATTGTTTTCAAATTTTTTGATTGTTTGTTTTTAACTGTTTCAATATATTCCTTATTTTCTTTGAGTAGAATTATATTCCTTATATTTAATTAAGAAAAAATGAAGAGTTCATATTTGAATCGGCCTCAAGATCTGTCGGTGCTGCAAAAGTGAGATCCACCTCCACATAGCAAGAGGCACATGGCGATATTCCCCTTCACAAGCCGTCATTGGTGGGACCATCTCCCATTTAACCAGCGTCTGCCAGTGCCATGCCACTACTTCTTTACATATTTTAATTTTTTATTAATGTTTTTTATATGGCCACCGACAGACCCTTCGCTTTTCTGCCTTTTCTAAATACCACAGAGTTGGATCTAAGCCCGTTAAATACGCAAGGGTCCCACTCAATAAGCCCAATTTGTCAAAAAATATATGATTAGGAGTAGTACTATTCTTATGAAGTGCTAGCTGTTCGATCGAGTCGAGTTAAAAAATTTTAAGTTATTCGATTTTGTAAATCATATTTTATGATTTAATTTTTTTGAAATTTTTTGAATCGAGTCGAGTTCATAAAATTCGAGTCTAGTCAAATCAAGTCGAGTTTTCGAGTTTCTATATAAAATTAATTGTACATATAAATTTCTTCATATATATTTCTATATGCATATACGTAGCGGTGCACATATATATTTCTATGGGCGATGCACATATTAATTCTAATTTTAACGACTTTCTATATGCATATACGATATAAATATATATTTTTTCATATTTTCATATGTGATATATATAATATATCATGCATAATTGACAGAATTGACTTGAATATGAAAACTGATAAATTATTTACTAAAAATTTCGAGTTATTCGAATTTCCATTTCATAACTCTAACTTTATTTGATTTTTTTTCCGAGTCGAGTCAAAATGAGTCGAATTTTTTTGCCTCTAGTCGAGTGGAATAATTCAATTTTTTCGAGTCGAGTTTTGCCCACTCCTACTTTTATGCACATCCAAATGTCCTTCACTTAAAATAAAATAAAATCAAAAGGAGAAAAAAATACATTAATGATTCAAAAACTTTTTATATGATGTCCTTTGATGTTTATACACGCTTCCCAGATTATTTATGGGTAAAACTTTAATACACAAGTAGTGTAAAATTAATTTTACACAAGACTGTGTTTTTATCTTATAAAATATAAATTTTAAATTTCTAACCTAATACTCTAAAACCTAAACCCTAAACTTTAAATTCTAAACACTAACCTTAAATTCTAAACCTACAATTAAACCCCTAAACTTTTAACCATAAACTAAACCCTTAATCCCTAAATTTGAAAAGTACGTGTAAACGTTTGTTTATACGGACTGTGTATCAAACTTTTTCTCATTATTTATAGTATTTTTTTTCATACACAAATTTAGAACATACTTAAAGTCCATCTTGTAACATTTTCCTCACAAAATTCAGATGGAAACCATAGATTATGTCGACAAATGTTTTACATAGACTAACGGTTGTTAAAGCATCCACAACCTTGTTTTCAAGTCTTCCTATAAATCGAGGACGTAGCTCCTCATCATGGCGAAACATATCTCGTTTGGAGTCTGCAATGATATTTCCTTCGAGGGATTCGCATCATCCGTCTCGATCTCTACCTTTCGAAATCTAAAACTCCATGCATATTTTAGGACGTCATGAATTGCTCACATTTTGGCCATAAGCACCGGCAACGCCCCCAACAATGTGAGAAACCAACTCGCCAGCTTCCATTCTTGATCTTTGAAATTCCAATATTTTTCTTGACAAAATCAGATGTTGCTACACTTGGTTCGCTTTAGTACATGAGCGAGGAACATGGACAACACCCTCCTAACCACGACAACAAATTGGATACTCCTCGTTAATAGTCATGTGTCGTCGTGCTCGCTCCTTGTTTGTGAGTAATTGTTCA
Organism: Hibiscus mutabilis; assembly: GCA_019671005.1. Taxonomy (NCBI): domain Eukaryota; kingdom Viridiplantae; phylum Streptophyta; class Magnoliopsida; order Malvales; family Malvaceae; genus Hibiscus; species Hibiscus mutabilis. The sequence continues at coordinate 5,478,810 of CM033713.1, read as the reverse complement.
TGCATGACAATCCGCACAGATACCGGTACCCGCTGCGGTACCTTCAGCTTCCAAATAAATGACCGATCGAACTCCCCACCTTTATGTGGTGGGAACGCAACGATTCTGTATACCATATCCTCTGGTAGCAATAGGCGTAGACGCTACAAATCCCATTGGCTTGTTGTTTTCACCAATTCAGCAACCAAAGTAAAAATAGTATCTCTCGGATCAATGCACTCGTAACGCAAAAGGGCTAGTCCGATCAATCTAAATATCATTCCAAAACTCGAATTTTCTGCCATTTTCGAATATTCCATTGAATACAATCACGAACCACATCCCAAACTACATGTAGCCTTCTCTATAGCCTCGAACAATGGCCTACCTAGAGTACACCAAAAAGTACCCATACCATATGTCGCACTTGTTACGCAACGTTGAAGCAAAGATACACCAAAATATCTCCCTAAATCAGTAACTTCCATGAAACCAAAACCTTGTGCTATAGAAAGACAAGTATTCAACGGACCATTAGTGGAGAAAAAAATATACGTCTTCAAAACACTTAACCATTCCTAGAACAGTCACAAAACTTCTTTAATACTTAGACGACTCACATTTAGTTAGGCGACGCATCTGCAAATAACACCAAATCATTAATAAAAAATATGCGAGAAATACATGGACCATGTCGACTTAATCGGATTTGGTGCCACACACCCGCCACTACTTTAGAAGAAATAGCATGAGACAATCTATCCATACATAAAGCAAACAAGGCGAGAGTGGATCACCCTATCAGATCCCTCTAGTAGGCATTAATGCATTAGATAATTCATTGTTTCACATAATCTAAGTAAACACGGAACTAATGCAGCGTATGATTACTTGAATTAGATTATTAGGAATGCTCATATCCACCAAAGTATTCTCAATAAAGGACCAATCCAAACTATTATAGGCTTTTTTTTTTTAAATCAACCTTGATAGCCATCCAACCCGTTTTGACGAACTTCATTCGCATTAAATGAATGATCTCTTAGGCCAACACATAATTATGTGTAACATTCCGTCTAGACACAAAATTCGAAATTCGGGTCGTTACAATATTTGACTTGATCTAATGGTTAATTGTCAACATTCTTTAGGTCTTGGATTTGATCTCATTGTAACTCATTTTTATGTAATATTCGTCAACTATCAGTCAAATATATTGCTTGGCTTACAGGTTAAGTGTAGACGTTGGTGGTATAGGTCTTGTGTTTGATTTCACTATTGCATATTTTCTTTAAATTTTTATATTATGATACGTGTTGTCGTCTTAATAGATAATTATTTCTAACTCAAATTAATTAAATATTCAAATAATAAAAACTAAAGTGTGTTATTATATAAATATTTAATTCAATCATCTTTCCTCATTTTATGAACAAAAAATGGGTTATATTAAAATAAAGTACAACAAAATACATTCAAAACATGAAGATAAACTTGGCGATTACATTCACCAAAAAATCTCATATAAAAATAAGAAATAAACTAGAATAACTCAACGAACATGAAAATAAAAAATTAAAATTTTTCATTGACTATGTCATTGGTCGTCTCAATTCAATTAAATACTTAAATAATAATATTAAAAAAATAATCAACAAAATCAATGAGAATCTTGTTTAGATAATGATACTAAAAAAAGTTTCATGAAGTAGAGTGGGGCAAAATTATTTTATCAAGTAGAGACGTCATTACAATAAAAAATTATTAAATAGACGAGACAATTTGAATTTTTTTTGACTATTTTTTAAAATTATTTTATGAAAAAAACTTTGATACACATGCCGTATAAACTTTAGTTTATACGTGCATTTTAATTTTAGGGAGTAGAGTTTTAATTTAGGGTTTAGATTGTAGGGTTTATAATTTAAGGTTAGTGTTTAGAATTTAGGGTTTAGAGCATTGGGTTTAGTTTTTTAGGGTTAGAGTTAGAAATTTAAGATTTGAGTTTTTATAGTGTAAATACACGTACTTGTATAAAATTAATTTTACACAACCTATATATTAAAGTTTTATCCTTATTTTATCTTATCAACAATTTCTCCGTTTATTGTAATAACGCCTCACTTAATAAAATAACTTTTCATCTCCCCACCTAAATGAATCTTTTTATCGACACCATTATTTAAACAAAAATCCCAAAATAAAATTTTACAGCTCTGATATTTTATCACCTCACCTCATTTTAACTTTACGGAAAACAAAATGAACAGACAGAATGTTTACATCAAATCTCCACCAACTCCGCCCATCAAATCTTCACCGTTGGATTTCACCACTCTTCCCTATTTATACCATCGCTAATCAGCCGCATATCCCTTGCCACAGCCCGCTCTCTGGTTGTTTTCATCTTGTTCCTCATCAAACGGAGAGTGTGTTTACTTATTTTCTTTAACTCATGGCTCTTTCCGTCGAGAAAACCGCCGCCGGCCGCGAGTACAAGGTCAAGGACATGTCTCAGGCTGACTTCGGTCGTCTTGAGATCGAGTTGGCCGAGGTCGAAATGCCCGGTCTCATGGCTTGCAGAGCCGAGTTCGGCCCATCCCAACCTTTCAAAGGAGCCAAAATCACTGGTTCTCTCCACATGACCATCCAAACAGCTGTTCTTATCGAAACACTGACCGCCCTCGGAGCTGAAGTCCGTTGGTGCTCTTGCAATATCTTCTCCACCCAAGACCATGCCGCCGCCGCCATCGCTCGTGACTCTGCCGCCGTGTTCGCCTGGAAAGGCGAGACCCTCCAGGAATACTGGTGGTGTACCGAGAGAGCCCTTGACTGGGGTTCCACTGGCGGACCTGATCTGATCGTTGATGATGGTGGGGATGCTACTTTGTTGATCCACGAAGGAGTCAAAGCCGAGGAGGTTTATGAGAAAACTGGGCAGCTCCCAGATCCGTCTTCTACTGATAACGCTGAGTTTCAGATTGTTTTAACCATAATTAGAGATGGATTGAAGGCAGATCCCAAGAAGTATACGAGGATGAAGGAGAGATTAGTTGGTGTTTCTGAGGAAACTACAACCGGAGTTAAGAGGCTTTATCAGATGGAGATCAGTGGAACCTTGTTGTTCCCTGCTATTAACGTCAATGACTCCGTCACCAAGAGCAAGGTACATTTTATCTGAATCTGGTGTTTCTTAGTGCAGATCTGATGAATATAATTTGGAAATTTGAACTGTTTTGGTAAATTGCTTGCTCTGTTTTCATTTACTGAATTGTGGGTTTATTGTCATTTATGTATTCTGATCTAATTGCTGATATGATTTGATCGTTTTGAAACAGTTCGATAACTTGTATGGATGCCGTCACTCTCTTCCCGATGGTTTGATGAGAGCTACCGATGTCATGATTGCTGGCAAGGTCGCCGTTGTCTGTGGTTACGGTGATGTCGGCAAGGGCTGTGCTGCGGCCTTGAAGCAAGCCGGTGCTCGTGTCATTGTGACCGAGATTGATCCCATCTGTGCCCTTCAGGCTCTTATGGAAGGACTTCAAGTTTTGACACTGGAGGATGTTGTTTCCGAGGCTGATATCTTTGTCACCACAACCGGTAACAAGGATATCATCATGGTTGACCACATGAGGAAGATGAAGAACAATGCCATTGTTTGCAACATTGGTCACTTTGACAACGAAATCGACATGCATGGTCTCGAGACCTATCCCGGTGTCAAGCGCATTACCATCAAGCCACAAACCGATAGGTGGGTGTTCCCCGAAACCAACACGGGCATCATTGTGTTAGCCGAGGGGCGTCTCATGAACTTGGGCTGTGCCACTGGCCACCCTAGCTTTGTCATGTCATGTTCGTTCACTAACCAGGTGATCGCCCAGCTCGAGCTATGGAAGGAGAAGGCAACCGGCAAGTACGAGAAGAAGGTGTACGTTTTGCCCAAGCACCTCGATGAGAAGGTGGCTGCTCTTCACCTTGGCAAGCTTGGGGCTAACCTCACCAAGCTCACCAAGGATCAAGCTGATTACATTAGCGTCCCTGTCGAGGGTCCTTACAAGCCTGCTCACTACAGGTACTGAGGAACGAGTACGAGAAGAGTTCGAATAGAAAAAAGAAGAATACAGCCGGGATGGCTTGATTGTTTTACTGAAATTTATTTGTTATGATTTGGGGTTAGATTGTTAGGTTTGTGTGGTCTATGCTTGAAGAAGAATACATCCGGATGGGAATTGAAATTTGAATAAGGTGTTGGGGTTGTGTGGGAGATGATGATATTGGCATTGGTGCAGTCCAGTTCTGCTGTATCTGCTTATCAATTAATTAATCACAAAAAGAAGCAATTTGTTTTCACTTTAACTTTATATTTCAATCAATAATTTGACACTCATTGTTGTTCGACTTTGTCACCGACACTTGAGTTTATGGTGTGGGCAGTCTCTTAGCGGAGAAATCAAAGTAGTTAATACCCAGTTCTGTTTTTCCTCTGGGGACAGGTACATAATATTAGTACTGGTGTGTTCTCTATCGTTTTAGATTTATCGGTCACATATATACATATGTTTATATGAAAAATAAAATAAAATTATTACTCTTATTTTTGTGTTTTTAAATTTTCTTATTCAAATTATCAGCTTAAAAAATTAATATTTATTTTTCACTAGTAGCCCTTTAAAAATGCACACTTCAAACAAACTGTCCGGATTCATTATATTTTTTGATTAAATAGAGAGGTATTAAATTCTTATGTCGGGATTCGAATTCATATAAAATAGGATAAAATGAGTATTCTTAGCCACTAGGCCAACCAGTAGATCTCTCCAAACTCATTATTTAACTTTTTAAAAATTAAATAGTCATTTTACTTATTTCACAAAGAAAAACTTTCTTCATAAAGCTTATAACAATATGTAAATAATATAAATTACTTTTTTTTTAACTGATTTTACTAGAGGGAAGGGAAAAACTCTCTAGGGGAAGGAAAAGCTTTTGTTGGATATTGAACCCAAAACTTAAAGAAAGGGGAATGGAGCAAGTGAGCAACTTTGATCAACCGGCCATAAATACTTGCTCAAATAATATAAATTACTTCAAATATAGTTTTTAGTGATCTGCAGTAGTTACATCTTCATTTTCCCACATTTATAAGACTTTATCTTTATTTGTTTTTTTAATGTTAGCAGCGGCGTCTTTTGACCGTTTTGTTGATTTTGTACATAAATAAATTTATCTTTGTTGATGAGTGTTTTATTTTTAAATTTATTTTCTTGTTCTTTGTTTTGTTTTGACATATTCATATCACGTCTGTTTTTTAACAATTTTTTCGTCTATTTTTATAACAGTTTATTCGTCTGCTTCTATTGCTTTTATGACAGTTTTAATCTATTTTTGTGATAGAGTTGCCTACTTTTACAGTAGTTTAATGTTCTTATAAGGAGTATCAACAAGCGTTTTTAACAACGAAAATTGATGGTCTGTGATGTTTATAATTCTCTTTTGTGATTTTACCGATATGCCAAGAATTAATAACGAAAAAATTTATTTATTTTTCATAAAGTGTTATGTTCAAAATAATAGGTTGCTGAATTTTTTCAGAAAATGATTATAAAAATTCTTCTAGACAGTAACGAGATTTGTTTTCATGTCTTTCATACCTTACAAAAATTATTATATTTTTATTTTATTTATATTAATTTTTTAATATTTATGGTGTAATTCCTTTACATTTCTTTTCGCCTCAAATATAGTCCAACATACTTTTTCTTGGTAAAAAACAAAGACGGAAACACAGAAAATTTTATATGAGATGATTTTATGGTGGTTGGTAAAATATCTTGTCAATTGGCATATGTGTGGAAAAAAAGGAAGTGGTAGTTGGTGGTTGGTCATCCTTATTTTATATGAAATATTTTATGATTGTATTTGTTGGGTTGGTGGTAATATGTAATATTATCGGGTTCAATTACAATATTTGTAAAGTATGCGTTTTGTTAAAGAGTTAAAAATATCTATTAAATAGATATTATTTTATAATCATCTTTAAACTATTAAAAAATATATAATATTGAAAAACAATTATGATAATTTGGAAAATAAAAATTCAAAATGTTAAATTCAAGCCTTTATATTGTGCTAGCCATCCAGAGGGTTTTTTTTCCTGTCATTTTTGCTATTGTCACTTACTTTCGGGCTCATTTTGTTACCACTATCACTTATTTTCAGATTTTATTATTTGAGGTGTGTTCCGGAAAACAACTGTTTTATTTTTTGACCAAATATAAAAACAATATCATAATTATTAAAATACAATGCGTTCATAAAAAAATGCAGTTCTTTAGCCTACTGACAAATTAATGTTCCAGCAATTCAACACGTTATTATTTTCTTCCTTCTCTGTATAAATCACAAGTCATTTTTCATGATATCATTTAAAATTAATTAAATTTATTAGGTTTGAGCATTAAACAACTAATTTATCAAATCAAATTTCATGCTAAAGTTTTTTCTTTGAAAGAGTTTCAAAATGTAGTTAAATTAGGGGAAAAAACTTTGATACACAGGCCGTGTAAACTTTAGTTTACATGTGCCTTTTAGTTTTAGGGGTTAGATTTTTAATTTAGGGTTTAAGGTTTAGGGGTTAGGGTTGTATGGTTTAAAATTTAAGGTTAGTGTTTAGAATTTAGGATTTAGTGTGCGAGGTTTAGTTTTTTAGGGTTAGGAATTTAGGATTTAGGTTTTTATAGGGTAAATACACATGCTTGTGTAAAATTAATTTTACACAGCCTATGTATCAAAGTTTTACCCTTAAATTAGCGACAAACTTTTATTTATTCCTTTTTTAATTTCGTTTATGCTCCATTTGAAAATTTAGATTTTAAATTTGAGATTTAGATTTTTATTTATTATGTAAATGGTTAGAATAGAATATGTACGTTAGAGAGAAATAATAAAGACTCAATGCAATATATAAATGAAAAGTGTAGAAATTTTGATTTATTAAATTCCAAAAAGAAACTTAGAATTTCAAAATCATTACTATGCAATGCAGTATAATTGCATTTCAAAGTATTTTTTTTCTATTCAATTTACACCATTTTTAATATCAAATCCAAATCAAACGCTATCTTAATCTAATTTAACTCAACTCAATTTTTAAAATTTAAATTAAATGTAATTAATAAATACAACTCGTTATCTCCATTATTCAATCTTTTGTTTGATTCGATTAAATTGATAAAAAAATGGGATAACTAGTTATCAAAAATTATCCAGGCTCGTTCTTTTGTAAGTGTCGATTAAATCAATTGGGCACATTTAATTATTAAAAAACTTGGGATGAATAGGACTTGTACCAATAATGCACCTTTCAGTTTGACTTCACCACTTGCTTCAATTGCTCGAAAAATAGATTTGTTTGGCAAATATCCACCTAATAATATTAAAACACGTATTATTACTATTTTTTAATAGTTTTGAGGTCATCCATCCTAAACCCTCCATTGTTCTAATCAGTAATCACCGTGAGTCAATTTGCATTTTTGTGCCCGACGTGTCTTAAATTGTTTGGACGGAAAAAATTGTTCCAATGGCAAGGTGGATCCAACTCGAACCAAACATTTATTACAAAGCCTCACGCTCTTTGGTATTTTATTAGTCTTCGTTCAATTATTATTTAATAGTTTTGAAAATTAACATTTTCTAATTTTTATGTTAGATTTAGTCTTAAACGCTATTTTTTTTAAAAATTAAAATTTTCCAACTTCTCTTGGCAACACATGTTTATACTTTTCTTTAATCCTTTGAGGGATATACACACCTGGCAAACAAAATTGCTTCAACCAAAATCTCTTAGGATGAATATCATCTTTTTCACTGAGATCACTCGTTGAGTTCATTAAACACATATTATATGAATTTGAATAAAAAATAATTAAAATACTAACATAAAATATAATATAAACCTATTTTTTTAAAAATAAGTTATATTTTAATACTTAAACCGTGTAAATAAATCTACACAATTCTTCCTATTTAAATTATATAATTTAAAACTTAAATCCCTAACACTAACCCTAAACACTAAACTCTAATAATAAATCTTAAATTTTAAACCCTATAACATAAACCCACGAACTTTAAACTTTAAACTAGATTTTTAAACTATAAAATTAACAAGTTTGTGTGAACTAAATTTTTCATTTTTATTACCAAACACATTTTTACCATTTTTATTTTAAAACAAGTTTTTATATCTATTAACCAAATATGTTTTTCATTTAAAAAAAAAACTAAATGAAAATAGAAAATGTTTCCTAATACTGAAAGAAGCCAAAATATGAAAATTTCTATTGTATAGGGTACAATTACATATTTTCAACTGTATTTTCCAAGACTTAACCACATAAAACCCAACAAATAACTGTGATTTTAGTAAGATAATTCAAGATGCAATACCTTTAACTTGGATAGAGAAAAACAAGTTTATACTCGGAGTAGATACCAATAATAACACTCATCTCAGAACAACATTTAACTTTTCCTGCACCTGTTCTCGCACGTTCCACTGCATTCACAATTAAAAACATATTTTACCATGCCAGTTTACCTTGAAGAGCACTTCAAAATTAAAATAATAGAAACAGCATTAATTAAGGCATTACAGTACCTGCAGGTTGTTAATCTCCTCATCCGTGAGCGAACGCTCCATGGATCGATATGCAATCCGATAACAATGACTTGTCTGTCCTTTCTTGTTGGTAAAGTTATCTATCAAAACCACCTGGTAGTGACGAAACAAAATATTTATCAAACTCCTATCATAAAACACCCTCAAATGCTTCGTACTATGATTGTTGAAACACTTTAGGAGATCGTTCTTGTTTTACTTAAAGCTAAACATGTGTATAAACTCTGAATCATGTACAGCATTGACCTGTTGATGTTGGAGCATTAAAACCTTTCCATCTCGAATTTAAAATATGCTAGGTGCATCAATAAGACATCTCAACAGACACACTAGTATCCACAACTGCCTTTAAAATATAAGGAAATTTAAATGCTTAAAATTTCTATCAGACTCGGAGACAAGATATTTTAAGCATGAAATCCCAATATCATGTATGTAAAGCTATAATGAAAAGGAAAGGAAAGAAAAAGGACCAGCAGCACCTAAAGGTTTGAAATCTTGTTTTAGGCAAACAAATCTTTTCTTTTTGAAATCTTGTTTTAGGCAAACAAATCTTTTCTTGACTATCTTTTAAGACAGCATTGACAGACTGAATTTCCTTTCTATAAGATAAAAAAATCTCAACGAGTGTAAATATTCTTTCACCAGCTACTCAATTGTTTCATATAGCCTACCTAAAAGTCATATTAAGAAGAAAAAAAACTAGAAATCAGATAAAATTTATTTTAAATTCACATCGTCGTGTAGTTATTTCATTAAAACTTCAATGATAAAGTCTTCACGCAACAAAACATGAGAAGCAACAAAATAATTTATGCATCATTTACACATTCCCAACATTAGTAGCTTCTTTAATTTGGTAGAACCATTATTTCATAAAAAACGGACAAGAACCATTCCCATCTCACACCAAAGAAATGGAAGCAATCCTTTAGGGTCCATATAGAGCCACTGAATTTGGAAACATGAGTTATCAGAAATTACTAATATAAACTCAATGAAATCAGTTATTGGTGTTTTGCTATCTATAAAGGATGAGATGAAGGAGGCCAATCAAACACACTCATCTCAGTTAACACTGTCTTCTGTTATTTTGATAATTTATAATATTCATCAACTGATAATACATAATCTGTACAACATACAGTTGGACAACTTTAACATATAGTGATATAGATGAACTTGTTTGTCTCTTCAGGTGATATCTCTGGCCAAAATTTAAATTGCTTACCTCTTCAACAAGATCCCCAGCTATTCCTCTTACAACTTCACATAAATTGTTCTCTGTAAATGAATCATTGATCCAAAAACTCATGTCTTTATAACATGGAGGATACTGCAAAAACAATTGAGGTGTCAGTCAATAATAGCTATTAAAACAATTTTAAAAAATCTACTGTTGAAGGATTAAATGAAACCATTTGCTTAATTTATACCTTTGAGAATGGTTTAAACTTGACTCCCATTTGGCCTTCAGAAAACTGCAATCAAATAGTTTAATCAGACTTTGGGGGAGATATTACATAGGATTCCATAAATTGAAAATTCAAATCAAGGAGCCACATTCCGAAGCTACCTGTGAGGTAAAGCGCTCATCATTTGTCCAGAAAAGCCGAATATCTGGAATGTCAAATAAAACCATTGCTAACCGCTCCAATCCAAGCCCAAAAGCCCAAGCAACACTGTCAGATCTACCATTACATTTCAAAATTTCTTGTTCCATCACCCCACAACCCAGAACCTCCATCCATTTCTCCTGAAAGTTGTTGTAGGTTGCTGGTATGTTATACTCAGAGCTAAAGTTACCACATGTAATAGTAATTAACTTAAAAAATTAAGATAGAACAACAACAAAAGTAGAACTGAGGACTAAAACCCAGACTACAAAAATGTAGTTAAGTTATTAGAAACATCCATATCATAATTTTTGCTTAATAGAATTTAAGATTACAACAATAAGCATACTGTTCACTAGTAACAACTCAAGCAAGTAAAAAGGCAAAAAAAGTTACTCAAAATACTTCAACTAAATAACTCAAGCTTAAAGAAACACTAACACTATATATAAAAGGACAAAGAGAATACCTTGAAATAGATTTCAAGTTCATAGGAAGGATTGGTAAATGGGAAATAGGCATCGATCCAACGCATCTCCACAGCACCTGGAATGTTAACAAATTGAGGCTAATTGGCGTTTTGCAGTCTTTACAGTGCAAACTGTTGGTGACTAACTTCATAAAGGTGATCAAAATTTATAGCAGCTAGTTAGATACTTCTCTCCATAAAATATTTCATAGATTGCACAATACTAGCAAAAAGATCTCCATGGTAACTAAAAAAAAAAGGGAATTCTGCAATGAATTCTTGTCACAAAAGATCCTCTCCTGCCAAAACCAATAGCTCATTCAAGACGTAAATAAAGATCTTGATCATGGAATATGATTTGTGCCAAAGCCAATAGTACACTCATTGTGGCAGATATCCATAATCATTTTACAAACTTGTAATCCCCCAATAAAGCTTTGAATCTTAAAATTACCAAATAAGTGACGAGCTAGGCCTTCTAGACTTTTCTTTAAGTCCTCAGCTGCATATGATGTTGGATCCAAACCTGATGCCTCCCAATTATCTGGAGTAAAAACATGAACCCCTTCCATCTGCAATGTAAAGGGACATATACTTTTAGAGGGGAAAAAGGAAATGACCATGAATTATGAACATAACCATCTTAAAACAAAATTTACATGGCAAATCAAAGTTATTCATCATGTGGACCCACATGGTTGAGCTGCACATGTAGAATTAACAGAATAACCTAAGAGGAGAAATTTAAAAAGCTATAGTCAAATTGAGATATTTTCAACAATATTAAACCTGATGAAACACAGGGTAATGGGTAGAATCTATGGAATCTCTACGGTAAACATCGCCAGTTACAAGGAAATGAGTATGTCCCCTTCTCAACAGCTCCGCTTGATGAGCACTTGTATGACACCTCAGCACAGTTTTTGAGTCAACATAATATGTATCATTATAGCTCCTACTAACATGATCGGCAGGCACCAGTACATCATCAAAATTCTAAAAGAAAAAAAAAAGATTTACCGTCATAACAAATAAATATTGTCAAAAACTTGTCCAAGGATCCAAAGATCCAACATATATTGTAAGATAACTAAATTAAATTAATTCATCAAAAGATGACAAAATATTTCTTCATTTCAAAGAAACACAAAAACTTAACCATATCAATTCTGAGCACATAATACTGGACAAACATCGAGGCCTAGAATCCATAACATAGATTTTTGAACGATTATGATGAGCATATGAGCTTAGATAGGCATGGATCTTTTTTAAACATTTAACTTCAATTCTAGGGAAATCAAAGCTACATACACACACAGGCATGCATATGCAAATTACTTCATTTATCATTCTATCACTTCAGAATTGAATGACTCTAAAACCAAACTAAAAACCTTTTTACAAGCTGGTCAAACAGCGAGCAGAGCTCCAAAAACAACTATGCAGAAAAGTAAAACCATTTTGCATCGAAGGACTTAATGTCCTCAAAACCACATGTTCAATTTAACAAGTTAACTAGAGAGCCCACATATTTCGAACAAACACACTTTACCAAGAAATATAAAGGAGAAAAATGTATATAACCTCAAAATATTAGATCAAAAACTATAATCACACAGAGTAATCCACAGAGAAACATATACAAAGAGATTTAAGCTTACATGGTAACATATGTAATCCATAAGGTAATACACAAGCAGAGAAGCTTTAGTTATCTACAAAAGTTCATAGATACAAATTTTGAGACATTTTGCCACCTATTCTAAAGCTGAGCATAGGATTAAATATACAGAAATATCTAAACTCAAAAGCTATTCCTTTTCCATCCAATAGTATTTTTTAGGAGGAAAAGAAAAATCAGGCAGCAGTGGACACCATTGTACCTGTTTTACTGAAACAATTGGGCAGAGATCATCAAACTTATCAAACAGATTTGGGTAATTAGTATCAAAATACTCATATATGCCATTCTTCAGAATCCCAAGAGGGTGGTTATTCCTTCTGTGGAGCTGCATTCCCATTTTCGAGAAAATTGTGTCTGGAACATTGTTTGTCGGGTCATCCCTTACCACATCTACAAATCCCAGCATCCAATAAACACTAAGCCAATTGTAAAATATGAATGCACGCAAGTTCATGAATCAAAACTCACCCAAAAAATTGAAGCAATGACAATAAAAATACTTAAACAAACAAAAAGAAAAAAAAAATCAACAATTGGTTCCCGTTGCAGAAAATTTTCAATCGTTTAACATTACACCAAGGGTCGAATCCACTAAGATTAACCAACTTACAAACATCTTCCCTAAAAATCATATCAAACAAATACCAATAAATTTAACTTTCTTATCAAATACAACTTGAAAACACAAAGGGAATATTTCGATGGCTCCAAATTAGATTAAAGTTAACGGTAGAATACCCATTACACATAAACATTTACTGGTAGTAGAGAAAGAAAATGCAATAATACAAAAGCTCGTCTAGTTAATCAGCGAAAACTCAGATGAACCCAGTTCAAAGAGCAGTGAAAAAAAGCATAAGTTCACGAAAATAGCATTCTGTACCATCTTTAGCAATTTTGATTCCGCCAAGCTCTAACGCGGAGGAAGCGATGGGTTGTCTCCATTTTTTCTTAGAAGAAATAGAAGCAGCAGCAGAGGAAGAAAAGGGTAAGCAAAAAGAGAAGCGCTTGAAACCATTAATGTGGTAAAAAGGGATGTTTTGGAGAAGATGGTGGAATAAGCACTTGAAGCTACTGCCATAAAAACCCCTTTGCTCTTTCTTTATTCAGTGTTGAGAATGCTGTGGGCTTGGTAAAGGAAGAACAAAAGATAAAGTTAGTTTTATATGAAGCAGAAGAAGGCTAAAAATAATAACAATTGGATCAGGGTCCGCTACGGGTTCAATGTTTTTGGGTAAATTACAAATGATTAATAAACTATACTGAAATCATCTTTTTAGCATTGAACTTTAAAAATTACAAAATAGTTATTATATATTTTATTCAATTACAAAATAGTCTTTACTAGTGATAATTTTTTATAAGTTTAAGGATATTTTTTAATATTTTGATAAATTTGATGACATTTTGTAAAATTTGAGAAAAAAGATAATGATATTATCGTAAATTAATCAAAAATTTAATGAAAATTTTATAACTATTCAATATAATTTAGTGATAATTTGTATTCTTTATCATTTTTAAAAAAAATACTATAATTAAAAATTCAAAAAATATATAATTAACCTCTTCGTATTTAAAAATTTCTATCGATTAATCATTTTTCTTCTTTCAAATGGATTGTTTTTCACTATTGATCATCATCAATCGACACTCACCCGATTGTCTTATTACCAATATCTTCCCTCATCTAACTTTCTTTTATTTTCTTTTCATTTTAAGAGGGTGAAGCTAAGAAAAGACGGGGTAAAATTAAAACACGGTTATTAAATTATCTCAAAATATTTTTTAGTCATCAAACTTTTAAATGTTACAAAATAAATATTAAATTTTAATTTCTTTTACAAAATGGACACCGCATTGATAACTCTCTAAAGTATATGTATTTAAGCACCCTTTTACTTAGTTCTTTTTTTTTTTTTTGCCTTGTATATTATGTCGATACTCAAAGTTGTAGTTTTTATCCTTGTTTCGGCATGTTTTAGGGAATTGCCTTAGTTGTGTTTGTAGTTTGTTTTATGTCTATATAGTGCTGCTTAATTTGTTTGTTCAGTGTCAAATACAAGGTGTAGAGACAGGACCTAAAGCTTGCATCTGGAGAGGTGTTACCTTTATAGTGGGGACCATTGTTCTGAGCTGGAGCACGAGGACAAGCGCTACAACTATATTAGGACCACACCACAAGAAGACTAGCAAAGCAATAATTTAAAAAATTTATTTATTAGTACATTGTATATTTTAATATTTAAAGATTGCATTTAAGATTTAATTATGAATATTTAAAGATCTTATGTGATGTTTTTATGATGGAGAGTATATATCTGCTGCATTCTTTTCCCCTTAACCAAAGTTTTGTCCCACTAGGTTTTTTCAGTAAGATTTTTAATGAGGCAACATGTTATGCGTATCAAAGATGTGTACCTTTTTACTTTGCTAAGAATTTTTTCCCACGGAATTTTGTCTCAGTAAGATTTTAACGAGACTTATTATCTTTATGGACATCCAAGAAGAAGTGTTAGAATATTTATCTATGTGTACGTCAATTATGATTAGAACTCTATCTCTATCTATTAAATAGAAATTCGATGTACTTAGAATTATATATGAAACTTACTTCTTATGCCCATCAATAGAGACCTTGAAAAAGGATTTGTACACAAATTCAATATTGATACCTCTTTTCTCTCATTTATTTTATTCTTGTTTTTTTCTTTATTTACAACATATTTTATATATTTCATGTTTGTTTTTTTTTTATATATTTTTATCATTTTAAAAAATTGGTTTACTCTCTTCTAAAAGTTATATATATATATATATTCAATATAATCTAAAAGTTATATTTTTATTCTTCAATATAAATATAATGTATTTTATTATAGTCTTAAGATGATTATAAGGTACTATATGTTCATATATATTCTTAATTCTTTGACAATGCATACACACCTTGCAGACAAAACGATTTGAATTAAGGTCTTTTAGGATGAACATCATCATCTTTTCCACTTGAACCACTTTGTTGGGTTTATTTTTTTTATTATTACATTTAAAACTTGTTGGTACTAGTTAACAATATCTAGAACATGTTAAAAACTCTGGCTTGACACATTTTTCTCTTAAGTTGAAAAATTACCCTCCCTCCTCTGAAGTAAGAACTGTTAAAACACTTGTTCATACCAAAAGTTATAATATGATATTTTAGTGTATTGTGGCCCAACATAAAACTATTGACTATGTCCTTGTTTACACGTAAAAGGAATAACTTGTACTTATTTTGCGACTATAATTTTATGTTTCATCAAATCATAAGAGTAGACGTATTTTGTTTTGTTAAAATAAAACAAAGTATAAAAGAATTTCATCTTTATTGATTGATAATTGTTAAATTACATCTGAAATATAATGTTATATATATAGCTTTAATTTGTCTAACTAACTAAGCTGACTAACAAATATTTACAAACTGAATATGCAACTGATTCTGACTTCTAAACAGAAAACGTAGCTAACTTGAACTTCCAACGCTCCCCTCAAGTTGGCGGGTGAAAAAACATCTTTTTACCCCCAACTTGAACACAAGATAATCATGTTGTTGAATCCCCAAGGCCTCTGTGAACACATCTACTAACTGCTCTGAAGAAGATACAAACTCAATGTTGATAAAGCCTTTTTGAATCTTTTCTCTAACAAAATGACAGTCAATCTCTATGTGTTTAGTTTGCTCGTGATACACAGGATTGGCTGCTATTTGAAGAGCAGCTTTGCTGTCACAATAGAACTTGATTAGTTGCTCTCTTTCTAAACCCAGTTCTTTAGACAAGCCATTCATCTATACAAATTCAGTTGTAGTTACAGCCATGCTTCTATACTCGGCCTCAACAGAAGACCTGACCACTGTATTCTACTTCTTTGACTTCCATGAAATTAATGAATTTCCAAGCTTAACACAGAAACCAAAAACAGATTTTCTTGTTACTGGACAGGATGTCCAATCTGAATCACAGCAGGCTTGAAATTTACAGTAACTATTTAAATCCAACATTGTCATGGATTCCTCTTAATATACCTTACTATCCTCAAGGCTGAATGCAAGTGATATTCATTAGGTTGTTGCATGAATTGACTTAAATGGTGCACATCAAAGGATATGTCTGGTCTGGTCTAGTGAGTGTAAGATATATAAGTCTGCCAATGAGTCTTTGAAATATGCTTTTATCAGGTAATAACTCATCATCCACGTCATCACTACCTTTTGAGCAAATCTTGTCATATTCTATTGAAATAAGCTTAGTGTTTTGTTCAAGTGGTGTCATTACTGGCTTAGCCCCCCTACCCCTGATTCTTCAATGAACTCAAGGGCATATTTACGCTGATTAATCAAAATTCCTTGCTTTGACCTCATAATCTCAAGACCTAGGAAATATTTCAGTTCACCTAGATCTTTCATTCTAAAGTTCTGATGCAAAAGACTCTTCAAACCTTCTATCAAGTCTCTATCATTTCTAGTAATCAAGAGATCATCTACATAAATCAGCAACACAACAATTTTGTCACCTTTCTTCATTGTAAACAAGAAATAGTCATATTTACTCTGTTCATAGCCATCATTTAAAAGAGCCTCTGTTAGTTTCAAATTTCACTGTCTAGATGCTTGTTTTAAGCCATAGAAAGATTTTCGCAGTCTACACACCTTATTTTTTCCGACTGTAAAAACCAGGTGGAAGGTCCATGTACACCTCATCCACCAAGTCACCTTGTAAAAAGGCATTGT
Organism: Hibiscus mutabilis; assembly: GCA_019671005.1. Lineage (NCBI taxonomy): Eukaryota > Viridiplantae > Streptophyta > Magnoliopsida > Malvales > Malvaceae > Hibiscus > Hibiscus mutabilis. Next base: position 5,461,596 of record CM033713.1, on the reverse strand, counting down.
AGACATCAAGTTGAAACAAAGGCCAGTCATGAACAGAGGCTAAAGCAAGCAGAAGTCTAACAGTGACTAATTTCACAACAGGAGAGAAAGTATCAACATAATCCACTCCTTCTTGTTGACTGTAACCCTTGGCCACAAGACATGCCTTGAATCTCTCAACATCTCTATTGGCAGTATATTTGATGCAATAGACCCACTTGCAACCAATTGGAATTTTACCAGGAGATAATGAAACCACTAACCAAGTCTTATTTGTTTCGAAAGCAAGTATTTCTTCTTTCATGACCTGCACCTATTCTGAAGATTGAATGAATAGCCTCGTGGTAGGATGAAGGTTCAGAAGAATGGTCAATGGAAGAAAAGAAAACATGGGAATAAATAGGTAAATGGTTATAAGAAATGTAATCTGAAAGAGGATAAACACAGACAGAATTACAGTCATAATTTTGTAACCATTGAGGATGTTTATGGACTCTAGTGGACCTCCTAATAGGCATTGGAGCTACTGGAGGTACAACCTGTGATGACTGCTCTAGGGAACTCATCGAGGATAAATCTAGTGAAGGATTTAAAGAAACTGGTGAAGAATTTAAAGAAGTTGGTATAGTAACAGAATCAGAGCGTAAATCTGGAGAATGTGCAGAATCAAAATCAGAAGGAGAAAGATTAGAAGAATGTGGTGAGAAAGAAATTTGTAAAAAATCTGAATCAGGAATGAAAGGTGTAGAAGAAAAAAAATGTTTTGGTAATAGGTAAATGAAAAAGGAAAGGTTTGCTCATGAAAGACAACATCTCTATTAACAAAGAAATTATGAGAATTGATAACGCTTTTGGGTATTGAATACCGCATGAAAACTGATGGTAAAGCTCTAAGAGCAAATTTATCTTTGTGCTGAGGATTAGTGGCATAGCAAAGGCACCCAAAAACCTTGAGATGTGTCATATCATGGGGGTTTTTTGTATAGAATTTTAAAAGGAGTTTTCCATTGTAAAATAGAAATGGGCAGTCTATTAATAATATGACAAGCAGTAAGGATACACTCTTCCCAAAACTTTATGGGCACTTTAGAATGAAATTTTAGGGCTCTAGCAACCTCTAGAAGGTACCTATGCTTTCTCTCAGCCACTCCATTTTGTTGTGGAATGTGGACACAGAAACTTTGGTGTAAAATAACAAAAGAAGAAAAAATCAGCACAAGTAGAATTAAAAAATTCTATACCATTATCACTTCAGATTATTTTATGAACAACAGAGAATTGTGTCACTTTTTACCCTCAATAAGTAAACCCAAGTCATATGTGTGCAGCCATCAACAATGGTTAAGAAGTACCTATGTCCATTATGAGTTGAAACCCTGTAAGGTCCCCAGAGGTCTAAGTGTATGATTTCAAAAGAAGTTAAGGATTTAATTGTGCTAATAGGAAACGATAGTCTGGTTTGTTTAGCTAAAGGACAAATATTACAAGTATGAATAACAGTATTATCAATCTTATCAGAAACACACAACTTGTTCGTAGTGGAAGCAGAAGCATGGCCCAATCGAGCATGCCAAAGAGAAGTATTATTATACATGAAAAGAAAAACAGTTGAAGTAGACATGGATTGAATAGAATAAACTGAAGATAAAGAAGAAAACAATGCACTTTTTAAGACAAACCAGTAGCTCTTTTAGATGACTCAAAGAAATAAAGCCCCCTAGACCTTTTACCAATCCCATTGATCATGCCAGTATAAAGATCCTGCAAGATACAAATTTCAGGAAAAAAGAAACAACGCAATCATGATCCTTAGTTAATTTTGAGACAGAGAACAAATTGTGAGAAAACGTTGGTACAAAGAGGACATTAGAAATAACAAGATCCGAGGCCAGTTTATGAGAACCAATACGGGTAACTAATTCTGACTTACCATTTGGCATATGAACAAAGCGCTGCGTTGTAACACCCCTCGCCCGGGTTAGGAACGAGGAGCGTTACCGGGACAAGAAACAAGATTGATCGTGTTATCCATTACAAGTTATAACATACAAGATTAGGGCCAATTAAAATTTTTCCATTTACTTGATGTACAAGACACCATTCGATTAAGCTAGAGAGCAAGATTTGCTAATCCTTAAACATAGCTATGTTCATTTCTTAAGCATTATAATGCATTAATGGTTATAATCAAGTTCACTATAGTTCATTACCAATAATGTGCAGCAATTAGACCATTTAGTTCATTGAATTACCATGAACATTACATGTAGATTAGTCTAGACAACTATATCATATAAATGAATTAGACTAGCAACCTAACTTCTTCATTTTATTCGAATAGGGTCAAAAATAGACTAGGCTTATCTTGAAGCAATTTAACAAGTTCGATTCTATAGTTTACATAATCATACTCGAACAAAACAAGCTTATAAACAAGGTTCTAGTTCATTCATTCATTAGATAATTTCATAGTATTCACAACAGACCATTACAAACATACACTTACTTATATTCAAAAGTACTATTAACATTACATTACTTGAACAAGTTCTACATTCATCCTTAATTACAACCCAAAATGCATGGACTTAACAAGTCTAGACACCATCTAAAGCCACCATCTAGGAGTGTAACAATATAGAAGAAAGCCATACTGTCCAACTTCACTTGTGTAATGTCTCGGCTTTAGAATGAGAAGCTTTGATCACTTTAGGACCCGTGGTTTGGGAAGGAGGAAAAACGAGAGTGGTAAGTACATAATGTACTTAGTGAGGTAGCACCTAGATCTAGCAAGTTATCAAGATCATTAGCTTCAGGTGTCTTTTGATCATTTCAATCAAGTTTAACCTAGCTAGGCTTCATTTAAGCAAAGCCAAATTCTAGCTAGTTCATCATGTACCATTCGAATGCAAAGGTTCAAGAATTCAAGGATTCATTTCAAGTCTCACAATGAACAAGTCAAGCAAGTAACCAAGTACAAGTTCTAGTAATCAATCAAGCAATGTTTAGCGAGAATCAAGCAATTCAAGTATAAAGATCAATCATTCCCATTTGAATAGGGCGTTCTTCCCAATGTCTTATCTTTCAAGTGATGAGCAATTCAAGATAACATGTGTGTCATTTCTTTTATGTAATTCCATTTCGTTACCAGCTCATTAACAAGAGTCAAGTTTTCTCATTCATTATCATGTTAACATGTCTTATTATAGCTTATTAATTTGTTTTGCCTTGGTAGATAGTAGGACTAGATAATCAAATCTCAAGTGGGTACACAAAGTACCTAGCAAGTGGGTACATAAGTACCTAAACAAGAAGGTGTCCGCAACACCACACAAGTGGGTACACAAGTACCTAGCAAGATGATGCCCATGGCATCTAACAAGAAGGTGTTTATAACACCAAGCAAGATGGTAAACAACGTACCTAACAAGTCGAGCTCTAGACTCTAAGGCATGCCGTTCTACCTAAAACCGGCTAGCAACCAAGGGCTTATTGAATCTTTTAGTTCAAGCAATCACACAACAAGTGATTAAGCATCAAGCATAGCAAGGTCAAGTCCATTTCAAGTCTCTAAGTCAAGTGAATCCTAGATCACTTTACAAGGTTTCATAAATTTCCAGCATACTCACATTCAAGCATCAACAAGTATCAAGCAAGGATTATACTAATTCTATTCGATCAACCACATTACAAGGAAGATGTTCAAGCAATTGTTTTATGTTACAATTTCACTAGCTATCATGTATCAAACATAATTCAATCACCAAGTTTCCATTTAGTCCATTCTTCCCTTAAATTGATTTACCAATTATGGATTAAGTTCATTTTATACTATCAATTATCATGCAAGAATTTAGACATGGATTGTTGGTTAAGACACTAGTCCCAACCCTAAATAAAACTACACTCACAAAACTCCAAGCAAAAGCAAGCTAGTGTTGCTCCTTGATATAGATTCCCTTATCCTTCCTTTTAGCTTGGCCAACCCTCTCTTCTTCCACAAGATCTTCTATTCCTTGTTCTAATAAGCCATACACAAACATATAAAGAGCATGTTAGCACATAATTCATCAAGTCAACTCATTCAATTCAATTCAAGATTACAAGCATATAACATACACATATTGGGCAGTATGCTCTTGTACATTTTCCTTCTTACTCAACCACACTTTTCTACATTCTAGTTCATGTAAAATAAGGCATATTTCAAAGCCTAAAACTGTTTTCAAGACAGTTTGCAAAATGCCACAAAACAGTGTGCATTTGCCTATGCAGCTGCTGCCAGGCAGCTTGCACTCTAGTCACTTAATCAAACATATCTTTCATTCGTACGTCGGAATTTCAATTGGTTTGTACCGTTGGAAAGCTAACAAAATTGTCTTTATGACAATATAAGGCTTGAATTTTAGTTCTTAATCAATTCATACAGTTTTTTACTCAAAGACAAGGCATTCTGCCTTACTGGGCAGTTTGCACTGTCTCTAGTATTTCCACTCTACAATTCAGTACACAACCCAGAGTTTAGCTCTGTTTTCTCCTAGTGAATTTAGACATTCCAAGGTTGTAAGTTGACAAAAAGTGTTAGAGTTTAATTTAATGTGTAATTAGAGTTTATTTCTAAGTCAGTAGTTTAAATTTATAGGAAGTCTTATTTAAATGAGGGATAAATATTATTTAAATTATAGATAAAAGTATAATTTTAGTTATCTTTGAAACTCAGATCACCTATTTAAAGGCTTATCTCATACACATTTGATTAAGAAGAATAAGAGAAAATACAGAGAAACACATTGTTCTCTGTTGAAAATATTATTTTTGTTATCGTTAAACTGTAGCTTTTCATATTTTATTGTTCATTGTTCATGGCTTTCATCTTCTTCGCCACCATGGCCCCTTTCTCACATGGTATCGTGAGCCAACAACGATCTCGATGTCGTCACCATCGCTTTGTCATCTCTAATCAAACGGATCGACGACGATTTGATTTTTGGATGTACATCATTTTTTTTTCATTTGCTATCATTAGGCCACACTCGTTCCTCGGCTTCTCTCTCGTTGGAATCTTACATCTCTGGTGAAATTTCTACTCATTTAATTTTGCTATTTTGTTCTCTATTTAATGGTTCTATCTTAGCCAATCAAAAAGATATATGAAAAGGTTATAGTTTAGCCTTAAAAACTATTTGGTTCTATCTTAGCCGCCAATCAAAAAGATAGATGAAAAGGTTATAGTTTAGCCTTAAAAACTATTTGGTTCTATCTTAGCCATCCATTGTAAAAGATAGGGAAAGGTTATAGTTTAGCCTTAAAAACTATCATAAGTTCTATCTCACCATCAATTATAAAAGATATGAGAAGAGGTTCTAGTTTAGCCTTAAAAACTAGATAATATTTTTTTAAAGGATTCTACATCAAAGATCCAATTTGGAATTCTAGTTTGTGCAACTACGGACTTGAGGGAGTGTAGATTTCTGTGATCATTGTTGAATGGAAGCAGCTACTTAGTCCAGTGAATGAATGAGAAAAAGGTGGAAGACACCTCGGAAGATTCAAAAAACACGAAAAAGATCATCATTGTGGAGAGGAAAGTCTGTAAGACATCTAAGGATGGTGCAAAACCCAATAACATGATAAAGTTGGTAGACATCTCAAGAAGGATGCGAGAAATGAGCAACATCGTTTGCAAATTTTCAACAATGGCCGTTCACGAGAATAGCATGAGTATGTCCTAGTTATTTCAACTCAATGGGTCCCAAAAAAGGGAGATTTTTCCCTAAAAACAACAAAGAAATATGAGTAGGGCATCACATCCAAGATCCAAGCTGGTGCTCTACTACACTTGCTCACCACGGAGGGGGAGTGTAAGTTATCCAAGAAGTGTTAGAGCTTGAGGGGAGTGTAAGTTGACAAAAAGTGTTAGAGTTTAATTTAATGTGTAATTAGAGTTTATTTCTAAGTCAGTAGTTTAAATTTATAGGAAGTCTTATTTAAATGAGGATAAATATTATTTAAATTATAGATAAAAGTATAATTTTAGTTATCTTTGAAACTCAGATCGACCTATTTAAAGGCTTATCTCATACACATTTGATTAAGAAGAATAAGAGAAAATACAGAGAAACACATTGTTCTCTGTTGAAAATATTATTTTTGTTCTATCGTTAAACTGTAGCTTTTCATATTTTATTGTTCATTGTTCACCGGCTTTCATCTTCTTCGGCCACCATGGCCCCTTTCTCACAGTTGTCCATAAAAATTTCAGCCTTAAATTCATTATACACAATTTTTACTGATTTTTCAAAGTCACTGCCCAGAACAGAGCATTCTGGGCAGATTACACTAGGTTGGATTTCTAGCTTCTTAATTCATTTTAGCAAGTTCCTAACATGGCAATTTCATTCATATTCATGTTCATACATGTCTAGGTCACCATAAATCACCTAGCTATGTTCTTGAAACAGGGCATAATCATGTTTAATCTAGTTTGATCTATTTGATCACATTTGTACATCAATTCATCAACTAGGCAGTCCATTACCTAATTTAACTAGTTCAATTAGGTGTACTCACATTTCCAGCAACACATGTATTCAATTCAATCTTCTCTTTACTTAGTAACATGATCAAAACAGGGTTCTAAGTTCATTTAACATGTTTGCACAATTTCTCAATCAAAACAGTCCCTAATCAAGACTGTTTTCTATCATGTTCAAAATTCCCACAATTCACATAGACCAATTATACACTCATGACATTTCCAGCATCTATTCACTCAAATTTCCTATTTCTCATTCAATTCAACCAATTCAAACATGAAATTACAATAGAAACAAGTGGTTACCTTACTCACTATGCTATCTATTTGATCACATTTGTACATCAATTCATCAACTAGGCAGTCCATTACCTAATTTAACTAGTTCAATTAGGTGTAGTCACATTTCCAGCAACACATGTATTCAATTCAATCTTCTCTTTACTTAGTAACATGATCAAAATAGGGTTCTAAGTTCATTTAACATGTTTGCACAATTTCTCAATCAAAACAGTCCCTAGTCAAGATTGTTTTCTATCATGTTCATAATTCCCACAATTCACATAGACCAATTATACACTCATGACATTTCCAGCATCTATTCACTCAAATTTCCTATTTCTCATTCAATTCAACCAATTTAAACATGAAATTACAAGAGAAACAAGTGGTTACCTTACTCACTATGCTATCTAGACTTAATTTGGAGCTAAATCAAGGTTGTATTGCCATGGATTTCAAGCTTTCTCCCTCAAGTCCTCCTTTCTCTCTTTTCTCTAGTTGAATTTGGGTAGAATGAAGGGAAAATGGGTTGGCTGATGATTCATCTAATTTTCCCTTAATGAATGGTCCATTTTGTCCTTAAATTATCCACTAATGATGGATTAATCAAGGGCATTTTAGAAATGTTAGGAAATTTAGCATGCAATCTTTCAATTTGCTAGAGTTTTCAAGTTAGTCACCTTAATTTGGTCACTCCTATCATTCAATCTTCCAATTGAGTCCTCAAATCAATTGTCTTTTGATTCCTTTAGAATTCGGCACTTCAATTTGTGGCTTTTATATTTTGATCCTTAATTAGGTTCTATTCAAATTGACTTGTTTAATTATTTTACAGATTCTAAATAGTAGTAATAATCCTAGGCCCGGTTTAAGGTGTTACATGCGTGGAACACGAAATAGGAAATAACAAGCTCTCAAAAACAGATATGATATGGTCAGTTGTTCTAGTATCCAAGATCTAAAAAAGGGAAAAACCAGTAGCAGGTAAATTATAAGCAATGGTACCTGCAAGATTCACACTAGAATTTGTTGATGGACTCTTGTTCAGCAGATGCAATATCTGATTGTATTGCTCAGACATGAAAACAGGAACTGTTGAAGCATGGATGAAAGCGAAGAACCAAAATCATATTCTCCAGGGTCAGATGAATCAGAATTGATCGCCATAGCAACTTGAGATCCCTTCTTTTTATTGAACTTGAAATATGGTGAAAAGCCTATCAAAGCAGTTGTCACGACGGTGCCCTTTGATTTTGCAATAATCGCAAACACCATTGAAACGCCTTCGATCATTTCCCTTAGAGACCTGCGAGAACATGACTGAAGTTTCAATGGAACATCCAAAAAGTTGTACACGATGCGATTCCTCTTGGACGATCATGGAGTACGCCTGTTTGACAGTGGGAAGGGGTTTCACGATCAATATCGGACTTCGGATGGTTGAGTATGTTTCATTCAGGCCCATCAAGAACTGGAAAAGTTTTTGTTGAACGATGAGAGTAGAATTCTGGTGGGCAACTTCACAATTGCAGGCGGAAAAAAGAACTAGGGCACTATACTCATCTCACAATAACTTGAGACGAGTGAAGTAGACCGAAACAGGAGAATCCCCTTGAGCAAGAGTAGTAATCGAATGGTGGAGAAAAAAACCCTAGACCCATCAATTTTGTCAAAGCATTCTTTCAAATCCTTCCACACGGCCGCCGCACTTGAAGCGAACACGATGCTGGCCGATAAATCCTGACTGACAGAGTTGAGAATCCACGAAAGCACAATCGCATTACACCTTTCCCATTGAGATTGCAATGCATCTCCATAGCTTTCCTTTCGGCATTTTCCATAAATTACATCTGAAATATGAAGCTATATATTGCTTCAAATTGTCTAACTAAATAAGCTGACTAACAAATATTTACAAACTGAATATGCAACTGATTCTAACTTTTAAACAGAAAACGTAATTAACTTGAACTTCCAACATGTTTGCCTAACTATATTATACTAAATTAGTTATTAATTAGGCAATTATACGTATATTCTACTAAATTAATCATTAAAACTAGTGTAGAGTTGAATATTCAGCCTTTCGATAACTAAGGCATAAAAAAACATGCACGTAGTTTCAAGGAAAAAACTTTCATACACATGCTACACAAGTATACTAATTTTAAGGGTTAAGAGTTTAGATTTTAGGGTTTAGAATTTAAGATTAGTGTTTAAAATTTAGAATATATAGTTTAGTGTTTAGGATTTAATTTTTAAGTTTAAATTTAAAAATTTAAAATTTGAGTTTTGTAGTATAAATACACGTACTTGTGTATTAAAATTTTACTCTAAAATAAAACACACCCTCTCTTATTTCTTTATATTATTCACCTCAAAATTGTCTGCTTGGACCTTTTGAAAAAATCAGAGAAGTCATGCTTGCTGATGCAACGGACGTCTGATAATGGATCAATATTCACTGCTATAAAAGAAACAAGGAGATGGTATAGAAATCAATTTTAGAGATTAGAATATGAAAATTTTAATCATCAGATATTTTTATTTACGAAATTTAAAATTATCAGTGATAATTTTATGTTTTATAATTATATTTTATATTAAAATGAAAATAATTATTTAAGTGAATAATATTATTTATATTGTTAAAATTCAACCATACAAGATAATATAACAATTATAGTAGTTTTAGTTTTTTTTTTTTCATTTTGGCCAAGCAAGAATTGACAACATTTTAATTTAAGTCTCAGCAATAATTGCTTATAATCGTCGACAAAATGTTAATCACTCATAAAAATGTCCGTGTTCTTACTTGATTAGTTGTAGAAAATTTAAAGAAAAATTAAGTCGCTTGTTAAAAAATCTTAGCCGCTTTTTCATATTTTTTCTTTTAATAATAACCGTTTGTTTGTTTCTTCTTTGTTTAATCGGTATTGACAATAATTTTTGTGCTGATTGTCGATTGTCAGTAATTTGTATTTTATTTATTTATTTATTTTGTTTTTTTCGTATATCTTGTTGTACTTCTTTCTGTCTCTGTGTCATGTTTTTTTGTCTTTATGATACGTCTATGTCTTTTGTCATATTTCTATGGTTATTTTTATAGGTTTTTGGAGTTCGTACATTTACCTTACATTGTTTGTTTCTGATTCATGTTTGTCGGTGGTCACATAGAATTTAATATCTTTTGAATTATTTGTCGATGTAATTTATAGCAGATCGCCATTTTTACAAATAAACCTGAAAGGTGGTTGTTGATTTTAAAAATTTTATCTAGTTATTTTCACAACTCTTAGAAACCGTTCTTATAATGGACCGTAGAGATTTTCTTTGTGCAAAGAGGGGTACAACACATATCTTTTCATTTTAAATTTACCATTTTATTTTTTTGTTTTTATTTTGGATGTTTTAAAACATTTATTTAGTTATATTATTGTTTTATTTTGTTTACAAATAAAGCTGCTTAGTTAATGTGATAATAAAATTAAATAAGAATTTATCTTTTTTTTAAATTAATTAAAATATTAAATATGTTGCGAGTAGTCAACGGTTCCGACGTGTATGTAGGGCCTTAGTTACCAAACCGATAAAATTGCAGTTAGGCTTTTTAAAAATTATAAAATTACATATTAATATAAGGCTTTATAGGTAAAAATAAGTGTTGAAATTGTTAATGGTCATTTAAAAAATTTTGTTAGCCAATAAAATTATAAAAGATGTCATGCGTTGTTTTATTTTCTTTTATTTTTTAAAAATATCCTAAAGTTCTCAAAATAGTCCTCAAATTTCTAAGTCCCCAAATTTCTAAGTCCCAAATTCCAAGTCCAACCGTTGTTGCCAATCGTCGGTGGTGTGCCCACCACTTTCATCGCCGGACCCTTATGATCATTTACCCCATCATTCCGTATCCGAAAGTTGACGATTCGTTGTTGCTGCCAATCGTCGCCGGTGTGCCCACCACTTTCGTCGCCGGACCCCATGATCATTTTCCCCATCATTCTGTCTTAGAAAGTCGACGATCGATGTGGCTATTGTCGAAACAAAGCTTGACGTCGAGAAGAGAAAAAATAGTAGCCAATCAAACAACGAACGACGTGTGAATCTTGCGACGAGACGAGAGGAAGAATATTCATTTCGTCATCGCCAGCATGATGAACGACGATGACAATGACCGAATTTAAGAATCTAAAGATTTTTGGAAAAAATTTCAGCGGGAAAAAGTTTTAGATAGAACTAGGGTTTTTTTAGATTTTAGGAGTCGAACATAAATGATTTTAAATTACAATCATGAACACAATTTTAAAATTCTTAAAAAACACAAATTGAACACATAGAAATTTAAAAATAAACAAACGAACATGAACGAAGTCATTCAAGTTCAATTCGTTTACAGTTGAGTAAGGCAAGAGGGATTAAAAAGAAAAAACTCGTTGCAACGACATGACGATATTGTCATGGGACCATTACTCTCTTCTCAAAAGACATGTCTGATAGGATGTGCAGCCCTCACTCGATCTCGTGATGCCCTCGTCACGAGCTTCCGCTCTCATGATTGGCCAATTGTTACGGTTGTCCACCCTGCCTACTCTGCTCATAGGTGCTCGACGTAAAATCGGGCAGTCAAAGGGTCGCTCCGATGCCACTTATCACGGGATCATTACTCTTTTCTCAAAAGACTTGACAATTGGCCTATCACTAGAGTGGAAGCTCGGACGAGGTTGAGTGGGAGAGAATTTCACATTTGAAAAGAAGCATGATCATTAATTCTACACTAGAGAGGAAAAGAGGGGTTTTGAGATATATGAACAGTGACGCTACACATTTTATTAGACATATCTTATTGAGAAGAGGATAATAGCTCGTGAAAATATTCACCATTTTTTTTCTCCAAGATTGCATTTCTAAAGAATTGCTCGGGGCATAAATTTAATATTTTGTTTTGATGCGGTTGTACTTCAAACTTTAAACATATGCGTTTGGTTTAATGCTATTGTCCTTGCATTCAGTGAAGTCAACCACTATATATATATGTATATATAATCTAAAACTTTTCTTCTAATCTTGCTTTCTTAATTAAATATACGCTGGTACAATGACATACAGATAGTTTAATCAATAATCCATGAAGAAAAAAAAAACAAAACAGTGTGAAAACATCCATCTGTCCATTGTTCTGCAACAATAATTACGGTCGCTGGCGTGTTGTGTGGGGCAGAAAATTGTGTGTTATGTGAGAATAAACTTATTTAATTGATGGATAGAAAAACCAGCAACGGCAAATTGTTGTGAAAGCATGGACTTTTAAAGGTAAACAATGAGGGAAAATCAACAAACGGTATATGCCGTTTGTAAGATTCCTGGTAGACTTTTGGGTGACGAGAAGTATTTAAATAGATAAAAGTCGTGTGCCCTTAAATTATATTTTTTGACGTTTTTATTTAAAAAAATAGGTTTATTATTTAGGGTTTAAAATTATGAATTATGGTTAGAATTTAAAAAAATAAGAGTAGAGTGTATTTTTAAGTTGTAAAATTTAGGGCTAAAATTTAAAATTTAATTTTGTATAGTTTTTTAGAAGAGGACAATGAAAGGAGAAAAGAGCATGATTATTGATTAAAGGTCAGAGAGTTTTTGTTCTATTTAAATACCCTCACTTGGGATCACTCTTCACTCGCCAAACCATCTTACAAACTCAGGCAAGGAACAGCAACTCTCTTTGTCTTCAAAAGGTCAGGCAATTGTTCTAAATCTTTTCAAACTGCAATATTTATGTTGTATTAATTATTTATCTACAATTTCAGGTAAAAAAGGTCAAGCATGGCTAGAAACCAACTTGGAGTTCTTAATGCGCTGGATGCAGCAAAGACACAGTGGTATCATTTCACTGCAATTATAATTGCAGGAATGGGGTTTTTCACTGATGCTTATGACTTGTTTAGCATCTCTCTTATTACAAAATTGCTTGGTCGTATTTACTACCATGTTGAAGGGCATCCAAAGCCTGGAACATTGCCTCCTAGTGTAGCAGCTGGTGTTACTGGTACAGCCTTCGTTGGAACTTTAGCTGGTCAGCTTTTCTTTGGCTGGCTTGGTGATAAATTAGGCCGAAAAAGGGTTTACGGGATCACCCTTATGCTGATGGTGGTCTGTTCCATTGCCTCTGGACTTTCCTTTGGAAAGTCTCCAACTGGTGTTATGACAACGCTTTGTTTCTTCAGGTTTTGGCTTGGTTTTGGAATCGGTGGCGACTATCCCTTGTCAGCCACGATCATGTCTGAATATGCGAACAAGAAGACTCGTGGAGCATTTATCTCTGCTGTTTTTGCAATGCAAGGATTTGGGATTTTGACTGGTGGCATCCTTGCACTTATCGTGTCAGCTTGGTTCGATCATTCATATAAGGCCCCTCCGTATTCGGTCGCTGGGAAAGCTTCGACTGTACCTGAAGCTGACTATATTTGGCGGATCATACTCATGTTCGGAGCAGTTCCTGCCCTTGTAACATACTACTGGCGTATGAAGATGCCCGAAACAGCCCGATACACTGCCCTCGTGGCGAGGAATGCGAAACAGGCTGCTTCAGACATGTCCAAGGTCCTACAAGTGGAGATCGAAGCTGAAGAAGAGACGGTAGATAAGATCGGAATTGCATCATCCAACTCCTTTGGTCTATTTAGTAAGGAATTCGCTCGACGCCATGGACTCCACTTAGTAGGAACAAGCACGTGTTGGTTCTTATTAGACATTGCCTATTATAGTAACAATCTGTTCCAAAAAGACATCTTCAGTGCCATCGGTTGGCTTCCAAAAGCCCAAACCATGAATGCGATTCACGAGGTCTATCAGAGTCGCCATGTCACAAACAATTATCGCACTTTGCGGCACGATCCCTGGATATTGGTTTACAGTGGCGTTTATCGATCGTATGGGAAGGTTCACAATTCAATTGATGGGGTTCTTTTTTATGACCGTGTTCATGTTTGCTCTCGCGATCCCTTACAATCACTGGCTATCTAACAATGCCGGGTTCCTCATCATGTACTCATTGACCTTTTTCTTTGCAAATTTTGGACCCAACGCCACAACATTTGTTGTGCCGGCTGAAATTTTCCCAGCAAGGCTAAGGTCGACTTGCCATGGGATATCGGCCGCTTCCGGCAAACTAGGGGCCATTGTCGGGGCACTCGGGTTCTTGTATGCCGCACAAAACAAGGATCCATCCAAGACGGATGCAGGTTACCCGCCTGGTATTGGGGTCAGAAATTCATTGTTTCTGCTGGGAGGGATCAACTGCCTTGGGATATTGTTCACCTTTCTGGTGCCTGAATCCAAGGGGAAATCATTGGAAGAACTTACAGGAGAAACTGAAGAGGGTGATGCTAATGATATGCAGCAGGCTTCTTCAACTCAAACCGTTCCAGTATGAACTACAAACGTTTAAGTAAGGATCTTTAGATCAAAATATATCATGTAAAATAGGAGTATAAAAGGTTATCTCAAGTTGAACTCTTAGCATTACAATGATGTCACTTATGATAATTCAATGCTTTAATAAAAAACAAATGTGTGTTTTTAACATTGATGTTTTATACTGAATCTCCGTCCCCCCAATTTCAAACTAATTTATTTCAACACCACGATAATGTCAATAATGATAATACAATCACATTTCAACCTTGGCTTTTTTTTGTGAATAAATACAGGTTGAAATTTTATTGAAAAGATTTACTTTATCATCATTTTTTATCGCCCCAAATGAGATTTTATCGATTCTTCTCAAAGTTTATGTTTTTATTTATCAAAACAAAAGAAGAAAAAAAATGTGTCTTAGAACGAGAGCTCGAAGGCAACGATGGGTGCAAATAAATGAAGAAAATATGAGATATAAGAATAAAAAAATTAAAATATGTGTTGATTAATTTAACTGAAAGATTATAATTAATTACATAAATAAATCATGTAACAAAAAATTAGATATTATTGTAATGAAAATATATTTGCCATCACTTTCTGTACGTTTATGTTTCATTGTAAAAACAATTGTGTGTCATGTTTTAAACATGAATAATTTTTCATAATAATAAAAATTGTTTAACAATTAGTAAATTTGTATATAAAAACAAAAAATTAAATTTATCAAAAAAACTATACAACCCTTTTAATGAAAATAAACATACTTGTAGAGAAATTAAGAAATATGTTAAAAAAGAAAATAAAGGAGGATCCGAACAATAACAACTCGGAATCAGTCTTGAGCTATATACTTGTCTACTTCATCTTAAAGGTTATTTATTTCATGGCCATCTTCGCCACTGACGCGTCGTCGAGATTGTGTCTGTAATTTGAATCTTTTGTTATTTTCTCTTTACCAAGCGATTCATGGTGTGAGGCAGAGGCGACACACAACGCTGACGACCGTGGACTTGTTTTGTGAGAAATATTCCACCACGGTTTCATTGGAAGGGTCTTTGACAAGCATTCGATTGCCATGAGATTATTGTCGATGTTTTCATCCCGACAAAGAGAGCAATGGATGATTCTCGATTCGGCTTTATAAGGATGGCCTCTAAAATCGATGCACATCGTTTTATTGATAGATTACATGATTTCTGGCTTCATGGGTACAATATCCACATATTGTTGCAAATTTACTAACCAACAATTGGTTCCACATTTTTCCTCAACAACGTTTGGATCAAATTCTCACTCAAAAATCCAAAATTATTGTTTTTTTTTCAACATTGAGCTCATCAAGAGCCATCAAACATTCCACCTTTGGATTTGAAGGGAAGTTTGTACTTGATGAAGCATCAATATTCTTCTCTTCTTTCTTATAAAGTTTCTCCCATATCTCTTTGACACTTTTGTATGAGGAAACTCTTTTGAAAACTTCTTCATTGAGACCACAAAAAAAGTGCAAAGCCTATTTAGTTGTGCATTCTTTGTGTCATTTAAACTCCTTTTCTTCTTAGAAACTTCGATGTGACCATCTTCGATTATTTCTCAAACATCAAAATTGAATGATTGGATGAAATACTTCATGACATCTCTCCATTGGAAGTATGGATCTCCTTTGAAGAGTGGAGGACGCATGATAGAGCAACTTTTTCCAAAATTTATCATCGTAGACCCGCTAGCCATTTTCATGGAATGGTAGACTTTGTGTTTGATGATCTTTTTCCCCAGTTATGAGACATTCGATGGAGACGAGACTCCGATACCAATATGACACTTCGAATCCTCGGGTCGGATCGGAGTGTTACATTGATTATGATCCTTTGGTGTTTATGTATCTATAATGTCTATCGATGAATGCCATGTTAAATATTATGTTAGATCAATCCATAATCGAAGAATCTTTGTCCTGGAAAGTTAGAGCTAAACCTACCAAGCAAGGAATTGTGATTTGGGATACTTCATAACTTCATAGTAATCAATGAATGTAGTTTCGAGTCCCAGAATGATTCTATATCATTTTGTTGCATTTTTTCGTTTTATTTATACTTCATATGTGTATCTCATTGTGTCAAGCTCAATTAGAGCAATCTTGGATTGCAAATCATTACAATGGTAAGCTTATATGATTGATTATGTTCCATAAACTCTTTGTATATGCTCCTTGAATTGTGAATATGGACACAAGCTATGTTCGTATGGAAAATATCATGACTAAGTAAATTATGGAACTTAAAGTTCACCTTTTGATGCAAATTGTGGACTATAATGGTAACCTTGGATAACAAGTTAACTTTGAGTACAATTGGCATGCCACAGAATTTATTGAGCTCATGTATGAGTATGAATTATGATCCTTTGGTGTTTACGAGGGATGTTTGTGGTCATTGATGACAATTGGGTGGATTGAGCTTTCTCCGCTTGCTGGCGAAAATTGGTGGAATTCGCGTAACCACACGTTTCTTGTAATCTAATGAAATTAAAAGATATATCTATGCTAGAATATTATGAAGATGTTTTCTTTAATTAAGATCATGTTAGTTGCGTTATCATTTCATGCCATCTTCATGACTACTTATGTGAAATTGAACATTTTGCACTTAGAATACCTATGTTATGGTTAACTACCTCACTAAGCTATACACGTTTGCTAGGTTTCATTACATGCATTTTAGGTAATCAGCTTCCGTAGTAACCGAGATCGTGCCTAGAAGTTGCAAGTCACTCGTCTGATCATTTTGGTGTAATGTACCTTTTTTTTGTCAACTCCTAGTTGGTGACATATGATTATGATTATGATTATGGATTAGCTTGAAGTGTATACGTTTGAGTTTTGCTTGATTTCATGTTTTGTAGTGTTTAACATGTTTAAGATGATAAACAAGATGTTATTGTTGTCAGGATAAAGCTTGAAAGTCGAGAAAGTCCAAAAATGGTGAAAAACATAGCAGCGTTTCAAAACTCTACTTTAAGTATCAAAATATTGAGTAGGGTTTCGAAACCCTTTAGTCAGTTTTAATGCTTTTTAGGATACTGGAATACAAAGTTTTGAAACTATACCACGATTTTTGAAACTCTTAGTCCGATTTTGACATCTTTATATTTTAGCCCATAAATTTCACACTTGTGACTCGAAGTTCGGTTAAGACCCTGTTTGGGTCAAGATTTGTGTTGTAAATTACACCAAGTTCATAGAATAAGTATAGGGGACTATATTAAGGATATTTTATGGAATCCCCAAAATTTATAAAATTATACTTTAATCCTTAAATTTTGAAACTTTGTAAATTGATCCCTAAATGTCTAATTATGTATCAGTTCACCTTTATTCCTCCAATAAAATTATATCTTGCCTGATTCACGTTGTTATGAATTAAATTTGATTCTCCAATCTTATGTTTCTGTTTTCGGTAGCATCTCTGACTCGATTTTCTTTTTGACCGAGTAATGGATGTTACAATTCGCATCATGCATAAATGTTTATGTTGTCATTTACATTCATTTTCTCGCATTGCGTGATTTGCTTTAAAATAAATAGTAACGCAATGTTTTTTATTATAAGGTTGGCAAGTTTACTTCTAAAGGTATTATTTTTGAGTCAATTCTTCGAACTAAAAGAACATCCTTTTATCAAATTCGAATGAACTTAATTTTCAAAAGTTGTGCCCATATTTCGTTTTCAAATAAGGGTTCGTTCATTTAAACTAAAATTTTATTCGTAAACGAATCGTAACTTAAATTTCTTTTGAACTCGTAATTTTTACTATTAAGAAATTCATAATCGATTAGGTACCAATTTTAGACGTTGTTGGATGTTAATCCTTCCACACCAGTAACCGACTCCTAAACCTAAAACTCGATTTTTCTCTGATTTTCTTGAGGTTTCTGATCTACCAAACCCAAAAATCAATGTGATCCCATTTCCAAATCTAAAACAAAATTTTCAAAATAAATTCGGGTTTTCAAAAACTTTAAAATTTCGTTGAGCTTTTAATTTGTTATTACAATAAAAAAATCTATGTCATAACCAAATATTAATAAAATAAACTACCTCATCGATTTGTTAATGAGAAAATGGAAGAGTGAAAAATGTATAAAGTTCAGTTGTTAAATTAATTTTTTTAGACTTTAGTGACCAAAATAAGAGTGAGAAAATAGTTTAGTGATAAAATTTTAATTTAAAAACGTTAATAGAAAATTTGAAAAGACCCGGTTCTCAAAATCGATGTTGAGACAGCTGAACCGGATATGGATACCTGTCCTAATCCAAAAACAACAACAGACTTTGCTTTTAAAATACAATTAGATCGGTAGTTGCTAAGCGGTGGCATCTTCGTCCACACTTCACTTTTTGTCTTCTCTCTCTTGCAGTCCCAGTTTTCTCCATTTTTTATCAATCAACAAACTAATTCGTCCTCGTTAATCTGTGCCAGTAATTAAAGATGGTGGGTTTTGAAAACAAAGCTGTTCTTAAGCTTTTTTAGTGTATCTCTTCATCCAATTCTCAATCACCTGTGGGAATTTCTTCCAACCATTCAACGTTACTTATGACCACAGAGCTCTGATCATCGATGGCAAACGCCGCATGCTCATTTCGGGTGGAATTCATTACCCTCGTGCTACTCCTCAGGTACCCTTTTCTCCTTTTGGCTCATTCAACAAATTTTCAACTCTTAAAAGAATGACTTTTTTTTTTCTTTTCGAGTTGGAAAAATCTAGTTTTTAACTACTGCTGAACTAGAATTTTGAAGTTTTAGGTGTAAAAGTTTAAGCATGTTAGGCATGCCTTGGTTTTCAATTTGCATGTGGAATTCTATAATTGTCACTCTTCCCATCATTTGATCTGTTGTTGTTAAATTGCGTTTCTTACAATTGTAGCGTAATGTCAACAGATGTGGCCTGATCTGATTGCAAAGAGCATGGAGGGTGGAGCAGATGTAATTGAAAGTTATACATTTTGGAATGGGCATGAACCAGTCAAAGGGCAGGTATGCTATAACACTTTTTGCATCTAATCTATGGTAGTAAGTGGGAACTTACTAGTTTTGGCTCATTTGGTATAAACTGCTAGAATATTAATCTTTTGTATGAACTGCTTGTTCAGTATAATTTTGAAGGAAGGTTTGATCTTGTCAAGTTTGTGAAGCTAGTGGGAGACAGTGGACTCTATTTCCTTCTTCGTATAGGTCCTTATGTTTGCGCTGAGTGGAATTTCGGGTCTGACTTTGTTTTCCTATTTTTAATTACCTAAAAAAATTATTTTATGCTTTTCATAACTTTGTGTTCAGTATCATCCTGCAAGGTTAAAAATGTTTTAATAACTCATTTTTTGTTCTGAATAAGGTCGACAACATATTAACTATAATATACTTTCTTTAATTTCCTTTGATAAATAATTTGCAGGGGATTTCCTGTCTGGCTGCGTGATATTCCTGGCATAGAATTTCGAACAGACAATGAACCTTTTAAGGTATGGGATCCTGTGTGTACAAGCATACAAGAAAACTGTTTGTTGCTTTCCCTAATGATTCTGAAAGACGCAACCTTACTTTTAAACTGAATGTTTTTTGGTTAATTTTCGCATGCAACAACTAGGAAGTGTTGAAATTTCTTATCGACTTAAAATCTTTTCCATGCTATTTAGTTACTTTCAACCAGTAGTTCTAACTAAAGATGTGCTCCGAACACTTGATAAACATTGTTTGTCTGTCACGGATGTATCCATTATGTTAACTGTGGTTTTCTTAATGTGCTGTCAGCTTTTTAAGACTTTGCCTATGAGTGAAGATACTTTGAACATGTTTCCAGATTTTTTTCACCTTTAGTCTAGTTTTTCGATACGCACTAATTTCTGATGATATTTGAACTGGCAAAGCATTGCCAGGTTCTATGTCAACAACTCAGTTTTCATGAAGGGTGCCAACACGTGCCAACAGATCAATATCCATCAAATTGTCGACTCATGCTCTCTTCTTTCTTGTCTGTTATTTATTTATTTATTCGAAGTGTATGTGTGGTGGCATGTTTCTAATCTTTGACTAATTATAATACCAAATTATGCTCTTTAAGTTTCCTTTTATGTTTTACTATATATATAAGTGCTTTTTTCTATCTTGGTCAAATAGTGATAGGATCATAATGATTTTTGGAGGTTGACAAGTGTGTATCTCTGAAAATTTTGGTCATTTATTCGTTGCTATAAATTGAGATTTAACTTTGTATCAGAGGCCGCAACAGCTAATCTTTCTTCTGCATCTTCATCTTTTCTTGTTTTTCTCTCCAGAGGGAGATGCAGCGCTTTGTAACAAAGATTGTGGATTTGATGCGGGAGGAGAAGCTCTTCTCCTGGCAGGGTGGTCCTATTATCCTGTTGCAGGTTGTATTACAATTGAGAACTCCAACATATAAAATATATAGAATAGTTGTTTAGATGAGACATATGGCTCAGTTTCTACCATACCATGGATATGGGCAAAATTGGAATCAAATTTTCCTTAAACAAAAATTACCCAAGGTCTTATTTATTTCATTATCAACCCATTTGAACAACTTTTCCCTTAGTTGAATATATTAGGGTAAACACAATGGAGGTCATTTAATTATGGGTAAGGCTACATTTAGGTCATCCAATTATTAAAAGTTACATTTGGGTCACCTTTATATTTAAAAAAATACATCAACTTAGTCATTTTTCCTTCCAAATCATATTGTTTACTAGAGAACTTCATTTGAAATCATTAATTAATTAATACACCAATTAAATATGTTTTTTAAAAAATTGACCCAAATGTCTTATTTATTTTACCTTTATCAACCCAAATGTAACCTTACTCATAATTGAGTGACCTCCATTTAGTTTAATATATTATATCATGTCAAGACTGAGGTTTTTACCGGTACTAATCATCAATCTTCTGGTTCATTTAGAGCATAGCCATATATGTTAGATATAAAATATATATGTAATAAATTTATATGTTTGCTCATGTATATAATTTCTTATAGATTTGTTGGTGTTTAAGCACATGGTTGATTTACATGTAGAATAGAAAGATTAAAACTTTACTTTTAGGGAATCAAATAGTATTAAAACCTAATGCAAGGGAACATATCAAAATAAAAATAATCCACTAAGGGACTAAGTTAGTTGTTTATCTTCAAAGGAAAATTTGTTTGTGCCCAAAATATGATATATTAGCTATTCTAGTGGCAATTTTGCAATGCTAAAGAATATAATACAGTAATAAAACATGTTGATTCTAATTCTCTCTCAAATCCATGCGCATCCAAAGATTGGGACAAGAATTACTATTTCCCATAGATTCCTTAACTTGGATAAAATTTTATCAGATTGAGAATGAATATGGAAATATGGAGGGTTCATATGGCCAGAAGGGGAAAGAGTATGTCAAGTGGGCTGCTAACATGGCTTTAGGTCTTGGTGCTGGGGTTCCATGGGTGATGTGCAAGCAAACTGATGCTCCGGGTGATATAGTAAGGTCCTAACCTTTCATTCTATGGTTGAGTTTCTTTGCAATGCTTTTTTTGTTTTTAAATTTCTATTTTATTTACATCATTGATGTCTGAAACAACAAATTTGTGTTTATTCTTTCTTTAATTATGCTTTACCTTCTTTTGCTTGTCTTCCTTTGTTTGTTTTCTTTTGCAGATTGATACCTGCAATAATTACTACTGTGATGGTTATAAACCAAATTCCCCTAACAAACCAACGATTTGGACAGAGAATTGGGATGGATGGTATGATCAGGCCTATTGTTTTTATTTGTTTCATTGTACTCCCTATAGTTCCTTCTTTTATTTTGCTCTTTCCCTTTCTCTTCCCTTCTGGAAGGGGAGTGTGGTGGAGGAGGCGAAAATTTTTTGCCAATCACCTATGAAGGACGTGTTTTTGGCTTGCCAAAAATAGAGGGAATGTTGAGCACCACATTTTTGATATAATGTAATTTAAATCGGTATTTTTAGGCTTCATTTGGGCAACCCTCCCAACCCAAAGCCAAGATTCGAACCCCCGACCTTGTTTAACAGACATAGCTCCTTATCCCGCTAGACCAACTAGTAGATGGTACAACATCCCTTGATTTTCACAGTATTTTATGTGGTGTCACCTTATATTATTTAAGTTTGTGGTTTGTTTTGGTTGTAGTCATTTAAACTTCCCACCTATTCTCAATTGGTTTTACTTTTGATTGTTTATGCCAATAATTTTCTGCTACATTTGTTCTTCTGTTTGCTGCTTAATGTTGTAGTATGTAGGAGATATCCCTATGTAATGTGTGGAAAGGTTTTAAGTCGTGGCCTCTTGAGTTAGATATAAAGATAGGGATTGTGTGGACATTGTTTATGTTGGGATGATTTACCTATTGCATTTGATTTTAGGTTAATGCTTTGATTTAAGTAGGGTGGAGTAAACATGATTTTAGGGCTACTTTTTTTTTCTTTGATTTCTATTGTATCCCAAACGTTTCAACCAATATGCCTTTAGATCTCTGGAACATCACCAAATTATTTTATTCCATCTTATTTCTGACTCTTTATCTCTTGTTAACTAACATATTTTTGTACTGCTGCAAATTTTTTTTGCAATTGTTCTTACTTTTAGTTATTCTTTGTAGGTACACCTCATGGGGTGGAAGATTGCCTCACAGACCTGTTGAAGATCTTGCATTTGCAGTAGCACGTTTTTTCCAGCGTGGGGGAAGCTTGATGAACTATTATATGGTACACTAGTTAACAATTAAATTGTGTCTGAGAAGTCTCGTTTTTTAGTATGTAATTAGCATTTATAAGCCTAGTAAGAGCAATGGTTGTCTTACTAAAAATAGCAATATTTTTGGTCAAGTGCATATGACATCATTAGGTCATCTGGTCCAATACTACATATTACATTGACAAGCCTGGTGATGGTTGCAGTATTTTGGTGGGACAAACTTTGGCCGTACTTCCGGTGGGCCCTTCTATATTACTAGTTACGATTATGATGCTCCTATTGATGAATATGGTAGGTGAAACTGGTTAAGTATTGAAGCATAAGTACATGGTCATAAATTTATACCTCCAAAATCAAATATAGCTGGAACAGTAAGGTCCAAAACTGGTTAATGCTTTTGTCTCTAGGTTTACGGAGTGAGCCAAAATGGGGACACTTGAAAGATCTTCATGCTGCTATTAAGCTCTGCGAACTTGCTCTAGTTGCTGCAGATTCACCTCAGTATATGAAATTGGGACCAAAGCAGGAGGTATCTTCTTTTTTTTTTTTTTTTAATTCTTGCTCTGCTATTATGTATCAATTAAATAATGGATTAAATAAATTGTTTCTAAGTCTATATGTCCATTTGGACTATATAAAAGAAATATGTCTTGCTTTTTCATGCAAGTTACTTCAGCTTGAAATTAGTAGTGTTCTCATTGGAGTAAGTTGAATTGTTTGTTAGAGGTGGGGATAAGGTAGGTTGGCCTGATTGGAGTTATTTTAGTTCAAGGCGAATGAGTAGACATTTTCTCTCTTTTTTTATTTTATATTTTTTTGTTACCCTCCCCTTTGCTAGAGATGGAGATCAGTTGGTTTTATTGGGTCTTGCATTGAGTTGTTGATGGCTGTTTGACTGAGGTTAGCTTTTGCTGTCTCTGTTCTTGTTCAATACGATCTGGTTAAAGAAGTTGAGTAAAGAAAATGGTTATGGCTGGTCAACTAGCTAATTGTACAACATAACATGTTATAATGCTATAAAAAATTTCAGTCGGGTCTTGCACTTAGGTGATGCTTGAAATGTTATAATACACTTGTGCTGTTGCATAGAAGTTACCAACATCCTTTTGGCTAACACACATGGACAAGAAAAAAAAAAAAGAGGGGCACTGCCAAAGCTTCTATGCTTCTGAATATGTTTATCAACTGAAATTGTTTCTACTTTTTTGAAATTCTCTTTTCCTAATTTTACATCTGGTTTAATGTCATTTTATATGCAGGCACGTGTATACTGGGAAAATACTCAGAGTAATGGTCTGAACACTAGCCTTTCTGAAAGTCAAAGCACGTGTTCTGCATTTCTTGCAAATATTGATGAGCATAATACAGCAACCGTAACATTCCGTGGTAAATCATACTCTTTGCCACCGTGGTCTGTGAGCATTTTACCAGATTGCAGTAACGTAGCATTCAACACTGCAAAGGTTCGCATTTTACCATCAATTTGTTTTCATTGAGTCTGTGGTTTAGGATAGGAGTGGAAGGATTTTCCATGATTTTCTGATGGTAATAACCTAGTTGATACTCTGTGAATATTCTAATAAGAAAAGAAGGGAAATTTAAAAGAAAAAAAAAGAGAGATATTGAATGAAAAAGATAGAAATTATGTTCGTATATTGCTTAAAAGTGAAAACAGCTTGCTTTTATGGACTGAGAATTACAATAGTAGAATTTAACTAATTTTTTCTTAACCTTTATCTCATAAGAAAACTTAGAATTTAGGATGAAAAAAAGCTCATTTTCTACTAGTTTAAATTACAACAACTTTTCACATAATAGTTTTATCAAAAACACTGAAGAGATCTAGATCCATCTCAAATAAGTCTTAAGGTTTCAGTCTCCCTTTGATGAGCTAAACTATCAATCATCATAGGCCTTAACAGTTTGATATCAAGAGCCAAAGATTCTTGACAATGGAAAAATATTGTTTGCCAGAGTGGGGAGAGAAGAAATACTCTAGTAGCTTGAGTATATGCGAACAAAGATTGAATAGATTCTAACGGAACAAAACCTAAATATGGTAGCCTCTATCGATCTCCCTTCCTTATCCTATGCATCAAACGTTCCTATACCCATCTCAACAAAAACCTTGGCAGTCACAACCAACTTAACTTGCTTGTCTTATTCATTAAACCCCTTCTAAACTTATAACTAACAACTTGTCCTTTTCTTTAAACTTGATCCGAAAAGCATCTTACTCTATATCGAAAAAGTTTAATGGGTCTTAACTTGTTGGATTACCTAGAGAAATGGATATGGTGATGATGGGGGAGTTAATTGTAGTTCTTTTTTTTTTAAAAATGTGCAAATTTTTAACTAAATTCATGCTTGGGTTTATGGGAGTTGTTGGTCTAGAAACTGCAGCTAGATTATTTTCTCAAATTGTGAATGTTGGTGAGAAGTTTGAGAAATGAGAGATTTGTTCAGTGATTTTGATAAATGAGAATAAGTTGGTGGAAGTCCATGACCCCTATTGATTTCATTTGTTAGTTATGGGAAGGAATAATGGTGTGGTAGTGGTCACTTTAACTAATAAATTGCCTTTGATTTGACTATAAAAGTTAATCACTTGTGTAGGTACCTTTTTCCAAATGTATCTTGATTTTGAGCTTTATGACAAGCTCTTTCTCCTCCGAGTAATTTTATTATAGGGCAGAGAATAGGATGAAATCACTGGGCAGTGAACCAGAAAACTTAGATTTTAATTCTAACCCTAGATTTTAGCTGTTATGTGCATAAGAATAGGATCAAGTCATATGGAACCTTGGTATTGCGCCCTTCTGGAGAATCTATGTTGAAAAGGGAACCTTCCGATCTCAAAAGAACATTAGAGATAAAATTTATGCTTATTCCATTTCCTCTTCTTGATGGTCTTATATAGTAGGCATTACATCATTTTAAAACAAAACATTAATAAAATTTCAGAATTATAGAAGATAAAAAATTAATTCATATTTGCATGGTTAAATCATTCTTAATCCCTTGATTCTTGCTGGAGACTATTCAATTAATTTTGGCAGATTTTTTGCAACCTGTCTTTTATTGTAGACTTTACTAACAAATGCATCCTTAAATAAACCCTAAAGAAAACTTGTAACCCTGGTCTTAGATTAAACCCTAAAGATAACTTATAAAACAGTTCATCTTGTTCAATAATAAATAAACAAGACAGATAATCTTTAATTAATGTTTTGTCTGCGTAAATCAATAATAACTATTAGAAAATTGTATTTGGCTTAATGTCACGGTTCAAATCTGTTTGATTGAAAATAAAAATCCGAAATACCGTTTTCTACCCATTGAATCTGTTTCACAGGGTGAAGGCTTGAAGCAGTATTTGGCCTGTTCTTCTATTACCCATTTTTTTTTTTATAATTGCTAGACTAGGCAGGCCTCTGGTTCCTGGTTAAAACAGTTCATTTTTCTATCCATCGTCTGTAACTCCTGTTTTGTCTTTCTTATGTCCCAACAGGTTGGAGCACAAACAGCCATGAAAGCGGTGGAGTATGCCTCATCTCCAAAAATATCTGCATCTGAACTAGTTATGACCAAAGATGAGGTTTCTGGTATCACAGAATCTTGGATGTCTGTAAAGGAGCCAATCGGTATATGGAGTGAGAACAATTTTACAGTTCAAGGCATGTTGGAGCATTTAAAAGTGACAAAAGATGAATCTGATTATCTCTGGCATATGACCAGGTTAACTTCGGTCTACTCTTGGATTAAGCTCCCTTCTTTTAGAACTAATTTCTTAACGGATTGAATTGTATCCTTTTGCATTTTGTTGGCCAACTATTTACAGTAAAAGGATTTTTGTTTACTCAGGATCCAGCAAATTTGATTTCTTCATCTTTTCCTTGTCATGGTCTCCTAACAAATTGGGAGATGGGTGTTGTGTGACTATTATTTTCATCATAATTCTGAAGAAGAATAACAATCTTATAAGTTACAATCATTGTAATTCTTCCATCTTTTCTTGAATCAACTCATTTCTACCTTTTATTAGCAAACTGATGTTCAACTTTACAGTTTACATTTGATTTCATTAGTTATTTACTCGGTATGATAAATGCAAAAAAAAAAAAAAACCATAATTTTTTGAAGGGATCTCATTTTGGGGCTCCTAAATGAGCCGGAATTTTTAGTAGCTTAATACATCCCTTTTTAAGTGGGCATGGTGTTTATCTCCATTATTTGCATTACCACAAAAGTGGTGGATTTTAGCTTGCTGATGGCACTTTAGACTAAACGCTTTCTAGTATCTGTTTAGTTTAAATTCCTCATTGATTCCTCTTTATTTTATATCTGGAATGCAGAATATATGTTTCTGATGATGACATTGCATTTTGGGAGGAAAATCAAGTTAGCCCCACTCTTGTGATTGATAGCATGCGTGATGTATTGCGGGTATTTATTAATGGGAAGCTTATAGGTAAATTTCCATATTGTGATTGTATTCAGCTGCTTGATGTCCATGCATGATCACGCCTATTATTCCTCTCCCTCACTCTTTGGTATCCATTTATATATTATGTATTAACTTAAGAGTTCTATTAGGAGTTGAAAACACCTATTAAAATAGGCTGATTACAACAATGTTTTAGCCCTACTGTAAAGTATTTACTTAGAGTTCTATTAGAGTTAATTACCTAGCTAAAGCTTCTATCTAATCTTCTACTTAGATAAGAAATAGAGTTGCACAATAAATAGGATACTAATTACTGATTGTATAAGGCTACAATATACAGTATGGCCGTTTAAAAACATGCATTTATTGAAATTCTTGTTTTCTTTTTAAGTTCCAAGTATATAACGCTTTGAAGTTCTCACTACCATGTATGCTTCTGGAACTGAAGGCAGCATAACTGGTCACTGGGTCGAGGTGGTGCAGCTGGTCCAATTTCAACAAGGTTACAACGATTTAATATTGTTATCTCAGACAGTTGGTTTGCAGGTAAAAACTGGTTATGTACTTATGTTTGTTCTCATATCTGAATATTATCTTTTAAAATCATTACAGACATATGCTTGTCTCTAAGGTGATGCCTAGCCTATTGGTAAAACCTTATTAGGATGGTCAAAGGCTTACTTCAATTCTGGTGTTCAGATTGACCAAGTTGTGAACTTGTAGTTATTGATTATGGTAAATGATAGCTGCTTTCAATTTTTAGATGCCATTTAAATGGTATGAGATTGGTATTTAAAGGAGACTGACTAAAGAGAAAGGTGCCTAATTAGAAGATTATGCGACAATTGAAGAGAAACAGAAATGCCTCACTGCCTGATTCTGGAATTATTCTCTAAATTCTATAAACTCTTACAACTGGATTTTTGGTACTTGGAATGCAGAAAACCATAACAAACTCCCAAGTTCTTTTTCCTGCATCTCATTTATCCCCCTCACTGCACCCAAAACAAAAGCATAACCTTTCGTGTGCCTTATTTTTTCTAGAAAAAGTTCATCTATTTCTGGTAATTCAGTGTGAAATGAATTTAATAATGTCACCTCTAGAAGAAATTAGCTTGCTTTCTGAGGAGGGGTATGTAGAGGATTAAATAAGTAACAAATCTGCATGGATGTATAAAATTATTGATTTTGTTGTGTGATAAAGTTGTTTTTATATTTGAAAAAAGTGTGCTATACATTATTGCATTTTTAATACAATCTGTATCTTTCTTCTCTTCTATTTTCCCCCTCGTTTACTTGGAAAACACTTGATAATTAAAAATATTCAAGGTACTCCAAATAAATTTCTTTTGCAGAGTGCATGCTACTTAAGTCATTGTCCACATCATTTACCCTTTTCATTTCTTTATTTATAACCTCTGTATCTGTCTTTTACCATATGCTACATTCTGCAAAATAACTTGATGTTAATTTATGGTTCAAAATTTTGTGATGAAATTCTTTGGAAGGATCCCAATCCATTTTATCCCTTCAAAAGGAAATAACATTTCTACCCTATTTCTTTCAATGTCACATGTGAAACAATCAAGTAAATGTGTTATGTTTATTCATGTCACTAATAATTTAAAGAAAAGGAATTTTTTGTGTGTGACATATTTCCTAGTAGGGTAGAAAACTCTAGGAAGCACTTTTTTACAAGAAGCATATTATTAGTTTTTTTTCTTTTCAAACAATGAGACTGTTTGCAATGTCAATGTGAGAAAATCCATCGATGATATTGAAGTGTAATAAAGTGATAGTGGTAATATTATAACATCAAGTTGTTTGTAAAGCATCCAACCTAAAATCCATTGATAGGTGGAGAGGTCCAACTTGAATATAAGACCATAGGAGGGATAACAGTCCTCACTCCCCCTCACATGTATCTCAACAAAGGCATACACATGGACAACCTCATCAGGGTTGGTCAAATGAGGGATCAAGGTTTAATTTTATTAATTTTAATGGACAGGGTGCTAAAAACAATAAACCATAAAATTTTAATTGCAATGGTTTCAAAACTCTTAGGGCCTAATATGAAATTAACCCATCATTTTTTTTGGGGAGAGGGGTGGCAATTGCCCCTCCCACCTATAAGGTGGCTTCGTCCCTTTTGATACCCTCTTAATCATCCAGACTAAAAACAATTGATATGGGTAGAGAGGCTCAACTTGAATATAAAACCATATGAAACCAAGACATCGTAGATATGGGAGAACAACATTAACAGTTTCCTCATGATTCTTGACCATCATTTATTGCAATTCAATATTTTGATTGCCTATTTTATAAATCAAAGGTGATTGACTAACTATTGTTTGGTCACTCTTTGCATATTTCCTAGTAAAGGATTTGAAAGAAACCAAAATTCTCCTCTTGGTTTTTTGACTGACATCTCAGACTACAGATATTCAAAATTTTGATTTCCCATTCATAAATCATACAAAAGTTTGATGGATTGACTGATGTCTTGTTACATTGGCTGCCTTAAAATAAATGATTTAAACTGCTAAATCACTGGAATGCTCCTAAATTGTAATTCTAGTGTTGTGGACAGTTTACCAAGTGTCTGGGACTGTTCACATGTAAGTTATTTATATTGTAAGGTTATATTTTGCAGTAGTGCTTTGCAAGTTGGGGTTTTAGAAAAATTTAAGAAGGTTCCATATTGCTCACAACAAAGAAATAAAATTTTGATAAACCATCAGAAAATCTATTTTCTTCTGATTTACACATATGAAACATATTTTGTTGGACTGAAGCAGATTCTTGCCTATGTGTCATTTGAAATTTGCAATATATTAGTTTTGTTGATTGATGCCACTTTAGTGACATGGTGTTGTTAGTCTATGTGGTTTCTCAATTTTGTATTATTATTTAACATGTCCTGATGGAATGGTATTCTGGATATCTGATGTCATAGCACTAAATTTTGCAATAATGATACAGAACTACGGTGCCTTTCTAGAAAAAGATGGTGCTGGGTTTAGAGGCCAAATTAAGCTTACTGGATTTAAAAACGGGGATATAGACCTTTCCAAGGCTTCATGGATCTACCAGGTTTGTATTTAATAATTTTATTCAACTCTTTCTTTTAAAACTGTTTTCAACTTTTCCTTTTTTCTGTGTTTATTTGTATGAATGTGTTTATGCGTGTGTATGTATTTAATTTTATTCAACTCACGCGTTTGAATTCTGATGACCGGACGCTGGGTGTTGACTGATCGGTGCATGGTGGACCTCCCTGAGCTGGCAGTGTCGAAAGATAAACCCCCAAAGCCTGCCCTTTGATTTCGGTAGTAACCCTCCCCACCCCAAACAACTCAGAATTTCTCTGATGAACAAATGGGAAAAAAATCCTAAAATTTGAATGAGAGCTTTGATACCATGTAGAATATCCTTGTGTGTTTTATTCCATCAATCGTATGAGTTTATATACAAGTATAAAGTTCAAGGTAACGTAATATATTAATCCTAAAATTTAGTCTACAAATCTGTAACACCATTTGGACATTTACCATCAATCAACCAAATTAATGCCTGATTTTTTATATAATATAATCTTATTAGACCATTAATTGTCAAAAACTGACATTTGGGTATAATGCAGTGTCATGGGATGACAAAATCAACCAAATTAATTCAAACACATTTTATATATAAAAAACAAAAAATTAGGGTGACCATTAATTGTCAAACACCTGAACTCCATTTGGTTAATCTCTTTTCTGCAATATTAGCTGGATATTTCTTCTACCTTTTGTTTCTCCTGAAGGCAGCAAATAGCAAGGAAAACATTCAATTGATTCTTGTATTATTTTGATTCTAGGTAGGCCTAAAGGGTGAATTCCAAAAAATATTCACCTTGGAAGAAAATGAGAAAGCAGGATGGACTGAATTGAAGCTTGATTCTACTCCATCCACATTTACTTGG
Source organism: Hibiscus mutabilis (assembly GCA_019671005.1). Classification (NCBI taxonomy): domain Eukaryota; kingdom Viridiplantae; phylum Streptophyta; class Magnoliopsida; order Malvales; family Malvaceae; genus Hibiscus; species Hibiscus mutabilis. The sequence goes on along the minus strand of CM033713.1, from coordinate 5,430,194 downwards.
TACAAGGTAAATTTATTCCTAGAACATTTGTAGTTAAAATAGAACTTACCAGGATGGGATATTATTGCATGGTTTCGTAGTCATGGACTCATGGGTACTATCAAAAGCAGTGGTGTAATTTAATATGAAATTGGCCATTAGAATATCCTCCATTTTTTTTGATGGAATGGAATGTTCTATTCATGAAAAAAACTTAAATGTGCTAATGACTTAAATATGCAACTTGCATAAACAAAAAGGTAGTACCAGTTATTTTTTGACTGTTGTGCATATTCCTGAAGCAGCTCAAACACAAACCAGCCCCATAAAAAACCTAAGTTTCTCCATCCTTTACTTCCTTCACTGTAGTTATCTTATTAACTCACTATTTCTCCTAAATTGATTGGGGGCCTTATTATTTAGCTTTATCAGAAGGATGGAAAGCTGTGCAGATCAAAAGTTAGGAATGAAATGAACGAATAAGAATATTTCTTTGAACCATTGTGATTTTATGAAAGAAGAGAACAGCTTGAAATATTTCCTTAGCTTGTGAGAAAGTAAAATGAGAGGAATGAATAAAAAAAACAATTTTGCTTAAACTATACACATTATATATGGAAATACAAGAAACAATTTTCCAGAGGGTGAGTAATTTGCTAAATTTACAAATTTTCCCTTCTAATGTCTTCAATGTGGAAAGTTTTGGGATAATTTGTTTTCCTGCATAAGGTACTTTAAGTCATCTCAATTCCTTGTCGATCCCTTTGCAGAAACTAGAAAATAAAAGTTTTAAAAGCTAAACAATATTGTTATGTTTCTATGTTATCAAACATTTGAACACATTAAGTAGTTATGTGAAATTGAAATGATATTATCAGCAGTAAACAACCCTTTGTTCTTTCTTGTTCATAGGGTATAAGACATGTTCATTCTCTTGTATATATTTCATCTGATTATTTTCTTTTTCGATGCCAACAACAATAAAATAAACTTTTCCCGCCATGTAGGAATTGCTATATGGATCATACTGCAACAGGGTGCTCTATTTAAAATAATATGTGCTGTAAGCATAAGAAGCTGGAAATAATCCCTCACTAAATAGCTAGCCTACATGGTGGATTGGGTCATAGCACTTGCCCCTTGGTTAAATTTAAATCCACTAGCTAAATCAGTGATTCTATTTCTACTGTCTATGTCCCATCCTCCTTAGCATATGGGACAAAGTTGGGCTCTAATTTCTAACTTAAACTCTCGTATTCAAAAAAGGATAAAAAAAATTCAATCACTCCTCGAAGAAAGATCAGAGAAATGAAGTATTCTTTCCATATAATTGTAGGTCCATTTCATAGCTTCATTACAGGGTATTTTTGGAGCACCTCTCTTGACATTAGCATTATTTGATAAATTACATCTTCTCAAGTTCTGTTTGTAGCTGTCCACTTTAGGTGACTAAACCATATTAATTTTGTTATCGTTATTTTGTTTAATAAATGCAGTCCACCTTCCCTTGTACATTTTTTCTTAGTTTATCATTCCTTGTTTGACCCCATACCAAATGTTGCTTTCTCATCATAGATATGCTTTTATCTTGCACGTCTAAACGCTTAATTTCCCAACATTCTGTTCCTTGTAGCATTGCTAGTTCAACTGTTGTCATATAAAAATTTCCATCTATTTTTGGTGAAATTTTGTGATCACACATGAGTCCTAATGATTTTTCTTGCTGAACCAGTATGGTAGAGAACTATTTTCCCCTCCTTTTTTGGCTTTGCTTTTTTCATCTTTTTCTTAAATGTGTTCTTGATTGATGTCTCTACGGAAACCATGATATCCCAATGATCTGATAATTGGAAAAGAAATTATCGGAACCAGGCCCCCATTTTTGCTAGTCTCATTAGAGTTCATCACTAGCAGCATTTCATTTGGGGCATCATCATTTTTCTAAATTTTTATTCCTGGTAATTTGAACTCTTGTGCTCCTGTTGCACATATCTGGATGTATATCATCTTTTTATTTTTATTTTAGCTTTTTCTCTTTCTTTTCCTTATTATCTCAGTTTTATTCCTTTGAAGTAAAGTCTACTTACATGCATCCCTTCTATCCCCAATTCAAGCAGGCATACTTTGATTCACCTGATGGGTCAGAACCCGTTGCTCTTGACTTAGGAAGCATGGGAAAGGGCCAAGCTTGGGTCAATGGGCACCATATTGGAAGATACTGGAATCTGACAGCCCCAGAAGATGGATGTCCAAATAGCTGTAATTATCGGGAGCATATGGTTCCAACAAATGCATGACAAATTGTGGGAAGCCTACTCAAACCTGGTAAATCATTGGAAAGTTATATCTAGTATGACATTTTGAAAATTGGCTTGACTATTTTTGTGCCTTAAATCTTAATCCCTTCATGCATTTAAAATTGGATAGTTGCTATGGAATATGGCATTTTGCTTCCACCTTGTGATATATGTGCTATTGGTCAATCACCAGGTACCATGTGCCACAATCGTGGTTACAGGCATCAAACAATTTACTTGTGATGTTTGAGGAAACTGGTGGGAACCCATTTGAGGTTTCAGTCAAATTACGTGAGTCTCGAATTCTCCGTGCGCAAATGTCCGAGTCCCACTATCCACCTCTTGACCAATGGCTTCATCCAGATGTTATTGATGGAAAAGTCTCCATAAATGACATGAGACCACAGATTCGGTTGCAGTGTGAAGATGGGCATATAATCTCCTCAATAGAATTTGCTAGCTACGGAACTCCTCAAGGCAGCTGCCAGAATTTTTCTAAAGGCAGTTGCCACTCTCCAAATTCATTGTCTGTGGTATCTGAGGTATACATTTTACTTGATACAAAACGTTGTCCATCTTTAAAGAGTTCTGATAATTGATCAGTTTGCTTGAAACATGATTATAATGAGAGTTGGAGGTGTTAGACTTCCCTTTCTGTCAGGTATGGGTATGTGTTCAACAGAGATATTGCCCATTTCTTTCTGTCTTTCCGTGTGTTTGGAGGGTCATATTCCCATACCCATTTTTTGATAAACAATTTTTGAACACTGTTATATCAGGAAAAATGAAGAGTCGGATAACAGAAGTTTGAGGTATATGAAAACAGGTAGTTGTTTATTTAGAAAAGCATCCAGTCTGATACCGAGTTGACTGGACGTGTGGTCACTATGAATGAAGTCTCCTTGTGATATACCAAATATTAGTCAGAGCTACACATCATTCCTTTTAAACGGTTAAGTATAACATCAAATGGTTAGGACTTGGGAGAATTACTCAAGTTCATTATGACGTATCTGCAACTTTGGGTTTTTAATTGGATCCTGGTCCTGCCTCTTCCAAAACTAGTGCAATTCTGGTTCAAATTATGGCTTGGAATAGCATTGATAAGCACCTACTATCAGTTCATCCGATAGTATGTTATTTTGACTGGGATGTTAGTGTTGTATACAGATAGTGATCCAACACTTGTACGTTCATTTCTATAGGAATTTTCTACAAGAATTTACATATACAGATGGGCCTCCAACCCATGTATAGCACTGTGACGTCTAAAATTTGATGTTACAGAGGAAATATACCCTTTAACAGTAGTAGTGTAAAAAACAGCTGAGGTGTTAGGTTCTTTTCTTTCTTTTCACTTAATGTTGTTTTCCCATTGCTGTCATGCAACTTTTACAGGCTTGTGAGGGAAGAAACAGTTGTTCGGTTGAAGTTTCAAACTCTGGGTTCAGAGGTGACCCCTGCCGAGGTGTTCTTAAGACATTGGCTGTTGAGGCAAGATGTGTGTCATCATCAACTATTGGAGTCTTCCAGCTCTAACTTGTCTGGCAGGCCAGACAGTTTAATGGTTGTTGACGGGAAAGCCACCTCTATTTAATCACCTACCAGTTGCAATGAGCATTTTAGGTTGCATCATGTGTACAGGATTTCATTCTCAAACCTCTACTGTTGGGAGAAGCCTGTGTTTGCAGACACGTTATTTGAATAATGCTTATATCAAGTAAATTCCTGTACTGTATTTGTAATAATGAGGAGAACCCTGTGTCTGAACTTGTGAAAATACTTAAAACCTGGATCCTGGATTGAGATGAACTCGTATTAGTTTTATGTTGTAAATCGCATGTATATATTTGATCATCTTTTCCCTAACAATGTTTAGAAAAGTTGGACTTGAGGAATTGATGCACCAGCAGCGTCGGAGTATTGTTTCAAAATTGTGATATTTAAGAATTAAGTTGACCATGAAACTATTTAGCATCCTTTACAAAGGGGGCTGGAGGGGCAGCTGTCCCTAAAATTTTTATATGATTTTAAAATATTATATATATTTTTTATTAAAAATTTATTTTCGTTTTCCTTATAATTTTATAGGTTCGCTCTCCTGCATGTGTCCACATGATGAAAAGGTGATGAATGCTGAAAAAAGGAACTGAAAGAATATGGTGAAACACTGCAACAAAGACCAAGAAAATGCTATCAGAAAAGTGACAAGGACAATTAACGGCATCCTATTCCTATTTGCTTCCCAGTTCAAATTCAGAAACTTTTAAAGCATAGTTTGAACTGTGTATGATGACCTGGGTAAAGTATACTTGGACTCTGCAAACTTCTCAATAAGGATGCTGCAAACCACTAATAAGAAACTGATACCGCTAATAGCAAGCATATGATCCAAATTGGCCAAAGTTTATCCTGTTCTAGTAAAACACAAATTGCAATGAATTCTCCCAAGTATAGACAAACTAAAAGGCTTTTTATACTTCTCCATTACCCTCTTCACCGTGCTTAACAAAAACAGGTAACAGAAAACCCACTTGTGGAACCAAACTAACACAACTGCTAGCAGGCCAAAGACCCGATATGAAAACAGGTTTTTTATGTTGCTCTCCCTCATCCTCATACAGCCACCCTTTTTTCAATTTTCTCCCTCAACAAAGATACTATCAATAGTTTTGACTCCACGTGAATCAATTGGTGTCCTTCAGTCATTTCTTTATTGCCTTCTATCCTTCCACCTACAGGGTTATAACTGATTTGGATTTCCATCCATCAATAAGAACTTAGTCATGTTCATAACAATTCTATGGCTAAAGCTAGTTTGACATTAATACAAACACAAGCATCTGAAAGCAGCCTAGAGTAACCCACCCATATCTTCCTGCCCATCATTTATCACATTTATAATAACTAATTAAACTTTGTAGACAACCAAAGAAACTGAAAACACACTCTTCTTGTCCAACAGAACCACAAAGATCATGTTGCATAAACCAAACGAAAAAGAGTGGTTGCCTCGATCTTGTGTTTCAGTTCAGGGTCCATAAATCACTGCTTCCCAAGCGTTCTAAAATAAATTGAGTCTGCGGCTCTTTTGCTCTCATAACTACAATAAAACAGGGAAAGTTTTGGATGTAAAGGAATGGGAAGCACAAAAAACAGAGCAGTTTCAATCTATCCAAGCATGTTGTTGAAGGCAAACAAAACAACAGTAGAACCAAAACAGTTTAGAGATTTTAGTCAGCTCAGACAACGACACCAACAATCTTGTTATTCCCATAGATTGAGTACAATTACCACGCTAAGAATACAACTACCCAATATACCAATCCCATTCACTCATACCCTGAGAATCTGAAGCTTGGCAGAGAAGGCGATGGCAACCCAATCAGGCTGGGAAGATGACCACTGCAACTGCTCGATTTCCGCCCCAGCGGTATAGGCAAGGATTGGGTCAAGCCCGCCTTCCACAGGCTGACTCATGGAGGACAAATCCCAAATCAAGGCCTGGGAATCATCCCCGGCGGTGCAAATGTGGCAAGAGCTGTGGGGTGCCCAGGCTATGGCATTGACACTAGCCTGGTGCCTCTGCAGCTCAACCACCGGCAATGTAGGGAAACGGATATCCAAAACAACCACCTTAGCACTGTCCATAATTATAGTGGCCATGTATCTTGGGTCCTGCTTGTTCCACCCTAACCGTACAAGCGGAGTATCGGGCTCCGAACTCTCATAAATGATTGTGGAGTGCTCCTTGTCGCGAAGGTCAAAAACCCTAACGGACCCATCAGCAGAAACAGAAGCAAAAACACCAACGCCGCCCCAGGCAATATCATAAACCTCCTTGTCGTGGGCAATAAGCTGGGTATCCACCGTTTCCCTCTCGATATCCCATATAGTACAAGTCGTATCAATGGAGGAGGCGCCGATTCGCTTGGGCTCCGCCTCATTCCAGTCGAAGGAGGTAAGAGGGCCGCAGAACTCACTGTTCTTATTTCCATTAAGGAGGGACTTGAGGTCGACGCGGGAGTGATCATCGGAGATCCTCCAAATGCGGAGGAAATCGGAGGAAGTGGCGAGAAGATCGGGTTTCTGGCACTCCTTGTCGGGGATGAAGATGGTCTTGGTTGGGGGATAGGGATGATCGAAGGAGAGGTTTGGGTCGGACCGGATCTCGCCATTGGAGTCATCGAGCTGGACAATCTCGAGGCGATTGGTGTACTGCTCAAGAAGGCTGGCGATGGCGAGACGATATTTCTTGTCGCGGCGGACACTCCAGTTCATGGCGTAGATGTGCCAGGGAGCCTCGTAAGTGTATATCTCGGATCGTTTTTGTTGCTCATCGGAACCCTCCGGGTTGGGATCGCTGCTAGCGGTCATCTTCGGCTGCCACAAAGGCTATACCAGAGCAGTGTTACTATTAGAGTTCGATTAATTGAAGATTATAGAAGATAAAGCCTGCCATTTTCGCTTCCTATTCACGTGACTCCATTTTCACCCTTTTTTACTTTGATTAGGTAAATTACCCCAATGTCACTGAACTCTTCACTTTATTTTATTTTAACCACTTAACTAATAATTTTATTAATTAAGATTAAAAATTTAATTCAATGATTATATATGTAATTACAAAAAGTGAAAAATATTAAATTTATTTTAAAATATAAAATATTGCATCAAAACACAATTAGCATAAAATATACCTTTGTCAATCATGAAATAAATATTTAACTTGGTTTCGTGGTTAATTAGTGTGTCTATACTCTATATCTAGTTTGTGTTATATTTTGAATACACAAGTTTTGTAAAAAAAATTATACAACTCTTTATATTTAAGCTATAAAATTTAAAATCTAAATCTCTAACCCTAACACCCAAAAATCTAAACCCTAAACTCTAAATTCTAACCATAAACCTTAAATTCTAAACCTTACAACCTCAACTCGTAAACCATAAATCACAATCTAAATCTCTAAAGCCTCAAAATATTTTTTATCTGATTTTTAAGTTTGAAACATTTTAAAATTATTTTTATTTTCAAAAATATCTTGCATTAACAATTCACTTAATTAATGATTGTCACAAACAAGTAATTGAATTAAAAAGGTGTCTGTTAGGAAACATTTTTAATGATTTTTTATTGTGTAAATTACACCTATAAGGCCCTAAACCCAACGTCACATTTAGGCCTCAAGCTCAACCCGCAACTATAAAATTTTGACCTGGTTTAGCCCACACCACATTAAAGTTCAATAACATCCATCAAAGTTTGAAATAAAATGATACAAAATAGTTAAATCGCTTACATGGGATCTTCAATTTAAAACAAGATAATTAAAACATTTGACTGATCAACTAAATTTAAAATTAGAGTTACAAACATAAAATCAAGGGTCTTATGAATGCATTGTCCAACAAGTCTAAGTATTGTACTATTGATCACATCAATGAACCGAAGTCTTACTCCGATGGGGCTCCTTCAAAGCAACGCTGCAACCTAAAAACTTACGAACAAAAACAACTATGTTCGCAACAACTATGTTCGCAACAACTATTCCGAACGCTGAGCTCATAAAGCTCAATGGATACACCTCTACTCTACCATGCTTCATGCAAATTATAAACATAAGCATGCGGCTAGAAAAAATGACATGGCAGTAAAACAAGTATGATAATACCACATTTCATACACATATAGCATGACATCATAATACACCTCATAACAATCATAACCACAAACCTGGAGTGAGACCCGGGGCCACACAACGTCGGAAGCGTACACACTAAGCGAGACTTGGGGCCACACAACATCGGGAACATACGTTTTATACTCGGAATCTCCCATCGAGTACCTTCAAATGAGACTTGGGGCCACACAACATCGGGAACGTACATTCGAAATATCTTACCATGGTGTTGCAACACTCTCGCTGGGTATCTGGATCCCATCAAACAAGTGCTCGCAAGACACACAACATCAACATATGATCATACCACCCTATGGTTGCCATCTATATATAAGTCACACAAGTCATTTACCGAGTTATTAAGATATATGTTCAAGTAGAAGAGGATTTCTTGATTTTACAGTTTTACAACTCTTTTCAGGCCATTAGGGGTCAATTAGAATGAACATTACAATTTTTCAGTCTTCTGGGCAAAAATCAGCATTTTCGGGTAGACTGCCTAGTGGGTACCAATACTGGCCTTCGAGTACCGATGCGGTCCCCTTGGGTATCGATACTCATAGCATACCAATACGAAATTAGCTCAGTGGAATTTTATCCAGCCTTTTCGTATCGATACATGTTGACTCGTACTGGTACCGCTTTACATGGCGTACCGGTATAGGTTGAACATCGTACTGGTACCCCCTTCAAAGTTCATCTTAATGGAACAGTATTTTTAAACCCAAAACACTAGGGTACATGTATGGGCTCCCCGTGTACTGGTATCGAATCCCATAAATGACTTTCTAGGCTCGAAAAATCACTCCCAAAGCACAACCTTTAACCTCCCTTAACTCGATCCTACATCTTATGAAAGTATTTAGGGTGATCTACTACTATTTTTACAAGTTATTAACAACAAAAATGAGTTTTACCATTAAAGAGGGTCTCAACTCTTAACTCCAAACAACAACCAAGAACATCAAATCTAGCAAACAAAGCATCATCCTTAGGATGTGCATGAAACAAAATGAGTTGAAAGTGTACTAACCTTCCTCCAAAAGCTGGAAAATAAACCTCTTGCCACAAGTCTCAAGCCTTCCATTTGCCTTGAGCTTTAGAGCGCTCTTCAACCTCTTTCATTATAAAAAGATGTTGTAAAACGAGTTACAACTTTGTTGGAAGGTCAAAAGATACAAAAGAAAGAATTTTACAACAAGAAATAGAGTTGAATCCTTCATTCTCGTTATTCCTCTACAACTTCCACCAAAAACTCATATATTTCCACTCTCCACCAAATTCTTTCATTTTTACCTCAACTTGTAGATCGTGAAAGGGAAATTACGAATTTTATCTCCTTAACTCGGATTAACACTCAAATGAGCAAAGATGATAACTTTACTTTGCGTGGGAGATAAAAGGCAAGGAAAATGGGTGTGAGAGACAAAAATGATATCATCCCTTCCTCTTTTTTGCATAAACCTTAAAGAAAACCAGCCTTCCTACTTTAAAATGAAGGAAAATTACTCTTGTACCCCTCAATCATCCTATATTCACTCACCCAACCAAGGCTTCAAGCCCAACAACAAAAGCCATTCGATTGGCACACCGTTTGTCGGTTTCTGACGGCGAAAGTTTGGGAGAAATGATCGGCTGGTTCCAGCGACCGAACGGGTGTGGTCGGAGACGATGATCGGCTGCGGAAACGTTTAAGATTACGAGATTTGTTATTTTTAGGGATTTAGTGACTAATTTGAACATTTTTTAAAATTGAGATTTAAAAAAAATAAAATTTTAAAGTTTTTTTTCCAAAAAATATTAAAAAAAATCAATATTCCTGTCACATGTCTCGTTCTGATTGGGTAACGATTTTTTTAACAGCCGAACACCTAAAATTATAACAGTTTAAACTTTGGGCTTCTATTTTACAAAAAAATACTTTAAGTACCTAAAATTCAAAAGTGGTATAATTTGATCACTTATTTTTCATTTAAGCCTATTAAAATTATCAGGTTAAATTTATTGCTTTCACCTAAATATTGGCCACCTACTTGCATTTAAACAGTGGGCTCTAATCAGGTTTAATTACTTTTAGCCTTATAAATTTCGATATTAAAAGCTCCTTGCCAAACTAAAGATCTCGTTAGCATTAATGTGGCTTGCAACCACAAGAAAAATGTCTGTTAAAAAGCTCGAGACTGAACGTCTGAAACCCAAATGAGAAGCCAACCTAATTCAAGCCAAAATTTCGTAAAAAAAAAACATAAAAGCAACTAAAAAATTCATAATTTTCAAGTTGCAGCACATAAGCTTGATGTCATAATCTTCATGTCCATGGCTACAACAAAAAAATTAAGTATTTGGAGGGTTCATCTTTGTTTAACAGAAAAACATTCTTTCAAAAAATCATGAAGCTGAGATGAATACATGCTGGGAAAGACCAATAATGGTGGACGTGCGGAGATGTGCCAAAGTTGAAGGAGAATACTTTAATCCCCTTCTTTCTTTATCTCCTCAATATGCAACTCGATTGATTCATATGAAACGACCTTATCCGCTGTGCTATACAGGTACAGCTGAGGACAGGGAGGAGGGTGCTCCATGATGGCATTGACAATTTTTCTTAAACTTCTGCAAAATGAGGAAGGTAGTAGTTTGCATCAATCCATTACTCATTGCAACCACAAGATATGATCAAATGAGGAAGGTAGTAGTTTGCATCAATTTTTCTTAAACTTCTGCAAAATTTCGGGTCATTTAACAATAAAGAGCAACCGATGCATGGCATAAAGGGAAAGCCTACTGGTTCCCATTGGGCATATTTAGAACGAATGCAAAATACTTTTCAGGGGAAGAAAACAGCACAGCTTCGATCATCCCAGGTCCCTCTATCTGCAATTTTAAATCAGTCGCTGCACTTTCTAATCCATTTACTAAAGAGTTCCGTTTTTTCAGTATAGCAGCAGCGAAACCGACTGCCCAGACCTGCAAAGATAAAGAGAATATGCAAATCATCAATACTTTCCAGATTTCAGAACGAGTATATAATTACTTCATCCAAATGAAACTACAACGTCCAAAGCCAGAACAATGAACCTATTATCTCATTATAATGCTACAGATACTAGGTCTAATTTCCCAGATTTTTGAAAGGGACAGACAACTGAAACGACAATTCAGAGTTAATAAACATGATCATGAGAACACAAAATATGCCTTTACGCGCTTTTTAAAACTAAGAAATAGCTACCATACAGCTCCTCTTAACCAACTTGGATTAAGAAAAGATATCAAAATGTTTACAGACTATTATTTGAACATCCAGAAACCAGTAGCCGTAAATACAAATTTTCAGAACGAATATGATAATTTCCTCACAAATACACAATCTAATGTATTTCCTATGGATAATAGGTATGGTTTCTCAATAGAGTAAGCACAGTATAACATATGGATGTTAACTTTCATCAAATATATAGAGCTACCAGCTGCATCCAAAACTGGACTTATCCTCATTCTCTTGGATCAAAGGCCAGATTAATCACAATCCATCATTTTGATTTAACATAAGCTCGGACCTTATTAATTCCATTGTATGCGATTTAAGACCAGATCTCGCTAGTAACATAAACTAAAGAGCTCAAGTTCATAATTTGACATAAATCATTATTTCAAGACTCCGAGCTGACCGAGTAATCTTCTATCAATCATAAATCAAAAACCAAAGCTTGGACCTTGTTAATCCCACTGTATGCGCTTTAACACCAGATCTTTAGCAGATATCAGCTAAAGAATTCAAGCTCATACTTGAATATAAAGCATTATTTCAAAATCCAGATTCATGAATAAAAAAAAACTAAACATTAAAGCATCATAATTAGAAATCAAAGAATCAACATACAAAACAAAACCTTAGGATTCAAAGGGTCAGCTGCTCCTGAATCAATAATCACTCCTTTCATCTTCTATTCAACCCCTCTCTTCTCTGAAAGCTGTCAAGCAGTGAACCATATCTACCACAAAAACACCAAATGGTACCGAATTTACTTTCAACAATCAAAATTTAAAAAAAGAAAAAAAAAAGAACTTTAATCATTAAACTTACACGAACCAGCCAGTGTTGCTAAAAGCATGGAAAATGAAGCACCTTTCACGGCCATCTTCCTCTTTCTCCATAACCCACTTGGCCAACTCATCTCCCAAGTCAGATATACGCTGCTCAACCTAACACCAATATCAAACTATAGCAATTCCTTAACATCCACGACAAAAGTAACCCCATGGATTCCTCTTAAGTTGTACCATTCAACATATCTCTTTAAATGCTTGGTTTTAGCCCCGAGCCATCCCAAAAGAAATACCTTTACGACTTTGTCTTAAAGACTCGGCTTTTCCATCTCCATTGATGACAATCTCCGGCGCTTTGTTCCAAGCCTTGAAAGAAGAAGATTGAATGGGTTTTACAGAAACTCTGTAATAGGAGTCGTTTTGGGAACTTTGAGGGAGTTTACGAAAATAGGTTATTGTAATTTTAGTAAGAAACGGTGGGGTTGGAGCCGTTTTGGTGATAATTGAAGAGAAACAGAGAGCGTTAGAGGAATCAGCTGTCATGGTGGAAATTTTGGGGTGAGGATTTAGAAAAGGAAAGGTTTTTTATATATTGCCCTTTTCCACATTGAAAAAAAAAATGAATGCTAAAAAGCTCTGGGCTACTGAAAGGGCTATAGACTATAGTATGAAGATAATTATGAAGAGAAATGTGATAAACCTAAGGTAGAAAAGCTTTTTAGCATTAATGGGGACTGGGATCCTTATTGAACCTCGACTCTGCAAATCAACAATACAACAGAACCCTTTTTTTTTTAAAGACAACTTTAAAAAACTGGTTGGGAAATCAGGAAGATTCACTGGTAAATAAAATGGAGTAGAAAAGCATAAACTGGAGTAAGGCTTGGACTTTGCCACTTAACGCGGGAACTTGGAACCTTCAACAGTTACAACCAGAAGTTGTTGGAGCCTAAACAGATCGATCTGTTGAAACCGATTAGACCGAAAATGGGTAGATCTGACGGTTCTATAGTTCTTATTGTTAAACATACCATTGGTCACTAAACTATTCATGTTTTCATGTTATGGTCACCAAACTATTATTTTTTTATAAAATAGTCACTAATATTATATTTTTTCCTATTTTAGGCACTCGCTGTTAAAAAACTCACAGAAAAATAGGAATGTGAGAATAGTTTAGTGACCAAAAAGAAAACAAAAAGGCAACCAATAGTGATGTTTACCTTTTTTAACAATATGACCAAAATAGGGAAAAAATAACATTAGTGACTAAAATTAAAAAAAACGAACAGACGTTTTGTAGTTGCCACAAAATTGGTTTTAGATTTGGCACAAAATAATAGTTTGGTGACCAAAACATGAAAACATGAATAGTTTAGTGACCAATGGTGATGCTTACTCTTTTTGAAGGATACCTACAATTTAGGGAAAGAGAAAAATACTCTTGCTAAGTGTTAACCCAAAACCTAAAGAAAGAAAGGAATGTCAACGAGAAGCTTAAACACTTTGTCTAACAATTGTTGAGTGGGGGCACGAGAGTTTTTGAGGGAGATATTAATGCTTTTTAGATTAAGTCATTGGGAGCGAAGGTGCTAAAAAGTTAGAAACCAAAATTAATAAAACCAGACAAAAAAGTTAAACCGATTCATACATTCATTAAGGGTCCGTTTATGTAATTCATTTTACGGGAAACATTTTTTTTTATTTTTTGTTGTTTGATTGGAGTAAAATGATTTGATCAACGTAATTCATTTTCTAAATCAATGTAAAATGACTTGCATTTTTTGAAAAATGTACTACAATCTGAATTTCGATAGTATATTATTTCAACTTTTCACTTTAAAGCATAACCATCCGAAACAATATTAATTTAAGAATTTAATATTAATATGAATATAATATTATTATTTTAATAAAATATTAATTATTAGATTATTCAAAAAAATATTTATTAATAATTTTTTAAATAGTTTAAAGGTGATTACGATCATAAAAATATCTAAACATAATATAATAAAAAACAATATAAATACACAATTGTAAAATTAATAAAATTAGGACATCCAATTTATATCATGGTTTTTTAATTTATCAATCCATCACTTAATAAAGAATTATATATTTAGCATTTAATTTTTTAAACGAAATGAATGTACTAAAAAACAATATTGATAATGGAAGGAAAATAAATGTTAAAATGAAAAATGAGGGACACCCAAATCTCTCGGAATTTCAAAGGAAAAATAGGAATAAGAAGCGGACAATCCTTGGAGATGTGAAGAAACAAGAACACCACCTTGTATTGCATCTCCAAAGTGTGTGAGTGTAGAGCCTTCCAATTCCAAATAACATGCAAAAATCTTATGTGAACGTGTCGCCATCTCTTTAATCCACCATGTGTTCCCTTGTGCATGCACCTCTCTCCTTCACTCTCTTCGCTTCATAACACTTCCCTTTTCTCTTACGACTCTTTCCAACCTCAAACAATTCTACCATTTCCAAATTTCTTTTTTTTTCTTTTTCATTTGCCATTCAATGTAGAAACCAAGACAAAACCCTTTGGCATATCTTCATTGGCAATCCGTTTTTATAGTTTCCGACTTTCAAATACAATATTTTGTACTTTTTTTACTTTGTTTTTGAGTTCTAAGATAAAGGAATAAAAAAAAGAAGAAAATCCCTTGTACCTGAAGCCCGAAACACAAGGGATTTTATGTTGTGTGGTTATGTTTTTCCCAGTATTATTTTAATATTGAAACACGAAAGCTTTACGACTGGTGTTTTTTCTTTTTTGTTGAGAAAGTGAAAGAAGAGAATGGCAGCGAACGAGTGGATAAATGGGTACTTGGAAGCAATATTGGACAGTGGAGCAGCAGCAATCGAGGAGCAGCAGAAGCCAGCGGTGGATTTGACAGAAAGTGGTCATTTCAATCCAACCAAGTACTTTGTTGAAGAGGTGGTGACAGGTGTTGATGAAACCGATCTACACAGGACATGGATCAAGGTTGTCGCCACCCGGAATGCCAGGGAACGTAGTTCTAGGCTCGAGAACATGTGCTGGCGCATTTGGCACCTTACCCGAAAAAAGAAGCAGGTCCCTCCTCTATCCTTATGATTCCCTTTCTGTTCTTTATATATAGATACATACTGTATGTATGTCACGAAAATCTGAGTTTCTGTCTACGCATATAAATGATGAAATTAGGTTATTTGTGAAATGTTGGCAGCCATTTCTTAGTTTTAAAATGCAAGTTGTCAAGGACATGTTGCATATATTGTATTTGCAGTAATAAAGTGCATTTGGCCTTAGTGGTTCATGTGATTGAAAAAAGTACATGTATAAATAAGCTTACATATTTGACCCTATTTGGATGGATGTTTAAAAGTCAGGAGGCTTTGTTAAGCCTTTCCCACAAGAAGTGGGTGACTGCAATTACACACTTTGGTAAAGAAAGGAAAAACCGTGATTCATTTTGAGCAACTGGCTTTCTTGAATTGTATTGGCTAGTTTTTCCCTTGCCTTGCTTTATCATTAATCTGGAATCTGGATTCAGTACTTTGTTGATCAGGCTGCATAGCCCTTGGTTCCTTTTCATGCAGCACAAAATCTACAGATATGTATAATGAGTCTCAGTAAAGTTAGCAGGACACCATGAAAAATACTTGGTGGTTAGTTTTCATTTAAAAGATTATAGGATTGATAAAATGACTGGAATCAGTTGTAAATTTACTGAATGGATACATATGTATATAACTTAATATGCATGTAGGGGTGGATCCAGGAATTTAAGTTTGGTGGTTCATCTATTTACCTTATTTAGAGGTTTAAGTATTCAAATTCTTGCTTGAAAGGTAGACTAGACAATCAATTTGACTACAACAAACTAAGTAAGAATCAAAACACTTAATGAAACCATGTGTTTAGAAGGTGAAAATCAGGTGAAATACTTGTTTAAACACCAAATTTTATCATTTGAAACAAGATTAAATCAAGTAAATTCAAGAATTTCGAAATAAATAAAGCATGGGTTTTTGAGAGACACCTTGAATGATTTTGAAGATTTGATGATGAAGAACATAAGAATCCTCAAGGATAAGATGGTATGAAGGCAAGGATTCAAGTGAAAAATAAGTATTTAGGGGTTGAAAAATCTTGATGAAGTACTAGTGAAGAATGGAGAGATAGACCGAATTGAGAGTTTGTGCAGGTAAAAGTCAGAATTTTTTTAATGGTGGGTTACGGGACCCACCAGGTACCTTAATAGATTCGCCCCCTGTATGCATGTCTTTGGATGTTCATATGCGTATGCAACGACTAGTTAGATTGTCTTTCTCGATTATTCAGTCCGATTTACGGTTCTCATATTTATATCTGCTCATGTAGCTGTCTGGTACCTTGTGTTTGAACAAATTCCTTTTTGGAGTTGTTAACTCTGTGAATGCTAAATTCTGTAAGTGCTTGCTGAATATGGTTAAATGAGAGTTTTGCTACAATAGTTCTAAAGTGTGAAATTCCCTCCTTAAATTAAATACCATAATATGGATTGAGTACCAAGAAACCTGAAATGAGTTTTTACTTACTGAAAGTGAAACAATTTAGAGGACTCAAATCACAATCTTATAATGTAAATAGTTGGAATGGGAGCAACTGCAACGATTGGCAAAGCGGAAATGGGAACGTGAACTTGTGCGCAAGGATGCCACTGAGGACTTGGCAGAAGACTTGTCAGAAGGAGAGAAGGGAGATACTGTTAGTGAGTTGATGAATCCTGAGACCCCGAGGAAAATATTCCAAAGAAACTCTTCCAACTTGGAAGTGTGGTCAGAGGACAAGAAAGAAAAGAAACTATACATTATCCTTATCAGGTATCATTTTCCCTCCCAGTATACATCAATCATGAATTCATCTTAAGATTTCTCTATCATTTTAAGCCTACTTCATTAGTTTGTTTGTGTTCATAAATTCTATTTATGCAGTTGATAAAACCATTTTTGTTGTATTTTATTTGATTCTTCAAGTAAACCAATGATATATTATTGAAGCAGGCGGCAACAACCATCATCTGTATTTCTTATTTTCCCAATGGATAGCACAGTTCATTAATGGAAATTTTTTATGCATGTATTTCTTGAATTTCTTCATTTCATTATTCCATAGAAGCAAAAAGAATGTAAATCGAATAACTGTGCCTGAAAGTTACCATCATGATTTTACTCCAAGTGGCATGACTTGCTTGCATTTAATGAAAAAGCAACTTCAGAAAATCTGTTAAGGAATTCTGCATTAACATTCAATTGAAGCACTGTTACATTTCTTCTCTGTAAACCAGTTTGCATGGTTTAGTCCGAGGAGAAAACATGGAGCTTGGTCGAGATTCTGACACTGGTGGACAGGTAAATGCTGTATTCTATAAGAAAAAAAAAACATTCCTTGCATTTTGACCTCATTCATTTATTTTATGTTTTTATAACAATAAAATGGTCCTCAGATCAAATATGTGGTAGAGCTTTCTAGGGCTCTTGCAAAGATGCCAGGAGTGTATAGAGTAGATCTCTTTACTCGACAAGTCTTATCACCCGAAGTTGATTGGAGCTATGGTGAGCCTACAGAAATGCTAACGACCGCCAGTGAAGATGCAGATGGAAATGATGTTGGAGAGAGTAGCGGGGCGTACATTATAAGGATCCCTTTTGGTCCGCGTGATAAGTATCTTCATAAAGAATTATTGTGGCCTTATATTCCGGAATTTGTAGATGGTGCCCTGGCTCACATTCTCAATATGTCAAAAGTTCTCAGTGAACAAATTGGTGGAGGGCAACCTGTATGGCCATATGTTATCCATGGTCATTATGCTGATGCAGGGGACAGTACTGCTCTTCTATCAGGTGCTTTAAACGTCCCCATGGTTTTAACAGGACACTCTCTTGGGAGAAACAAGCTTGAGCAGCTGCTTAAACAAGGGCGACAGTCAAAGGAAGACATCAATTCGACATACAAGATTATGAGAAGAATTGAAGCAGAAGAACTTTCGCTTGATGTTGCAGAACTTGTTATCACTAGTACCCAGCAAGAGATTGAAGAACAGTGGGGGCTTTATGATGGGTTTGATGTGAAGCTTGAAAAAGTTTTACGTGCCCGTGCTAGACGTGGGGTAAACTGTCATGGTCGATACATGCCAAGGATGGTGGTAACAATATTTCTCCCTTTTCCTTTCTCTTTCCCACTATTTCGAGATGTTTCCTTCATATGGGTGTTACAGATAATATGAAAAGAGAATTACCAAGAAGTATATTTTTCCTTGTTCCTCACTCTGAAACATACTCCATGGGCTTCATTTCTCTTGTTCTCAAACATATTGTTAACTCAACATAGAACTTGATTTTCTAAGCGAACTAACCAAAGGATCAGATTAACTCGGGGACTAGCACAATGAATTCACATTTTCTTAAAATTTTTGAAAGATCAATGAGACAATATTGAACTATTTTGTTTGCACTTCTTGTTTTAGCTTTGAAGTACAATTTATTTGCAGGTTATTCCCCCTGGCATGGACTTCAGCAATGTTGTAGTTCAAGAAGATGCCCCTGAAATTGATGGAGAACTTGTCTCGGTTATTGGAGGTACTGATGGGTCTTCTCCCAAAGCAATTCCAACAATATGGTCCGAAGTAAGTAGGTCAGCTATGTTATACACTCATTGTTTAACAGATCTGTTATTGATTCTTCCTAACGTTGGCAGGTGATGAGGTTTCTTACAAATCCCCACAAGCCAATGATCTTGGCCTTATCTAGACCTGATCCAAAGAAGAACATAACTACTCTTTTGAAAGCCTTTGGAGAATGCCGTCCTTTACGAGAGCTTGCTAATCTTGTAAGTTAGTTTGTGTAACAATTTTGATTTACAGAGCGGAAGAGGAAGAACGACTACTAATACTACTTTTTTTTGCAGACACTTATAATGGGCAACAGGGATGATATTGATGGAATGAGTGGTCCGAGTGCTAGTGTACTCGTAACAGTATTGAAACTTATTGACAAGTATGACCTCTATGGACAGGTTGCCTATCCAAAGCATCACAAACAGACTGATGTTCCCGATATTTATCGACTTGCAGCAAAAACAAAGGTTGATTAGAGTTCATTTTTGTTGGAGCTAGTTCATGTGCTATTGTTTTTATATTAACTGGATGAAAATTTCGCAGGGAGTTTTCATAAATCCGGCTCTGGTTGAGCCTTTTGGACTTACATTGATAGAGGTTGGTTTTATTGATTGAAACTTGTTTCGATATCATCATATCAAGTTCAATGAGATAGAATCTTTATCTCTTTATTTGATATAATGCAGGCAGCAGCCCATGGCCTGCCGATGGTGGCAACAAAAAATGGTGGACCGGTTGACATTCAGCGGGTAAGAATGCTGAATATATCTCTCAATCATTAGATATTGCTGGTGGACTTTCCAGAGCCTTTCAAATATAAACTTTCGCCATTGAAAGTTGAGCACATGGGACTAAAAACTTAACAGGAACTATTTGTTGAAAATGTTAAAGATTCTGAACATCCCCATTGTCGTCTATACTCTTCTACAAAATGTTACAACAGTTCCAATTCTTGACATAACTTTTCCCCCTTTTTAATGAATTTTAGGCTTTAAATAATGGCCTTCTGGTGGATCCCCATGATCAGAAATCAATTGCTGATGCCCTGTTGAAGTTGGTATCAGAGAAAAACTTATGGCATGACTGCAGGAAGAATGGTTGGAAGAATATACATCTGTACTCATGGCCTGAACACTGCCGTACTTACTTGACGAAGGTGGCAGCTTGTCGAATGAGACATCCTCAGTGGCAAACAGATACACCAGGGGATGAAGTCTCTGCTGAAGTATCATCTTTAAATGACTCACTTAAAGACGTGCAAGACATGTCCCTTAGGCTCTCAGTTGATGGAGATAAAGCTTCACTAACTGGATCCTTTGACCCTGTAGCTTCATCTTCTGGTGAACCTGAGCTGCAAGACCAAGTAAAACGAGTCCTAAGCAAGATGAATAAGCCAGAAACAAACCCGAAAGAAACTGAAGGAGTGAAGCTTGAAAATGTGGCAAGCAAGTATCCTATTTTGAGGCGGCGGCGTAGATTAGTTGTTTTAACACTTGACAGCTATGACAGCAAGGGGTTACCTGACAAGAAGATGGTTCAAATTATACAAGACATATTTAAGGCCATTCGGCTGGACACTCAATCTGCAAAATTCACGGGGTTTGCTATATCAACAGCTTTGCCAGTCTCGGAAACAATAGAGTTCTTGAAATCAGCAAAGATTCAAGTAAATGATTTTGATGCTCTGATCTGTGGCAGTGGCAGTGAAGTGTATTACCCTGGAACTTACACTGCAGAAGATGGAAAGCTTTTTGCGGATCCTGATTATGCATCTCATATTGCCTTTCATTGGGGCTATGAGGGTCTAAAGAAGACAATTTGGAAGTTGATGAATGCTGAAGGTGATCCAAATTCTCCATGTGTCAAGGAAGATGTGAAATCGAGCAATGCCCACTGTGTTGCATACTTTGTAAAGGATCTGAGTCAGGTATATATATATATATATACTCATTGGTAACATAAGAATTAAAAGTATTTCTTGTTTGGATCTTATGGTGGCTGCTTTTACAGGCAAAGAAAGTGGATGATTTGAGGCAGAAGCTTAGGATGAGAGGTCTCCGTTGCCATCCAATGTATTGCAGGAACTCAACTAGAATACACGTTGTTCCCCTCCTTGCATCTCGAGCACAGGCACTCAGGTGGGTTCTATACAGTTATGTGGACTAATTCTTTATATTAAACTGATCTTTGATTCTTAGACAGGAACTTAAACAACCTTGTTGTTTAAATATGTCACTCAGACTGTTTGTTTCTCTTAAGGTACATGTCAGACACCCATATTCATAAAGGGCATTGGGATATGATCCTCCTTCCAAAACATGGGAAAACTTAGAAAACAATGAACATACCGGTGTTTGACAGTTGACACATACCTGTATTTCACACTCGCATTCATTCCGAGTATTATAGGTTTAAATGCTTTAAAGAATGAGAAAATCTAAGGTGATATATGGACATCTATAACATGTAAAATGAGTCCATGTTAATCTCAAGACAACTGATATCAAGATGTTCTATATCGTCTAATAAGAAAGTTTTCTTTCATAAAGATAAATTGATATTTTGATTTGAGTTGTGGTTATTCAATAAGTGGTATTCTCTTTTCGCATGCTCCTCATTATAATAAACTTTCAGATGATAACTTATTCATTGGATTAACCTGTTTGTTCTGATTATTAGGTACCTTTTTGTGCGTTGGAGACTGAATGTCGCAAACATGTTTGTCATCGTCGGAGAAACTGGAGACACCGATTACGAGGAATTGATTGCCGGGGCTCATAAGACTTTGATCATGAAGGAAGTGGTGACAAAAGGTTCCGAAGCATTGCTCCGAACAATGGACTTGAGAGACGACATCGTCCCTTCCAACAGCCCCTTGATCAGCAGTATTAAAGGTGGAGCAACAGCAGAGGAGATTTCTGAAGCTTTAAAAGCACTGTCCAAAGCAAGCCTCTGAAAATTGGAGTTTAGAGCATGAAATGGTAGTTTGATTTCCATATTCCAAATAAAAATTATTGTTAAATACGTTTTATGAAAGCTATAAAGGAAAAGGAATTTTCCATGGCTTATAGTATTCTATAATCAATAATGTTTATGCCAAATGTAGATATACAAGTTTGGAATGGTTTGTTCTTTCAGGTTTAACATGTGCAAACTGGTCTATAATGGCCACTGTAGATTTCTACAGGGACAGACGCAGAACTTTATGTTAGGGGACGAACTTATAAAATTCTAAAAGGAGCCAACTTATAAAATTTTAGGGAAGCGAAAATAGATTTTTACTAAAAAATACATAGAAAAATACTAAAAAAATATTTAGATTATATAAAAATTTTAAATTGTTAAGGTGTCACCGTCCCCTCCAGCTCCCTCTAAGTCTATCTTTGGATTTTTATCATTTATTTCATGTAGATAAATTTTTAACTTTTTATATTTATTTTTTAATCTAGTTAAGATTGATCAACTTTCAATTTTATATTTATTTCATGGAGACTTGCTCACTTGGAGAGGATTTATATGAAAAGTTAAAGCAAGGATGTTATCCATTTGATTAGTTGTATTGTATGCACGTGAGCAACATCCAGTTATTTGCACTTTATGTTATTGAAACTGGATCAAACATCGAATTCATATGATTTTTAATTTTTAATTTAACCAATCGTACTTCAGCTAGAGTTGGTTCAAAAAATAGGGTTGAGTAGGTTATTTTTTTAAGAAAAAAAATAAGTCTAACATGAATTAAATATCATGAAATACAATAACATTTTATTTTTCTTTATTTTTTATCATTAATTTATAATTAATCTTTTATTATTCTTTTGTAATTCAATGTCGGCTACTTCAGCAATGTCTCGTCCTAAACATTAGGTGCAGAAGTGTTCACAAATATCTCAACATTAATCGACTTATAAGCTGACTGGGGTGGATTAATGTTCTGCTCTTCTTATGATGAAATCGGCATGTCTTGTTGGATACATAATGTAAAAGTATCTACAAATATCTTGACATTTATAGTTACATCGTTCTAAATTAACGACAAAATTAACATGATATGTTTAATGTTTTTTTCTCTCTCTCCTAATCAATTGGTCAAATAAACCAAAGAAAAAAATAAACAAAGCTTTTGGAGTTAATCTTACAAAGTGGATCTAACTCCTAACCATCTAAACTAGGCACCAACATAATTAAAATTCATCACAATTTGTATTTAAGTTATACTAGATTACCACTTTAAAATTATAACAAAATGAAACTAAGGTGTATTGAGGTGAGTTTCTTTTATAAAAAAAAAAGTATTAACCACTAAACCAAATTAACAATTGTTATAATTTTAACCAAAATAGTACTCAATTTAAAAATGTGATTAAAATTGAAAACAAATTGGAATTTATTTTCCCACTTCATTTGGAATAAGATAAAGCAATTATTAAATATAATTTTATTTTCATAAAATTAATATTAAAACATTTTAAAAATTAATTTTATAATATTTATTTCAGAAAATTAAAGTTCTTTTTTGATTAAATAGAGATGTATTACATTTGCATGCAGAGATTCAAACTCATATAAGATAAGATAATATGAGTATCCTTAGTCACTAGGCCAATTAGTGAATCTCAAAAATTATAAATTCTAAATTTGGAAATGCATATTTAGATTTTAATGTAATATTTTATTTTTTAAAATGATTTATATTAAAAATGTCATTTTACTCATAAATATGTCAACCAATTAAAAATTATTTACAAATATAAATATAAATAATTTTTAAATAACTTAAATTTTATATTTTATGTTTAAAATAAATATTATATATTGAACAAAAATCCATGAATTAATTCAAGGTTCAAAAATCCATGAATTTTTGCAGCTTGATATCAAGACATAGATTTTAAAAAATCTAACCCAGTCCCAGTACTTTGCAAAGGAACCAGTGGACTGAGATGTTCTTTTTGGAGCCATTTTATGGAATACTTGGTTGTGCAGAAACCCTCTGATTTTTAATCACGACTCCGTGGATTGTGAGTCGGTTGTGTTCCAGTCTTGTCGTAAACTGGGAGAGTTTTGATCAGCCACTGATCTGGATAGAAATGCACATGCTGTGAACGTGCAAGTTGGGAGGGGTTTGGTTCATTGGGAAACACCACTGCGACATTGGTGTAAGGTGAATGTGGACGGTGCCAGGAGCTCGGTCTCAGGCATGACTTCATGTGGGGGAGTGGCTCGGGATGCTAATGGTAGTTGGCTTATTGGTTTTACACGGCAGTTGGGTATGTGCTCGAGTTTGGATGCTGAACTTTGGAGTATGTATGAGGTCTCTCATGTACTTGGTTCATTGGTGCAAAGAACATAATTTTAGAATCAGATTGCCTTGAAGTGATTCGTATTGTTGAAAGAGCAGGTTGTTCGTCAATGACATATGAAACAAATCACAAAACAAAAATAAAAAAACATGTCACAAAGACAAAAGTTCTTCGGGAAGGAAAAGGTTATTGAAAAAATGGCTAAGATTGCTTAGCAGGATGACTTGATTTATTTTTATTAAAATCGCCATCGGATGAATTTTAAAGAAACAAAAATAGTTAGTCTCCTTGTGTGAGGGTGTAAATTTAGTTGTTCTTTTCCATGATTTTTTGTTCTTAACTTAATGTAGAAACAAAAAGAAAGAAGATTTTAACAAGATATCAGGTAATAACCACCATTTATTTATCAAAAAATTAAATTTAAAAAATCATTTAAGTTCCTATGTCACCTTAAATTTGAAATTTATTGTTTTAATTTGTAAAATATAAATTTAAGAAATAAATATTTAGAAAATATAAATTTCAACCGATAAAATATTATAATCTATCTTAAATAAATTTATATTCTATAATCACTTAAAAACTAAGAGTATTTCACAAAATTTATATTTTATCATAAATTAAAATAAGAATATTTCACAAAAAATAAAATTATAAATTAAAATCTAAATATGTATTTTCAATAATTTAGAATTTATATTTTCTAAATAAATATTATAAATTTTATTTTTTATAATTTTTTAATATTAATTTTATCAAAATAAAATTATATTTAATAATTGATTTATTTTATTCTAAATGAAGAAGAAAAATAATTTTAGTTTGTTTTCATTTTAAATCACATTTTTAAATTAAGTACTATTTTGGTTAAAATATAACAATTGTTAATTTGGTTGAGTCGTTAAACATTTGATTTTTTTTTTATCAAAGAGAGATGAGGTCAATAGTCAATACACCTTAGTTACATTTGTTATAATTTTGAAATGGTAATCTAGTACAAGTTAAATATAAATTGTGGTGAATATAATTTATATTGGAGTTCTGTTCAGATGGTTAAATATTAAATTTATTTTGCATGGGGTCTTAGGATCAATTCCCCAAACGCCTAAATTATACATCTTTTAAAATTAGATATATTTTCAATAAAAATGCGTTTCATTTTGTTTTTTTATATAAAAATAGATGGCAATTTAAAAAATTCCTTCAACCAATCAAAACATGATAGACAAAATGTTTTTATTTTATTTTTTACAAAAAAAATCAAATTTTAAAAAAGTCCTGAAATTCTCAAAAAAAATTTAAAATAGTCTCCAAATCCTCAAAGCTACAAGTCTTAAATCCCTATTCCGACATGCTTTTATTTTATTTTCTTGCATCGGACCCCATGATAATTTATCAAAAGAATGTCAATGAAATGCCTAATGTTGAACTTGCGAAAGAATAAAAAGAACGATGATTGGTGAACGATGTTCGATTGAAAGAAAAACAACGCATGGATCTTACAACGAGAAAATGAGACTTCATTATGTCACCTATAGCATGATGAACGACGATGATAGAGGCCGGATTTGAAGATTTAGGAATTTGAGGGTTATTTTATGATTTTGAAAATTTTAAGGGTTTTAAAATTAAGTTAAAAGAAATAAAAATATAAAAGAAAATAAAATCAAAGACACGTGTTATGTTTTGATCAGATAACATACGTTTTTTTAAAACATTCGTTAACAGTTAGACATATAAAATTAATGAATAAAATATTAGACATCTATTTTAAAAAAAATTAGGCACCTAAAGTTAAAAAGAGATATAGTTTGAACATTTATTTGTATATTAAACCTTTTTCTTTTTGGTTTATTTGACCAATCTAGTGATGACATGTGTCACTACCTAATTGGCCGAATAAAATCATTAAAAATGTAACTTGAAAAATTTATATCATAGGCATGGCTTACCACATTAGCCATAATTTCAACTAATAAAAACCACCACTTTATCATTTTTCTCTCCCAACATTTTTTCAACAACTAAATCTTCACTAATTTTTTTACATGTATTTTGAAAAACAATTTTTTAAAAAATTATTATATAATTAAATTGATGAAAAATAAAAAATTAAGTAATTTTTATTGGTTAAAACTTGATTAATACGATAAATTAAACTTATAATATAATTTCTATGTCACTTGGATCTCTGACTAGGAAAGAGAAAAGAAAAAATTTAAAAAATGCCACATCTTATTTTTCATTAATTTTAAACCACATATGAACCAATTTAGAAAGGTAGCATTATGTGATATTTTGTCAAAAAAAAAAGTTAAAGCACCTAAATAGAAACACATAAATAAATAAGTACTAAATAAATAGTTTACCCTAAGAAAATATTTTGATGTAAAAATATTATTTTGATAAAATTCCCGCCCCTTGCTGCATTTTCTTCCACCCCAGTTTCTTTTTCTTCAATCCGTTTTTATATTTTTTCCGCTCGAAAAACTGAATAATAAAAGAAACAAAAACTGTGAAATATGTTTATAGATTGGATTCGTTGCAACATCAGATCTGATTTGTTTTAAAAGGTTGGTCCATTTCACTTTCCTTTCATTCTCTCTTTTTACATCTTCCTAACCATTTCTTTTTGCTTTTTGAGGGATTATGTCAAATAAAGGAATGTTTATTTGACATTTAAACCATTACTTTTTTTTGTTTTTTATGGATATGGTATTTTAAAGAAATGCTATGGCGTTTGAATAGGGGATTTAAGTGATATACATGCAGGGTATCTTTCCCGAGGATAAGTTTGGATTTTGGGAGTTCCTTATGAGAGGTTTCAGTGTGCTAAGGCTGTTTTCAAGGTATGAACTTAGATTGTTAAAGATGGATGGAGTTTTGAAGTGCAGAATTTAAGAAGATAGTTTCCTTCAGATTGTTTTAAGGTTATGAAAATGGGATTTCGGTAGTTAATTGATTGAATTAGTTAGTTGAAGAGAAATGAAGTATATTTGGTTATTTAGTGAAGATTTAATGCCTTCTTCGAGTTGAAATTTTTTAATAGAAAGGTCTGAATAGAGCTAAAGTGATATGCAGTTGCTATTGCTGCTGTAGTAGCAAACTTACACTAAAACTTGATAAGATTGGTGCCGTTGCAGGCATATAGAGGTCTGATTATGGATGCATTTTTTGTATTGCATGGGATGTGCTATGTAGCTTTTTGCTGTGTGGTATCACTAGTCCTTTCGATGTCGATGTCCGAAAGGATCAGAAGTAGAATGATTTCAACAATGATTAGGAATAGAAGAATTAGCTCTTGCTTTTAGTTTGGTTTTAATTTAGAGAACTGTTTTGAAGTTGTCTTTTCCGGCATACAGTTGAGTGGAACTAAATATAGATGGAACAGTCTAAAACTGAGTTCAAAAGATTCCTGATTGAAACTCACAATGTGGAACAGTTTAATAAGAGACAGTTTTCATTGGAGAGAGGGAGTATTATATTTTCGAGTAGCTCATCTCGGCTCGTTAAGAACTCAAGTCGAGTTGAACTTTAACTGAGCTTTGACTGAATCGAACTTGAGTAGCTCACGATCTGTCTCGTCTCATCTATAGCTTATGAATGTTTTTATAAATGAATATGAATGTCCTAAAGTAAGTACTACGGTACTTAAAGGGGATGTGTTCTTAGGGCTTAGTGAACAAGTACATCCGACGTACCCACGGGCTGAGTGATCTGAGTGCTGTTAGGAACCTATTTGTGGCTATGGTGATCTAGATAAGGTAATTAACTCGATAGACTGAGTGAGCTCGAGTAACATGATAGGCTGAGTGACCTTAGGTAAAGACTACTTGCGGCTAATGTGATCCAAGTACGTCTAGGACGTATCCGTGGCTATGGTGATCTGAATATGGTCCATTTAATCAGACGGCTGTGTCAGCACGGGCAAAGTAAGACTTCATTGGCCATTTATGTAGATGATGTATAAATGTTTTGTTGGTCATTTTTGTTCAATTTAGTCATAGAAATATTTGTTTAACCTGAAATTGACCCTAATTGGACTAGATTATAAAAACTATAAAGAAATTATGTTCTATTTCGGATTAAATATAGATTTTTAGGATTAAAATAAACAAAAAATATCATCATATTAAAAATATTAGACTAAATTATAAAATGAGAAAGAAATTGGGGTCAATTTCGGGTTAAACAAAGATTTTTAGGACTAAATTGAACAAAATATACCATGTTTAAAATATTGAACTAAATTAAAAAAATTAGAAAGAAAACAAGGTTAATTTCGGGTTAAATAAAGATTTTTATGACTAAATTGAACAAGAATATAATTATACTTAAAATATTTGACTAAATTGTAAAAATTAGAAAGAAGTTAGGGTTAATTTAAGGTTAAATAATGATTTTAGGACTAAATTGAACAAAAATATGATTATATTTAAAATATTAGACGAAATTAAAAAAATTATGAAAAAATAATGGTCAATTTCGGGTTAAATATAGATTTTTAGGACTAAATTGAACAAAATAATAATTATATTTAAAATATTGAACAAAAATATAAAATAATAAGGGTCAATTTCGGGTCAAATAAAGATTTTGAGGATTTAATTGAACAAAAATATTATCATATTAAAAATATTCTATTAATTTATATAAATTAAAAATAAATTGAGGTCAATTTCAGGTTAATTAAAGATTTTTAAGACTAAATTGAACAACAATTAACCTCTTTTAGTTGATTTTTTTTTGTTTATTAGTGACAAGTTCTAATTGGTCCATGAAAACTTTTTAACGGGAGTTACCAGCAGAGAGAACTAAGGTCACAATTTAAAATTTTAGGGCAAACCATCCCGAAATATACTTTAGAGGCCAATTATATAAAAGTGTATACTTTAGAGGCCATTGATGCCATTAAGCCTATTTTTTATATTTTGAAAATGTCAATTTAATTAATAAATATACAATAATGTGAAAAGTTTTAAAAGGACAATAATTTTGCAAATATTTTAAAGATTCAAATAATTTTTCTTAAAAAATATTAAAGGGCCTAACATCAATTTTTTTTTTCAAGTTTTGGAGGCATGACCCCTATTGTTTGAGTTTTTTTAAGTCAAACTTTTTAAACTTTGACTATTTATTACTTTAAATGTATTATTGATAAAAATATGAAAAAATATGTTTTAAAAACCTTATATCAAGTAGTTTTAAAATATATATTTTATAAAATTTAATTAATTCAAATATTTTAAATAATTGTGGTCAAAGTTAAAAATTTTAACTTTTTAAAAGTCAATACTGGACAAAATTAATAGGACAGAGGGAGTATGGCATTGATTGGTTATTTTCAATTAATAACTGATAAATCGGAGGCAAAGGACACGCAAATAACTGAACTATCATCCAAAGACCTAATTTATGGTACAATTTTCAACTTAAGATAAATGAAAAACCCGTTTTGACAGATTATTTTGTGCAAATTGCTACTACCTCATTAAAAAATAGTTACTTGGACTCAAGTGTGCTCAAATATAGGTATAAACACAATAAGAGTATGTTAGATTTTGAAAAAGTTTTACCACATTTTTAAAGATCATTTCCATATCAATTTTTGGGGCAAGGGTGTAGGACACAGCCATACCCTTTTCTGGGGCACAGGTGTCGGACACATGAATCGAGAAAAAAAATTGGCGTGACGGATACTAATACCAGCCCAACTTTGAAACTCCTGTATATGTGTAATGTACAGAATCGTCCATGATTCCTTATAAACATGAAGTTTTAACCAAAATTTTCGAGTAACTTCCAACTGCCTACACTTTGGCAGAAAACATCCTTGTATGAACTATTCCTATCTAACTAATTAGAAAAATTACGAGCATTGCCCTGGCTCAAGAATCCAAGTAAAATATTTACCTCAACATGTTGCAGTAGTTTGCTCTGGCTTCGTACCTTTCAACAATGGTGGATATCCGAGTAGCAACACCATAAATAGACATTTCAGGTTGAACAATTGCCAAAACCTGAAACAAATGTAATGGCCACATCAGCATCGATTGAATTCTCTTTTACCAACTAGCAAGTATGAATTGAAAATCAATCACATAACTGGATTCCCCCTTTTCCCTTTTCCTTGACTAGCAAAATGAAGTTGAGACATGAGTTGAGCCTCAAGCCATTTTAAAGTTCATAGACTAACCAGGATATAGCATAAACAAATTTTCAACTGCAGTCAATAAGTTTTAACAGTGGAAGGATCAAGATAAATGCCAGCCAGTTTATCAACAATCATATATATCCGTACCAAATAGAAAAATAATAACAGAGCTTGAAAAAAAATGAAAAATGTAATAATACTTCATTGATGATCAAGCATACGTCACAAAGGCTATGTTTAGCACAATGCTTGTTTAGAACGGTGGTTTGTTGTTGGAAAATGAGTGTGAATTCATATAGATGACAAGTCGCAAGAAACTAAACATGAAGCTCAACTGATTGTAAAAGAAGTATCGATTTGAACAAGGCTCCAAAATAAAGGGAAAGGCAACATCCACATGCAATCAACTCAATACAAGAAACTTAACAGTTTTTGAATAAAAATGGTGTACATTTAGTTTATATAAGTTGACCTGAGTTCCAATTTTTAACAAGGAATAATTGGTTAACTTTATGCTCGTTATAATTAGAGATGCTAAGAAACAGATCTACTAACCAAGGGAGAAATAAGTAGATGTTCTTGGGATACATTGTCAGGAAAAATAGAATATGCACAAAATCCGGCCAAGAGTTGTAGGTTTAGTCGGTTTATTAGAAGTATTATTGTAATTAAATTGTACTGTTAGAGTTATTATTTAAGCCTTGTACCGAAACCTAGAGTTAGAAGTTAATAGTTAGTAGGACTCCTAATTAATAGCCAGTAGGACTTCTATTGTAAATCAAAGTCCTTTTCTATAAAAGGGTGTAGTGGATGTAAATCAAAATGAGAGAAATTCTTACTCATTATTCGAATAAACAGAACAAAATTCTGTTTATCTTCATGGTATCAGAGCTATGGTTCGAGTTGCGCGATTGTGGAGGAATTTTGTTGCGGATTTTGCGGAGAGATGTTGGAGACATGCCAAAGGAGTATTGCTGCAACGAGCTTTCAGTTGCAGGGGGGGTAATTCTCAAAATTCAATAGTTCTTCAACAGATACTACGTAAGAATTGGAGTTGTTTAAGGCTTTGCGGCGATGCTTCAACGGATATTTGGTTTACGTAAAAATTAAAGCTGTTGAAGACCAATGCTGGAATAGAATTTGTGTCAAGGGAGAGATTTGTTATATTTTAACTTAAATTCTAATTGGTAATTAAAGTGGGTTTTATTGTAATTCTAGTAGTTAAAGATTACTTGGTAATTATGATTTATTTTAACGAGTAAATATCTATTTTAGGTAGGAAATCTTATTGAATAAGGTTTCTTGGTGACCAAGTATTTGAGTCTATAAATATAGACTATGTTTAACCTTTTGAATTACAAGAGAATAATGAGAGAATGAGGGAGGGGAAATTATTCTCTAGAGAGATGTAACCACTTTTAGGTTCTCTACAATTATTGTGCTACGTTGTAGAGATGGGTATTGTAGGGATGTTAGAAAGAGTGTTTTGATTCCACCGAGTCATGAGATTACATAGGTTATCATATATTTGTACTCTTCGGATTCTCTACGTTGATAGTGGATTGATTTCTCTCGTCCGTGGAGGTTGACTATGCTAAACCACGTTAAATATTGTCTCATGTGCATGTCTTCGTCTATGTCGTTATCGTTTTGATTATTTTGTCGCATAACAAATTCCTAACAAATGGTATCAGAGCACTGGACTTAAATTTGATGTTATGTTCACCGATTCTGAGTGTTTTTTACATGCACTGGACTTAAAAAAGAGGATTGGCAATGCTCGCTTGTAGAATGGTTTACATGTTCTTCAAAGCACATGAACTTTTAAACTTTCACCTTCTAAATCTTGTTTTAATTCCCTAGAACAATCTGATGTTATGGCATTTTAGATTAGGTCACCCAAATTTTTTCTATCTTGCAAATTTTTTTCCTCAATTATTTGTTAATCAAAAACCTTCTTCCTTTAAATGCCATATCTGTCAACTTGCAAAACAAACAAGAAAATCTTACTTACCCTCTACTTACAAACCCTTGTGATGTTTGGAGTCCTTCTAAAGTGAAGAATATTACCGGCAGTAGATGGTTTGTGACTTTTATTGATGATCATAGTAGAACTACTTGGACTTACCTCTTGAAAGAAAAATATGAAGTGGCCAATGTTCGAGAGATTTTACAACATGGTCGAGACCCAATTTCATTCTAAAATTCAAATCTTTAAATCAGATAATGGAGGGGAATTCTTTACCAAGTCTTTAGGCGATTTTTTCCAGAAAAAAGGAATAGTGCAAATCAATTTTTGTGTTGATACACCCCGACAAAATGGAATAGCCGAAAGAAAAAATAGGCATCTACTGGAAGTTACCCGAGCTCTTTTGTTTACCCACAATGTTCCTAAATATCTAAGGGGAGAAGCCTTGTTAACTTCTACTTTTCTTATTAATCGTATGCCTAGTTGAGTCCTAAACTTTCAAACACTTGTAGATGTTCTTTTATCCTCATTCCCTAGTTTTAAACCTTTGTCATCATCTCTTCCCTTAAAAGTATTTGGATGTATTGTGTTTGTTAAAAACTTAGATCCTTCTAGGTCTAAACTTGATCCTAAATCTCTCAAGTGTGTCTTCATAGGATATTCTTCACTAAAGAAGGGCTACAAATGTTACCATCCACCTACTCGTAAATTTTTTGTTTCTTTGGACCTTAATTTCTTTGAACAAGAACCATATTTTTCGACGGCTGCCATTCAGGGGGAGAATTTCGATGACTTTCATCCTTCTCACAAACAGGTTCCGCTTTCTTCTTTCCCTTTAATACCTCTTTCCGATTCATTACCTCTTGAGCCTCAGACTTCTTTGACACCCTCCAATAATTTACCTATCTCTTTCCCTATTACTTTATCTACACCACACTCTTCTTGTCAACCTATGTCTACAGGAACTCAAACTTCAACCAAATCCTCTTCTTGGCCTCCTAAACAACTGCAGGTTTATACCAAAAAAAGGAGAATCATTCCAGAAACCATTATGCAATCCAGTACTTGTCAAGAATTGGACTTTAGTTTAGCTGCTTGTGAAAACAATGGAGGTAATGATTCTACTAGTATTCCTCCTTATCTTCTCGAGTTTGATTATTTACCCATTGCTAAAAGAAAAGAGGTAAGACAATGTACTCACTATCCTATTCAGAGATATGCTGCTTATGGAAATTTGATGCCTTCTTTTAAAGCTTTTACAACATCCTTAGATGTTGTACAAATTCCTAAAACAATTGAGGAAGCTCTACAGATTCCAGAATGGAAGAAAGCCGTTAAAGAAGAAGTTGAGGCACTTGAGAAAAATGGTACTTAGACTATCACAGATCTTCCCCAAGGTAAGAAACCTGTTGGATGTAAATGGGTGTTCGCAATTAAGTATAATTCAGATGGCAGTATACAGAGATATAAAGCCAGGTTGGTTTCTAAGGGTTTTACACAAACTTATGGCATTGATTATAAGGAAACTTTTGCTCCTGTTGCCAAACTAAATTCTGTTAAGAGTTTTATTGAGCCTTGCTGTAAATTGTGATTGGAAATTACACCAACTTGATATTAAAAATGCTTTCCTTAATGGTAACCTTGAGGAAGAGGTTTATATGCAGATTCCACCAGGGCTAGAAGGTGCAGGACAAGAACAGCAAGTTTGTAAGCTTGACAAGGCACTTTATGGCCTAAAACACTCTCCTAGAGCATGGTTTGACAGATTTACAAGGGTTATTCTGGAGAATGGATACAAACAGTCTTTTGCAGATCATACCTTGTTCTCTAAGGTAACTTCATCGAATAAAAGGGTTATTTTGATTGTTTATGTGGACGATATAATCCTAACATATGATGATGAAGAAGAGCTGAATCGATTGAAGGCTCTGTTGAGTAGAGAATTTGAGACTAAAGACCTAGGGAAACTCAAATACTTTCTAGGCATGGAGGTAGCAAGGTCAAACAAGGGTTTGGTCATCAATCAAAGGAAGTATGTTCTGGATTTACTCACTGAAACATGGTTACTTGGATGCAAACCAGCAGATACACCCATGGAGGCAGGTTTGAAATTAAGCAAAGATGATCATAGCCCTAAGGCAGATAAGGGTCCATATCAGAGATTGGTTGGTAAACTTATTTATCTATCACTTAACAAGACCTGATATAGCTTTTCCAGTAAACATTGAGAGTCAACACATGACAGACCTAAGACAAGAACATATGGAAGCAACAAAGAGGATTTTGCGATATTTGAAGGGAACACCAGGACATGGATTATTGTTCAAGAAGAAGACTCGATAGAATCATTAAAGTCTTTGCAGATGCTGATAGAATCTGTTAAAGTCTTTGCAGATGCAATTTGGGACAAAATGGTAACTTGAAAAGAATGTCTTGCAGCCAACTAAAAAACATCAATTTAAAGAAGAAAGCAATAATTAATCAACAATTGGAAAGAATGAGGAGATAAGGTCTTTAGCTTAGCATTTTCCTGTTATCCTGGAAGAGTAAACTTGTATTTTCAGAGTAGAAAATGCAATGGAAAAAAAGAAAAACATGAACTGTAAACTCTCTATTCTAGCAACAAAAGGAGCACATAGTCTCAACATTAGGTAAATACTAAGTAGTAGTTTACCAAAAAAATCAACAAATTTCACAACACTAATTTTCACTCACTTCAATGACAAAGATAAAATTTTCTATTCATAATAATTGAAGGGGGAGAGAGAGAGAGATGAAATGTTCCAGTTGAGATTCGTTAACAAAAACAAAAAAAAAAAAAGTATTTAGTACCTAATGACGCAACTTTCCCAGTCTCAAGCTGGCCTCCAACAATTAATGGCAGACATGCCGGGTTGACATGGAAACACACCATGAGCTGCAGAATACAACAATGAAATCATTTTCTGGTTTAATACATGACTGATTATTTAACTGGAAAAAAGAAGAAAATTGCAAGCAAATCAAGACAGCAATAAAAAAATTACGATACCTGAATTTGGATCTCCAGCTGGTAAATTATTGGTGGGATTGAGGGGGAAACCCATATTATTTGAGGATGGTCTTTCAACAGGTGGTCTAAAGTAACCTGCTGTAGAATTAACATGGTGTCATCGTCAGCTAGAGACTATAGCTCAAATTTACAACAGATGGAAGATCCTAAAGGCTACAATCTAAAAATCACAGGCTTTTGAAACAGATGCATACTCGAAAAGAAATCAAAGGAACTCTGACAACAGTTCAAAGCAAGAAATTATGCCTTTCATGTTAAAGGGCATAAATTTCTTTGCAGGTAACAATAATAAGAATTAAATCAAAACAGAAATTATTACCCTAAAATCCACCTTTTACTCATGCGCGCAGGAACGGAATACAAATTTCATTTAAGTAAATTTAAAATAAGTAAACCCAAAAATTTGATTGAAGGACAATGAGTATACCTTCCCGAACAAACATTGGACCGCAAGGTGATGGATTTCTTCCTGCTACCCACGCACCATGCTGATTATCAGTGTTGTATTCTCCCGCAGGCATTCTCCACTGTTCATCAGCAACAAATGGCCTCCGACCATCATGTTGTGACGGCCGTGAGAATTGAGGAGGATATGAATGCTGAGGATGTGATAGCAAGGCAGGCTTTGTGAATGAGAAATGGCTAGATGAGGTTTGTGGCAGACTTGGGGGTAAAGGCCTTTGCACAAAGGCTGTATTACCAGGTTGAAGCTGTTGACTTTGTTGAGATGATTGAGCATTTAAGTACATTTCATTACGTCCAAATTCCATTTGCCTTGAAGAAACATATCCAGAAGGCTCTCTAGAATTGCACATGCCTGTTACAAAGCAAGGTGATTGCTGTGGAAACAATTCACTTTTCACAGCAGCGTCAATATGGCCCCCATGAGGATTATTTCCAGCCATTTGAACTATCTGATTACCCTGTGCATACGAAGGCATAGGTATAATAAACAACATATCACTAACATACTGAGTAACAAGCAAAGAAAATGTCCAAGAATCTTACATTTGGTGTGCCATGGAAATCGTGAGGTACAGGTGGTTGATATGCCAACTGCAGTGAAGACTGTATTGATGATTGGGGAGGTAGCATAGGCTGAGGTAGCAGTGATGGTTGAGTCGGCACAGATGGTTGAGGTATGAAGGATGGAGGGCATGAAGGAGGCACAGGAAGAGGTAGTTGTGCTGGTATAGGTGGAGGTGGTGATGGAGATGTTGGAAGTGGGGGTGGGGATGGGGGGTGGCGAAGGTGGCAAAGGAGGTGGGGGTGGAGGAGAATCAGGAGGCAAAGGTGGGGAACCCTCTGGTAGAGGAGGTAATTCATTGGAGCTATTTGAGACCCGTTCTGTACTCCCCTGCTGCTGCCAATCCATTTCAAGACCACCATTTGTGGATGGTTGGTCATTCTTCAGATGTCCAGAAACATCTTCCATTTCAAGCTCACCATCTACATCTTCTAAGATGTGATGCGGCCTGTCACTTGGAGTAACTGCACATGTTTCTAGCTCTCCTAAAGCAGGAGCTGCTTCCTGTGGTGATGCATCAGCAGCTTCTCTACAAGGACTGCTTGAAAGATCATCTTCCTCTTCATCTTCAAATACATTAGAAGACAAAAAACCAGGGAGCTGAAATGTAGCATTACTGGTCTCAAGAAGCAACAAAATTGCTGTCAGAAAGTTGTTATTCCTCTCAAGTGACAAATACTAGAAAACTAAATTGGGACACAAAAATGCAACAGCAAAAGCTGAAAAAAAAATTCATAATAGTTATTTAAGAAAATTATCATGCAAGATAACTCAAAAAATGTAGCTGTGTAGACTAATACAATTACAAAACAATGCCAAATTGAAGAAATGGGGTGAACAAATTTTTATTGAAGCAGAAAATCAGATTTAACTGACTGACCGACTTGGTATGGCTTGTTTTCATTAGGAAAGCAAAAGGCTATAGTTTGGTCTAAAAATCTAACAGTGTAGTAATTTGGTCATAGTTTGGTTTTGGATGTATTTGAAACTAAACTAAATAAAATATCAAACCTAAATCATAATTTAGCAAATATTATATTTATTTATCATTATAATAAAATTTGGTTTAGATGGTTGAAAGAGATTTTTGACCTGCCATACTCATCAACGAGCATGCCTTCCATTTCTCTTATAGGATCATCTATGGCACGCTCAGATCGAGACAGGCGCCTTAGGGAAAATCCTGAAATTGTATCATCATTTGAAACTCCAATGTTGTCCATATAGCGTCGCAGAATAGATTCTGGTAAAATTTTCCTCTCAAGCCACAACCTTAAAACCTGGTAGACAATAGATCCCTGAATCCTCCAGATAGAGGGGGAAAGGAATAAACAGAAGAATAGTTTCCTCCAACTAAAATGCAAAAATATACCTTGAGACATTGACGACGATTTTCACGAGCACTTGCTCCTGGTGGAGCAGCTGCACCAAGGAGACGGGGCAACGCTGATTGAACCATAGGGATATAAGAAGCACCAGCTATTCCTAAATAAACATTAACCACAACCATTTACACAAATTGCTGCATTAATTGATCACATTTGACTAGTTCAGCATGTGTGCACACAATTTAAAGAGCAACTAAAAGACAGTGTTCTTGAAATAACCAGGCAATCAAGCAAACAGTCTACTGGAGACAACCTAGTACGAATACTCAACAAATAAAAAGAAAATTGATGCAAGACCAGCAAGGAAAAAGATAATCTAAAGGTTCTTTTCTTAATTGCCTGTATAAAAGAAATTCAGTATTAGAGAGAGTAACTGAAAACATTCCTAATAAAGATAGCAAACCAACCTTTCTGATTATGTGAACATTGGGTGATTGAGTCAACAAGAAAGAACAAGTCAACTCTGCGATGAAAACTGGGCTCACTTTCCAGCTTCCTGATGAGAAGTTCAACAACCTGTGGAAGATAATGTATTTTAAACTCCTCCCAAAAAGCAGTCTTCAATCATGAACATCACATCAATAATTACCATTTTGTTTAAAATAATCATAAACATATAAATTTGGCATTGAACAAGCTCATCTTGATATTGTTAAACCCACATCAAAAATAAATAAAGCATATTATTCAACTTACTTCATTCGCTATGCCATACTTTGCACAATCAATAGCAAGCCGAGTTGCACGCGTCCTATACTTTCTTTAGTCCTCGATAAAGTCTCTATCATTCCTTCAAAAGCATCCCGTGCAACAGCTGCCTCAGTGCCACCACTAAGAGAGTTTCCTATAGCCATGCATCCTGAACTAGCTCTTCTCTCTTCGGTCTCTTCAGCATCCTGTTGATCATGGGATTCTGACTGGTGACCAAGAGTTGATGGAGAAACTAGATTTGTCTGATGAGCAAATCCCTGCACATCAACCTGCATTACATTGTCAATTGCAGATGGAAAAGGCTGAACTGCAGGGCTGGGGCTTGCCCCCTGAACATCAGACATCAATACAAAAACAGAACTGGGATTTCCAAGAGAATATTCTTGAGAGTGAGCTTGTCTTCTCTTTGCCTGGGCAGCTGCAATAAGATGCTTCATAGACGTCGCAGAATCTGGAGTCTTGGCATCAGTCAACATACCACTCTTATCTTCTCTAAAGACATCAAATCTGCACATGAAAAGAATCAGTCTACATTATACAATGAAAACTAATAATACATTTAAAAAAGATTAACTAGATATGTTAACAATAACAAGAAGGATAATGCAGAGCCATACTCCACTGAAGTTTCAGTAACAAAAGCAGCATCATTTACACCAGAAATTGCTTTCAGAACAGATTTCATTATTCATTCTTTCTATAAAAAAAAAACTGGCCTATACCTTTGACTCGAAAACTGATCCTGAGAAGACTTCAAAGCATCAGAAACCACACCCAACCTCTTAACTGAGCCAGATAGAGCCTTTTTCTGTGTTCTGTTACTGGAAACCTTAACAGTAGCTTTAGAAGTTCTGTTTTGTTCAACTTGTTTGGTGGCAGAAACCAGATGAGGGGACTTCCTTGGGGAAATCAAGACAGGTTTAGCCTCTTTGAAAGACAACTCCTCCGCTTCTGATCTTTCAGGAGTGATGGAGGCATGCATGGAAGTCGTCCTTTCAGCAGTTTGTGGTTGAAGAGGTGACACAACATCATTTGCTAATTGTGAAGAAGCCTCCACAGGACCACTATTCTCATAACAGTTGGAATTTCGAACACTACATTGAGCATTGACAGAAGTTGCGTGATTTACATCAATGCTCTGTGAAACATCAGAACCAACAGAAGTTACCTTAACATTCTGGGCAAATCCTCCATAAACTGGAGTTTCAGAATCTTCGTCTTCATCATCAACAAAAAGGCAAACAGCTCTCTGCCTTTTTGGCAACATGGTAGCTGAATTTTTCACGTTGGAACTTGGAGTACCACTCTTCGATTCAACAGGGTTTATTCCCATTTTAACATCAGAATTAAGAGAGGCAGAATCAGACATAGCCTCCAAAGCCTGCTGATGACACTTGATAAGGGCATCACAGCTTCATCATCAGAAACATCAAAACTAGTTGTTGTTGGGGATCTCAATTTTACAACATGAGATGTGGATTTTTTCAACTTCGATTTTTTAACTTCTTTGTCCCTGACATTGTTAGAAATTGAAGAACTACTCTTCATGTTTTTGCCAAGAGATCCCTTGGAGGCATCAGTTTTCATATCTACAAACTTTGACTTTTTAGCAGGATGTAGAATTTCTTCTGTTCCTAATTTAGGTTTTTCAAGTCCGGGTTCACACCTTTTTTTACCAGCTGTCTCAGCTTTAGCATTGCCCATTGTGTCCTGTACATCATCAGTGGCCTTGAAGTTGCTTTTGGTTTTCAGCAATTCCTTTGCCTTTTTACCACCAGTGTAATTAGAATCTGCTTTGGGAGTAACTTGTGAGAATTTTTGTGTACGACTTCCAGAGACTTTGCATTTTCGCCTATCTTTCAATCGCTCCTCAGACTCGGACAGATCAAGACAACCTTCAGATGTATCATCCCTCAATAATTTTACAGCTGAGCTGCTGCTTTGCTGTCCTTGCTCAGTTCTTTTCTTTGGCCGAGGAGTAGTATTCTTTGATTTCTCATCTTCTCTCAATGTTTTCTTAGTACAATTGACAGTAGCAAATTTATCATCAGAGAATTCCTCCTTTCTATGAGAAGAGTCATCTAAAGATGATGGAGATAACACCTCCTTTTAGGTTGTTTACCATTAGATAATTTTTGTTTCCCCTCAGAAGACATAACTGGGTATGAGCTATAATCCACATCACCCGAAACTGATGGCTTTTTATCTTCACTATTATTCTCATCCCTGAATGAACGGCACCCCGTATTAGAAGCAAGATCAGTTTTTCCCTCACTACTGAGTTTTTCAACAGGTGCAACTGCAGCTGTTCCATTTTTTAAGTTGGCATCTCTATCATCAACCTCAACCCCATCACCAGATGAAGCCTCACAGCCAGGTTTTGATCCATCAGTTTCATCTATCAAGCCTAAGTTCTTCTCTTCATGTAATTCATCATATTCCACACAGATTTCCTTCACAGCTTGGACAAAGTACTTTGTTTTAATTTGACACTTGGTAGACAATTTAGTCTTTGTCTCACTAGTAAATGCCTGAATATCAGCAGGGGGCACAAAAGCTCTACAAAAGAATAAACATGTGGGTAGGTTTGGGGGGAGTAATAGTGAGCAAATAGAACATAAGTGAAAAGTGTAGTGTAAAGACAATAATGACACATGCATGCATCTCTTGGCTGTAATGAACAGCATTACTCCTTTCTACATCCCAAATGCAGTATGAAAATCCCAATTACATAAGTAACAAAAGACAGCAAGAGAGGATTCTGGTTTTCCAACAAAAGAGACCTCCAATCCTAACTGACCACATAAATACCAATATTCCTAACCACAACATCCAAAAAGTCTCGTCAAATAACATAAGCAGCTTAGCTAACAACCAATACAAAAATGAGGAAAGATATCTTCCATAATGTCAAAAGAAAGAACAGCTATATATATAAGCTACCAAAAAGAAGATTAAGGCAACATGAAATGCACATACTACTTCAAGAACCTGTACAAATATCAATGTTTGGTTTTCTGCATCCTAAAATGAAAAGCTTAGTTGGATACAGGACATCTCAACCATTCTCAAATTACCACACAGAGAAACTATATGATACAGAATTCCCAGATAATCAGCATGACTTATCATATCTGCCCATAATATTCCCCAAACATTAGAATGGGAGTTTATACAACTAATCTAAAGCTAAATGACAGAGATGTCTACATTTTAATACAGCATCAAATGGATACCAAGCATTGAGCACTTCATATTAGAACATACATCCTATAATCTCAACCAGAAGAGCATCATGGAAGGAAAAAAAATACAGAAAGCATAATGGATAGAATAATTGATGTCAATCTCATTGCATCATCTATTAAGCAATGACAAGAAACAAAAGACTTCAATCAGCAGTGTAAACACTACAAAGTTCTTCTGACTTGGATAGTCATATGTAACGCATCATTCAGAAAGCAACAAATTAATATTTCTAGGATTTACATAGCATGATCTTTCATGTATTTTTCATGTTCATTCTTATGGTAATATGTGTATGCCCTCCTACCAGAAAATAAATGCAAAACCTAAAACAGACGCATCACCTATCTTTATTCATCATTTTGCCATCTCCCTGATTCACTAAACATTTACAAATTGATAGCCCAAAACTTACATTTCTTGTGTTCCAAAGAACTGGACAAAATATTTCTTAGGGTCAGGTTCTTGCTTCCAATCTTCAGGTCGGCTAATCTGAAATTCATAACCCACAGAATCTACCTCAAAACCAATCCTAAATACAAAATAACAAAAACTAAAACATAAATCAAAATCCCTCAATAAATTTTTGATGCACTTCCTATGTTCAAATCAATCTAGCACACAATCCAAGAAAACATATTTGCTCTATTTTCTTCAGTCCCAAAATAAAGAACTTGCATAGTTGCATTAAGTAACCAAATTCAGAAACAACGAAGTCCCAAACCTGAAACGCTAAAACTGGAACAATCAGCAAAGTTTGTCCGTTCATAAAGAAAAACAATAATTTCCAAAGAAATAGATTGAGTATAAAACCAACAAGCATACTACAAAGTAAGGCAATGTAGGCGTAAATAAACTCCAACATCATGCAAAACTTAAAAACACACACACACACATCATGGGTTTATTCAAATTTCATAAGTTGGCATAAACATTTAAGAAATAAAAATATAATCATCAAAATGTAAAATCACAAAATTGAGGATAAAAAAGGAAGAGACCTTGGCAGGCCAAGCAGGGAAACCCTTGATTTTGGCAAGAACAAGATCGCCTAAACGTAAGTCCTTAACTTTTGCTTTCTTCCCTCCCTTTTTACGACTACCAGCCATCCAGACTAAACCCTAAGAGATCCTTCGACGCCTTCGTTTTCCTCGTCCTTGTTATTCCTTTTTTTTGCGTGATCAAATCCAATCCAAACAAACCAAACTCTAGAGAAAGAAGATGAAGAATTAAATGTTTGGTGCCACAGATATCGCCAACGCCGGCGACGCGCCCTGGGGGTTCCGGCGAGTGACGGTGGCTAGGGCATCGAGAGAAATGATAAAATAAGTAAAGAGAAAATGCTTTGTTTTGGGGGGAACAAAGAAGAAGAAAAATGAAAAGGGGTATCGAGACGGTGGCGGAGATGCTGGAAAGAGAAAGGAGAATGATTGTTTTCTTTAGGGGTAAATTTTGGTTTTCCGTTTTGGCGTTGGTCGGCGTTTCAATAAATCACTTCTAATGTAGATTTTTATTTGTTTTTTGAAAACTTAAATATGGTAAAATAAAATATTTTGAATTTTAATTCAATTTTTTTTAAATTATTTTTAATGATTTTTTTGACAAATTTTAATTTTAATTCTAATTAGAAGGAGACTCTATAGAAAGAAAGGGATGCTCTTAATAGGTCTAGAACTCATGATTTAAAAAAAAATACGAGAGAATAAAAAGGAGCAGTTTGATCGACCGATCAAATATTTTGCTCATTTTTAATAAAATTTTAAGATAAAAGCACTAATCTTCACTTTTTTGAGTTTAATCTACTGATCTGACACGATTTAAAACACGTT
This sequence comes from Hibiscus mutabilis, assembly GCA_019671005.1. Classification (NCBI taxonomy): domain Eukaryota; kingdom Viridiplantae; phylum Streptophyta; class Magnoliopsida; order Malvales; family Malvaceae; genus Hibiscus; species Hibiscus mutabilis. The sequence goes on along the minus strand of CM033713.1, from coordinate 5,386,846 downwards.
GTGCTATTTTTAATGATATGTGGTATGTTTAAATGTTTTTGTAATTTAATTTGAATTGTTGTATTTAATCGATGAATATGATAAAATTAAATTAGATTGTAAGTAATAGTATGGAATCGAACAAGTAATCTCAATAAAAAAAATGATGATGTTCATTCTAAGAGACCCAAATTCAAATCGTTTTGTTAAAATATTTTAGCATATTTTAAATTTATGTGACTTCATTTAATTAAGTGTGCCTCGTAAAATTAATAGATTTTCAATTGTTATAAAATAAATCATTTTATTATGGCTTAACTACAAAATAAGTGTTTAAACTATTTTTTCTACTTTAAGTATATAAATTTTTTTATTCAAGGTAAATGTTTAACGTTTTATTTTGTTATTATTTAAGATTTTCCAGTTGCAACCGTTAAAAAATTTGGTAAGAACCTTTTAATAAATGAGGATTTAACTTGTGTTATTTTTTAAATAATTAATAATTTTCATTTTAGAATAAAAAATTATTTTAATTAAAATAAAACCCTTCTCCTCAAGGGCGGTTCAAGGATTAAGGGGGCATGTTTAATTTATTGAAATGGGCTCTTATTTTATAATATGAAAGAAGTATAATATTTTTCAAATAAAATTTTCTTAATAAAAAATAGATTACTCTATTGATCAATATAAAAATAACTTACAAACATCTAAAAAATCTAACAATTTTACTTAAAAATATTATTCTTCTTGCATGTTTTGAAGCAAAATCATCTACAACATTTTCAATATCAACTTCTTTCAAAAGATCGCTCTCAATTGCCATCAAATATGTCCATTTAGTCTTTCTTACGATGTAGTTGTCCGTAAGTATGATTTCAAATACTTCAATTTTGAAAAGTTTCGTTCTACATAAGCAACAATAACAGGAATAGTCAATAAAACTCTACATACAACTGTTGTCATGGGTCATAGATCTTTTCGTCCTTGTAGAATCGCAACACCTTCGGACATCGATTGGATGGAGGCATTTCCCTTAAGGGGTAATCATGTACTCGTAGAGATCATGTGCTCTGGTTTGCACAGAGTGTGTAGTTCTCTCCGTCCTTGTAGAGTAGCAGTGCTTTGAGCATTGATGGGATGAATGCATTTTCTTTATTTGTAAAATCAGTTGAAAAGCGGGGATCTGGGCATGACCCTTGGATAGACAAATTTGGGCTAGCTGAAGCCATTCTTGTAGCATGTAGGGACCGAGGCGATCCATTGAAATTACCTCTGGGGTAGTCGTAGAACCATTCATGAGTTAGAGTGGGATCATGCACGTGCCCTTTATAGAAACAGACGAGTACTCATGGATGTCGTGCTTGCTGAAATATTCTCTGATGTGGATATTTTACGGAAATATGTAGTTGCTTTATAATAAGTTTGAACATTCTCTTAGGAACAGACCAAGCTCATGGGGTGTTCGCACAAGATGAGTTTCCCCAATACCTGGAGACTTTGGAGGAGTATGTATTTACAGTGGTGATTATTCGTTGGAAGGTTTCCATAGTAAATTTGTTGTTATGCAAATTTCACTTTTATTCCATTTGGGGGTTCTCTATGCTTCATCTAGTCCTGCACATAAAGGTTATTGGAAGGCAGAGAATGCCCTATAATTCATATGATTTTACATCTGCTCTTAGATGGCATTAGCTCCGAAGGTGTTAAGATGGGACCACCCTAGTGGTGATCACTGAGTCTTCGCCCGGGAGAGCTTCTCATGGGTGCTATATTTATTGTCGCTTTCCCGTTTGCCTTGGGTGCGTCTTCTTGCATCCTCTTTGGACACCTCGGGGGTTCGGCCCCGGCACTTTCGCTGGAGGTTCCCCAAGACTTCCTGTGTGAGGGCTTTTTCATCGCGACCACCATGATGAGGTCCCACAATATTGCGGGAGGCTTGTGACTACTTTTTGTTTTTACATTGTAACATTTGTAAACTAATATTTTTTTGTTTTTGTTTTTCTTTTAATTTTAATTTTCACACATTTATATTTATATTTAATTAAATTTTATTAAAAATACTTATATAAATAATAAATTAATATATAGATCTTTCAAATATGCTAAGTAGTTTTATATTAAAAAATATTTTTTATAATATAATTAATATTAATAAATACAAAATATTGATAACTAATAAACTATTCAATCAAGTATCAAATATAATCATGTCTTTATATGTCATTTTGCTTGTTTAAATAATCAAATGGCTATCAGTTATCAGTTAATTTTACCAAACACTTTTATACAATCAGCTAATACAATCTGCTATTGCAATCAGCTATCAGCTAATTGCCAAACATGACCAATGTTTGGATTATACGATTTTTTTAGTTGAATGGTGGCTAGTGTGGGAAAGATTCATGATAATGGTAACTTTTTGCCTTTTTGTTTCAAACTCAAAAACAACTCATATAGCTTTGCTTGCCTATAAGCTCCCAATAAGAGTTTAGGTTCATGAACCTTCACTTTATGTTTGATTTCTTCCTTGAATCCACTTGCAAAGCTAGACACAAAATATCTTTCATCCAACTAAGTATTATACTACAACATAAAAAGACTTAGTTCCTCAAACCAACCTTTCATGATACTCCACAAATGAGTTCCCTTGTGCCAACTTATTGAATTCCTCCGCAATATCAATATATGTTTTATACAAAAGCTGTGACGCAAGACCAATCGTAAACTCATGCCAACTTGTCCTATATTTTTACAATATATACCCATCAAACCAAGTTCCAACGCTTCCCATTAAATACATAGAGATCATTTTCAGTTTTTGATTTTCGAAAATGATAAAAATATTAAAATACTTCACATTTCCTCACCCATTCCTTGAGTTAGTTCCATCAAAGGTTGGAGCTCAAATTTTTTTATCTTGGAACACAAGTCCCTGCACTATTGGAAGGGTTATCCTGAGAACTCTTTTAATTCATGTTGACTTTCTCTATGACATGATTTTTATAAGGGGATGCATTTCATTTAATGTATGGTTTTGAGGAAACGATGGGTATGGTTTCGAAGCCATTATACATGTTTCTCCATTTTTAAATGAATTATCTTTCATAATCACCAATAATAGTAACACGTGCAGATTATTTACCTTCAAGTGTCGGTTCTTCATCCTCATTAACCTTATCATTCAATATTCTCAAGAATCCCTCTAGATAGCCATGATTTTCATTGCTTTTATACTCTACCTTGCTCATTCTTCGTCCATCTCTTGTTTCTATTGTTCCCACCAGGCAGAAAATTGAGTTTCATCATTGTTCCCTAACTTGCTCTATATCTCTTGGACTTGTTGCAAAACATCAAGATCCCTTAAGTCTTACTCATTACCCGACTCTCCATCTTCATTCTAATTTTAGCTGTCTGTATATCCAATATAATTTTTTACATGAATTATCTTCTAATGTACAAAAACTTGAAAAAAAAAAAACTTATATGCCTCATATCACACAGCCCTACCCTGAATTAGGGTAACAGTATCTAGTCAGAATCGACTCTATATTCATTTTTGCAGCACAACTTGTAATTCCATGAAAAAGGGTTAAAAACCAAGCAAAACACCCAACATTTTCTTTTATACACATGTACACGAGCGTGATGATTAGCACGCACATTGCAAGGCAGAATTTCCGAAGCACCCTGTTTTATTTGCAATTTTTCTTACTCCTGTTTCGGGGAGAGACAACGAAAATGTTGCCGGAGAAATTAGGATTCTGTCCATCATATTTATTTTAGGGGCCTCAAGGATTGCTTTAGGTATAGATAGTGCCCATTGCATACTCCATATCGCAAGAGGCCTCATATATATAAGAGATCGGAAATGCCCATCGATTGTCCACCCCTCCGGAGTCTGGAACCAGTATCTGTTCACAAAAGAAACTGGATATCACACCACAATCAAATTAAGAAGCATTCTCAAAAGGAAAATAACTTCCCAAAAAATTTTAATGAGAGAGCATTGAAGTTAAGAAGTTATCAAAAGTCATGTAAGATCCTGAAATTTCAAGTTGGTATTATTGTCAAAGGTTATGTAAGAAGCTCAAATTTCTAGTTGGTATTGCTCTGATTGCGAAACCAAGTTAGAGTGATAGAAGCTTTAACATATAAAATCATTTTGGTTAGAATATCATTATAATCATTGCTCAACCTAATCAACAGTGATTCACTGGAAAATCTTGAAAAATTTTCCTACCATCAGGGATTCATATAGCCCAGATGAGCTATCTGTCGAGCATTGGTCAGTTCAGAAGGATACTTCTTATCTTTCCCCATGCGATACAAGATGGGTGTCGTAGAACTATGTAAACCACTGTTTCTAATGTCATGAATTTGACTTTCACTATTCTTTTGCATAAATATTGGCAACTTTTGCACCTAAAGCAGCATGTGGAAAAAGAAGGAAAGAAGTGAGATTAAAAATCATGTTAAACACTTACCCAAAGCCCTCTTCTGACCAGCCAGCAATGAAAATACCTTCAGCTGTAGTGAATGCTTCTTCCTCCATTCCAGCGAGAAGCATATTTGCTGCCACAGCATAGGTAACACCAGTCCATATTTCCCGTGACTGCATACAGGATTCATCCACCTTTCCATTGGGATGCATTCCATTTACAGCACCCATCCTGCCTCCTTCAACTTTCATCACATTGAAATCATATATTTTCTGAAGAGCACTTCTTGTTTTGAACTCATCAAAAAGTGGTGCCAAGCCTGAAGATAATGTGTACCATTGCCCTGCCAGTTGGTCTGCTTGTATCGACTTACTATTACTACTTGACCCAGAGTCATAGTTGAAATAAGAACCATTCCACAGTTTCTTTTCAAATGCTATTTTGGCACTAAAAAATTTACTTTTGCACGTTTCAGCAAAGAACTTGTCACCTACCTGTTGGGCCATCGCAGCAGCGGATTGGAGCGCAGCAAGCCATAAACAACCACAGTAAGCACTTACACCATGAACAGTCCAAGCATCATATGTCTGATCAGGAAATCCATCATTTTCAATGAGGCCATCATCATCTCTATCAAATTGTTCCATGTATTCCATTGCAGTTCGCACAGCAGGCCAAACATCAATTCCAAATGCCATATCTCTTGTGGCAGCAAAATCTCTGTACACTTGAAGCACAAACTTGGGATTCAGATCCTTCCATTTGCTAGTATCATGTATATTATATGCATTCAGTTCATTCCAAGGATCATGAGTCCCTAGATCATGAGGTACAGCTCCTCTAGCCTTACGAATTCCATAGTTACCCTCTGCAAGAAACTTTACTTTCCTTCCATCCTCAGATAAAACAGCTTTGGCAAAGTCACGTTGAATATTGAGTTCAATCTTGGGAAAAAGCTCAAGAAGGGCAAAAGATGCATAGAAGTGTACATCATAAGTGCACCACATGATATATTCAACTCCTTCCAAGTACAGGAACCTACCAACATCTTCATTACCATCAAGTTGATCCTGCAATTTCAAGTGATTTGAGAACTGCTTGCTGGTTCTTTTTTTCCGAGGAATAATTGAATCACCATTCTGTTTTATCCCAACACCTGCAGAACCATTACTGCAACTGGTACTAGTATGTTCAAACACTGTACTATGCCTAAAATTCACTTCAGCTTCAGTTACTTCTACATCTTTTCTTTCTACTTTCACCTGAGGATCTTGGTCATTTTTCACATCTGAAGATGGCAAGGAAGAATCTGCAAAATGTTTAAATATAAGTTTTCTAGCTTTACTGACCAAGAGGATGTCATAGGTTTTCTCAGGTAAACAAGAGACAAGAAGCTACAGCGGGATAAAACTAATATAAGCTAAACCAACATGCAAAGGACTGGGCAATTAGTATGTGTACCTATCCAAACTGTTCCACCAGCAACCAAAAAGTAGAGCTCATTAAAAAGTGTAAACTTGTACCTGCAAACGAAATATAAAGATTAGCTAATTAACATGATAAATGAATATATCTGTGACTAAACACACTTTTTCACCTTTTCTGGTGTTCATAAGAATCAAATGACAATATCAGATAAAGAAAACAATAAATACTGTGTTTCCGAGACAGAATCTGCAGAACAATGATTATGACGCTTCAAAGATAATCAAATTGACTAAAGGGAAGCAAGCTCTAAGCGAGAGTAAAGATGAATGATCTTCAATGGTTTCACCTTCACCTTCACCTCCACTTCCGCCTCCCAATTACCCTCTATAGAACAGGGAGAGAGAAACTTGTGCTCATGAATAATTCACTGCTCTATTTTAGCTTAAGCATAGCATCACGGAAGGAATTATATAACCCATTTACAATAAGTATTACATGCATTTCACACATCCTTCTCCATACATCGAGTTTTCATGAGCAAGAGGAAAGTTTTCTTTTGCATGCAAAGATTTATCCTTGATGGACAAACATTAAAGTAAAAGGTAAACTACACCATTGGTCACCAAACTATTACCTCTTTTCTACTTTGGTAACCGAACTATTTTTTCTACAAATTTGGTCACCAAACATTAAACTATATTTTCTACAAACTATTTTTATTTTTATTTTGGTCACCACCTGTTAAAAATTAACGGAGATGGTGATGTGACATGATATAATAACAGATTTAGTTCTAAAACTTATGCATGATATCAATTCAGTCCTAACTCAAAAAAATTCAATAAATTTAACCTTTATTATTAAAAAATTCTATCAATTTGGTCCTCATTCTAATTCTAAATAATTAAATATATTTAACCATCAAACTATGTAACTGTTATACGGTTGACAAAAATAATATTTAGATTAAATTGTGGTTGAAACTAATTATTAAGGAAAACATGAATGGGTTTGAGGGGATTGATCTAGGACTTGGGATGACTCAACACTTAACCACTAGGACAAGAATCACGATATGTAATTGTTATATGCTTCACAAAAATAATATTCAGATTAAACTGTAGACAATACCAGATTTTTTATATTTCGACCTAAATTTAATATATTTTTTCTTTACCATTTTTTGTTTTTATAATTACATCATTGAAATTAATTTTTTAACCTAATTAATAATTTTGGAATTTTATATTTATATATAAACAAATTTCTACATACATAATTGCAGTATGTTTTATTAAAAAAATAGAAATTAAAACTGTAAATATATATAATTTAAAAAATGTGAATACAACCCGAATTAATACGCTCACCACTATCAACACTCTGTAATACCATAAAGGAAACGATATGTTCATTGGTATATTATTGATAAATTTAATATTTATAATGTTTAAAATATTTAGATTTTATATAAAATTGATATCTTAATAATTCATACTTCCTCTGTCCTACTAAAACTGTCACATGTTGATAATTTTGGTCAATTTTTTCTAACTTTGACTTATAATTTTACAATTTATTATTGATAAAAATATGAAAAAATATATTTTAAAAACCTTCAATCAAATAGTTTTTAAATATATATTTTATAAATTTTAATTACTTAAAATATTTAAATAAATTATAGTTAAAGTTGAAAAAATTTGACCAGAAAAATTCAACACGTTACAGTCTTAGTGGGACAAAGGGAGTATCAAATAAATTTCAGATTAAAAAAAATCATTAGATATTACCTTTAAATTCATTATAGTAATGATTTAATTGTTGAATCTAAAATATGAGAATTTTAATTTAATATATTGTTTTCTTCGTTATTTATTAAAATAGTTTTTATAATTCATCCAAATATGTAATTAGTTTGAACAGCAGTTTAAACTAGTAAATAGTATTTTTGTCAATTATGTAAGAATCATATAGCTTAGTCTAGTGGTCTAAGTGTTGAGCTATCTCAGGTCCTAAGTTTTGATTCCTTTTGCCCAACGGTTATGCGTTAGCCTTGGCTTAGGTCCTGAATTCGATCCCTCCAAACTTATTCATATTTCCTTAATTTTCACCAATAAGATGATGACCCGTGCCATTATCTTATTAGAAGGTTAAATTTATTAAATTATTTAGAATTAAAATGAAGACCAACTTGACAGATTTTTAAATATTGAAGGTTAACTTTATTGAATATTTTTCGAATTAGGACCAAATTTATAGAATATATGTTTTGGGATTAAAACTATTATTATACCAGATCATGTCACCATCTTCATTAATTTTTTAACGACCAATGACTAAAATAGAAAAAAAACATAACGTTAGTGACCAAATTTATAGAAAAATAGTTAGGCGACCAAAGTAGTAAGGGGTAATAGTTTGGTGACCCATGGTGTAGTTTACTCTAAACTAAAAAAATAGAATGAAAGATAAGGTTGATGTGAAAAATAAAAGGTTTCACTGGATGTTACCATTCTGGCAGCTTCTTGTCCTTGAGGATAGGGCTTTGCCATTTCTCAATCTCTTCTTCCCAACACTTGTAATCTAAGAGAAATCAGAATACTATAGGTCTTAGGTACAAAATGAAGCTAATAGAAATTTAGTATCACTAAGAAAGTTATGAAAAGAAAAACAGAAATTTATTATGGAAAGCATGATTCCAAAATTGATTTGCAAAAAGGAATAATACAAGAAAATGAAAAGATATTCAAACCAGATCCATACTTGTCAGTGCATCATGAACCAAGTCCTGAGCTGCTCTTTCAGACGTGCCGTAGAATTTTGTGTATCTCCTGCGAGAGAAGGAAAAGTTTTAAGAGATGATTACCGAAGTGTAATACAACTGTCACTTAAAATTTCCACAGAAAACAAAACATTGCTAAATATAAAAACATCAGACGACCACTAGATCTATCACATATTAGTTATCTTTCACGGAGAACATCCTGATGTAAAAGGTAAAGTTAATAAAGACAGCATGCATGGTAGAAACTGGACAATAATAACTGTTGTTTCTCACAGCTGAAAGTTTTAAATTTCTCATGACCTTAGATTAAGGTTGGCCTTAGCTGCTTTAAAGGCACAATACCACAAACATCCAGTCAAGGTCTCTATTGAACACAGCAAACCAAATAAATGAGAGTGCACTAATGCGTGACGAGAAAAGGCACGTTGTAAATATACCGGAGGTATGAGCTCCCTTTTAAAAATTTTATTTTTGGCGAAGACCAAGCAAGAGAAAATGCAATGGTGCACTTTCCATGGGATTCCACCCAGGCAGAGGCTGAAACTGCCGCACAAAGTGTCTCTCCAGGTGATGAAGGCATGCTTGGTCCACAATTGAAATTTTCACGATCGAATTGTCCATCCTTCATATAGTAAACAACAATTTAATTTCAGATGGTCAGCAAATGCATAGGATCTAATATCACGTGCACTAGGGTGTTAGTGTCACATACTAGTATGTATCTGACACGAGTATTGTCAGATTATACTTAGTTTTTTCATGTATTCAAAGGACCCTTAGAGCATATCCCTATATCCACGTCTCAGGCACAAATGTAGGACAAGGGTACTTATGCAAAAAATGAGAAGTTGGAATTACATAGCATAGAATAGCCTTAATGGGTGGCAAACACAAAAGAGTGCAGTAATTCTATTAAAATTCATGAAGGAAGATTTTTGCTTTTTAAATTGAGGATAAGCATCCAAGGCCACTAAATTCCATAACTAAAATCACAAGAAGATTGATGAAATGAAAAGAAATGCAGACAGCCTTTTACACAAATCATTACCTCCATCATTTTGCCCCACATCTTCTTTGCTGTTATAAAGCTTCCTTCAGTAAGACCAAAACAGGGAAGAACCGTTACATTGACATTCTGTGTTTCAGAAGCAGCAACCGCAAAGGTAACAGGAGGGTTCCCATTAGCAGTCCTGTGAAATGGCCCACAATTCTTAGAAATATTTGAATTCTATTTATTATGTAAGCAATATGTACAAATTATTTAAGCACATATATTAAGCATCAAAGCAAAAAACCAATAAAGCAGGAGATAATAGAGGGACAGTTCATGTGATACTGTTAGAATTATATGTTAATGTCTACTGCCTTATTTTAGGGTATATTTTAAGAATTATGATAGAGATATACTTTGTATTAAATTAGGGTCAACTTAGAGCTATTTTCTTCATTGAATACTCTTTCACTTAATATAAATACCCAACAAGCTTTTTCCGAAGCCCTATTTCTTCTTTCCTTTTTCCTTCTCTTGTAATTGTCAAGCTTTTAAAATATATATTAATGTCTACAGATACCTATACTTTAAATACGAGCAGTGCCATAGAATCAGTTTTGTTTACAAATGTCATCCACTCCACCCAGCATTGTTAACTCAGAATGGCAATATCGTTGACCAATTATATAACATATGGCATAATACCATCTCATCAAACATAATTAGTTTCATTATCCTACATGGCATCGCATTGACCTGAAAAACTTAAAGACAAACATGGAGTTTATAATATTTCCTCAAAGAGGAACGAAAAACTTGACAAAAATGGAGTTAAGCAGTCCAAAAGTCATTTCTTTTGATATTTTAATGTCCTCCAAAATTTAAGGGCTCAGGGAATGGCATTAGGAAGATGAGATGTTTCAGGTGCCACGATAAAATATTCACAAGGAATCCTTCAGAATAATCTAATCTTCCTATAAAGTAAAAATAAGCTAAAATAATGATCTGCCAAATACTAAAACTCTCATCAACACTTTAGGAAAGTAATAATCAGGCCTACATATATCAATTGCATTTCTCGTTGACATTTCCTAGAAATGAATCATGTTCCCAAATTTTAACAGAAAAGAGAGAATTGTATTTTATATCTCATACCCAAAATGATTTGAGCAACGGGTTTGTGCAGCTTGCAACAGGACAATGTATAACTGACTAGTTCTTAGTGCTTTTCATTTCCCCCTCCTACCAGCACAAATATGTTCATTTAACCCACAAAGAGCATGGCCCAAATTGAATTGGATCATTATCCCTATCCACCGACACCCGTACTGGAAATTTTTAAGCACACAAGCACAATTAAAGTGCCAACACATTTTTATATTAATTAGTTTTTATTTTTTGAAATATATAAATAATCATTTGATACACAAATGGTAAAATTATTTTATTTCATTAAAAACCAACATACATACATAATTGATATTTAAAATAAAAATAAATGAGACTTGTGAAGTTAAAAAAAAATCAACCATTAAATACTTGATGCATTGAGCACAGAGTTTCTTTTAACCAAGCAACGGTAAAATTATCATGTCCCATTTATTTTACTTTATTTTAAATATCTGTTAAATTATTTGTTAAAGATGGGTAGGTCTAGATTAGTCAGGACATGATCTTTCTAAAAAAATCCACCAGAAGATATATACTTTTAGAAAACTAGGTATTTTAATTCACTAGGAGATATATATTTTTAGAAAATATTAATTAAAAACAGTTTCTTAACTTAATATATATATATATAATTCTTAACATTATCTTTTCAAAAAAATCCACTAGAAGATATATAATTTTAGAAAACTTGGTATTTTTATTCACTAATTACATACTTTCTTCTTATAGATTTTCATCCCTCCCCAAGGTCAAGTGCTGTCAACTATATTTTAACACGATATACTATAGTTGGCGACTTATTCAAGTCTCGCATAATCTTTGGCTCGTTTTCCATTTCTTTGTGTTCCTATTATCTGTGAGTTATCTTTTGCTCTATTTCCATTTCCTTTTGTTTCCATTATTTGGGAGAGTGTGTTATTGAAGGGGCTGAGACATGGGATGGAACTACCCAGAGAAAACTGCAAACCAACCGTCATATATAGCTATAAGGGTTCAATGACTTGCTTGTGATGAAGTAGTACGCCAGAAACTCCATCTTCACCTCTGTCAAATAACAGGAAAGAAAGTTAATATAATTTCAAAGTGCAAAGTTAAAATGGAAAGGACATACACAAAAGATACTCACATGAATGGTTCATTGACATGATCTCCTGATAAGTCTGAAATTCCACCGATTGAATTCTACAGAAACAAACATTGATTACTTAACATCCAAGGACCCGTCTTACTATAGATTTGAGTAAAATTAGACAAGTTCGGAAAGAGAAAATGAACTACCGCCCATGAAAAGAGTAGGCTGACTTTTGCCCTTTCTTTTCCAGTGTTCACCAACTGCAATAGATCAAGCAATTGCAATATAGGAAGTGAACAAACAGGCCATGTATAATAGTCTTAGAAATAACCAATCGGAGATACAATATAAATAAGCGCATAAGACCAGAAAATCGGTTGTAACAAGTCACCAAGTTGTTGAAATTAGATGTTGAATAAACATACTGTGTAGACAAAAACAGCTGTTGGAAGACTACTATCCCTATAATTATGTGGTATGAATGGCGATATTTGTCGACACGACACTTTTAGGTCAGGATCTGGTTCACCTGAAAAAGTAACAGATTGTTCAAAACAAGATTCAAGGACACAGATTTGCAAAACAAAGAAAGTTTGATTAGTACCATCATATATTGTCCATGCTCTAGGAAACAAAGCATGGTATGTAGAATGCTGGCCATTCAGATTCCATCCCCATGATGAAATACCCTCATCACTAGTTTTCCTGTGAAAGCATACTGCAAACATTACACTTACACTCTACACTATCTTTAGTAATAAATTTCGTTGAGAACTTCACAAAGAGAATGGAAGATAATTTGTTCATAATTTTTTTATATCTAGGTACGATCCAAAAAGTTTGCAGGAAGCTTTGTAGCTTTTTAATAAATAAATAATTAAAAAAACACTTCAGATACACAAATACACCTGCATGGATACTCCCTAGCAAACAGTGAATTTAACTACCCCCTCACATCCCACCCTCTCCTTTCCCTTCTTCCCCTGAAAGTGGATCTCTGTGAACTCAATCCCAACTCCACAAAAATTTGCTTTTCAATCATGTAGTATTTAGCATTTTCTCACAAGATAAGTTTAGAAAGAAATGGGAAGTTCAGAAATTAAAATAGCAGGCTTGATAAATAAATTAGCTGCAAAGTGAAAGCAATTTCGCAGTCAATTAATGACCTAGCAATCAACTTTAAGTGTTAGCGAGATAAAATGCTAGGGTACTGACACAAATCAAACCAGATAGTATTTGGCGTCAAGCTCCAATAGAATTTTCCGAGGTACCCAACTTTCATTATTATCAAAGCCTGCAGTTTTGGCTTCTGATTAAGGATATTACAGCCAGAATTAATGACATACACACTTTGGAGTTAGTTAAGTAGGTATCAACTAATGCCCTGTGGTATGTGTTGGTCAGAGACGTGTAAACCATTGTAAATATTATCTTATCAAGTAGTTTAAATGTATAGAAACTCTATCCTTAGTTTAGATAAGGATTAACACTAGAGGTAGACTACTTAGAATTAAACTCTATGTAATCAGTCTATTAAAGGACTTCCTGTGTAAATCTGAAGTTTTTTATGGAAATAGAAAAATCGACAGAGAATACTCTTCTCTTCTCTGCAAATAGCTATTATTCACATGGTATCAGTTTAGGTTTATCAATCCTTCCGCCAAACCCTCGCTGTCATGGTTCAAATAGAAAGTTCAGCAGTGAGTTTCCAACCTAACCACCGTGCATCTGACTTCAATATAACAGATGCTTCTCGTTCTCCTATTAATTCATATACTGCATCCTCGGTTAGAACAACAAAATGCAGGGAATGGTTCAGTTAAACATCTGACTTCATGTTTTTCACAAACTCAACAAAATGCAGACCGCATCCTCGGTTAGAACAACAGATGGCTCACTGTCAGTTATTGCAGGGAATGGTTCAGTTAAACTTAATGAAACTGTCTTCTTGCATAATGTTCTTTATGTCCCTGCTCTTGCTTGCAATCTTCTGTCTGTTAGCAAATTGTCTATTGATCTGCATTGCGATATCAAGTTTTCTTTGGATGTTTGTGAAGAATTTCAGGCACAAGGTTCGGGGACTGTGATTGGCAATGCTAGGCTACGTAATGGGCTCTACATGTTTTCAGGGTGTTCTCCAAATAAACAAGTCTCTTTAGGCTGCTGCCTTCAATCTACCCTGTCAAATACTATCTCTTCTAGTAATATAATGTTATGGCATTTTAGGTTAGGCCATCCCAACTTCCATTACATGGACAAGCTCTTTCCTAATTTATTTGTGAACAAAAATCCAAAATCTCTTGTTTGTAATATATGCCAGCTTGCTAAACACACTAGACAACCTTATCCTCCCTCAAGATTTAAACCTTCTTCACCTTTTTTAATAATACATAGTGACATTTGGGGCCCTTCTAAGGTTAAAACACTATAATGGCTCAAGGTGGTTCATTTCCTTTATTGATGACCACTCTAGGACAACTTGGACTTTTTTGTTAAAAGAAAATTTTGAAACTGAGAGTGTCTTTAAAACATTCCATAAGATGATAGAAAACCAAATTCAGAGTACTATTAAAATTCTAAAGACCGACAATGGTAGTAAGTATTTCACTAAGAATTTAGGTTCCTATTTCAAGAAGGGGATTTTACATATTACTTCATTTGTTAGTACCCCTCAACAGAATGGGGTGGCTGAGAGAAAAAAATAGGCACCTTTTAGAGGTTACTAGATCCTTACTTTTTTTTTTTTGGTGTACCTAAACACTTTTGGGGAAGCTTTACTCACTGCTACTTATTTAATAAATAGAATGCCCCAGTAAAACACTGAATTTCAAGGTTCTGAGAAATGTTCTACTTGGTGCTTTTCCTCATTATAAGCCATTGTCATCTACTCTTCCTTTTCGAGTGTTTAGTTGTACTTCATTTGTTCATATCCATAATCAGTCCCGAGGTAAACTTGATCCTAGAACTATTAAGTGTATCTTCCTAGGTTACTCCTCGAGTCAGAAGAGCTACAAATGTTACTCACCCATTACAAAAAGAATATACCCCTCCATGGATGTCACATTTTTTGAAAACAAACCTTACTTTGCTGTTTCTGAAATTCAGGGGGAGACTTTACAGGAATTTATCCAGTCTATTACTCCGTTACCTCTTGACCTTACTAAAATTCAACCACAACAGGTTTATCAACCCTCTTTCTTAACTCCACAACTTGACCGTACTGAAATTCAACCACAGCAGGACATTCAACCTTCTTTCCAGCCTATACACTCTCCAAATCCATCAAACACATCTTTACCTAGTCCTAAAACTCCCAATGATCTCACTACTCCAATTCAATCACCTACATCCCTACCAAAAACACCACAAAGAACCTTACCTCCACAGCTTGAAAATAAAGAACTGAGTGTTTATAAAAGGAGAATAAGGTCACTTCTAGAAAACATTACTCAACCTAGCATTTGCCGAGAACTGGAACTGGATTCTGCAGCCCTAGAAGGTAATGATGTTCCTCAAAATTCTGCTCCTATTATTGACACTATAAACCTTTCTATTGCCCAAAGGAAAGGTGTTCAAAAATGCACATCTCATCCCATTGAAAGATTTATAGCCTATGGGAAATTAATGTCTAGTTTCAAAGCCTTTACAGCTAAATTGGACAACATTGCTATTCCAAAGACAGTGGATGAAGCACTAAAGGACCTCAAGTGGAAAAAGGCAGTAGAGGAAGAAATCAAAGCTCTTCAACTCAACCAGACATGGAGCTTGACTGAATTACCTAAAGGGAAGAAGGTAGTTGGCTGCAAATGGGTGTTTACTGTTAAGTACAACTCAGAAGGCAGAGTAGAGAGATTTAAAGCTCGGTTAGTGGCAAAAGGATTCACACAATCCTATGGGTTAGACTATAACAAAACCTTTACACCTGTGGCAAAATTAAATACCATTAGAGTGCTACTATCCTTAGCTGGAAATGAGGTGGAAGCTACATCAGTTAGACATCAAGAATGCATTCTTAAACGGAATTCTTGAAGAGGAGGTGTACATGCAAATTCCTCCATGAGTTGATAATTCGACAGGACAACAAGTATGCAAGCTGAATAAGTCCCTATATGGTTTAAAACAGTCTCCAAGAGCTTGGTTTGACAGGTTTGTCAAAGCTGTGGTGAAGTATGGCTATAGACAATGCTAAACAGACCACACACTCTTTGCTAAAATCACATCAAATAAGAAGAAGACTTTCTTGATTGTTTATGTCGATGACATAATAATCACAAGGGACAACAATGAAGAAATTTAAAATTTAAAAAGGCACTTAGCAAAGGAATTTGAAACTAAAGATCCTGGGAGTCTGGGATATTTTCTTGGAATGGAGGTTGCAAGATCAACTGATGGGATCATCATTGACCATAGGAAATACATACTGGATTTGCTTTCTAAAACTAAAATGATTGGTTGTAAACCAGCAAATACTCCTATGGAATCAAACTTGAAGTTAAGAGGAGATGAAATGGGAAGTCCTGTCAATCGAGAATCATATCAAAGGCTTGTGGGTAAATTGATCTACTTGTCCCTAACTCGACCAGACATAGCCTACTCAGTCAGCATAGTTAGCCAGTACATGAGTGACCTTAAGGAAGAACACTTGGAGGCAACGTATAGAATCCTGAGGTATCTAAAGTTAACCCTTGGTTATTGTTTGTTTTTCAGGAAAAATAAGGACAAATCAGTTAAAATTTATACTGATTCTAGTTGAGCAAGTGAGTTAACCGATAGAAAATCTACCAGTGGTTATTGTTCATTTGTGTGGGGTAACTTAGTTAATCGGAGAAGCAAAAAACAACCTGTAGTATCAAGGAGCAATGCAGAATCAGAATATAGGGCAATGGCACAGGGAATTTGTGAAGGAATACGGTTAAAAAGACTTTTAAAAACTGGAATTAGATGACAGTCAAAGTTTTGAGCTATTTAGTGACAGTCAACCAACAATTAGCATTGCCAAAAATCCAGTGCATCATGATCGGACCAAGCACGTGGAGATTGACAAACATTTTATATCTGAGAATGTTACTAATGGAGTTGTAAAACTTCAGTTTATCTCAACCAAAGATCAACTTGCAGATGTTCTCACCAAGGCACTGCTGAGGGTAAACTTTGATGAGTTAACATCCAAGTTGGGAGTCTATAATATATATTCACCAGCTTGAGGGAGAGTGTTGGTTAGAGACTTGTAAACTATTGTAAATATTATCTTATCAAGTAGTTTAAATGAATTCTATCCTTAGTTTAGATAAGGATTAACACTAGAGGTAGACTACTTAGAATTAAACTCTATGTAATCAGTCTATTAAAAGACTTCATGTGTAAATCTGAAGTTTTTTTATGGAAATAGAAAAATCACCAGAGAATACTCTTCTCTTCTCTGCAAATACCTATTATTAACAGTATAATGTAAAAGTGCAATAAACAAGAAAGAACAGAATGGCAAAAGGACATAATAAACAAAGAAGACAGTTGTACGCCCGATGAAGGTTAATCTCATATATCAGCCAGTTAATCAAAACATGAAAATATTAGTTTCTTTTAGCTAATAAAAGATGTACAAATATCAAATTTCTATTGAAGTGATTGTATATTTGCTTTGCAGGGTTTTCTTCTTACCCTAATCCTTCATGTTGTCCCGGAGCCAAAACAGATGCATACTTCTTTTTTCCTCCATCACGGGATATAAATATCTACAGTATCAGAAATAAAGCAAACCATCAAGAAGAAGAAAATTATGGATTAACATTTCTTAACATCTAATGTTTTATTTTTAATCCGTTATCTTGGGGGTGGCCATATTTCTTTCAAGAAATTAAGTTGGAAAAAATGCATCAGAAATCTATTAATAAAATAATATTGAATAATTAAATGGTGCAGCGCAACAATACTTGTTGCCACTAGATTTAAAATGAAAAAGAATATCGTCTTATAAAATTCAAAAATAGCCTTGAAAGCTCTTTTAATGAAAATGTCAATTTGTCTTAATGAAACACAAATTCAAGTTCAATGCATATATCATGCGTTCAAATGACATTCCTAAAACCATATGTTGACCAATCTTAGTTTTTATACATACTTTGGTTTTAGATCATTCTCTAGAAATAAATCAATTAATCTAATACAGAGTATAACACAAACAAGTAAATTAGCTGAAGGGCAGAGCTTTACAGAAAATTGATTAGCCATGACAGGTGAAGTGTTACAAGTTCCAGGAACAATTTGCCATTGCCTGAACTCGCCTCTGAAACCCCTGGATATACTGCCACTCCTGCAAAATGATTTGCCACCATCAGGGTACATAAAAATTTCCAGCACTAAGAATTGAGTATAGCTAAGCTGGATTATATACCCCATTCCTCCTAGTGGAACTCCTTGAGATGCAGATGGCTTACAACTTTCTCGTGTGAAAGGGTCAATAGGTGCTTTCTGCACATAATCATGCAATAATTTCAAAAAATACTCAGAGAAGATCTTCATCCAGCACTTGTGCTATCAAGGAAAATAATAACCTATTTCCAGAAACTAGAAAATAGAAAAGAATATCAAATGAGTTCAAAGTGATTTAGACAAGAGAATTACCCTTCCATGAGAAGCCTCTTCCCTGACATAGGACCATAAACGCATACCTAATCGCACCTAAGATTTCAATCCCATATCAATTCAAAGAGGTGAGCAGAACAAGATATCAAGCATTCTTGCTATACAGTAGTTAAGTTATCTGTATCTTGAATCAGTCAAGCAGGATTTTCTATCGCTTACCATCTTTATTGCTTCCATAAATGTAACACTAAATTCTTTAAGAATATTAGCATGGCTGTTTAATCTTCTTCTCCACGCATGTTTCGGTGGGGCAGCACTATCAAAATCGAACTATAGAGGAGTAGCAAACCAACAAATCAATACAGAAGCAAGTTTAGAGTTAATCTGAAATTTAAAAAAAAAACTATCAAGTCAAATAAAATAGTTCTCAGATGAAGGTAATGTGCCATTTTAAGACCGAAACTTGAATAAAAATGTCTCTCACTCCTCTTATTCATATCAATGCAGACCAGATAACAGCAGTATGAGGAAGAACTAATTGTATTAATCTGGGACAAATGATTATCAGTCTCTTCTCTAGAGTTGATACTTATATTCTGACATATGCATCTAGTTTATGTTATCAGAAATCGCTATCTTCCCAGTGCTTTTCGAAAATTATCAAATAAAACAAACAATTCACAAACTTCAAATTTTATTTATTTAAAATTATGTATTATATATGCACAAATTATATGTATCAAATCAAAAAACGTTTTACATGAAACTACCTATAAAATTTACATTTCATTTAAGTATCAATTTCTGTTATAATTTTTGTACCTCGGGGCTTTTTCTATTGCTTTTAAATAATTGTTTGCAGGATTTGAACCCACTGAGTGATCTCAGTGGTAAAGGATGGTGTATTTCCTCCTAGGTGACCCAGATTCGAGCAGATGGTCTTTGTAGTTATAGGTGAGTTTATTCAAATTTGAAATCGGAATCATGTAATTGAATTAGAATGTTAAAAAAAAGAATTATAGGATTTTGACCAGACGCTCGCTGCAAAAATCAACTTATCGTATCTAAGGCAGGAACCTTCTAATTCTCATGAACTTCTCCGTGAATTTTGATGAGATGCAAGCTTTCAACTAAGCTTTCATTAGTGGTTAATACAAAGAAAAAGCAAAAATTCCTAATTTTAAGTAAACGTATTATGCGAATATTTCATAAAGCACATCTTTTATGCTATCTGCAAAATCACGCGCGATGATTGAATAAAATAAAAGAAAAAAAAATAATAGTAAACTTTTCATTCTTTCTATAAAATAAATTTCAAACATTATTACTTTAGGAAAGAACTAATTCTGTGGGAAAACAAACCTTACTCCTCTTAATTTTTATACAAGAACTACTTTTCCCTCCACTTTTACACATTTTCTCAGGAGCCAAACAGAATCAAATCAACTTAGAAAAAGGACAAAACAGAAAGACTTACCAATTGTAAAGTATTACGGCTGACATATTCCTCAGGCGGCCATGAATTCTTTCTGTGATGAAATATATTTCCAGTAATCATGTTGACTAATCAAAATTCAAATTTCCTTTTGTTTTATTTTATTTTTCTCTCCTTTTCCCTTCTTTTTAGCTATCTCTCTCCAAACTCAAGCGATACAGGAGGGGGGGGGTATGTCAACAAGCGCTAAATCAGAGAATCGCCGGGTCAGATATATAGGAGACTTTATATTTTGGTGAAGGAAAAAAGATAAATTGATTAAACAGTCATCTGACTATAGCGCATATTTTATTATGTCTTCCAATTATGAAAAGTTATAAAATGATCACTTAAATTAATCAAAAATAGTAGTAACAAATTAGTCTTTTTCGTAAAAAAAAATACATAATGTGATTATGTGACAGTTAATAATATTTAATCATTAACTTTTATTTGATTCTAACACTAAAAATCCATCTTTAATATTTAAATATTTGTCAATTTAATCCCAGCTTTTCCATATTACACTAATTTAACCATCTCTTGTTCCAGCGTGGTCCTTCAAATCCCGACATTGCGTCTTTCTTGGGTGGAAGAGAAGCATATAATTCGGAATTACGCCCCGTCCTACTGTTGACAATGGAAATCTAGAGAGGATAAATTTGAAATTTTTTATAAGATTCCTTGGGCTTTCAAGGAGAACTTTAGTTTGATAGTTTTAACTGTCGGAGAAGGTCAACACAAGTTGAGCTTTGCCTCCATTTTTCGTGTTCACTGTTGTCGTTGTAAGATTTTAAAGAAAGGCCATTAAGGTATCACCGCCGTCGAGGTAGTGCCACTGTTAGACAAGGCTTGGAAAGACTGAGATTTGTTTGAGGGGAGAAAATTTTGTGGTTGAGATTAAATTGGTATAATATTGAAATGTTGAGCCTTTTTTTTAATTATGACCAAAATATAAACAATGTGTAAAGATTAAAAACTAAATTTGTTATTATGATAATATTATTGATTGTTACACCATTCCTGCAAATAAAGGTAAAATACTTAAATCATTACTCAACTTTGTTCTCTTGCCTATTTTAGTCACTAAACTTTTAAAATAATCAATTTACTCATTGAACTTTTAACATTGTATTTTTTCATCACTCCTCAGTTAAATGTTTAACACCGTTATGATGTGGATTATTTTATTATTATTTTTATTATGACAAGATAATTTTATTAACATTTAATTTAAAATATAATTTAAAATAAAAAGTCAATTCCTTTCAATATCAGAAAAAAAAACTCTTCTTTGTTCTCTGTGTGAGCACCCAAATCCGTCTGGCGCTCTCTTTTTTTATTAGGTTTTAAAATTTCTTTTCCGTGTTTGAAAAACCCCGCCCGGTTTTGAAATTTAAAAAAATGTGAAGTGGTAGACCAGACACCAAAATAAACCAGAGATTCAAATTTCGGGTCCGGGGGTCGGTTACGGATGGGGAATGATTAACACCCCACACCGCCCAAAATTGGTACCTAGTCGATTATCTAATGTCTTGGTATTGGAAATTTCGAATTCGATTAAAATTTTAAAATACGATTCTTAAATGCGAAAATATTGAGAGAACCGTATCCCTTTGCGCCCAGGACACGGCTTCTCGCTTTCTTGGAAAAAATTAAAAAATATCACATCCCTATACGCCCGTGATATGATTTATCAAGGTTTTAAAAATATTAATTTAAAATTCAAAATTTATTTCTTTAAAAACATTTTTTGATGATTTAAAAAAACATATATGATGCGACTAAATTAAAATGCATGAACAATTAAATACGATGACAAATGATAAATGAAATAAATATGGCACGGATATAAAATATATATATATATATGAAAAAGAATTATAATATATATAAAACTAATATAATATATACTTGTGCACTCAAAATTATAATATTATACAAACTATAAAAGATAAATAATACCATATATTACATATTATATATACCTTTTTTATATAAAAAAAACCGTAATATAAAACAATACCAAGTGATGAATATATACATTATAAAATACATAATAATATTAAATATCTATTACGTATTATATACTTAAAAATAAGATAAATACATAATATACATATATATACTATAGTTAATAATCTTAATATAAAGAAAAAGGACTAAAATATAAAGTGCATGAATTAAGGATGGTGAAAATAATAAAAAAAGAAATAAAGGGCAGAAATAAGAGAAAATTAAACGAAAATTAAACATCAGGGACCAAAAGCGTGATTATACCATGACTAGACTGAAAATGGGAAAGCATATGGGGGACCTGAATGGTAATTAACCCATAAACAAAAAAAGCGGATCATTCCTCTGAGTCCGGGTCACCGCCGGTCGGATCCATAAAACGACTTCGTTTCATTGGGAGGCCTGTTTAAAGGTTATCATCTAAAAAAACAGATTGTAAACTAAAATTTACACTTGCCTTTTAGTTTTAGGGGTTATGGTTTTAGTTTAGGGTTTAAGGTTTAGAGGCTTAGGCTATAGGGTTTAGAATTCAAGGTTAGTGTTTAAAATTTAAGGTTTTATGGTTTATAATGTGGGGTTTAGTTTTTTAGGGTTAGAGTTAGGAATTTAAGATTTAGGTTTTTATAGTGCAAATACACAGGGTTGTGTAAAATTAATTTTACACGGCCTATGTATCAAAGTTTTATCCTAAAAAACCCTAACCTAGAAAACCTCTCTCACTCTCTTCTTCTTATCTCATATTTGAACCTGAGCGGCGGCTGCTCGGCTACCACGCTTCCCGCTCCCGATGAACCGGTCATCGGCACGGTGGCCTCGCGGCGGCGGAGCAATGACAGCAGCAGCAGCAAGGATGCCGTAGGTAAGCTTTTCGAAATATTATTCTCCCTTTTTTAGAATCGGTTCGAATAAAAAAATTGATTTCAAACTAAGAAATAAGTTTTTGAATGAATTTCGAATAAATCTTTTATTTAAAAAGATTTTCTTTTTTGTGTTTTCAACTTTTGATCTGAAAAAAAATCCCCCTTACAAATTTTTTCGAAACAAAAGACCCTCTTTTACATTGGTTTCATACGGATTTATATCCGATTTTACCTAATAAAATACTAACAACTCCCTATATTTTATTTGACGCTGCAGATCTAAAGGATTCACTTGCCCGAATTTTATGGTATATTGAGGATGTCCACAACATGGATGATGGGCAATGACAGAGGGTAGATTTGATTATTTAATTTTATGGTTTTGGTTGGATTTAGGGGTAATAGATTTAGGAATTTTGGGGATTGGTTTAGTTTAGGATTTGTTTTAGGGTTTTAGATTATTCACCGATGACGGCGGCTTGGCAGCGGCGGCGGCAACGACATATGAGGGTATTAGGGTTAGATCAATTAGGGTAAATGGTATTTTAATAATTTTGGATTTAGGTCGGGTTATGGTTGTTGGGTTTTGGTTTGGGTATTTGGCTAAACGGATCATTACACTCTGTAATCATGCTGTAGTTGCTGGGGTCTTCGGCCACGGCCGTCCGTCATCAAGAGCGGCCATTGAAGTCTGAATTTCTTCAAAATACTCGTCTTGACATATTGAGTTTGAATCCGGTGACCATTTCACCAAATGACGCTCTAAAAGCCCGCGAGTTTCGACTAAAATCTTCCAACTTTTTTTTATCTCTGATCTCTCTCTATAGTCGTTGGATTGAGTCGAAACTAAAATATGTTGTTCTTGGTTTCATTACGCTGCTTGTAACCATTGGGATTGAATAACATAGGCATCAGTCGTCGCGAACGAATTTTGACCGATGAGTGGGTTCTCTATTTCCGATCTTTCTTTTTTTGGGGTTTATTAGTTCCTGATTTTCTCTCTTTTCTGATTTATGTTCTCTTTGGTTGTTGGTATAAAGGATGATGGTTTTCGGTTGTGAGGATGAAGACTAGTAATCGGTGGTGAAGGATGGCGACTGGTGAAGACAGGTAATTGGTGCTTGAGTTTAGGGTTTAGAGTTCATGGTAGTAAAATTTATGTGCTGCTGGGTGATGCTAGTTCGAGTGAAGGCTGGTGATGGTGTGTTGGGGTTGTGCGTGAGGGTAGTTTCGGCGTTGCTTGGGTGTTGCAGATGATGGCAGTGTGCGTGAGGATTGAGAGACAATTGTGAAAATTTGCAGCAAGGGTTCTATTTGGTTCCCAGATAATTTGCAGCAATTGATTTACGGGATCAAATAAAAATTTGTTTTGGTGAATTGTGGTTGCTGGTAGTGGATGTTGTCGTGAGTGATGGGAAGGGAGCATGAGACATGGGTGAGGGCGAATGGAAACGTGCAAGAAATGAAGGAAGTTGTAAATTATTTTAAATTATATTTTTAATTAAATATTAATAAAGTTGTTTTGTTATAATAAAAATAATAATAAAATAATCCACATCATAACGGTATTAAACATTCAATGGAGGAGTAATGAAAAAAATACAATGTTGAAAGTTCAATGAGTAAATTGATTATTTTGAAAGTTCAATGAGTAAATTGATTGTTTTGAAAGTTCAATAACTAAAATAGGTTAGAGAGTAAAGTTGAGTGATAATTTAGGTATTTTACCTGCGAATAAATTAATCAAAAAGGATCAAATTATTACTTTCCTTTAATTCGGGTGATCATTTTATAATTTTTCATAATAGTAAACACATCTAAAACCATGTTAAAGTCGAGTGACTATCTGAATAATTTAACAAAAAAAAAAAGCAACGTAAACAATGGTAAATAGTTACCGAATTTTCATATTTATTTTTGTCACCATACTTTTAAAATATTCTATAAGGTCACTCAACTTTTAGTTCGATTTCAATATAATCACGAACTTTTAGGGTGGATTCATTTTGTTCATCGTACTTTTAAAATATTCGATACGGTCACCAAACTTTTAGTTCAATTTTAATATAGTCACCGAATTTTTAGTTCACTTTCAATATGGTCCCTCCCGTTACCTCCGTTAAAAGAAGACGCTGGTTTTCATTTTCCTTAATAAAAAATTGGGTAAACTACACCAATCATCAATCAACATTCTTCTCACTCCTATTTTGGTCACTAGAGTTAAAAAAATCGATTGAATAACTTAACTTTCGAATTGTTCATATTTTAGCCACTCTCAAATGGCATGTTTATACAAATAGAAAAATTCGATTAATCCTTAAAAGATTTATTTTGGTTAATTGGTAAATTTAGATTATTCAATTCTCGATCTTATATTGTAATAATTAAATCAGATAATCGATTAACTAGTTAACTGAAATATTTGATTCTAGAAATGATTTTTTACTTTGTTTATTAAAATATCAAATATGATAATGTGGTAAATTTAATAAATTTTCGGTTGTGATAAAAGCGTAAAAACAACTAAAAAGTCAAAAATTGAAAGTTCACACCTATTAATTCTACCCAAAGCCAAAACTTAAAAAAATCAGAAGGGTGTCAAAATCATTAGACTATAAGATATTGTAATACATAAAATTTAAAAATATTATATATACTAGATCAGATCAGTCAATCAATTTTGCTTAAAACTGTGAATCACAATCGAATCGAAATAATTTATTTTAAAAATTTGTACCGAAATCGGGTTCAATTAATCCTTAAAAATTATTTTGGTTAATTGCTAAATTCAAATTATTCAATTCTCAATCTTATATTGTACCAATTAAATCGGATAATCGATTAACCGGTTAATTGGAATATGTGATTCGAGTAATAATTTTTTACTTTGCTTATAAAATATCAAATATGGTAATATGATAAATTTAATAAGCAAAGTAAAAAAAAACATTACATGATTTCTTTTTAAGGATTAATCAAAATTTTCTATTTGTATAACCGTGTCATTTGAGAGTGACCAAAATATGAAAGATTCGAAAGTTAAGTTATTAAATTGAATTTTTTTTAACTCTAGTGACCAAAATAGGAGTGAGAAGAATGTTGAGTGATGATTGGTGTAGTTTACCCGTTTTTTATTAAGGAAAAACAAAAACTAGCGTCCATATTTAAAGCGAACTAAAAGTTCGATGACTATATTGAAATTGAACTAAAAGTTGGATGACCTTATCGAATATTTTAAAATTATGGTGACCAAAATGAATTCGCCCTAAAAGTTTGGTGACTATATTGAAATCAAACTAAAAGTTGGGTGACCTTATTGAATATTTTATATTTTATATAATTTTATAAAATTATTTTTTAACTGATGTAATGTTTTTTCAGGTCAACACATTTGTCTACATGATATTATCATGTCAGCGTGCACTGTCAAATAGGTTTGTCACGTTATTTCAAGTTATTTACCGTCAGTTGACTGGCAATTTTCATCCGCAGATGGGCCATTTTGACACAAAATAAAACGTTGAGAGTTGAATTACTCCAAAAAAGAATAAGAACCAAAGTGACTATTCAGTCAAACGTTGAGGGCATTTTTTGGATTTATGCCAAAAAATGCAACTTACGCTAATATCATTAAACTATATTGTTTACTTTGGTCATCAATTTTTTAAAATTTATAAAATTGATCATTAAATTTTGATTTTTGTTACAAAATAATCACTTAACGTTAAGTGTGTGACGAGGCAGTTAAAAATTGTACAATGGCACATTTAGTCCTTCATATTTACACATTCAATTAATTTAACTCGAATACAAAAGATCATTAAAGTTATTCCTCATTATTTATACAATGTATCATTTGTATGATTGTATCCCATTTTTTTATTACAATTACTCACCATTTATGACAAACCGATTAATTCAGCCTTGTGATTGCTTGCAACATCACAACCAGGGATTTAAATAGTGGTCTGCTACCGCGATAATGATGCTATATAGCAGTAGCAGCACTGTTTAAATATACTATTGTAAAAATAGCGGTCTTGAATAACTGCAATTCATCTGTTATTATCCGCAACCGTAATAAAATACTGTAGCCAAAAGGATGAGCACGACCACAATTTAAATCCTTGATCACAACCCCTTACTATCGTGAAATTCTATGTTTCTAGAATTACCAATTGACATCTGCCTTTCCCCTTCCGAAACTTCAATTTCTTCTACCATTGTTTTATTTTGACAAATGAATGTCAGATATTTTTTAAAATAGTCTAAAGGTGATTACAGTGTAATATTTGTTCATAGATATTTTTAACCTTTTGACAATGCGCATACACCATGTAGACAAAGCAATTTAAATCTATACTTCTTAAGCAGGATAAACATCATCTTGTTTTTTTTACTGAGACACTTATTGAGTCCAGATATTAATAGCTAAGAATCATATATTAGTAATTACAGTATTGAAACAATGCGGGGTTACTAATCGGAATATTATCTTAGACACGTTCCTTCGAATTTTGAGTTTATGACTAGGCGTAAAGGACAACACAAGGTTATTGAATCCATTAATGCCGCAATTGATCTTGGTACAATCCTGTGAAAGTATGTTTTAAACACCTTTCTTTTTCTCAAAAATGATTAAATTATTTTTAATTAAAAATATGACCAAATGATAGAATGTGTTATAAGAGGGATAAATCTAACGTTTTTTTTTTGCATTAAGACTAAATCAATTGAATTTATAAATATAAAAGACTAAATATGTTATCATACATTTTCTTAACTGCCATGCCATCCCCTTAACGGCCCAGTGATAATTTTGTAACAAAAATTAAAATTTAATGATCATTTTATAACTTTTAAAAGTTAGATGACCAAAGTGAACATTTTTATATAGTTAATGACCATTTATGTACTTTACGCATGAAAAAAATAAAAAGGAAAAAGATGAAAATTTGTAAGGGACGTGTGGAGAGTAGGCATGACACGTGGAGAAAGAGCCGTTTGGACAGGGAGCCTTGGCAGGGTTTTATTACTCAAATATTTTCAATGATTTAAAGAAATAATATTTAATCATTAAAAAAAAGAAATAATATTTAAAAATAATGATTTAGGAAAGTGAATTATTTTTCTATTAAACGTGTCACGTAAGGTAAAGGTACATCTGTTAGACAAGTCTTTGAAGATGTCGTTGATTAGGTGATAAAAATAAATTATTTTAATTTGAATAACGAAAAGACAACACTGACTACTTCTAGGATATTATTATTTTATTAAATTTTAGCATTAATTAAAAAAAATAAAATTTTCAATTTTGTTAACGATATTTTTATGATGTTTGTGTAATTTTGATGCACTTATTTTAATTTTTAATAAATGAAGATGATAAAGAGAAAAAAAAATAGTTATCATAACTGAAACGGAAAAATATTTAAAATATTAAAAATTGAGTAAATTACCTAAATTATTAGGAGATTCCTTTTGGTTTCTATTATGCATTAGTAGAGTTTTGCTATTTGGCAAGGAATATATAAAAAATAGTAATCAAACAAATAATCCGATGATTTTTTTCCATTGAAAAATGACAAGTGTACGGTTCTGATGATGCACGATCATAATAACTTTTGATATTTCACTGTTAGACAGAGTAGTTGAAACCTAAACTTTTTTTTTTGAATAATAAAGGGAAAGATCACCATGAATCTCATTAAAAAAAATCTTAAGCCTAAGATGGGAGAAAAAGAGTGTCCATGATGGTGTTACAAGCGAATAAGATACACAAGACTCTCACATAAACCAAAGACAACCGATCATAGCCAAAACCAGGAAAAAGCCATACAACCATCAGAACTAAGCTCACGACCATTACGAGCTGGCATCCGCATCACCACTAAGTACATCAAGAATAGATAACGGAGGATCCATGAACCTATGATAGTTCATCGATAGATCCTTAGCTAACCTGGCTAACTTATCCGCCACAACATTACACTTCCTGCTAACCCACATAAATCGTACCTCCCAATCCTTGCTAAGAAGCAAAACTATGTGCGCTCTAAGGGAAGAATATATCTGCTCCAGATTTCTATTAATTAGACAGGCAAAGACCTCCTTACTATCTGTTTCTATAATTACCCGTTGGAAACCAAGAGACCAAGCAGTCGCAAGGCCCTCATACACACCCCAAAGCTCTGACTCAAACACCGAACATATACCAATTTTTTTAGAGAATCCAAACCGCCATCGCATATGCTCATCTCGCCCAACCCCCCACAAGTTGCGTACCCAAAATTAATATCCCGAACCCCGTCAGTATTAACCTTAATCCAACCAGGGGAAGGTTTGGTCCAACGCTCCATATTAGACACTCAACTTGGCCTAACACACATACTCGGTTGCATAGCCAAAGCCTGTCTACACTCTTCACGCATACGGTAGCTTTGATGTAGCAGACTCTCAGACATGCAGTCATTCGGATTGAAGATACGTTGATTACGCCGTAACCAAGTGTTCCACAACAAACATCCAAATAAAAAATCCC
The DNA here is from genome assembly GCA_019671005.1 of Hibiscus mutabilis. Taxonomy (NCBI): domain Eukaryota; kingdom Viridiplantae; phylum Streptophyta; class Magnoliopsida; order Malvales; family Malvaceae; genus Hibiscus; species Hibiscus mutabilis. The sequence continues at coordinate 5,357,506 of CM033713.1, read as the reverse complement.
AGTCCTCCTTGTCGATAACAAAATAGCCGGGATCATGGAGATTCTTACCTATCCAGCTACGCATGTCAAGATTGAAAAACTTATGCACTTTGTTTACCTTCAAGAACTGAGTCCAAATCCTCCTTATCTCAATGCATTCCCGGAGAACATAAGAAGCATCTTCAATCAGCGCACCACAAACCCCACAACTTTGATCATCCGCAATGTGCCGGCGAACACGTTTCGCATTTGTCATGATTCCATTGTTGCAAACAGTCCACATAAATAATCTGATCCGAGGTAGACCCCTGTACTTTGAGATGAGATGCCATACACGATCCGGCATTAGGGCAGACTGACCAGCACACAACTGATAAGCAGATCTAACCGTAAACTTTCGCGAGCTTTCCACAGACCATCCTGGCATATCACGCAAGTTCCCAAGGATAGGGGGCTTGATTGCCGCAATACTCAAAGCTATATCACGAGGAATCAAATCAGCAAAAGCTTCCCAGTTCCAGTCACCATCAATGCGAACCATAGACTGAACTGAACCACCCATTACATTACCGTAATGTTCCAACCTCTCCTACCCAAGCATCATTCCAAAAGTCAATAAAAGTTCTATCCCCCACACTCCTCACAATGCTATTACGAACGTCATTCCAAACTACTCTCAACCCTCTCCAGAGCTAATAACAATGACCAATCGGTAAACAAACTGGCACAATATCCTTAATTTTGTACTTCGCTCGCAAAGCTTGAACCCAGAGCTTTGTTGGACAAGAAACAAAGTTGAAAGCGAGCTTCATGAGGAAAGCCGCATTTTGTATACTGAGCTTGCGCAACCCTAAGCCACCATTAACCACAAGGGTACAAACATTATCCCAATTAACTAGATGTAGTCCACGTTTATCTCTCGTATGTCCCCAAATAAAATTATGAATCATATGTTCCAACTCATCACATACGTTCTTTGGAAGCATGGTTGATTGCATGGTGTACATAGGAATAACAACCAATACCGACTTGGCTAGCACAATATGACCAACAAAAGATAATGAATTCACCGTCCAACCTGCATGATGTCTTCTGTAACAGATATTGATAAGTTGCACTAGTGACGCGACCGTGCAGAAGCGGAACACCCAAATATCTCCCTAAGTCATTAACACACTGATATCCAAAAAGCCCACTTACATCATCCTGAATACACGGTAAAACATTACTAGAGAAAAAAATATTTGTTTTGGAAACACTGATTTTCTGCCCAGAGCTATTACAGAAATCATTAAGAACACGCTGAATCGTATCAAACTGGTAACTAGAAGCCACAGCAAACAGAATAAAATCATCTGCAAAGAAAATATGAGAGACCCATGGTCCGTCACAAGAGAATTGAAACGGCTTCCAAGCTCCTAATTCTACCTCCCTCTCTCAAGCACATGTGCTAAACGTTCCATACATAAAACAAACAAATACAGAGAAATATGATTACCTTGTCGGATGCTCCTAGTAGGTAATAAGCTTTTAGACTTAGCACCATTCCAAAGAATCTGCGTAGAAACAGACAATACTCCACTCATAATAACTGTACGAAAATTACTAGGTAACCCTAGCTCCGATAAAGTGTCATCGATAAAATACCATTCTAACTGATCATAGGCCTTTTCCAGATCGACCTTGATGGCCATCCAGCCTCTTGCACCCTGCTTAGTGCGCATCAAATGAATAATCTCTTGAGCAAGAACAATGTTATCCGTGATTGATCTTCCAGGGACGAAACTAGTTTGGTTCTCAGAAACCCAATTTTCCATATGCGGCTTAAGACGATTGGCCAGAACTTTGCTGAGAATTTTATACACCACCGTACAGAGGTTGATTAGTCGAAACTGAGCTATAGATTCCGGGGACTCCACTTTCGGGATGAGGACTAGAAGAGTCTTATTATGCCTTGGTGTCACGACCCCACTATTGAACATTCCTTGAACCACATGACATACAGAATCATCCACAACACTCCAATTACGCTGATAGAAAAACGCATGGAAACCATCCATTCCCGGAGCCTTCGAAGGCTGCATTTGAAAGAGCGCAGTTTTCACTTCATCATTAGAGATAGGCATCGCAAGAACACTGATAGCATCCGAGTCCAACATTCTAAAGCAACCACGGATACCATAAGTATAACCAACAACACCCTCACTAGAGAAAAGCCGTGAAAAGAAACTAATAGCCATTTTTTGCAACACATCTTGATTCGAATGCCACTCACCATTATCATCCTTCTAGAGTGTTATCATGTTAGCCCTTCTTTTCACTTTTGCCACTGCATGGTAATATTTCGTGTTTCGATCCCCATAAAGGACCCAATTACAGCTAGCATTTTGTTGCCAAATACTCTTCTCCTCCATAAAAACCACATCCAGTTCAGATTTTAATTTCCGTTCAAGATCACAAAGAAATTCTGAGTGACGAACACACGAAGCTTTGTCAATGCCTCGAAGACGAGCGATTAGTCTCTTTTTCTTTTTACCAATCTATCCAAAGGTATTTTTATTCTAGTACATTATCTTCTTGCACAACAAATCAATATTTTCCTCATACGAAAGATCTGAGCTCCAAGAATTATTAATAAGAACATTAAAATCTTCCCGCCCCTGCCAAGAAAAAATAAACCGGAATATCCCTTCCCCACTTGACTGGTTCTGAGGCAAGCACCGAAGCAAAATAGGACGGTGGTCAGATCCAATACGATCCAAATGGTGCACAATCGAGTCAGGAAATAGCTCTTCCACTTTGTATTCATAAGAAATCTATCAAGTCGTTCAAATAGATCACCTCTAGACCACGTGAAACGATGACCTTTAAAGCTCACTTCTAAAAGCCCCTGGTCAAAAACAAAGTCCGCAAAACTTCTACTTACACAATTACGGCTAACCACAGCCCCTTTTCTATCCTCGTAGTGCAGCAAAGCATTAAAGTCCCCCTCAATTAACCAAGGTTTATCACACCCCGAATTTAGATTAGCCATCTGGTGCCAAAGATACTTCATGTATGAAATAATAGGACTCACATAGACCATAGTGAGGTATACAGCATACGGTAAGTCATCACAAGAAATTCGAGCATGAAGAAATTGGTTAGAGATTGAAAGCAAACTAACCCCCACCGGCGCATTCCAAAGAAGCCAAATTCCTCCACTAAAACTGTGAGCTTCCACCCGAAAAGACGATGTAAACCCAAACTTGCAAATCACGTGATCAACCCGGCTTCCACTCACACGCGTCTCGAGCAAAGCCACAATAGAAGGTTGATTAGCCGAAACATTCCACTTAAGATGACTCCTGAAAGAGGAGCTAGCCCCTTCCTGATAATTCCAAATCATAAAGTTAATCATAGCATAAAATATAAAACAAGAAGGGAACCTAAACCTCCATATCAGTCTGTGTCGAGTCTTGTTGCTCAACAACATGTCCTTGCAAGTCACAAACTGTAATAATCTCATTGCTCTCCAAGTTAGTCGTCAAGTCCACAACATCTCCCGGAGGATCATCAGATTGATTCAGTTGCAGAGACACCTTACCAACATTCGTAGTGGCAGGTTGCACCCAATCAGAGAAAATAGGTTTTGCGGGCAGTTTTGAGTCTGTGCGTTTTTCTTCGGTTGCGAAAGTTTAGCAACCCCCAAGATCGCCTTCTTACCACACTGGATCTTCAGCTTTCCATTACCGCGCTGAGCCGCATGCACATTTCTTCCATCATCACAATTGTCACCGTAACATGACTAGCACTATGATCCTGAGCGACATGCTTCACAACCCGCGGCTGACTACCAGAAACAACCGGCTCAACATCCATGTCACCACTTTCCAGAATCGTTGTCGACTTCACACTCTTTCCCTCGGATACGGTTACCTTCTTCGTGCCACTAGGGCCAGCACTAGGATCAACATGAATCACACCACCAGGTTGACCACTCCCTTTTTGACTACGCCTACCTATACTCCTACTAGAAGGCGTGTGACTCTGGGCAACCATCTTTCCCTTACCTTGAGCATCCTCTGCACATTTACCATCATCTTCCTCATCTTGCAAAACTGCAAATCGGGATGTCGTGGCACCAACAGTACCAGAATTCTGAGCAACATGAGACAAGGTTTGCTTCCGAGGACGACGTTTCCGGTTATCAGCAACCATCCAAGGTCCATACAAATCAGAATCCGCCACTTTCTGACAACCCCGATGTTCCTCACTATTATCAACATTACTATTCGAGCCAGTTGGTGCAGCACCCTTTTTCTTACATGCCTCATTCGAGTGCCCATAAACCCCACAATGGAAGCAAATTTGATAAAGGCCCTCATACTCCAGTTTCTGCACAAAATTATCAATACCCACGATCGGGATACCCGCAAGAATACGAGAGGGTCGAAAATGGATGAGACAAAATTTTATCGAAATTAAGATGATGTTTTACCCATAAAATTAAGATGATGTTTTAAATTGATGAATTTTGGACTAAATTGATAATATATATAAGTGTTTTTGGACTAAAATTGTAATTATACCAAGCCATGTCATCATCTCCGGTAGTTTTTAACGGCCGGGGTACCAAAATAAAAAAGAGCGTAACGTTAGGTACCATTTTGTTAAAAATAATAATTGGAGTACCAAAACAGTGATGCGGACATAGTTGAGGTACTAAATATGTAGTTTTCCCTAATATATTGTGTTTTCGAGTAGCTCGTGAACTTTTCGAGTCGGATAACGAGTAGCTCATCTCAGTTCGTTAAGAACTCGAGTCGAATCCAATCAAATCGAGCTTTGATCGAGTCGAACTTGAGTAGCTCGCGATCTGTCTTATCTTATTTACAGCCCTACCAAAGAGGCAACTGAGAATTCACACCGCAAACAAGAAATCCCAAAACATGAATGAAATTGTATATGTATGCATTAAGTAGAATTTTTTTCTTGATGCATGTCAACACTTAGTTGTCAACTACAGTCTACATATGAACCCTCCCAATGCTCCCATGTCACAATACGATAGTTGAGAGATCTTTAGGCAAGGGTTGAGATTTCTCCCCACAAAACTTACCCAAGCCAGTAAATAAGCTATATTAAAACTAACTTCATGGCCGAAAAGTTTACATTGACTTTTTAGTGTTCTTCACTTGGCATTGGTTCTTTGTTTGACATTCCCCAAGTTATCTCCATTCTCCACCCTCAATACTGAACTTCTCAATCACTAGCTCACCTGAAATCTCCACATCTTCGTTCGCAGGGTCACTGCCGACCCCTACAACCAGAGATTCTTCCCTTCTATATCCTTATCTTTAGTTTTATCATCTTCGAAATTACTTCCACCAGAGTTTCTATGATGTTCCTGCGTCTGAGGAGAATCACCACCTTCAGTTTCGCCAAGCTTCATTTCTACATCTGGTTCCGGAAGTCGTTGCTGTAGGGGCACTGCAACACTGATAACTTGACCTGCCCTTAATCTTTCCCTGTAATCTTCCATCTCGATTCTATATCGTTCTTTATCTTTGAGAGCTTTGTCTTGATAGACCTGAACAAGGTCAAAAGTCCATGCAAGAAGTTAAAACTTAGCATAAAACATGTTAAGTTCAAGAATTACAGTATAATAAAAGGTTCTTACTGTTTTTTCTGATTCGGTTAACTTGTTCCATAATTCACCAATCATTCTACTAATCTCTCTGTCCTTTCCAGGGTGAAGTGGTTTCAATTTTGCATGTTGCTCAGCAAAAAAGAAATTATATCCACTCCTGTTAGGTTTCGGATGAGCAGGATCCCGCTGTTTTATCCCAGATTTCTTCCTACGCCTCTGAAGTTGCACACCTGATGAAGCATGAACAGTCCCACTCCTGCCGGCATATACACCATATTGATGTGGCAGTGGCACTTGGGGTGCTGCATCCTTTGGAGCCTGATACAAGACACCTTTTAACTTCTCTGAACCAATGGTGACAGTAACAAGGTAGCCATTCTCGAATTTCCCATCAATCACCCCAATCACAGGAGAGCCTGCTGTCGATACTTGCCTTACTACGGTATCGACTAAAGCATGTTACTTGAATTGACCAAATCATAAAACTCTAGAAAGATAGACTAGGTGATAAAAAGGGGAATGACCAACAATTTTGCGGGTGAAAACATAAAGACAGTTTCAATCAGCAAATAAAAATTTAAAGGCACCTGCAGGTGACTCGGCAATATTAACTCCTGGTTGCTGGACAGCAGCTGCATGAATTTCTACGGCTGGCCGCACTGCCCCTTGAGTAGGAACCGGTGGAACAAGTTGGTTTCGAAGAGGATCTGCATATATGGATTATCATATAATATTAATACTCTTAACATTAATCAAGAAGAGTTTGAGCTCTCAATTTGCATACCGGAAGGAACAGGGATGTCGGCTTTAAAGAAGTAGATTTGTTCATAGTGATGAAGCAGAGAAACATAGTACTTGCGCAGCACAAAAGATGCATTGGTAGCAGTGGAAGGGAAGTCAAATATAGCCGTCACTTGCTTCCATTTCCGCTCTCTTACAAGCTACAACAAAGAAAACATAATCATTTGAGCATCAGAGTACTTGCGCTAAAGATGTCATAACATCGATAATACGGGTTGAACTGGACGCAAACAAATAGTACTACAACAAGCTACAAAGTCCCATGTTTAACTAAAACATATTTCGATAATAATAGTAGTAGTAGTAGCAGTAGTAATCAACACAGATGTGTAATCTGCACAAAGTTAACGAGCAGAAACTAGACTCTCTGCCATCAGATGGCTTTCACACACAGTCTCCATTCCGCTCCGGATATAAATTTCTAGTTCCTAGTCCTACTCGTATTCCGAGTATTTCTGGTGGAAGATTGCACCATTCATACTTGGCATTTGATCGCAAGCATGTTGAAAGAATCTCAGTGTAGGAATGGAAACATGCATAACACGGATGGCGCATTGAAACGTATATGGAATTCATTAACCGTAGGAGGCATCCATTGACAGTACTTGATGGTTTCACCTGACCTTCTCAATTCCACCACGAGATGTTACCTCCACAAAAAGTTTGTGCAGATCCAACTCCTTTCCTCCTATGATGGGGATCCTACATCAAAGTCAAGGAGGCAAAGTAAATTATCAAACTTTTATGTTCGCTTTGCTCATTCCTGAAATCTATAGCTGCTAAACAAAGAAAGCAGCCTATGATGCATATAATTTGAAAACTAAATCCTGGATATTATCCCGCAAGCAATAATATGAGAAAAGACCTATGTTTCTCCAACTCTCATTTTACTTTGTACGGGCTTGATGCATCCCAATACGTTGAATAAAACGACCACACACGAAATGCAATTGTGTATGCATGTGCATGTTCTGATGTTCACATATATGACTCCAAGTCAAGCCAGACTATATGACTGAGGTTAGAAAAAGCACTAGAGTTATATGTAAAGTTAGGGAACCAAGAAGAAAACTTACATAAACTTGGTTCCCATGGTAGCATGGAGCTTCTCCAAAGTAGCCAGAAAAAGCTCAGGCCCAGCTACAACTTCTTCATATCTCGCAAGAGGTGGTGGATATGGAACAACAGTCTGCTTGGCGAAACAAGTTGATGTCATAGCCAATTCCTTTTGTTTTCACACTTGAAAAATCCTTCACTGTTCATACAACCAACAAAATCCACAATTAACTAGCGTTTTTATAGCTCTGTAGACTCAAATCCAAAGGCTTAGCATGCAGAACAAGGAGAAAAGCCAAAAACTGGAGCAAAACAGACAATACAAGGAGAAAAGGTAGAGAAAGGGAATAGGTTGAAAGAGAAGTAAACAAGTAACAATCAATTAATGATACTAACAAGAAGAAGAAAAAACTCATTAAATGATAATTCAGCAATGTCAATATCAGAACTGAAACATGACAATGAAAAAAAAAAGGAGAGCACGGCACCTTATTGATAAGGTCAACAACTTCAATATATGTAATAACTCCCAGTAACAAGGGAGATTATAAGTCTAAGAAAAGCAAAAGTTGCAACATAGCTATCAGGGTCATGAATTTACTTGCAGCTACAGAACAGGAGATGGCCTTTTCACCTAACAATACAAACTCACAACAAAATAAAAAATAAAGCCTGTTTTTCCTCTTTATTTTTCTTATCAGAAACTAGAGTTTACAGGCCTATTAGTCTAAAACATTTGCCCCCTGACATTCAGGCATATTGTATACAGTATTATAATAATATAAATATGAACGCCATGCATACATTTAACAATGCTACAATAAAACTTCTTTCTTTTCTGACACTATTTCAAGTCAAATCAAAACACCCTTTATTTAGCTCTATGGTGTTCTGATACAATGCTGCCCTTCCACCAATAGCAATAACAAAAATAAATAGATAAATAGATAAAAGGTTGAAAAACCAAAGTGTAGTAACACAAAATTGGTACAACTTCTACAGGAAAATGAAAAGAAAAATTACTTTGAAACTCCAAAAGGAGTACTAATATTATGTCAAAAAAAGGTGTACTAATATAATACAATGCTGCACCTTCCATCGTTCTACAACAAAAAGAAAACGAACAAAAGGAAAAGGATCGTATCCCAAAGTTGTACTGATACAACGGTGCCCTTCCATTCATAGAACGCAATTTAAAAAGAAAAAAGAAGTTTCGAAATCCTAGATAAAAAAAGAGAAAATCACACCTTTGCTTAAAAAAATCCATTAAAACATTAACCTTAAATCTCAAATTAAAGAAAAAAATCCATTAAAAGTTTCTAGCTTTTAATGATGTTTGTTTTTTTTATTGTCCGTTAGTAATAATGTTTCTATATAATTAAATAACGAATAAAAGAATATAGAGAAAATCGAGACGAAGAAATAACATATGAGAGTTTTTAAAGGGAAAAACAACATAATGCAAAATAATTTAAAAAAGTTCACCCTAGAAATGAGGGCCAAAGAATCGGAAAATGCAAAATGAATTGATATCAGTATTTTTTTTTTATAAAAAAACTTATTTTCGTATTTAATTTATATGGAAAACACTAGGGTTTATCTGGAGGGCATAGATGATCAACGTAATATTAAGAAGCTTCGCCGGGAGGATAATGATCCGTCGGATTTTGGTGATACAACGTCTGCCGCAGTTAGAGCTGTCCATTGCATAGATGATCAACGTAATATTAAGAAATGAGAGCCCCAATACTTGGCCTAGTTTATTCTCAATATTTATTATTATGGACATACTTTTTAAATTTAAATTTTTTCAATACTTGTGATTAGAGACTCAATTTTTTTTAATATTTTTTTAGGAAAACTACATATTTAGTACCCAACTATGTTTGCATTACTGATTTAGTAACCCAACTATTATTTTTGTAACACCCTGATCCCAATCAAAGTGCTACATTCGGGTCACCTAAAATCCGACCCATCAAAATTTCAATTCAAAACTGTAAATTTAGCCTTCTTTCAAAATATCAAATCACTCATGATGCATTTAATCAAATAAACAATATAAAACAGTTTACAAAACATGAGCTTCGAGTTTAAAATATTATATATCAAAATAATATTCCAAACAAAGTTTACAGACTCAACCACTGTAAGGTCCTGTGAATACAATAGCTCAAACTAAACATAAAGAACTGTACTCTGAAGTGATGCAATGCTGAAAAATCCCTTCGCGATGTGCTCCTCGATCACGATCAACTTACTAACCTATGAACGTAAACAACGATTTCGAACGTTGAGCTTACAAAGCTCAGTGGTACATTTTTACTCTATATCAATTCGTGATTATCATAAAATAAGCATGCGAGATAAATATAGTCTAAAGAGCATAGATAAGACTTCACTATCTATGAGTCATCGACTAGCCTACACAAGCTAGAGTTCTTAGATCACCTATGTCAAGGCATCATTTAACCTACAAGAAGTCTTACATGCTCTACAATGCTTCACAAAACTGGAGTTCACACAACTTCTCAAGGAAGAATACAACCATAAGCTATCGTACATGGCATACAAGGCCCAACCATACTCGAGATATCATCAAATCTATAAGGTAAAACTCACACAAAGTAAAACCACAAACTTGGAGTGAGACCCGAGGCCACATAACATCGGGAACATACGCTCTAAACTCTGCAATACCTGAGTGATACCCGGGGCCACATATCGTCGGGAACGTACATTCGAAACATAACTTACCATGGTGTTACAACACTCTCACTAGGCATCCAGATCCCATCAAACAATGCCCGCATGACACACAACATCAATATAGCATCAAGCGACCTTACGGTTGCTAACAAATTACGAGTTACCTATTTCAATTACCAAGTTCTTATATATTATGCTCGTAAATAAAGGTAAATTCTCGGTTTATCAGTTTTACAATTCATTTTATATCATTAGAAGCCCATTAGATCACCTTCCTCAAATTATCAGCCCTTCGAACTCAAATTCACATTTTCTAGCATATTGCCTAGTTAGTACCGGTACTAGACCTCGCGTACCGGTACAGTACCCTAGGTATTGGTATTCACAACATACCGATTAAAAAATAGCTTACTATAATTTCAATAAAACAGTAAGTACCGATACTGGTACAACTTGAAGCTCGAACCGAAACGCCCCACATAGTTCATGTGTTCTTCAACCCATAACACTGGGTACCAGTGTCGATTCTCCGTGTACTGGTACCAAAGCCCAAAAATGGCTTCTTAAGCTCGGGAAATCATCTGCCCCCAAATTTTAACCAACAACTGCTTAACTCGATCCTACATTTTATGAAAATTATTAAAATAGTCTACTACCAGTTTTACACATGATTAACATCAAATTCGAGTTTTACCATTTGTTTCGCATGTCGATATGGCGAGGGGGGAACGAGATGCATGTACAGAGATGGGGACCAATGGCTCTTGGCGTTTTGCTTGTAGACGAGCCTTGGTGCTTTTGGCATGCTGATGTGTCGAGTGATGGTTGGCTCCGGTCGTCGACGTGGCCGCAATTGAAAGGTCACTCGGTGACGTGGTCAAGGCAGCTGGAAAGCCAAAGGTCACGGGGGCATGAAGGGTTGGCGCGAGAAGCACGTTGGGAGCTGAAGGGGTTGCAAGAAAATGGTTCTAGAAGGGGCACCAATTCAAGGGCGGTTGTTTAAAAAAGTTGGGATTAGGATTCCCAACTGATAAATTTAGGTAGCTGGGCTTGCGTTCATGTCTAGATGTGGGCCTCGGGTATTTGTATTGTGTATGTTTGTAATTGGATTTAGTTATGTAAATGAACATTAAATATATGAATTTGGTTTAAGTAGTATTATTTGTGTTTGAGGCCTTGGCAAAATATAGTGATTATATAGGTCCTATTACCAACTAAACTATGGAGCCCAAGACTCGGGTTAGTTGTTGACTCGAAATTGAGGTCGTTGTAAAATGTGTTTAGTGAAATTAGAGAGTTTAAAAATCAAGAAAACAAGTAATAGAGGAAGTTTTAGAAATCAATAACCACCCGAGTGATTAGAGAGAAAATTGATAAAATAAAATTTTGGAGGGAAATAAGTTTTTTTGAACAATTTTTATTTAGGGAGAGGGAGAGGAGAAATTTTGCTCTTATTAGGTCTTGAACCCACAATCTAGGAGAATGAGAGGGTGTCAACTGAGAACTTTAACCACTTATTATAAAAATTGTTCACAAATAAGTTAATAATTTTTGAACGTGAAATGGTATAGGAAAAAGTGAACACATTAGCAATGGTACTTTTACCCATAACAGCTTAAGGGTTTGACCCATTTTTAATTCAGTCTCTATTCTATAATATGTTATAATTCTTTAATCAATTATTGCAATTCAATTTAATTTAATTTAATCATGTATTAAATTAAAAATATTTTTTAGTACGACGCATACTCGTATTTAAAAATTATAAAATACTCAAGAATTAATTTTTGAAATTCTTTTTAAAAATTCAAAATTCATTTTTCAATTACCATTTAACCATTTATGGAACCACGACCATACCTGATTTCTCTAACCAAACTACTGGCCCTATTTCGGGTCGTGACAATTTTATCATTTTAGCCTTTGTTATTCTTCTAAATTGCTTATTCCTCTTCGATAAAATGTTATATTACTTTTATGGCATACTATTGGTTTAACAATAACTTGTAGTTTCTATAAAAAAATAAATAACTTAGAGTTGCTTTTATGATATAATGCAATTATCCAACTACTGTTTTGATATGATAAGCTCACTTGCTTTGACAATATCACAAAAAATGATGCAACTTCTTAACTATGAAGTGTTAAGCATATTGAATTGTTTCTAACTATGATAAATTAATATCATGTATAAGTCTCAATGACTATAAATATTATTATAGCAGGTTATATTAAACACCCGTTTCAATTTTAATAACAGAATAACTTGTTTATAACAATATATTAATTGAGCGACCTATTTGTTATCAGACCATAATTAAATGACCACGAATGTATTTATCCCAAAGAAAAGTTCCTTTTGCATTTTGAACAAAACCATATGAAGATCGGGGCTCCAGTTTCCTGCCACGTGTACAAGGGAAACTAGAATCACCGTTAATTCTGTTGACACAAATGTGTGTACCAAACCCCACAAACACAGCGTAGCAGACCTTAAGATCCATCACGTGTCCTAACCCAATTCACTGACATATTTAGTCAGTGGATTACAGACCGTAAAATGAGCAAAAGAAGAGACCTTTTATTTTCATTTATTTTCCTTGTGACTGAAGGCTGAAATAACCACGATGCATCCGCTAAATGCGGCTTTGGCGGCGAGGATGCTGTTCAACACGGCGTCCTCGGTCAGTGAATCCGTCGGAGAAGCGATTCCGTTTAGATCTCCATGGTGGTTCATCTACGCCGGTATTTCTTGCTTTCTAGTTCTTTTCGCGGGGATCATGTCGGGTCTCACTCTCGGACTGATGTCGCTTGGTCTCGTCGAACTCGAAATTCTACAACGGAGCGGCACTTCCACCGAGAAAAAACAAGCTGGTAGAAAGAAAAAAAATATTTTTTTTAATTTTGTTTTGGTTTTGGTTTTGATTTGGAATAGTTGTGGAGGATTGCCTCAATTTCGATTATTGTTATTGTTTGATTTGAAATTTGATGATTAAAAAAACTTCCTGTGTTTTTAGCTGCTATTTTGCCAGTAGTTCAAAAACAGCATCAGCTTTTGGTGACTTTGCTTCTTGGCAATGCTGCTGCTATGGAGGTAAAAAACTTTTTAACAACTTTTTCTGTTCAGTTTGGTATAAATTTGAGTGGAACTATCATGTTTGTTTGTTTATTTGATTGATGCCAATTCCAAAGAGAATCATAGATAGAAGGATAGATTCAAAGATTTTGACCAAGCAATGATGTCTGATTGGAATAAGATTTGCTAGAAAATTGATCTTTTAATGCATTTAAGAAATTAATAACAAACTTAAATTTTTTGTTGCTAAGTGAGGTCCTAACAGTGACTTGATGATAACTAATGCTGTTCCTTACAATACATTCAAGTTTGTTGCAGTTTTGCATGTGGAGATGAGTGCCAGATCTATAACTATGTACCTTTTTCTTGTATCTGATTATAGGAATGGGGTTTCTTTTCTGTCAAGTAGGCACTTAGGCTCTGATTACAAAGAAGTGTTTGACCTGTAGGTAATTCCTTTTCTAAGCGGTTAGTATGTCATATAAAGTAAGATTTTAGGTAGTTCCCCATTATTAAAATAACTAGCTGTGAACTGTGAGACCTTGATTTTTAACTGATTCACCACCTTCTCCGTAAATAGCTTGTTAGTAACTTAGAATTGCTACCTTATTTATGCTTGCTACGTTGTTGAGGCTATATAATGATAATGATCTTGCTTGTGACTATTAAGTCTTTACTTGGAATTTACCATGTTTTACATATTCTAAGGATGTTTGAGAGAAGGTTGACTTTTGTTGACAGCCTTAATATTTACTACTTGCAGGCCCTTCCTATATACCTGGATAAGCTTTTCAATCAATATGTTGCTATCATACTTTCTGTTACTTTTGTTCTAGCTTTTGGTGAGGTAGGCTGTTCAACTATTGTATTATTTAAGCTTGATTCAAACCTTTGAATCCTTGACCAAAATGAGTTCTTTTACTTTTCAGGTTATTCCACAAGCAATATGCACAAGATATGGACTTGCTGTAGGTGCCAATCTTGCAGGCCTTGTGCGGATTTTAATGATTATTTGCTATCCAATAGCCTATCCCATTGGAAAGGTAAGTCAAAGGCCATTATTACACATGAATTGCACTCTTGAAATGAGTAAATTCTTAAAGTTCTCGTCAAGATGGTCGGAAATAAATTTAAGCTATATATATATACACACACACATATATATTTGAAAGTGAAATTTAAGAAAATGTGTAATATTGAATAGATAAAAAAATTTAATAAGAAGATAACTTATTTAATATTGTTTTAGGCATTAGATTTCTTTATGAAATATAAATTCATATAAATGGTTAACCACATGTAACAAAAATATTAGTGACAACTTCCATATTTTGTACCTGGAAAATGGATCTTAGGATTTGCCTTTTATAACATTCTTGTCATTCCCTTCCTAATTATGTTCTTTGGGGAAACATCAAGGTACAAATTTGAGGTGGTGTGGGTTTTCTACCAATTTGAGTTTATGCAAGTATTTCAGTTTGACCCTTTTTCATCCAGATGGTGGAAGAAATCCTTAGGCAGGGGAGGGTAAGAGGGAGGGGGTAGAATCAGAGAGAATGATGATTTCTTTCATTTGCTTTCCTCAATATTTTTGTAGAATGAAAGCTTCAATTTCCCCTTCCTATCCACATCTGCTAAAAAGAGAAGGAAGAAGGAAATGGAAGAGATGACCGAGTGTAAACATATTTCTGTTATGAAGGGTGCATGCTAGGGGATACAAACTTTGTATTACTCAAGGTGCCAAAATAACACGTATAAGCAAAAAAAAAAACTCGTCTAGTTTCTTCTACAAACCACGCAACATTTCTTTCTTCTTTTGTTGGCTGACGTGCATGTCTTATTATCTCATGGCTAATAAAAATATTGAGAGGTAGAGAGGTTGATATTATCCTATTTCTTAATAGTAAAGGTATAACTCAAAAATGTTAAAAAATAAAAGAAATAAAATAGAACTTTAACCAGGTAGGCTCTGTGCCTATAGCCTTACTAAAAAGCCCGCCTAGTTGCACCAGGCATAGCCTGATTGCTCCTTTCCTGAATGGGTTTGAGGCGCTTTTGTTGTTTGACTCTAAGATGCAATGCCTTGGCAACGCAAGTTCCTATTAGAGTTAGTTTACTTTTCTATTTGTGTAATTTTAACAGGCCATTAGAATTGATGAAGCACTAAAGTTATATGTTTTCCAGGTTCTGGATTGGGTGTTGGGGCATAATGAAGCACTATTTAGGCGGGCTCAACTAAAAGCCCTTGTCTCCATCCATAGCCAGGAGGTAAATCAATTTGATGTCTCTGCAGATTACATTATATAATCCGGCAACAGAAGTTTGATAAATTTTGAAGAATCCTATAAATGGCAGAGGATTACCATTACATTTGTTTCTTTTTCTTCACAATGAAGATTTTTTTTCTTGATCTGACTATTTAGGCTGGCAAAGGTGGTGAGCTCACGCATGATGAGACAACAATTATTAGTGGAGCACTAGATTTGACTGAAAAGGTATACATCACCAAAAAGTAATATTATATTTGGATAAGTGATTTTTTTTTTCATTCTAGAAAGCAGTAAAAAAGCTGCTACATCATCAAAACAGAGGCAGTAGCGAGCTACAAAAGTAATGTTATTATAGCTTATAATCTTTTTCTACAAAGGTGATGTGGTTGATGACTGTTACTGATATGTCACGTACTGTGAAATAGTGGAATATTATGAATTGGTATAAGTTATAGAATTTTCGTATTCATTTCTTTGACATATGGCTTCATTAGGATCAGTTCAAAACAGTTTCTCAATTTTCCTTAGCATCTTAAACTAATTTTTCCTGTTCTGTTATAATACTTGAACAGACTGCTGAAGAGGCTATGACACCTATAGAATCAACTTTCTCTTTAGATGTCAATTCAAAGTTGGACTGGTAATATTTTCTCCTTAATTCATACGGTAGTTTGATATATGAAGGTTTGATACATCAATCATTTTAAGTGCTAAAGTTTGCATTTGATCCAGATCTGTCATAAAGAAAGATTAATATGTTAAAACTCCCTTCCACTTATCCCATACTTTGTAAGTGCATGGGCAATTTACAACTCTCCTTATTAATTGATGCCTGTTCATTAGTATGTTTACATGATTAGTTTCTACCATAAAGCCTTTATATGCATCAATGAAGTCCAATATAACTGTCGAATCTGTTCCTTTTGTGTTGTTTCCTTAATCTTTGTTGAAATGCTAAGAGAATTTATGTAATAAATTTCTCATTCAGCTCTCTTTATCTGATCTTTAATCTTGAATGAATTAACCCCAGGGAGGCAATGGGTAAGATCCTTGCTCGTGGTCATAGCCGAGTCCCTGTCTACTCAGGGAATCCCAAAAATATTATTGGACTTCTGCTGGTATGTGTCAGACTGTAAACCTTTGATGAAGTATCATAGCAGTCATGCATTTGGGTCTAAGGATTTGCTGATCTTGTTGGTTATTTGCATATTCCTCATACGGGATCTTTTTTCTTTTTTGAATTTGGAATAAGGTGAAAAGTCTTCTCACTGTACGCCCCGAAACTGAGACACCAGTCAGTGCTGTTTCCATCCGGAGAATTCCAAGGTTTCTTAGTTATTGATAAATATGCTTATTATTTCTGTGTCAGTATAAAATGTCTTGCTATTTTAGCATTCATGTTCGGGGTGTTTGACAGGGTTCCAGCTGACATGCCTCTTTATGATATTCTGAATGAGTTTCAAAAGGGCAGCAGTCACATGGCAGCTGTTGTGAAGGCTAAAGGAAAAAATAAGAACCTTCCTCCAACACTTGATGAACTAAAATCTGAAGAAAACAAAGTCTCCAGTGCAGTTACCCAACTGACTACTCCGCTGCTATCCAAGCTGGATGAGAAGCCAGAGAGCATTGTTGTTGACATTGATAAGTCGTTACGACCTACCAATACAACCAGGCAAGATGCTGCAACAAATGGATTGACTGTCACATCAGAAGATATTGAAGATGGTGAAGTTATTGGTATTATCACACTAGAAGATGTTTTTGAAGAACTTTTGCAGGTAAGTTACAGTAAAACATGAATAGTTGAATGATTGATAAATTAATAATCTCGGGCAATAAAATCCCAGTCTTCATACCATTGCGTGAAAATAACTAATTGCTAAATGCACAACATAATGATTTTTTTTAATAATTCCTTGGGGAAATAACAAATAAATTAATAACCCAAGGAAAAAAATGAAAAAGATATAAGAGGTCGCGGTACTATAAAGAAATTTTTGCTTGACAACATTCCCATATAAGTGCCCTACCCCCTCAAAATATTTCTACACTTTGTTTTTGCACCTAAACCAAACCAAACCAAACTTCATCCCTAATTTTTTGCAATGCACACACTGTATTCAATACATTCTTTATATAATATAACAAGGTGACTTGCATGAAATGTTTCTCCTGAAGAAACAGTTATTAAAGCACAATTGTTCTCTGGATTTTGTTCGTTCTCAATAGGCATATTCGTCAACATTTTAATAATATCTTCATTTGTAGGTGATTCCATCACAATATTTACTGTTTCTTATTCATATGTCGTCTATCCTCGTAAAAGAAAATGATAATAGATGTGTTTAAGGATTGAAAATATAAATTCCATATCAATTAATTTTATCGGTAATTAAATAAATTGTTTAAAATGATATCTTTTCTTAGTCTCAAATGGCATTATCTTTAAAGGGTTTAGTAGCTAACGAGTTTTTACTGATGCAGGAGGAGATTGTGGATGAAACTGATGAATATGTTGATGTGCATAAGAGGTATTGGACTGTTGGAACTTTATTTTCATTCAATTACATCTGAAAGAATGAAAAATAAGAATGGATGCAATATCATCTATTTTTGCAGAATCCGTGTTGCTGCAGCTGCAGCTGCTTCATCAGTGGCTCGTGCACCATCAAGTAGGAGGCTAACTGGTCAGAAGGGAGCGGTATGAAACGTTAATTTTAGCATTTTTCCTTCTTTTGTCTTTGTCACGGATGAATCTGCTTCATCTGTTCTGGAATCTGGAGTCACTTGCATCTTCAAAAAGTTTTGAAACTACTTGTGAAACATCAATTTCTAAAAATAACGAGAGGAAAAAGAAGAAAAGAAAAAGAGGTTTCAGATTTATTTATAAAATACCAAAGCTTTAATAATTTCTTTCCCTTTGTGTCAATTAAACTGAAAACAGGAAAAAGAATAAATAACTTGTGGCTTTTTTATTATGAAAAAAAAACTTACAAGTAAGCAAAAACACTTGAAGCTACTACGAACGAAATGTAGCTTTAATTGTCAGTGTTCGAATGTGAACTTTACATGATTTAGAGAATAGAGCTCGAAATTCTGTCCAAGTTCTTTTCTTGCACATTTATAAGGTGGTATGAGATTCATGGAGAGATGATCACCACACCACAGGTGGAGTAGACTGGCACAAAATACTACAATTTTAATTTTATGACTAACAATGAATTCTCCAGGGCGGTGGAGTTTAAAGTATTGGTGTTTCTTATGTGTATAATTTTGTACAGGGAGTCCAAAGCAAAGGTCAAGCCACGAAGAAACCTGCCTAGAGTGATTCAGAGGTAGCCTGGTGAGAAGAAGAGATGAAACAAATATATACTTGTCAGGATTAATGCCAGTGATGAGGCGTAGCTATGATTGGCGTGATGATTTTTATTCCTTGTGCAAAATGGTTTCTCTCTACATATGCAGATAAGGAAGATTTTAAGTAGAACTTCCAAGCAATCTGAGACTATGTTCTTTTTCAGTTTGGATGATGAAATATGGAGTTGAACCATGATATTTGTGGAGGTGGATCTGCATATCCTCTTTGTAATTTCAATTGTTCATTCTTCAATCATAAAAAAAGATAAATAAATAGATTAACAGTATGAGGTGTTGATTTTTCAAACCATAAAATTATCTCCAACGCTCCCTCCCCCAGCATGAAATATCTCACTTATGGTCTCTCCCTTCCCTCTTCACAGAAACCCTTTTATCTTTTGGCATAAAGCCAAAAAATAATCTAACCTTTGACTGGCTAATATTTTTTTTTTTGAGCAATTTAACCTTTAAAATTTTATTTTAGATCAAAATGACTTTTATGTGGGTCAAAAAATGTATTGACTTAAAAAAATTGTTTATTGGCAGTTTTGAACAGCATAGTAATTATTTTAACTCAAAATAAAACGTTAAAGATTTAATTGTTAAAAAAAATATAGGTTAAAATGATTATTTTAAGATATTTTTTTTAACTTTATGCCTTATTTTCTCGGTCTTCGGCGGTCTACTTCCCCTTCTTTTACGGCTGACCTTTTCTTTGTTTTTCCTTTTGAGTTGCTTCGAAGTTCTCCTGATTGTTTTGATGAGAGCAACCTTTCTCGATAGCCGTAACCAAGCTTGGTTCCCCTTTTGCGAGGAGGATGATTGACCCTTCTTAGAGATCTGGGTAGAGAAAAATCCGATGGAAGGTTTCAAGATCTGTCTTCTTTTTATGTTTCTCGAATCCCCTTGTTGCCCATTTGTATTGAGCCTTTTTGACCTTTGCTTATTATTTTTTGATTTGTGTTGAATGAAATTTCATTTCTGATAAAAAATATCTCCAATTTGTTTTCAACATTTCATTTCCCGTGTCAGCTATAGTACTTGGATTCCAAGAATACTCATCGTTTACCCTGATAAGAATTGATGCTTCTGGTATGGGAGAAAGCCTTCAATATACCGATAAATAAATTTAAGGGAAAATTATCTGTTTAGTACTCCACTTATACTCGTGTTTCTGTTTTAATCTCTTTTTTAATTTTTTGATAAAATAATGCTAACGTTACGTTTTATTTCTATTTTAGTACTTATCGCTAAGAAATGAACAACATAAAGCATGTTACGTCAAATAAAATTATAAAAAATACACATAATATGTTGACTAGAAAAAAAATAACGTAATAGTCTGTTACATATATTTTTCTCTCTCCTGCATGCTATTTTTTTAACATATTTAAGGTTTTTGTACGACCATTAAAATTGTCATTGTCATACAACAAAAATGATTTTTCTTAATTGATTCTTTGGAGTCAAGCAAGCAAATATGATTTGTCACCGTACGTTCTCATATGGGTCACGTATAAGATGACTGCATTATTTGCAAACGACTTGGTAATGCAATCAATCAGTTGAGGCAGATAAAAAAAACTGGAAAGCAACTTTTGAGGTTAAAATTTAAAAGCAACCACATCACATTTACAATTACCACATTTTATACAAATTTGTATACGTTCTGCCTAAGCAAGCCACCATTTGCACTGATTCTATCCAAAAAAACCAGTCAGTATTAGAAGCAAGCAAGCAAACCTTTAGGCATATAACGCCAGTTGATTCCTAAAAAAAAAAAAGTAGTTTGAGGTTTGCGCTGATAAGACCTTCAGAACTTTACTCCTCCCAACGTAGAAGCAGCACCATACATCTCCATATAATGTAAAACCGTGTTCTCTGCTCCTTGACAAGCCTTGAGCATCTCTGCCATAGTCGAAGCTTACAGATCCCTGTTGGTTTTGGACACACGGCTGCCATATTCGACCAGAAACTTGACATACTATTACAGCAACCTTGGGTTTTATAATACTTAAGCTTGCTATATTTGCATTTTTTTATGGAATTATATAGAGGGGAAGATCTGTGAGAGAAAATGTACAAGGCCCATTGCATCAGAAAATGACAAGGCATACTCCCATCATCTTGTCTGCCTAACAGATCAGCCCTGGAAAAGGACTATCTAATTCTATTGCTATAACTTATCCCAATTATTGAAGACCTTCCCTTGTCCCTGTGTGCACAAGACTCCTGTTTGTCCCAATGTTTGTGACAGACCCACCATCTGCCAGGATTCCAGGATATATTTGGATGGATTCTCTGAGATGTTCCTTCAAATGTTTAGATTAATGGATGGGGAACTTTGGAAAGTTTAGTTTACCTACTTGGTGGAATATGTTCACTTGATGCGTAAATTTTGTAGTTTCCAGGGCCCACTTTCTAGCATGGAGCACATCACTATTCACTATCACGACCGCACTTCTCTCTTCCTGCATATATCCCACTCCAACAGTTTCCCTTATCAATTACAACCTTGCCGCCCACTGATGAATGCCAAACTTTTCAAAGCAGTTCAAACATCAACCTTATCTTGTATAGTTCCCGGAGCCCACATTTTTATCATTTTCTGGACATCATTTCCCTTTCTTTAAGCTTAGGCCTATAAGAGGACTTGTTGGACCCAATCAAATAAAGATCTCAAATGTGGCTAATAGGATCTGATATTATCTCCTCTCCCTCATGGACATGTATGGACGAGTTCTTTCCTAGACCATTAAGGCTGTTGGAATAATAGAATGGATATGCAGGTGGCTAAAAGTCCTGGATTCAGTTCTTTTAGGACAACATGATGATACATTGATTAACAAAAAATAGAAGAAATACAGATATAGAAGAGATTGAGGAGAGAGAAGCAGCATGGAATTGAGAGAGAGTGGAGATAACATCTGGAGGGAGAGAAAATCCTACAAAATCAGAATGGAAATCGTCTGCCCCTAAGTATGCCTCTTTTGGTGCTCTCACTTTAAAATAGTGAGTTTAGAGTTTATGATTAGAGTTTAAAGAATTAGAAGTAGGGTGTAGGACGTAAAATTTAGTGTTAGAGTTTAGAATTTAATTTTTTAATATTTTTTGTGCGAGCTATAGAAAGGAGCATAGTAAAGGCAAATAATTTTTGTTCACAAAATCATTCCACATTTGAGGCATAAGCCCTAACAGTTTCTAAAACTGTGGAAAGAGGAAATTAATACAAATATATGAGTTGTACACCGTAAAAAAATAACAATTATGTATAGTAACTCCCCTCAAATTGATGTTGGTTTATCAAAGAGCATCAATTTACCCAAAAAAAAGTTGATAGCGTTGTCGAGCAAGATATTTTGTAAACACATCAACAATTTGCAACACAGTAGAAATATGTGAAAGAAAAATAACTTGATTGTTGACAGCTTCAATATGCGTGGTGCGCTCATGGTTGATTGGATTAGCTCCAATCTGAATGACATTGGTATTATTGACATGAAGGAAAGTAATACTAGATTGATGAATTCCAAGCTCCTACAACAAGCTTCCAAGCCAAGTCATCTCAAAACATGCAACAAACATAGCACAATATTCAATTTAGTGAAAGATTTGGCCACTTTATTTTTGTCTAAAGTTTCGGAGCTTGAATCTATTAATCCAAAAGGAAAATCAACCATTTCATGAGCATTTGAGTTGTGTATTAGAGGAGTATTGCAAAGTGTTCTATGGTGCTGCATTCTTATGCAATTTAATGTGTTAATTGAGGGCTTAAGATTTGGCTAATCACCTAATCTAAATTCTAAGTGTAAGTGAAATCTCTCTCTTGCACTATTTCAATTATTTTCGTGCATTATGAATAAGCATGTGTAGTCAAATATGAAATTTTAACTTATAAGCATGGTATGTTCTGTTTTGATGCACTTGTTTTGATTATATATGATATGAGTACGAAAGATTATAATATGACACTCATATGTGCATATTTCGAATATGAAAACATGTTATCCGAATTTGTTATGTTTGTTTTAGACGACCAAATATGAAATATGAATTTATATGTTTAAAAATTGAAAAATGTGCATCAAATCAAAATCTTACATGAATTAAACATGGATCTATTGGCATATGTTCTTTATGGTACCTTTGGATATGTAGGGCATACCTTAGGATTGACCATACTCGATGTTTTTAAAACTTACATGAATTAAACATGGATCAAAAACTTATCATTTCATTTGAAACAAATGCGCCAATTAATCATTTATGATATATGATACATGATATATATCCAATACACTGGCAGTGAAAACTTTTAGTTTTCATAAGCGCCTTAGTTTTAGGGTTTAAAGACTTAGTTAGGGTGTAGGGTTTAAGGGTTTTAGAAATGGTTAGGATTTAGGGTTTAGATTTTAGTGTAATATGTTGAGGATTTAGGTTTTAACCTATAAACCCTAAATTCTAACCCTAAAATTTAAATTCTATTCATAACCACTAAATTCTAAACTCCTAAATCTAAACCTCTAAACCCTAAGTTAAGTCTATAAACCTTAAAATTAAGGCGTTTGTGTATCAAATAATTATCCTACGATAAATGCATTTATGTTAGGTAAGTGAGCTGGGGTTGTTGTAAAAAACGATTCAAGAAAGCATGTGCTAAGTGTGTCATATGTTTCGGTCTTGAATTTTCAGCTTAATATCAGTTTTTTTGTGCACCTTGATTAGTTTTAAATGGCGTATTAAGTGCGCAAAATAATAAGTTAGGGTCCCACGTGGAATGCTCTCTCTTAACTTTGATATCATTTAAAAATGTTGTTTTAGTTTTTCTAATTAAAGGCTTTATAATAACTTGGAGCCCTTTTAGTTTTAACCTTCATAAATTATAGGTGATCATTTAGATTTTAATATAATTTAAATTAATTACATGTGAACTTAATTTAAATATTCTTGATCGTACGTGTTAATAATATTATATACAAAAATTATAATTTTAATGTTTTGTTCTAAACCAAATTATAGTTATTGACTATATTATACTGACTGTATTCCTAATTGTACATGAATTTCCTTTTAAAAAATATTTATTAAATAAATAAATCTAACGGCATTTATTTTAATTGTTAATTTTGGGTGGAGTTCAGATTTCTTGTATTATCCGAAAAATTTAAAAAGAATGTTTATTAAATAAATAAATTATAATTTTGTTAAAAAAATAAATTCTAATTTTTCTCGAAAAAGAATATAATCTGAATACATAATTGTTGGGGTCAATTTTAGGTATTTTAATTTATCTAAAAAATGCCAATTTATTATTAAAATATTTAATTTAATTTATTTTTTATTAAATATTAACGTTTAAATAAAATAATATTATAATAAATATTGGATAAAATAAAAAAATTTAGAAATAAATATGAGTTAATTTTGGGTAAAATGGATTTTTTAGTGACTAAATTGAACAAAAAATCATGAAAGACTTAACACGACATTTATCCTTTCAATAAAATCAAAAAGGTTGACTTAGTTAAAGAGAAGCTGGCGTGGCACGATGTTATTGGTTGAAAACGTTAGAGGGTAACGGCATGGGACAAAATGAATACCGGTGAAAACGTTAGGGGCACATGAGCTTAAAAAATTTATTAGGTACCAAGATAAAAAAAAAGTGATCAGTATTAAGGAGCAAACTGCGAATTAAGCCTTTGTAAAAAAACAATGTATGACTCATTGAGGGTTAGATTTTGTTTGGTTTGGATTTGTTTTGAATGGACTATGGACTTTCTAATAAGGTTTTTAGATTTTAATTTACTCGTGGTATTTAAATGGTTTTGGTTATATATAGGTCACTTAGGTAGCTAATGTGGAGTACGATTCGAGTCAGACTGTTCAGACCTAAGATCAAGCGTCACACTTTCGAACCATTGCACTCAGGGTAAAAGGATTCTACAGCATACCGACCGACATCGTTAACCCCTCTGAAAGCACACAATCAAATACTTAATGAGGATCCACCATTAGGCTCTGATTAGTTGCCCCGGAGAAACTCCGTACATACTCATAACATCCTTTACAAACTCGTGTTGTGAGATGGAAGCCTCCAACGCATACAATGGTAGGTAGAACCAATCTTGTCTTTCCTCTTCCCCACGCCATGATTGTTCGTGATTCTGCTGGGCTCGAAATCTTCAACTGAATAGTCAATAAAAAGTGTAAAGGTCTCTTGTAGAATTTGGGAAGCAAAATTGAATTAAAAGATGATAATTTGTGCATGATCGATTTAGAGTGGTTCGAACTTCTCAATTAAGGTCTACATTCACTACTTTAGCTATCACACTAAAAATTTCCCAATTCACTAATGGATTTTTTCTTTTGAGGACAAAAAGATAACCTTACAACCCTATCTTTGCAAAGGCTAATTAAGATACTTTCTAGTTTTTCACAAGCTAAACTAGAACCTTTCCATCTATTATGAGGTCGTGACATTTGTAAACTTAATACTTCTCTAGGTGAGAGTTTACACACTTAAGCTCACTAAGATTGGACTCTAAAAATTTACAAGAGAATAAAAATAAATAAACACATTAAGACTCTTTTCTCTTAAACTTTAGGCTTAGAGGTCCATCTCTCACTTCTTGAACTGTCATTGGCTTGTATTTATAGTGTGGAATGAGTTTGTAGCCGTTTATGACCGTTGGCGATACAAAATAGCCGTTACCTACAAAAATTTCAACATTTATAACTAAAGGGATTGATCATTTTTCTCGAGAGATCTATCATTTTTCATAAAAATATGACTGTTTTGCACTTTGAGGTTGAAAGACAAAATAAAACGATTCTGTCCGCAAAGAAATTGATCCCTTGATATAGGGGATCGGTCCGTTTTACCTTGAAGACTGGAACCAGTTTTAGAAATGCAAAAACAAATCATATTAATTTTGGAAGAGTTAGGCAAAATTGAAAAAACATTTGAAACAAAATGTTCAATTTTGTTTGAACTTTAATTTTTTGAAAAATTTAGTATATCCGGTTAAGTTCAAAAATATTTTTCTTCTAATTTGGTATATCAAAATAAATATCTCAATAGATTCCCTTAAAGTATCTAGAACTGGAATTCGTAGTTCACCCATTGCAAATCTGGTCATAGTAGTAAAGTTTTTTGCCTTGTTTTGACCGGTCCTGCACTCAAAGGAGCCTCTGAGCACCGGACACGCCTGGTTCACCTCCAACTAAGTCAGAAAAACTATTGCCTACAGTTCTCTTCCCCATTTTTCAAGAATAATAAAGAATAAATCGTTGAGAATTTAGAATCGAAGCAAAGAAGATAGAAGTGTGGATTTAACCCTAGTGTTCCCCTTATATAGTCAGAGGAAACGATCTTTTAAATTCGATTTCAATTTGTGCCTCCATTTCACACCAATTATAGATCGACACGTACAATTTTTACAATGTACAAAATTACTCATTACGTTTGTTTTTAAAATGACTCCGTAATTACAACCGACGTGCTTTTTCATAATAGTCGCAAACCAAATTTCAACTACAGGTCTCGGTGCATGTCATTTTATGATACTTCCTCGACTAAGGGAAACAACCGTTCTCGAACCATTGTTGTGAAAGATTCTAATAATAATAGAGTTGTGAAAGATTAGCGTCAACCATTATCATGCCCATAAGGAAAGGATGAAGTGGGACAAGGAAGGTATGGTATATTATCTTTAAATAATGAAAAAAAGTTTATTTCCTTTTTTAAAAATAAACAAACAATTACCCCTGTCTAATCTACACAACTTTTCTTATTATTATTTATATATTTTGTACAGCTTGGGCACAAATGATCAATTGTTCCCACGTTTTGTTTTTCTTTCTTTTATAATTTCCAACCAATGAACAACCCACTATAATCAAAAGAGTTGCCGGCCACCTACCCATATCATTACTGGCAAAATACAGCACCTACTGCATTAAATTTTGTTTATTGATAGTGGGATGATATAACCTATTTATTATTTTTATCATTATTATTCTTACTATTATTGTTTAACCTTAGGTTGGATATTATTGTAGTCGAAAGCTTATTTCATTATTTAATAATGTATATTTTAATTACATTTAAACAAAATGTTTTTTTCTATTAAACATCAAATTAAATTTTGTGGCCACATGGAAGGTAAAGGTGAGAGTTGAAACTCCAAATTTTTTTAGAATTTTTCCTATGAATTTAATATAATTTTATTAAAAATTACTAATATTATTGTAAAAAATTAATATTATTTTAGAAACGGCTGAAACTTCTTTAAAAGAAATTAACACCGACCCTTTGTTTCTGTCCACTCAATAAATAAATATATATTTTTTTATTTTTTACATCACAATTTAAATTTTTGACTTCGTCACTAAATCTAATTAACTTTTTTATTCAGAAAAAATATTTGTGCTTGATAAAAATAAATAAGAATAAGATATCAATTGGTAGTGACCGTAGGGCAAGAGCTAGTTGGTGGATTAGGATGTCAATTGACATCCCCAAATCCTTTTCTTAACAATATTTTATAAAATTTATTACTGAAAATAAAATCAAGAACTTTTAAAGGAATAACACCCTTAAAAAACTGACATCGTACTATAGATTTCACGTAGTCCCCAATAAAAAAATTCTTACAATATTTTTTTGACAAATTCTAATATAATTTTAATCTTACTTAAAGGGAAGGGGAAGAGATGTTCCCAATGAGTTTAGAATTTATGGCTTAAAAAAATGAGAGAACAGTTATGAGTAGTTTGACCAGCTAGTCAATTAATTGTCAGATGTACTATTGAACGAGAGTTTAACTTAATAAGTCGATTTAATAGTATTTTTTTCTACATGATATTCAAATAATTATAAATTTTATATATAATTTTTTGGTATAATTACTGATATTTTGATTCAGAGGCTACTAATTTGAATAAAATATTGTAGAAGTTCATTATAGGGTAATGCTCTCAATCAAGCTTGTTCATTTATAATTACAAAAATTGAAGTACAGACGTTGTTTAATAGATCTAACGTCTCATACCTTATAAGAAAGATAATTTATTATATGATTTGTTATTAATAAAAAATAATATTATAAAGCAAAACATCTACTATTTTTCAATAGAACCAACTAGTCTTATTAAAAAGGGAAAACATCTAAAATTACAATAAGAGTTTACAATTATCATTGTAATCTAAATACATAATTTGGACATTTTCCTATAATATTGATATAAGAAACTAACCATTTTATATCATATAAGGACCATACATAGAAACAGTTAAAAATCCAACCAAAAGATTCGAACGGAAATTTGACTGCATTGACAAACGAACCACAAAGGAAAGATATCCACGAATGAAAACCATGTATCCAAATTCAATCCAAGGGTCCAACAAAGGAAAGATCAACATGATAACAAATAAGCGTCATCTTGAGCAGTTCCAACCATGAAAAAAAAAAGAATGACCAAACGACCGACAAAGAAGACTGAAAACATGTCATAAAGGTAGAAAAAAACGTATGATAAAAATAAAAAAAACATATTATAAAGACAGATTTATTCTTATTAAAAATTAAAAACAAAAGATAAACAAATGTAGAAAATAAAAAAGTAAAGAAAAATAAAATGTATCGATGATCGAAAACTAACATTAAAATTAATGTTGCTATCGACTAAAATAAATATAAAAAAAAATTTAGGCGACCCTCATAGAAAACATCTGTCATTTTTCTCTTCACTATTAGTTCATTTTTATTATTTTACATGAGTTCTCGATCTTATAAAATGCAATTGGAGCAATTATGATGCATGGGGCACATATTATATTTATAAGGAATAATTTAAGATCAGAATATTTGTTTTTTTTTTTACATAAGAATATTTGTTTTATCACTGGTTATTGTCACATTGCTCTTTGTTTATTTTAACTGTCATTTTCTGTTTAAAATGTTGAAACAATAATTGAAATAAAAGTATGTGGAATTTACTAGATCTAGGCTCTATATCTAATTGATGATGACTCATCCTTAGCATAAGAAAAACTACAATGATAATTATATTCAACCATTAACTAATACAGGGTTAATAGTATCCGAGAGCCTCAAATGTTTGAAAATAGTTAATATGGTTCCTCAACTTTTTTTACACTAAATGTGATCTTTAAACTAAGAATGACTGTTACGATGTTGTTGTGACAGTTCATGATAGATGATAATGTGGTAAGAAGGGTTTAATTGATTTCTTGTTGAGTTCGAGAGATTAATTATTTTTTAAAAAAGTTTGAGGATTTATTTAATATTTAAACAAGAAATTTAAAGCTATGAAATCATTTAAAATATGCAACTAGTGACTATGTAACTATAACTTATTTAAGCTAACACGTAATGCATGCATTAAAATTGCACAATCAACATATTGCAAGGTTCAAATGAAATAAGAGCCTCATTATTTGATTTCCAAGCATGATTAAACATATTTACGACAACATCCCTGAATCTCTTAGTCCTTGCACCAGTGATAGGTCTCTTGGGCAATTCTTCTAGATCTTGCTCGGCCATGTTCACATCAGTTATCATTTATTTTTAATTTCATCAATTTAGCATTCGAACTCCTAAAATTAAATAAATGTTACCATTTAACCGAGAGAAACCATCGACGACCGTTAGACTGATGATATTTCAATTAATTGTGATGATATTCATGTCATGTGTGAGTGATGAGGTGGTGTAAAAGCTTAATTGATTATTTTGGTCTAGTTTAAGTGCTTAATTGCTTGTTATACAAATTTCAAGTGCTTTTTTAATCTTTAAGTAAAAAAAATTTCTTAAATATGCAAAATAAATAAATATTAAAATTTACGTAAAATAAAAATATTAAAATTCAAAAAATAAGTAAAACTTTTAAAAATATATCAGAAGTTAGAATATGGTAAATTATTAATTATTAAAAAATAATTCATATTTTTTACGTTTAAAAAATTAAACATTTTCATCATAAAATTCTTTTATTGTCTCTCGTTCGTATGTGTCCATTGTTATTTCTTAAATATATTTTCAGTGGAATCAAGTGTGCATTAGAGGAACAATGACTTTTGAAGTTCCTATAGTTTCATAATGATACGGTAGAGTTTGTACTAAAGTGGTATTCATCAATCTTATTTTGAATCTCAAATCTTGATTTCTCAGATGCAATAAGATGAAATTGATTCGAGTTTTTTTCACAGTAGAATAAGATTATTGAGGCCCAAAATAAAATGAATGAGCATCAATTTGGTGTAGAAGATCGAAAACGAATTTCAGTTTTATTGCTACTCTAATGCAATGTGATTCCACTGAAAAACATATTCAAAGAATAACGGTAGACTCAAGCCGACGAGAGATAGTCAAAGACTTTTTCGATGAAATGTTCAATTTTTTTTTAAAAAAATTATAAAATTTATTTTTTAAAAATTTATTATTTTCTAAATTTTGATATTTTTATTTTATAAATCTTACTTTTTATGAAATTTTTAATAGTGTGTTTATTTGTAATATTTCTTTTTTGAATATTTCAATAATTTTAATATTTTTTAAAATAAAATTTAAAATAATCTAATCAAATCGAACTTCTATTAATTTCACTTGTAAAATCTTTGAATTCCATTATTCAATTACATAGATTTTGGAGTTTTTTATTTTTGGTTTAAGCCAAAGTATCTCCCGTCAATACAATGACTAATGCCATTGTTGCGGGTGCTCTCACTAAGAAGTTAACAGTTGGTTATAAAAATAATCTATTTTTATTAGTAGAAATCGAACTCTTGATCTCGTGATAAATGGATGAAATATACTCCATTACTTTTTCACAGTGACTATTGGCCTTATTGAAAGTCCAATTCGCCAACCAATTTGTTCAGCGAAAGCACAACCATAGAATGCTCAAAGTCGTAAACAAGCTAGCAGTGGAAATTATTTTATAAGTATATTTAATTTTACTCTAAACTTTAAATTTAAATTTTTATTCCTAAAATCTTAAATTTGAACTCTTTAATTTTAAAGTCTAATCTTAATTCTAAATTCAAAATCTTACAATATAGACTCTAAACTAAACCTCTAAACTCTAAATTAGACACATTTGTGAAAAAATAATGCCTAATAAGAAAAAATTCTAAAATTTTATCAAATAATATAAACAAGGTTAATTTTATCAAAATAAAAAATATATAACTTAAAGGCATAAAGTCAAAAAATGTCCAAACGTTTGATTGAATAGACACTTTGGCTTTTATTCTTTTTTTGGAGCAATTCAACCCTGAACGTTTCATTTTAGGTCAAAATGACCCATCTGCAGATGAAAACTATCAGTTAACAGGCAGTAAATGGCTTGAAATGACGGGACAAACCTATATGGCAATGCACGCTGACATGACAATACCATATAGACAAATGTGAGTCAAAAATAATTTTATAAAATTATATAAAATATAAAATAATTTTTTGCTGACTTATTATTCTATTAAGTCATTTCAAACTGTTTACCATTAGTTTTCTAACAAATTTCATCCGTAGAAGAGCTATTTTGACCCAAAATGAAACATTGATGGTTGAATTGCTCAAAAAAGAATATGACCCAAAGTGACTAATCAGTCAAATGTTTGAGGTATTTTTTGACTTTATGCCTAACTTAAAAATTAATAAAAATAAAAAAATTGAACCGATAATATATTAATTTCACTTGCGAAATCTTTAAATTTCATTATCAATTTGGTGAAAGAAATAAATTCAATTGCATTGGAGCTTTACACGTGACCTTATTAAAAGTCCAATTATTCAGCGAAATCAACAACCATAGGATGTTCAAAGTTGTAAACGATCTGTAACTTGCTTGGCTACGCAAACCCCAAAAAAAATCGCAAGCACAATATTGATATTTTATATCGTAAAATAGTAAAAAAAAATTATCATAAGCAAGGATCGATCCTCTCTTTTCCTATAAATAAAGGGAAATCTTGAAAAGATATTTGCATAAAATCAGCTTCTATCTTTTCTTCCCCAGAAATGAAGGCTTGCTATTGCTTTTCAATGTCTCGATTTCTTTTAATTGTTCTTGTCTCATTTCCATGGCCAAATTCAGCATGTTCCCATGTCAACAATTTTCTTGATTGCCTTCATTCTTTTCCTTCCAAAGACATATCTTCCATTTCCAAGGTGATTTACACCCAGAATAATGCTTCTTACGCATCTGTGTTGAACTCAACCATTCAAAACCTTAGGTTCTCAACTCCAACAACACCAAAACCTTTGGTTATTGTAACACCGCTGCAAACTTCTCATATCCAAGCAACAATCCATTGTTCAAGAATTTATGGCCTCCAGATTCGAATTCGAAGCGGCGGCCATGATTTCGAAGGGCTTTCTTATGTCTCTCAAGTTCCATTTGTTGTTCTTGACTTGGTTAATTTACGATCAGTTGAGATTGATATAGAAAAGAAAGTTGCATGGGTTCAATCCGGTGCAATTCAAGGTGAGTTGTACTATGAGATTGCTAAAAAGAGTAGAACCCTTGCCTTTCCCGGTGGTATTTGCCACACCGTTGGCATTGGTGGGTACTTGAGTGGAGGAGGATACGGTTTATTGCTTCGAAAATATGGTATTGCAGCGGATAACATAATCGATGCTGTGTTGATTGATGTTAAGGGAAGGATTCTGAACAGGAAATCCATGGGAGAAGATGTATTCTGGGGCATTCGAGGTGGTGGAGGTGGGAGCTTTGGAGTCGTCCTTTCATGGAAACTAAAGCTTGTTTCGGTTCCGAAAACAGTGACGGTTTTCAACATTAGAAAAACCCTGGAAGAAAACGCCACGGAACTGGTTCATCAATGGCAAACCGTAGCCCCCAAGCTTCCTCCCGAAACATTCTCGGTTGTTACAATGAGGAAGGTGAGCCAAAATGGCAGACCGACTGTTCAAGCTTCTTTTAGTTCTGTTTTTCTAGGAAAATCTAATAAACTGGTTCCCTTGATGACAGCTCGGTTCCCAGAGCTGGGGTTAATGAAGAAAGATTGCATTGAAATGAGTTGGGTTGAATCCCTTCTTTTTATTGGGCTAATCCGAAACAAATCCATTGAAGTTTTAGTGGACAGGAGTTTTAAATCACCTCTCAATGCTCCATCATTCAAAACTAAACTGGATTATGCCAAAAACCCCATTCCAGAATCTGCTTTCAAAACGATTTGGTCAAAGCTTTTAGAAGAAGATGCAGAAACAGGCGTGATGGGTTTCACTGCCTATGGAGGGAAAATGGAGGAAGTTCCAGAATCTGCAACGCCATTTCCGCACAGAAATGGGAATTTGTTCCATATTGCGTATAACGTGGGGTGGAGTGGAGAAGAGAACATGAAAACACGAAGGTATGTGAAATGGATGAGAGAATTATACAGTTTGATGAGTGCATTTGTTTCGAAATCTCCACGAGAAGCATATGTTGGTTATAGAGATAATGACATCGGAACTAACGACAAAGATACAAGTTATGGTTCAGCAAGTGTTTGGGGTCGGAAATATTTTAAGAGTAATTTTGATAAATTAGTTCATGCGAAGATGATGATTGATCCACACAATTTCTTCAAGCACGAACAAAGCATTCCTTCAAGTTTTGCCTGAATCTAAGAAAAGGTGTTGCAGGAATAAGGTGTTTTGTGGCCTTTTAAGACAAATCTAAAGAACAAGATTTGGGTGTGTTTTGTACTTGTTACGATTATTTCAATTTGTATTTGTAGTTTTCTGGTTTTTATTAATAATAAAAGTGCCTTTATGGCTTAAGAACATACATAGGATTCATTTATATTAATATAAAATTAATTTAATTTCATAGGTATTTGTAATTTCTAGTTATTTTATCTAACACTTATATTTTGTTTATGTAATATAGTTGTGTTGATGATGAATGTTGTCAAATTATTTGTATAATTAATCTTATTCGGTCTATTGATTGATTTATCTGAATTGAGTATTGTAGATAGGGGACGATCCTTTCAATTCAATTTGCTCCGTCTAAAAAAAATTAACGTTAATTAAAAGGTCTAATGTTTCATCCCGCTAAACCGATTGTTGATATAAACTAAAATTCTTGAAATAAAATGACAACTATAACGAGAACTAAAACAATTGACATAAATTTTTATAAATCGTAGATTAATATAGATTTCATTTGCTTCTTTTTTACTTTAGAATTAAACTACACCAGATACCATTGAACTTTAAGTTTAATATCGATGATACCACTGAACTAAAGATCAATACTATTTTAGCATTGAACTATAGTTTAGACTTCAATTATACCACAATACCATTAAAATCCCTCCATATCATCGCACACAGACCGTTAAGATTCGTCCATGGCATCGATTTTAATAGCCTAGTTAGTTCTTTTAATGCTCTTTCTATCAATGTGTATGGACTTTACCCTCGGGAGGTGGCTAGATTGTACATTGATGAGATCATGATATTGCTTGGTGTGTCATCTTTGATCATTTTGGATAAAGATCCTTGATTCATTTTGAAGTTTTAGAAGAAGTTTAAGGAGCCTTTGAGTACACATTTGAACTTCAGTACATCCTTTCATTCGTAAATGATGGACAGTCTGAGAGGATCACTCAGATCTAAGAGGACATGTTCCGCTGTTGTATCATTGACTTTGAGGATAGTTGGGAGGGACATCTTTCATCGGTAGAGTTTGTGTACAAAATAGCTTTCAGTCAAACATCCAGAGGGCACCGTTTGAGGCATTGTATGGTGGTAGGTGTAGAAAATTGTTGCGGTGGACTGAGCTTAATGAAGGGAAGATTGTGAGTCTCTATTTCATTAAACAAATGAGGATAAGGTTTAGTTGGCCCAAGATATATTAAAGGCAGCCTTTGACGTGCAGAAATTTTATGCGGATTTAAAGCATAGAGACATAGTGTTTGTTGTTGGTGATGAATCTTCTTCAAGGTGTCACCTTGGAAGAAGGTGTTACACTTTGGACGCAAAGGGAAGTTGATCTCAAGATTTTATTGGGTCTTATGAGGTACTTAAGAAAGTTTGACCGGTGACTTGTCATCTAACATTTCCACCTAAGAGCATAATGATATTGTGTTCATGTGTCAATGTTTAGACAGTACCATTTAGAACCTTCCCATATTATCTTAGATAAGTCAATTGAGGTGAGCATCGACCTGACTTATGAGGATGAGCCGTTGAGAATTCTTGCAAGAGTGGTCAAAGAATTATAGAAAAAAATGGATATCGCTAGCGAAAGTCATTTGGAGTTACCATGTCATTGAGAAAGCTACTTGGGAGATGGAAGATTCCATAAGACTTTAGTATTCGCACCTAAGGTAAATTTCGAGGATGAAATTTTTATTTAGGATGTGAGAATTGTAACGACCTAGAATTTTGAGTAAGTGATAGAGTGTTAACTCGACCTCTGGAATAGATAGTTTATTAGGGCATTTGGATCTCTTGGGCTAAGTTTGAGCCTTAAGGGATGAGACTTCAGCTTGAATCATCTTAAAAATGGGAGTTTTGTTTAAAAATAATATCAAAGGGAGTAATTTGAGCCTTTTAGGATTTGAAGGTTGTACAAGTCTTAACTTCTTCTTGCCTTAATGTGGATACAAATGGAACAAGTTGAGTTCATTTTTTCCTACCTCTCATCTTTCCTTGTCTCATTACATTATCTTTTTTACAAAAATCGTAGTAGCCAAATACTAAAAATTCCAACTTTATCTTTCTAACAAATTATCCGGGATTTGTGAGAGTAAGAATCTTGATCTCCACCTAAAAAGGTCCAAGAAAAGCTGATGACCTTTCATGAAAGGTGGTGTAAAGCTTCTTGAGGATTTTAAGGGGTTACTCTTGAAATGCTTTTTCAGATCATTTTAATATTATTTTTACAACCTAAATCCGTTTCCTTACTCTCCTTAATCTACTGTTTATGTTAGTAATTAGTAGTATGCTTTCTTGATTAGTGCAAGAGTTTGGAGAGTCCTCTAGTGCAAAAGAGAATAAGAAGGTTAGAGAGCTGAATAAAGGAGCTCCCTTTGTGACTTATTGAATGTAGCACACTTCTAACTTTAAAGTGCTTCCTATAATTCATAAATATAATGTTTTGTTTGTTGGTATGATTGCGTATTGAGCGATTTTAGTGCAAACATGTTTAATGATAAAAGTACTTATTTGTTGTTGAAAAGTTGTAAAAATAGTGTTAATCAACCCTAAAATACTTTCATAAGCTTTTTTAATCAACTAGGGACTTGTAACTAGCATGTAAAAATTGTTTGGATATGATTTTTGGGCCTTAAATAGGCTTTTCTAGGTTCTAGTATCGATAATTGTTTATACGATATTGATACCTTATAAACATATGCTTAAAGAGATATTTTTATGGGTGAGTATCGATACTCCATTATTGTGATTTTGATATTGTTCATCTAGTATTGATACCAAGGAGGTTCGATACTCGTATCGAAATATCAATACTTGTTATTTGGTATTGATACTCATATAGGAGTATGAATATTCATTGGTCAGAATCAATACCCATAGAAGAATATTGATACCCACTATATATAAATTGGTTAATATCCATGTAAAAATCTTAGTAATGATTCGATAGGTCTAAAAAACATTTATAAGCTATTAAATGACTAAGTTACTCTTGTAAATAACGTACTAAGGAATAGAAGCGATAATCAAATATTGTGTTTGGTAGTCCGTAGTAAGTCTTATTCAAACTAATCCGAGTGATGATTGTGTGTGGCCTTATGGGCATTGTTTGGTTTTGTTACATGTTGTAATGTGGGATTCAGATACTTGATAATCGTGTTGCATCACTAATGATTTTAAGTTGTGTGGATGTATGCATATAAAGCTACGTAATACCAAGTCCCATTCGATAGTATCTGACACTATGTGACACCAAGTACATTTATAAGTGGTACAACTTGACTCTATGTGACACCATGGGTCACTACCCCAATATCTAAGTTGTGTGGTCATTATATGATTATGATACTTACCTATGTGGAAATTATTGTTATGTGGTTAATGGCATGTTTAGCATGGTTAGCCAAACAAGGATGCTACGTGATGATACTCTTGTCTCTCTACGTATGCTTATCTTGCATGATTATGGTTCTGAATTACAAAAGTATAGTAGAGTATAAGTGTACTATTGAACTTGTAAGAAAGTTTTTGTTCGTAAGTTAGTAGCTTTTGTTCATGTCGAGGAGTAGCATCAAACATCATCTAGTTTACAGTATGATACTTGAGTTTTAGTGGGTTATGTGTTGAAGTTTGAATTATAGTATTTTGATATAACAAATATTTGCAAAAATATTTTTGGAATTGATCAAATATTTTAAAAAATAATTCAAAATCCACAAAACTTGAAAAAAAATATGTTCAAAAATATTTTTTTTAAGTGTTTTGGCTCATTTCTCAATTCAATACATTTTCAAAGACTCAAAACGACTTAATTCTTGAAAATCGAGGAGCAGAGTTTCCAAACTTTGTAATGAGTTTGGAAACTCTTATAGAAGTTTTGAAATTCCTACAAGAGTTTCCATACTTCTAATTTCAGACATTTTTTAAATTTCGAAACTTTGGGTTCCAACGGTCAAATTTTTAAATTGGACTCAAAGAGTTTCAATACTGAGTTGTTTCAAAATTTATGTGCAGTAGAGAATTAAATACACAAGAATTCTTCATCAAATGACTATAAACAACTAAAAACTCATTTCACGCCATAAAAGCACCTCAAGAACACATGAAAGAATGTTACTACACCTATCCGAGCTTAAAGATCAAGGGGAAAAGAGTTTCAATCTTCATTCTTTTATTTTTCTCTTGTACATAGTGTATAAAACTTTATTGTATCTCTTTAGTGTTCATTCTTTGTGAGCATAAACTTTAAAAATACCCACCTAGAGAGGTATCTCCTGTTTACACAAACCCAACCTTGTAAAAGGAGATGTTCTAGTTTAGCCTTAGAAAAATTAGAGTGGTTCTATCTTAGCCATTGTAAAAGATAAGACGAGAGGTTTCTATCTAAGCCTTGAAAATATAGTGTTGTAAAGGTTAAACTTTGTCCTTGAAAGGGAGGCTTAATGAGGCAGCCCAATGTTGCTGCCAGGCGCTTGCATTAAATCCCCGTTTGGTACATCCTTATTTTTTGTCTCGTCTCTTTCGACATATATGTTCAAAAAATTCTCTGAGATTGCTATGGAATTTCACTTGTTGATGCAGGTTGATACTCACAGTAATCTTGGCAATTTAATGAAAATTCAAGGTTTTGTGCAAGAGGTAAGGGAAAGCCAATGTCATCTTTTCCCCTCGGATTGTTTGTCTGATGTTGTTTGTTTTGTGGTGCTCTACACTGCAAATATTGTTCGTGATTAGTTTGACTGTCTTTGTGATATATACTAAATCATGTCTGCTTCAGAAACTTCATTTAGAATCCTGTTCCTGTTGACTGGAGTACGGTGTTGTTCCATTTGCATCTTTCTCCCACTAAGTGATTCTTATTGACTCCTGAGTCCTGAACTGGTATAGATGCAAGTTTTTGCTACAAGAAATTGGTCTCTCTTCCTCTTTTGGGAAAGATTTAGATCCTTTTATGATTATGTTAAAAGATGTGGTGCCATGTACTGTTTTTTGTTGATCGTGGTGACTTAAATCCTGCCTGTGAAATGTTGAGACCTTGGAACCCATGCTGACATGGAGACTTTAAAGTCCTGATTTCTACTCTTTTGTGTTTATTTGTGCTAGTCCTTTTATCATAGCTGACTTCTGATGTGTTTATATTAACAAGACAGGGCAATGCCTGCATGATTTTGTTTGGTTTGTGTCTTTTTGCTTATTTTAAAAACTCTTTGATTAATTCTGCTTATAGGCTTGCAATTGCTACCTTGAGGCGCTACATATACAACCAAATTTTGCAATTGCATGGTCCAATCTTGCTGGGCTTTTCATGGAGGTTGGTGACCTTAACAGGGCACTTCAATACTATAAGGTACGTGTTCCATACTGTAATGAATTGTGGGATCAGTCTTCAGGCCTACAATTCATTCCAAAAGATCTTTTATTGTTCTCTGATATTGGGTTTAACAGGTGATATTAGGTCTCTTGCTTGATTTTGTAATTTGCATCATATTTGGGCTTTTCTTGTAAAAAAATTTTTTTGGCTCTTGCTTTAGTATGAAATTTGTATCAATTGGTTGATGGGTTTGAGTCTTGAGTTTAATGAAGACATTCATTAGTTTTGGTTGAAAAACTATTTAAAACTAATATCCTGGATAAAAAGAACAAGAAACATTCTCCCCCCCCCCCTCTCTTTAAATATATAAATTTATTATAATTTCTGATTCACTTTAAAAGATGTGTCCATGTATATGCATCTTACTTTTGGACTCTTTTTAGCCAACTCTGAGTATCCAAAAGTTTGGGCAAATGGCGAGTCAGAACCTTAGTCTCATATCCAAGACTCTGTAACTTCATTCACAGCTCTTTCATATATTTTTCGCTAATTTATATTTTTACTATTCAATCAACTGTTATGTTTGTGATTTGTTCATGTAGATCATGTCTACCAAGCTTTAACTCAATTGAAACAATTTAATTGCAATGACATTTAGAACACTTTCAACTGTGTAATTATGAAGCTTAAGACAGTTCTTTGCTATTATGTATCAATATGGGTAATAAATACCTAATGTATAATTATTGGGAATGTAACTTCTTATTCTGGCTGCAGAACAGATTCTGATCCTTGTGCTAGAAATTAAAAGTCGCCAATTTTTTTTTCTAGTACCCTACAAGTTACAGAATCTCGGTTGGATCTAGAAATAAGCATTTTAACACTAACTTTTTGACTTGGATCTAGCAGTCTTTTGGCTATCATGAAGGTTGGAATGAATTCTGAACAAATTAAGAGCTTAGGTAAGTTATGAAAGAGAAAGCAAGCTGTTTCCCAAGAAAATTAAGAGAGGAGCAATCAACATTGAAACAAAAGGGCATCAGAGATAGATCTAACAAACTTGTGACAGGACATAAAATAACTCAGAGCAGGAGTTCGAGTTTTCTTCTTCTTTTGGTTTTATACAGATCGATCCGTGTTGTTAATCACAAAACTGAACTTTCTAGATAATGTGGTAACTTGTTGAGTTGAAATTGAGGCCTACAGTTCTAATTTTCCAACAACAGAGGTTATTTTCTCTAAAAACGATAAAAGTGTTTATAAGCATAAGATACACACATACACACATGCTACCTATATCCTTGATTTCAAGGGCTCAAGGTACACTGTACTTACTAGAACCCTTATATTCCCTGAGACAAGATTTAAGTGCTTACCTGAGTGAAGTAAGGTGCAATGTGTATGGTGTATATATGGATAGCTATATAATTATGATAATAAACTAAAATGTAATCGATTTATCCTACAAAACATGCAAAATCTTTTTAAGTAGAAAGTGATATTATATTGTGTTTACTTGTAAAGGTGTACGTAATTTTAAGTTCAGTAGGTAAATTGAATAAAAAAACATAATCATTGTTTGACTACCAATATATGTATGTCATATAAGTAAATGCAATTTTGCATTCAAAGCTGTAGGTATTTTTGAATTCTATGCTGTATCTAATATTTCTATTTGCTTCTGATATTTTAGCTGATCTTCTCTGTGTAATCTTATCAATTTACTGGAAGCTGTGAGACTTAAACCAACATTTTTTGACGCCTACCTAAACCTTGGAAATGTTTATAAGGTAAGCTATAATCTATTATGCTAGTTAGGTTGGGTAGCTGCAATGTGAGGCAGGTATCTGGAGAAAAAACACATTCTTTTGCCTTTTCCAGGCTTTGGGAATGCCTAAAGAGGCCATTGTATGCTATCAACGAGCAGGTGCGACCAGATTATGCTATGGCCTATGGTAAGTTGTGACATC
Organism: Hibiscus mutabilis; assembly: GCA_019671005.1. NCBI lineage: Eukaryota > Viridiplantae > Streptophyta > Magnoliopsida > Malvales > Malvaceae > Hibiscus > Hibiscus mutabilis. The sequence goes on along the minus strand of CM033713.1, from coordinate 5,316,643 downwards.
TGTATGACTGTCCTTCACTATGGACACCTGTGTATTTTGTGGTATAATTGCCACTCTAAAATTGTTGCTTCTAACTTTTACTAATGAGATTTTTGTTGCTTTATTATAGGCCACCCTTTTATTGAATTTATGCAACTATCAAAACATGTAGGCACTCTAAAATGCCTCTGGGGCTATGTAAATTTATCTTTTTCAAGTTAACATCTTTAAGCAAGCATGATGTAGTAAGACCACTTTGTAGAGGCTTACTTTCAGGCTTTAGAGGTACATTTGTTTTTTTAGAATTTCTAAGTGGATGGAATTCAATATTTGAATTAGCATAATCAATGATCAAGGTTTATGAATGTAGAAAATCAAATCATGAGTCTGTCTTGGACTCTTGGGCGCTATAAATAGCAACTGATCAATGTTGGAATTTGCGTTATTAGGTCTTGTATAGGGAACTATTGGAGTTGTTCACAGGTCTAAAACAGTGCTAAACTTTAGGGAATTGCTACAGAGACCTAGATTTTCCTTGTAGATCTTGTGTGGTTCATTGCATAACACTAATCTCTGGTGCATGACATTTAATTCCAAAGTGGAAACTACAAAAATAGTTTCAACTCTTAAAATCTGACTAAAATACAAGTAAAGCTGAATCTCACATTTCTATTATTAAATTAAGAATTTTATCATCAATAAAGTGTCTATTCAAAGTCCTTACCATGTCTACCAAGTAAAGCCATATCTCACATTTAAATATCACATACCTGTCCTTGTAAACTTTAGGCATGTCTTTTAAATAGAAGTTATGAGGAGTTGCCGCAGTTTGTGTCTTACACAATGATTTCCAAATTTAACCAATGTTGTTAAGCAATCATACTTTCTGCAGGAAATTTGGCTAGTATTTATTTTGAACAACGAAACCTGGATATGGCTATTCTCAACTACAGGAGAGCCATTGCTTTTGACTCAGGATTCTTGGAAGCATATAACAACTTGGTTGGTCCTATTTCTTTCTTTGGATTGATTGCTAATTTAGTACGTACTAATTCTTCTGATTTCTGCGGCCACTCTTTCTTGACATGTTAAAAATCAGGGCAATGCTTTGAAAGATGCTGGAGGTGTTGATGAAGCAATGCAATGCTATAGGGTAGGGTTGTTTTAGCTATGAGGTTCTGCTATCCTTCTGGTTTCTTTCTTTATCATGCCTTTCCAGATTTTATTCTGATTGTGTCTATTGTGTTATGAAGCAATGTCTTACCCTGCAACCTAACCATCCTCAGGCACTTACAGACCTGGGAAATATATATATGGAATGGTTTGTAGTGCATTGACTATTCTTTTGTTGAATCATTCTGGTTGTGTTAGTAGGATTTCATCACGAGGTAATAATTCTTATTTGTAGGAATATGTTGAGTGCTGCTGCTTCATGCTACAAGGCAACTTTGTCTGTAACTACAGGACTTTCTGCTCCTTTCAACAATTTAGCAATCATTTACAAACAGCAGGTAGGTGTATCTTCTCCTTCGAACACTCATTGTTTATATACGCTGCTGATGTATTTCTTTTTCTCTTCTTTTAAGGGTAATCTAGCAGATGCTATATCTTGTTACACCGAAGTTCTTCGTATTGATCCTATGGCTGCTGATGCACTTGTCAACCGTGGAAATACATATAAGGAGAGTGGAAGAGTAAATGAAGCCATTCAAGACTACATACAAGCAATTAAAATTAGGCCAGAAATGGCTGAAGCTCATGCAAATTTGGCTTCAGCTTACAAGGACAGGTATGTGATATTTAAATGGAGTTTTTTTCTTCTCTATGGATTCATGCTTGCTTCAATATCTTCTGCTTTTAACATTTTGCAGTGGGCATGTTGAGACTGCGATAAGAAGCTACAAGCAGGCACTGGTTCTTCGCCCTGATTTTCCAGAAGCAACTTGTAACCTTCTGCACTCTTTACAGGTATAGACCATCAGGGAATGAAATTATGACAGCAACTTGAGGTCATTTATCACTTGGTTTTTGGTTCTTAAATGTCGACAAGTTCGAGATAATGCTGATCTCATCTATTGGTGGTAGTAATTACTGAAGTGCAATTTTAACAAACTGGAATATTTCATTTACCCTTGTTTGTGAGTCAACAGATAGTGTACTTGGGCACGCTTGCCACTGCTACTTCTACTTTACTTTACAGACTAAGATAAATACTAACTAGCATTTACATAGGAATCAGAACTCTAATATACTAACAACAAAGGTTCTAATTCCTTAATTTATGCCTTTTTTCTTGCTTAGTTCTGTTGGTATTTGATCAAATGGTCCCTGGATAATGTGAAATGACAAAGGGAGAACAGAGTTGTGCACTTTTATCTGTCTGGTTATATGCAAAATAGATTTATGGTTTGACAGTCCATTTTTTTTACCGGAGATTATATCATATTAGCTGCCTTGCTTAACTCAGTTTATTTTTTTTTTTCTGTTTGCACTTATTAATGATACATCCTTGGTTAGTGTGTTTGTGAATGGGATGATCGGGAGAATAAGTTTATCGAAGTTGAAGGCATACTCAGGAGACAGATTAAGGTTCATGCTCAATCTGCTTTAAAGCTCTACTACTCCTTTTCCTTTGGCTTTGTTGTCTTGCTTTGAATTCCCTTTCTAGTTGATTCCTTGCCTAGAAGCATTGACTGTTTGTTTTACCTTCAGACGTCAGTTATTCCTCGTGTGCAGCCTTTCCATGCAATAGCCTATCCTATTGATCCAATGCTTGCTCTAGAAATCCGGCAAGTTGGTTGATTGTTTTGGATGTAATTAGAATATGAACTTTACAGATCGCTATCTGATTTATTTTGGTTTTTGTAGTCATAAATATGCGGCACACTGCTCTATTATTCTTCCCGTTATTCTCTACCTCCTTTCTACTATCCTGCACCCTTCCCTGCTGAGAGTGGCAATGGATGCCTTAGGGTGGGGTATGTTTTGAGATCTCTCTTCCTTTGTATCTCTCTTTTCTCCCTCTCCCTGGTCCTTTCTAGGCACTATGGCTTTTCAAATATGTGAGTAGTGATTTTGGCAACCACCCCCTATCTCATCTTATAGGCTCAGTGTTTGGCATGCACAACAGAGAAAATGTTGAGGTTTGTAGAATTTTCTCCTCACTTATGACCCTAATAAGTCCATCTGGCTTTTCATATATATTCTATTGTTTGTTCTGCACATGATAGAACTACTTGTTTGCAGGTGTTTTGCTATGCATTGAGTCCAAATGACGGAATAACGTGGAGGTTACGTATACAGTCAGAAGTGGAGCACTTCATAGATGTATCATCTGTGTCCTCTGATATGATTGCAAAGATGATAAATGAGGATAAAATACAAATTCTTGTCAATCTCAATGGTTATACTAAGGTAAACTTTTTCTATTTGGTAATTCAATTGAAACTCATGACTATGGGGAAAAGAAATACGTTTGCTTACATCTGGTTTCGCTTGATTGGGAGGATGAATACCTTCGTGAACCGAAATTTTTAAACGCTTGTTGTTTCTGCTCTGATCTCATTGGGATTTTATTTATTTGTTTAATTGCTTTTGAATATGATATTTCAGGGAGCAAGAAATGAAATATTTGCAATGCAACCTGCTCCTATTCAGATTTCTTACATGGGATTTCCTGGGACTACTGGTGCATCATATATACATTATTTGGTCACTGATGAGGTTAGAGAACAATAGGTCATTGTTTAGTTAAACAAGTTCATCCTATTTTGTTTTTGTCTCTTTTTTTTTTTTTGCTTTTTTAACGTCATTTGCGCTTTTGTATTGCAGTTTGTTTCACCTCTTCGCTTTTTTCATATCTACTCTGAGAAGCTTGTACACCTTCCTCATTGTTACTTTGTAAATGACTATAAACAGGTTAGAATTGGTTCCTTTTCTCTGCATGTTCTAAGTATCATGTTTTTTGTCTGGGTTCCTTATTCTCTTCTTAGCATTGCAATTATCACTAGAAAAACCTTAATGTCTTGGATCCAAACTGCCTGCCCAAGAGATCTGATTATGGGCTACCAGAAGACAAATTTATCTTTGCATGTTTCAATCAGCTGTACATGATGGATCCTGACATTTTCCGCACATGGTAAATATTTGCCAGTCTTTTATCCCGTTTTATTTGCTTGTTTATCTTCATACGTAAGTCTTGTTGCAAACAATCTCAGGTGCAATATTCTTAAGCGTGTTCCAAATAGTGCTCTTTGGCTGCTTCGATTTCCAGCTGCTGGCGAAATGAGACTTCGTGCATGTAGGTGTTCTAGTGTCTCAGCTTCTGAATTCTTAGATCGTCTATTAATCTCTTCTGCACCTGTCAATTATGCCTTGAATTATTATTAGTCGTTGGTATTAAAATAGTTGGTACTGTTGTGATTCAGATGCATCTCAACATGGTGTGCAACCTGATCAGATTATTTTCACAGATGTTGCCATGAAAAGTGAACATATCAGACGCAGTGCCTTGGCAGATCTCTTCCTTGATACGTAATTATTAAATTAATGCTCGAACTTCTTTCTTTTTCCTGCAAACTTGAGATAAGCAGATCCCTTAAATTTTAAATTGGTTAGGCACAAGAAAATTTTATGGCCTACATTTTTTGACTTGTGCTTTTATCTTTGTTTTTGAGAAGAACATTATGCAATGCACACACAACAAGCTCAGATGTTCAATGGGCTGGTCTTCCAATGGTGACCCTTCCGCTTGAAAAGATGGCAACTAGAGTTGCCGGTTCATTGTGTCTGGCGAATGGCGTTGGGGAGGAGATGATTGTCAGCAGGTATGTGAGATCGATGATCTAATCAAGGAGCAAAGAGCATTTTCATTGACAGAAACATAGCATGGATTGGAAAGGTTTTTCTTCAGTTATGGATTTAGCTCCCTAGCCTTCTTTGAGGAAAATAGTGAAAGGTTTCTTAGCCTCTCTTCATACTTCAGAGCCAATAACACACCCTCAGAATATAATAGTAGTAATAACAAGCTGAGGTTAATGTTAAATGGACTTTGGGTCTTTATGTTGATAAAAGCTGACAGGAGTACGTGTTTACCTGCCTGCCCGTAACTTCTTGTCAGGATAAACCATAACCGTGGTCTTTAGCACTGTGCCATTCTAGATTCATTGAATGAAATGGGTTGCTGATAAAAATAAAAATGAAGGGGGTTAGCAAGGAAGCCTTTTGGGAGGGGGGGGGGGGGTTCAAAGAACCAAAGAGAATTCTCTAGTCCATGTGCTTACTCGTCTGAGTTAAGAAGCATTTCAAGCTATTTCTTCGTTTTTCTTCTCTTCTTGCTGATTGGTGCCTTTTCCATTTCATATTTTTTGCCAAATTATTCAAAGTTTGAAAGAATATGAAGAGAAAGCTGTCTCACTTGCTCTCATCGTCCAAAGCTCCAAGATCTTTCGAATAAGCTCAAAGCAGCCCGAATGACTTGCCCTCTTTTTGACACAGCCCGCTGGGTGAGCATTTAATCTTTTGTTTATTATTTGCTACAGACTTTTTTTCTTCTAATGCCATCATGTAAAGCTTGCCTCAATAAACTTGGGATTTGTATTCCTGCTGACATATAACCATGAATTCATCAATGCCAACAACTTTTGACTTTTAATCCATAATTTCAGGTGAGGAACCTCGAGCGGGCCTACTTTAAGATGTAGAATCTGTACCGCTCAGGTCAGCAACCGCAACCCTGTAGAGTAACAGGGAATAATCAAGAATTTCCTTGTGACAGATAGGTGTTGGGACATCTAAAAACAGCTTTGTAGAAAACGCCAAGGGCATTGCAGATAAGCTAGAAAGAAGACCCTTCAGATGTTAGGGCAGTATATTGTTCATCCAGAAAGTTAATTTGTTGTGGAAACTCACTTTCTAATTGTTAAGATAACCTAACCTATGTCAAAAATGTAAACAAGGATATTAAAATATGAATGTGGATAGACTCCGTTTTTATTGTAATTTGTGAGTTTCATGAACCATCATTTTCTTTTTAGCATTTTTTTTCATATTGAAATTTCTTTCAATACTAGCGTGTATTTTCTTTATGGATGATTATACGATAAACGTCATGTACCGCTATGTATTATTAATCATGTGTACTATTATGTACCATCAAATATTTTAATTACTTTAGAAATCACGAGGATTGAAAGCATTATTATCTATTTATAGAATAAATATTAAAAATATTTTTATATTAATTTTTAGATATTTTGGGTAAAGTAAACAAATGGTAAATAAACTTTAGTAAATTATTTAATTTAGTAACCAAACTTTCAATTGCTTTAATGTTATCATTAAACTTTTAGTTTTGCTACAAATTGATCACTGACCCGTTAAAAGGGTGACATGACAGTTAAGATATTTTATGTAATAACACATTTAGCCTTCTAAGTTTGCACATTAAAATAATTGTACTAATTCGAAAAATATAATAAATTTAACCATTATTATTTACGCATTATTTCAATATCACTCTATTTTAATTAAAAATAATTTAATTATAAACCCTAAAACTAAAGAAAAATACTTTGATATACAAGCATTTTAATTTTAGGGTTTAGAGATTTAGTTTAGGGTTTAAGGGTTTAAATTGTATGGTGTAGAATTTAGGATCTATGATTAAAAATTAGAGTTTAGGTTTTACGATGTTGGGTTTAGGGTTAGGAATTTAGGTCTTAGATTTTATAGTTTAAATAATAAGGATTGTGTAATTTTTTACACAACTTGTGTATAAAATATAACCCAAAACTAAAACCTTAAACCTCAAACTCAAAACCCTAAACTAACCAAGTTCTTTTAACAAGCATCGTCTGAGGAATCAAACATGGCTGCAAAATAATGCAAAGACTCTGGGTAGAAAGCTTCTTACTCTTGGATTGTTAATGTTATTACCTTCTTGTTCCACTAAGATGACAATGGAAGGCCTAAGTGAATGAACTGGTCTCAATGTCTCGGACATTTCGAATTCCACAAAGTTGTTGCCGAAATGAAGAACTAAATTCAGTGGCACTATTTCTAAGTGGATCGCTTCTATAGTTCTTATGGAGTCCTAGCGAACTTGTTAAAAGAACTAATTTTGGTTCCAGGGTTTTGAATTTATGGTTTCGATTTTAGGGTTAAGAGTTTGAATCTTAACGCTGTGAAGGAAACAAATTAGATTGAGAGGGTCATCTCCGTAACGGACCTCTATAATACTCGATCTAAATTAGTCAACTAATAAATTAGATGTTGGTGGTTAAAAAAAAATTAAATGATGGCTTAATTGAAAGGGAATAAGATAACAGTGGTCGAATATCAATTTTATTAATAGTGAGTTGCTAACTCTAAGACAAAAGAACGGCGTCGTATTTGAAAGAGTGGTCCCGGCCATCTCCTATTAAAAAAGGCTCCTAACCCAACATCACCATTTCAAATCCACTGTTCCTCAACAAAAACAAAAAATAATTCAAATCCACTGTCCTTCTCCCCCAACCTATTAATATAAAAAAGGGGCAAAATACAAACAATTCAAACTCCATTTCCCCCTTCCAACGGCTATATCTGTCATTTTCCTCCTCCTTGCTTCGTTTTCTCCAGTCCATCTCTCTCGCTTCCTTGCCCTAATCCCCCCCTTTTTCTCGCCTCTTTTCCTTTCTTTGGAAACAGGGAAGAAATATGAAGCGTTCCATGTTACCAAGAAACACCATCTTGAGAGAGCCGACGGAGAACCCTACTTCTACCCCAAACCCCACACCTTCTAGATCCAGACGGAAACAACCTATTCCCAAACAACACTTCAAAGAAAACGCACCGCCGCCCGATCCCATCTCCCAACCTTCCCCAGCAACCGCCAAGATCAAGACCCACCTGCCTCCTCGCCCCCCTTCCTCCAACCCTCTCAAGCGCAAACTCAATTCCGAAACTCTCCCAAACGACAATGCCGCCTCTGTCTCTGGAATTTCTGATTCTGGTGTCAAGGTATCTTTTCTCTCCTTTTTTTTCTTAACTAATTTAATTTATTGGATTTCAAATTTCAACCCTTTTTTATTAGTGTTATTTTTTGTTTTTAGGTGGTGGTGCGGATGAGGCCGCTAGTTAAAGAAGAGGAAGAAGGGGAAACGATTGTTCAGAAACTTACTATTGACTCTTTGAGTATCAATGGACAAACGTTCACGTTTGACTCAGTTGCCAGCTCTGATGCAACTCAGGCACTCATCTCTTTATTTTTCCTTCTTTTTGGGTTATTTAACTTTGTTTAATCAATTTTAAATTACCATTTTTTATCTTCCTTAAAAATGCAGCGAGATATATTCCAGCTTGTGGGAGCACCACTAGTGGAAAATTGTCTGGCCGGCTTTAACAGTTCAGTGTTTGCTTATGGGCAGGTACTCGCTTCTTTATTTTCTTTAATTTCTAATCTTTTCATTACTTTTGAATAGGTTTGTAACCTTTTTCAACTTGTGTGTCTGGATAAATTGATTTTCACTAGACTGGAAGTGGAAAGACTTACACGATCTGGGGTCCAGCCAACGCCTTGTTGGAAGAAAATTTATCTAGTGATCAACAAGGCTTAACTCCCCGTGTGTTTGAGCGACTCTTTGCTCGTATAAATGAGGTAAAACCGTAAACGCTTCAGTTATGTTCATCAATGACTGCCGAATGTTTTATGTTTTGAATGGACCATTTTTAATAGCTTGGTTTTGACCTTCCATGTTATAGGAGCAAATTAAACATGCTGATAAACAACTCAAGTACCAATGTCAGTGTTCTTTTCTTGAGGTAAGTGTTAATTTACTTATTGTGATACTAATTTACTTTTGCATTATTCTTATATTTTACCCTTTCTTTCACTTTTCTTTTTTTAGATCTATAATGAGCAAATCACGGATTTGTTGGATCCAAATCAAAGAAACCTGCAGGTAGATGGAATGCTATTAACTTTTCAATTTCTCTTTTCTGGGATGAAAAATTTTGGTTTTCTCTAACTGTTTTATGATACTCATCTAGATAAGAGAAGATGTAAAATCAGGTGTCTATGTTGAGAATTTGACAGAGAAGTATGTAAGCTCAATGAAGGATGTTACCCAGTTGTTGATAAAGGTAGTTTTTTTATAACTTTGCCAACGCTTTGACTGCTTATCATTTTCTTTCTTTGTAGAACTTCTCATTTATGTATAGAATGATAACATTCACCTTTTTCTTATGGAAGGAAAGGCTTGTATGCATGATTTTTTATTAGCTTGATCTGTTCAATACAGTTCAGTAAAAGTGGACCAAAATTCGACTGCTAATTTTCAATAAAATAATAATATGTGCAATCTTCACTACAAAAATGATGCAGGGATTGTCAAATAGAAGGACAGGTGCTACTAGTATCAATGCTGAAAGTTCCCGCTCACATGGTGTTTTTACATGTGTTGTTGAGTCTCGATGTAAGGTAAATGCTTTGAATTTATATGCTTTGTCATTTTGTTTTTTAATATCTTGTCTGAGTTAATAATCTACTGGTTGGATTACAGTATGTCCAACCAACTCATGGCATCAATCACTAATTTATGCCAGACCTGCAAAAAAGAGTTTTCTCAAATTCCTTTTCGACATTCATTTGTTAACTTTGTTAAAAATATAATTACAAGGATCTAATCATCTGCAGAATAATTGGAAAATATCTCCTACTTTGATGTGTTTTCCCTCTCAATTATACTTGAAGATTCATGGTAGTCACTTTTCTTGCAGGGTGTGGCTGATGGAGTAAGTAGCTTTAAAACAAGTCGGATAAATCTCGTTGATCTAGCAGGCTCTGAGCGACAAAAAATAACTGGTGCTGCAGGAGAACGCTTGAAGGAGGCAGGCAATATTAATCGTTCACTCTCACAGCTTGGGTATGGTTTTTGTATCTTTTCTTTCATAGGCTCGTCTTACTTTATTGTACAAACAAGTAGATCTTCCAACTTTTAACTACAGTATGATAGTAATACATCAGCACTTTTTGAATCTTTTCTTTCAAATAGTTTGCAAATATAGTATGAATGCAATAAAATTAAGTTGTCTGAAAGGTGATTGTCTAACTTGCTGGAAAGAGGTGATTTTGCTAAATTACAGTTCCCGAAGTAGGTGAGTTTGATACAGAAAAAGGAAGCTATGTGATTTGATGTATGGAGATAACTGCTCAATTCAGATCCAATTTTATTTTTGTTCCATTGGTGCATCAGCATGTTTTCATGGACCAAGAGGTACACACTCCTAGATCTTTGCTAATTTTACTTAATGTTCGGAATTCAGGAACTTGATAAACATCCTCGCTGAGGTTTCTCAAACTGGAAAGCACAGGCATATCCCCTACAGAGACTCCAAGTTGACATTTTTATTGCAGGAATCTCTTGGTGGCAATGCAAAATTAGCCATGGTCTGTGCAATTTCCCCAGCACAAAGGTGATAAGATAACTGCCTCATATTTTGCAAAATTGCACCCCCCCCCCAAAAAAAAAAAAAAAAAACTCTTATTTTGCAAGGGGAGTTTACTTGAATGTTAATGCAGCTGTAAGAGTGAAACATTCAGCACATTACGATTTGCTCAGCGTGCAAAGGCAATCAAGAACAAGGCAGTTGTTAATGAAGTAATGCAGAATGATGTACATCATCTGCGTGAAGTGATTCAACAATTGAGGGTATGTTCTCATATCCATTTTTTCCCTTTATCAGTTATGCGATCAAACGTGTGAATATATAAAATGTGGATGGAACCATGCAGGATGAACTTAATCGTATGAGAGCTAATGGCAACAACCAAACTGATCCAGTTGGAAGTTACTCGACTGGATGGAATGCTCGTAGGAGCTTGAATTTGTTGAAATTTAGTCTCCATCATCCAAGGACATTACCTCATGTTGATGAAGATGGTGATGAGGAGATGGAAATTGATGAGGAAGCTGTTGAGGATCATTGTGCTCATGTAGGTATGCAATCAACAGTTACATATCAACATTCAAATGAAGTGACCAAACTAGAAATAGTTGAATCAGATTCAGGAAATGCCACTTCTAAGCTTGGATGTTCTGGTGATCTAGTCCCCAACACATCTGAATTTGCTGAAATACAAGGCACTGATGATATTGATGTGAACATGGAGCAAGAAATATCTGAAGAGCCTAAATCTTCTGATATTATGATTGTTGATTGTGTCAAAACTGTTACAAAGACACCAGACGTTTTTAGTGCTCATGAAAGTGTAAAGGAGAATCCAGTCCAGCTAATTGTTGAAACAGCTGATGAGGATTCTTCTGTAATTCTTAAATCCCCAACACGAAGTGTCTCACCTAGGGTGAATCAGAGTAGGAAGAGTCTGAGGACTTCTTCAATGTACACTGCTTCACAAAAAGATCTTAAGGATAATGGTCCAAAGACTACTTGTGTATCTTTCACACCAACCGAACATTTGGCAGCTAGTCTTCATCGTGGTCTTGAGATTATTGATAGTCACAGACAGAATTTAGCATTGAGGAGATCATCATTTTGTTTATCATTAAAACCTGCCAACTCTAAGCCAATCCTTGCAGCGAATAAAGTTGATGTTGGAGTCCAAACTTTTCCTGAAGAAGAAAAGCCGGTAGTATTTATATGTAGTAATTGTAGAGAGAGAACAAACCTAGATGGCAAAGAGGAGAAAGAAGGCTCCAACCTGCAGTTAGTCCTTGTTAATGAGCCTGAGCCTAGTGAGAAAATCAAGAAGCAAGTCCCGAAGGCAAGAAGTCTCAAATCCTGGCTTTTTTCAGATTTATATCTTCCGATATCACTGACATTTTTTTACCTTTGTATTGCCAGGCAGTGGAGAAGGTTTTGGCTGGATCTATCAGGAGAGAAATGGCTCTTGAAGAGTTCTGTGCCAAGCAAGCTTCTGAAATAATGCAATTAAACCGTTTGGTAGGTTTCTTGGTAATTTTACCAGTTGCCATCATTTAATTGTTGATGTTAGATTTTTGCGCTATTATTTACAGGTGCAACAGTACAAACATGAGAGAGAGTGCAATGCTATTATAGGGCAGACTAGGGAGGATAAAATTCTTCGCCTTCAGAGCCTTATGAATGGTATTTTACCTACTGAGGAATTCATGGAAGAGGAGCTTGCTTCTCTCACCCGTGAGCACAAGGTATATTTTTGTTCTTTATTTTTTTTTCTTTTTCAGATAACATTTTTATGTATATCTATATCCTCACCTATTGCCTGCAGCTTCTGAAGGAGAAATATGAGAATCATCCAGAGGTTTTAAGAACAAAGATTGAGTTGAAAAGAGTTCGGGATGAGCTGGAGTGCTTTCGAAATTTTCATGATTTGTGTGAGAGGGAAGTGTTGTTAGAAGAAATTCAGGATTTAAGAAACCAGTTGCAGTATTATATAGAGTCTGCCTCCACATCAGCCCGAAAACGAAATTCTTTACTGAAATTGACATATTCATGCGAGCCCAATGTTCCTCTACCTCTTAGAGCAATACCAGAGACAAATGATGATATTGCTGAAGAGAAATTCGAACAAGAGAGAATTCAGGGGACTGAGGCAGAAAGCAAATGGATTTCTCTTGTGGAGGAATTAAGGACTGAACTTGATGCTAGTCATTTGCTGGCTGAAAAACGGAAGCAGGAACTAGATATGGAGAAGAAATGTGCAGAAGAATTGAAGGAAGCAATGCAGACGGCTATGGAGGGACATGCAAGAATGCTTGAACAGTATGCCGATCTTCAGGAACAACACATGCAATTGCTTGCAAGACATAGGAATGTCCAAGAGGGAATAGATGATGTTAAAAAGGCAGCTGCTAGGGCAGGGGTCAAGGGTGCTGAATCCAAGTTCATAAATGCTCTAGCTGCTGAAATTTCTGCATTGAAAGCGGAAAGGGAAATGGAGAGGCAATATCTTAGGGATGAAAATAGAGGACTCAAGGCTCAATTAAGGGATACTGCTGAAGCAGTTCAGGCTGCAGGTGAATTGCTTGTACGACTAAAAGAAGCAGAAGAAGCTGTGGCTGCTGCCCAAGTAAGTGTTTTTCGTTTCCATGCACATTTAACTTTGTCTGCTTTTTATACACTGTAATTCAGCAGTCGTTTTCTTTCAAATACCCATTTAAGTTTCCAATAAACAACAGGCATATCTATGGGGCATAAGCAAACACATACTTCACCAAGCACTACATTTATCAAATTCAATAACTGTCGTTACATTTTAAGTTTTCAGCTCAAAATGAAAACTGGTACGTAAGCTGGGATTGCTAATAGGTTGGAATTGTAGATGTTGAAGTGTCTATCCAGTCTGTTGTATTATTTTAAATGGTTAAGATGGAAAAGTAGGAAACATTATCCGTCTATTTATTGATTTTCAAAGTAATAAACTTGATGGAACAGTATCATTCGTAAGTGACTGGATGAGTCTAAGTGAAATTATTTGTTTCCATGCACTTAACTGTCTGCTTGATACAATTCAGCAGTTGTTTTCTTTTTCTCAATTACCCCATTTGAAGTTTCCAATAAACAACAGGCAGATCTATAGGGCATAAACAAACGCATACTTCACCTTCACCAAGCACTGCATTTATCAAATTCAATATTAAGATTGTTGTTACATATAAAGATGGAAAAGTAGGAAACATTATCCATCAATTTATTGATTTTCAAAAGTAAAAAAAAAAAAAATTGATGGAACAGTATCACACATAAGTGACAGGGTGAGTGTAAATTTATTGTCTTACTGAAATTATTTGTTTCCATGAACTTCTTTCTCTGCTTGGTACAAATTCAGAAGTTGTTTTCTTTCAATACCCATTTCAAGTTTCCAGTAAACAACAGGCAAATCCATAGGGCATAATCAAACATGTACTACACCGAGCACTGCATTTATCAAATTCAATACTAAGATTGTTGTTCCATATTAAGTTTTCAGCTGAACGTGAAAACTGGTAGGTAAGCTGGGATTGCTAATAGGTTGGAATTTTAGATGTTGAATTGTCTATCCAGTCTGTTGTATTATTTTAAATGGTTAAGATGGAAAATTAGGAAACATTATCAATCAATTTAGCTTTGCTTGGTGATGCCAACAAATTTTACTAGTTTTTGCCTATTGAAAGCCCTTGAACCATACCGTTCCTGACTAAGCATCAGGAGGTCCCTCAATTAACTTTTTGCAATGAATTTTGAATCGGATCTTTAAACTTACTTTAGATGACCAAAAGTCTTAGAACATAGTGCTCCTGTCTTGTTGCAGCAAATAATCTCTGCTTGATAATTTTTGTTTCAAATTGTAAGGCTGCTGGACTTTTATTACTGCTTGACGCTAATGTTCTTTTGGGATTTTTATTAAATTTGTCTTCTGGTTCTGCACGTGGTAGGGAATAGTTCCCATTAGCTGGTGAGACCAGCAAAGCTAACTTGTTACCTTCTGTCATAATGTAATTGCAGAAACGAGCAATGGAAGCAGAACAAGAAACTGAGAAGGCTCGCAGACAGATCGATAAATTGAAGCGAAAACATGAACATGAGATCGGCACTCTTAATGAGCTACTTACAGAATCGCATCTACCTAAAGACGCTAAACAACAAACTTCTGATAATGCTGACATCGCCAAGCATGATGCAATTGAGTTCCATGCCAGCGACACTGACCAGCAATGGCGACAAACATTTGAACCATTCTATAATGGTGAAGATGGTGAGTTAAATCTTGCAGAAAATTCTTCATGGTTCTCCGGATATGATCGTTGCAATATATAGATCACACTTAACTGCAAAATTGTGTATGTATCATTTACCAACACTCCCATATAGCTCTGAAACTCTTAGCAGCAGTTCTTGCCAATTTAGGGGTGGGGGGACCATTATCTTGGTTCCTTTATCGTTCGTTGTAACCAAATCCGTATTCTTTTTCATTTCATACGAGTTGAAGGAATGATTTATATACACTTTTTTATTGAGCACGTGGATTTGAGTTTCCTTTTACAATCTCTTGGCAATGAAACGGAACACGAATGCTATAAACGTGCTCACATTCAAGCATGTAAGCAGGCATAATGGCACACATACGTATGCTATCCATATTGTTTCCACATTCCAGGATATGGCATTGAAGGGGAAAGAGACAGAAAAAGCCTAATGAACATGTTTTTCTTCTTTGAAGCAATCTGGTCATTTATTTGTTTGGTTTTGTTGCCAATAGGATAGGGGGCAATCATTCAAGTGGATTAAACAAGTATGTCAAGCAGTTCGGTGTGTCATTATTTTTTTCCTTCAACGTATCGCGTCATATTTATAAAAAATATGAACATATACAACCTTATAATCACCTTAAAACTATTAAAAAATTTGATTTGATCAAACTATAATCTATTGTTCTAAATTTATTTTTATTTAATATATAAACATTTTTTTGTAGGATTTTAAAAACTAATATTAACTTCGTCAATTGAAAGCCACAATACTTCAAATTATTCATAATCTTTAATCCTTTAAATTAGTTCACTATTAACAAACATGTGATTTATTTATTTAATCTCGAAAGTCGAAATTACCTAAATCTAGGTAAGAAATAAAAACCAATTGCAGCCTTGTCCAAGGAATGAAGAGATTTAGTCAGATGATTAAAAATAAGTCAAATATCATTTTAAGAATAAAAATATGTCTAAATACATTAATTTGATTTTTAAAAGCAATACATTAACCAACAATCAGTTGATCTAACGAGATGAGGGACTAAGTCTCATAAATAAGATCGGATGTTCGTATCCTAACATTGTGAATGAAAAAATTGAGTTGGAAGGGTCGCCCCGATATGAATTAGTTAAACATAAAAAACAATACATTAATTGATGTTTTAAAAACAATGCATAAACAGAAAAAGTAAGAACATATACTATCATATAATTACACTAATATATATATTTTTTAAATAATAACTAATATTTTATACATTTATAATGTAGTGAATCTTCTTTCTTCAAATCGAAAAGAAAATGCATTTTAAAAATATAATGATTTCTTTACGTTTAAAAGCTTCTGTTTAGGAACATAATATTATTGATGTATTCGAAATATGAAAGATTATAAATTAATAAAATATCAAAATTCTGGTTTTATTAATATGATCTGTGAGCCATAGAAATATTTGATCCTTTTCTGCCTTTTAATTAATTTTTTTAAAATAAAAATTTTAATTGATAAAGTGGACCACACAAGGTTTAAATAATTTCGAATTTAGTTTATTTTGTTGGTCCCCAGATTTATTTTTGAGTGTTCAACTAACACCGTATGTTGAAGTGGTCCAGTGCCCCCATCAACCCATTTCTCTTTTATTTCCGCTAATCCCTATTTTACTGTATATTTTCAACTATTTTATATTGATTTTAATAATAATTTTCTTTTATATTGATTCAGTGACCCAATGGTAAATCTTTGAGTTGATTTCATCATACTTTTCCGAATTTTCCCCTAAAATTTTTAACTTTTCAATTTCATCTCTAAACTATCGATATATGCTAATTAATTCTTCTATTAATAAAATCGTTAAAATTGTGAATTGCCATGTAAAAATCGGTATATATTTGATGTAACATAAATGATAGCTAATATTACATCAAGTTCCCTCGAATCGTTATTTAGAATGAAATAGAAAGATTATTTAATTTTTATTTTTGTTCTCTTAATTATTTATAATTCCTTATATCTTTCAAAGCTAAAACCATTACTTTATTTAAACTGAATATTAATTGTTGTGTATGTCATATCATATTATTACATAATATATATTATTTTTTACATGACAATTAGTAGCTTTTAACATTTTTATTAGCATGATACATGGTCAGTGGCGGAACTTGGAGTAAAAGTTTGAGGGGGTCAGCTTAAATTTTTAAAAAAATTGGAGACTTCAACGGATTTTTTAAAAAATTTTGAGGGTTTAACTAAATTTTTTAAAAATTTTGAGAGATTTAACAAAAAAATTAAAAATTTGAGAGGAAACTTAATTAAAAATATTTAAAATTTTGAAGCTTAATATGAATGTTTAAAAATCCTGAGGGGGCCAAATTAAAATTTTCAAAAATTTTAAGTACAAAATTTAAATTTATCAAAATTTTGTGGGGGCCATGGCCCCACTAGTCCTTCAAAGCTTCCGCCACTGGGCATGGTTAGTATTTATCGATAGTTTGAGGATAAAATTAAAACATTCAAAAATTTGTAGATCAATTTAGAATGAAAATATTCAAAAGTTTATATACTAAATTATAATTTAAGAATGAAATTAAAACGCTAACAAATTTGAAGACTGTTTTTTTAGATTGAAGACTACTTTAAAATAAAGGAGAATAGTACAATTAACCGTAAATCATTAGTTACAAATATATTTTTTTATCTTTCATGCACGACACAAGTTTTTCCTCAAAAGGGCACAATCAAGGTAATACCAAAATGCTGGACCTTTTGCAAAATTTATGGTTTCATAGCATGTATCATGTGCGATGTTGTTCCAGGCGTATGAAACTTACATATAATTTCATGCATCTTCGCAAAATATATGGTTTAGAAGGACAACTAGTTAAGCACTCTAATAAATCTCTGTCCTTGCCTTGCCAGAAGGCTCGGGCTCGGCTTGGAAACAGTGTTATTGGGCTCGGGCTCGAGGCTCGGTGAGCTCGAAATTTTAGGCTCGAGCTCGACTCGAAAACAATACTATTGGGCTTGACTCGGGCTCGAAGCTCGTCAGGCTCGGCTCGACTCGACTCGAAATGGACAATTTTGCTATAATTTTTTTTTATAAAAGATAGGGCCTCGTTAAAAACCTCTTTCATAACCAACACTGAAAACAAAATTCAATATCGGGAAGGGGAAAAGAGTGCCCAATTTATTTTAGTTAATTTATTTTTAATGGATTTTCCCCTAATTTATTTTATTGCTTTTCTTTTGCTAAAGAGATTACTTTTAGTGTATATGTAGCATATATATATAATTCTTCCGACCCTGTTCACGAGCTTTTTGAGCCAAGCTTAGGTCGGCTCGGCTTGTTAAGGCCTCGAGCCGAGCCCGAGTAGCCCGTGAGCCGGCCAAGCTCATTATCACCCCTAGCCAGAACTGCTTTTTGATTTGATGCATCTACTTCATTCAAATAGCTTGCTGTGTTATAGAAATTGCATGGGTGATAGTACTCTAAGGCTTAGTAATTTTGAATAACACGGGTCAAATTTGACATATTTCATAAACACAAAAACAATGTCATAAACACAACATTTTCAAACACGATTAACACTATATGTTTAGTACATGCATCTTAATCATCGACCATCGACTCTGGTTAACAGTGCTCATTTTAATCTTTCTACAGTTGTACAAGGAACTTTCATGTCCGTTGGATAATTTCGAGCTTTTGATCTTCTCCATGCCTGGTCCAGAGGGCAAGTCGTTCCCCCTATGCCCATATTGCTATAACAGCCCTCCATTTGAAGGAATAGACACTCTCTTTGGTTCCACAAAGACAGGTAGTACAGGAAAGTTAGGGAAGGGAGCAGGCATGCCATGCTTCCTCTGCCCACACCCCACTTGTCGACATTCTGTGGTGGCCCAGGGGGTCTGTGCTTGCCCCGAATGCAGCGGAACACTTGTTTTAGATCCAGTAAGTGCTCCAAAGTGGAGGCTTTATTGCAACAAATGCAATTGCCTTGTCTTACTCCCCGAGGGTGCTCACTGTATCGCCACCACCCGAGAGCGATGTAGCGAATGTGACTCAACAATCATAGAGGTAGACTTTAATAAGAAAACCACGCCTTTGGAAGGTGGAGCTACATTGCATACCGGCTGCATTCTTTGTGACGAGTTGCTTCATTCACTCGTGGAGGTGAAGCACGGCAAATCATTTAGCAGAGGCTTTGGAGCAAGAGGAAGGGGCAGAGGAAGAGGAACAAGTAGAGGTGGATACAGGGGAAGAGGACGACGAGCAACCGGTAAAAAGGTAGACCCTAGAATGAGTTTCCGAGATTTTTGAACTGCATTTATTTATGACCTTTGCCTTTCAAATCCTTTGTTTTTTAGTTGCACTGGTGTGTATGATTATGAGCTATGTCTATTATTAGTTTTCTTTTTTCTATGTAAAAACATGTTTTTCGTCCTCTAGTACGGTTTTCATTTAATAAGATGTTTTCCTTTTGTAACAACTCCTAAAGTTGACACCTTTAACTACATTTTCAACAAATTCATCCAAAGAGTTGGCGACTTACAATGAAGTCATGAATGATCGCAAGTCGACGATCGGATGAGTCTAGGGTGTGATGCCTTAATTTAAGGCTAAAAATGTACAATTGAAATGTTAAAAAACATGAAATTTAAAAGTTACTACACCACCAAAATGTTATACTACTTTTTGATAATATTTTAGGTTATGTGTTTTCACGACAAGTTTCGAAAATTACAGACTTATAGAACATTGAAAAACTAAATTTTATTAAACAAAAGATCAAAATGAAAAAAATACAATATTTAAAACTAATAGAACAATTTCATGAAGAACATAAGATTTGTTTGGTTTGTTTAATTATCATTATATGTTAAATTATGATATTACAGAAAGTAGTAGTAGTAGTTCAAAAAATTACTAGCCATGAAACATCTGATGAAGAAAACACTTCTTCAAAAGTAGGTGATAATATTGATGTACCGGATTATATGGATATTAAATCACCATATCCGAATCTTAAAGAAAAAAAAGAATATTGTATCCTGAATTTTTGAAGATGATCAATTAAGATATCCTAATAAATATAGAGCGGATTGAAAAAACAACCAGAATAATAGAAGGACAAGCTAAACATATAGCTACTAGTGAGGTTAAAACTGAACAAATAGATGAATCTTCACAACCAGTCTCTTATATGATAGATAATCGTAATAAACAAATGTTGCTCAAAGGGAAATATGTATAGATTTAACTATTATTCCCATATCAGAGAGAAATTATATCATGGGTCATTCCCGCCACGTCATCTATGGGACCAACCAATCAAATGCATCCATTTCATTAATTTTTTCATCTCATATTTTTACCAAGTGAATCTTCACTAATATTTACTGTAAATTAAATTTAGAAAACAGTTTTTACCAATCGAAGATTCACTTGGTAAAAAGATGAGATGAAAAATTAATGAAATAAATGCATTTGATTGGTATGTCTCATGGATGACATGACGATAATAACCCATGATATAATTTCTCCATTTCAGGCTATGAAAAATTGTAGATGATTAGGCTCAATCTATGACAATTGTTATAAGCAACAATAATTGGACAAGAGAAAAAAATTTAAATTATTTTATTAGAACTTTCCAAAGGTGGTCTGACATAAGTAGAGAACCAAAAGGGCAGTTAATCAATTCAAATGCCTAAAGATGTATTAGAAGATTTAACACAGTGGTTATATAAATAAGTAAGATCAAGATGTCTAAAATAAAATTGTATAATATTAGATATTTAGTAAAATTTTCTAAAAAAATCATGAATATCAAAAATTTTAAAAAATAAAGAGAATTTTAAAAATACAAATATTTTCATAAGTTACCACAACCCTGGAATGATATTTGTATAAATAAATATGATTTTTATTTTAAAAAAAACTTAGTAGTTTATCAGGGGTAGAAATTAGAGTTATAGATTCTATGAAATATAATAAATTTTGCTAGAGAAAGAATAACTAAATATTATCTCCAAACCAAAGCTTCTAAACAAGTAAAGAATAAACTTAGTAATAAACAATGTACTAAAATTTTACAAAATGAATGGGAGTTTGGAGGTAAACAAATATATTCAAATACCAAAAAATATCATAAAAAGAAAAATAGAAAGTATAAGTTGTATAGATAAAACTCCTGTAAACAATCTAGATATCCATATAAGAATAAAATAAAAAGATTTGTTAGAAGAAAATTTTAAAATTTTAAGAATAATTGTAACACCCTAAATTCGGATGTCACATTTGGGCTCTAAACCCAAACCATTACCATAAAATTTCTCAACTCGATTTAGTCCAAATAAAATATTTTCTAAAAACATTTAAATCCAACAGTTGAAAATATAGATAAATGATTAAATCATTACAAATGAGCTCCAATTTAATTTAAAACATTTGACATTCGACTTGATTAATACAATCTCAAAATAAGAGTTACAGACGCGATCACTAAGGTCCTATGAATACATAGCCCACTAAATACAGGTGACGTACTCTGGCAAATACCGCTTGCTGGAATCCTGCACTGATAATGCTCATCGGTTTCGCGATCTAAAGATCAACGTACGCACGGAAACAACAATTCCGAGCATTGAGCTTACAAAGTTCAGTGGTACACATCTACTATACTTCATGCTAATTATAAATATAAGCATGCAAGCTAGTACGAGCAATAAGGAGAGATAAATAAACACGTAGCGCTACTGCTAGTCGCCTAAACACATGCTCTCATCATGCAAAATATCAAACATGGCACACAAGGCCCAACCATACTCAGGATCTCATCAGATCATCCGAGCAAAAACACGCAAAGTCATAACTACAAACCTAGAATGAGGCCCGGTGTCACACAGCCTCGGGAACGTACACTTTGAGTAAGGCCCAGTGTCACACAACCTTTGGAGTATACACTCTCTCTGGGTGAGGCCTGGTGTCACACAGCATCGGGAACGTACATTCGACATCTTTGACCATGGTTTTGCAACATGCTCTCTAGGTATCTAGATCCCATCAACCAAAGGTGACTCAACCAACCAAGTGACCATACAACACACAACATTGACACGAATACCACACATCACACATCACACATCATTGATACGATTACCATAACTCTATAATTTCTACCAATTATCAAGCCACCCATTTAGGTTTACCAAGTTGTTAATACATTATGGAAGTGTACATTAATAATCATCATTAACTATCTCCATTAATTTACTTTATCTCATTAATATATCACGTCAATTTCCATCTTTTTATTAGTATTATAGATTATTCTTTCCAGTGGGTTCGAGTACCGGTACGGTACCATTGGGTACCAGTACTCACACGCGTACCGGTACTAACATAGCTTATTGAAAATCTTCAATTTCCACAAGTACAGGTACGAGTCAACCCATACCGATATGACCCTCAATCGCGTATCGGTACAACTGAAGCCCGTACGGATACCCTACTCACGGGTTCGTACCATTTCCTTGAATTATAATTTTATAACGCTTTATTCAATCCCTAAAGCTTATGAAAGTCATTAGGGTTGTTTACTAATGCATATAATCAATATCAATTACCGCCTTTATGAACATTTAATCAAATATTTATCAGTATTATCTCTTAAGCATAATTTCTATCAAATCACTGCAATCCATATGAACTAACATACAAAGCATCACAATTTTATCAATCAATCATCAAATAATTATATGAGTATCTTAACGACCCTACAAGGTCTCTAAAGTCTCTATTATGGATCTCATCATATTCGTAACATCATCATGCATCTCATAGATATTAAGTCTCATACTACTGGTCTCTAAACATGCTTATTCATCGTCTACCTATTTTGCATATACTAACACGCAAAACAATTATATTTATGATGCTCATGAAGCATTTGGAGTTCGAGGTATACTAACCTTGAGCCAAAGCGATAAATCCTCATCCAAACTCCTCAATTAATCTCTTTAAATCCAATACTCAAGTCCACAAAACCTTCAGATCAAACAAACATGACTACATAAGCAAAATTGCCTTATTGGACTACTTTAGAGAATAAAACCATAAAAAACAGCTTACCGAGTTTGAATTTGGCAAAATAAAATGGGCCAATAGACTCAAAACGTCGAAAACCCTCCTAATAAGGTTTCTAAAAAAAATCAACGTCGGTCAACAGTTAACGACAGCTGGCGTCGTGGTCTACAATGACTGGCGACGGTTCAACTCGGGGTCAATGGCTTGGCTTGATGGACCGGCTCGGCCCGACTCACCAAACTGACTCGGCCTAACTCACCAGATCGGCTCAATTGGCTGGACCAACATCCAACCCAACCAGCTCGGCCCAGCTAGTGCTAGCTGTCTATTAAAGTTGGACATTGCCCAGGAGCAGGCGACGACGCGTGTGGAGCGTGCAGCAGCAGCAATTGACCGGCATGCTCCAGTCTGATAGTTTGGCATCTCATGAGCTCGATGGTGGCGACGGTTCTTGACGGTAGACGATAGAGGATAGAGTTTTGAACTCAAAACTTTTGGCCGAATCTTTTTTCTTCCCACGCTGACAAACGACAACTCCACCAATGACGAAAAAATCATTCACCGACTCGTCTCGAAAAAAAAATTCAACAATACCAACGATGTCAAAAACGAACTATCAGACGACGACAAATCTTAATTCAATCATTTTATCTCTGTAAAACTCTCTACTATGCACGCTCTCTCTCTTTTCAATGATGTTTCAAAACTCCTCTCCCTCTGCCACACGTAATTCAAACCAATTAATGCCTTTAAAAATAGTCAAATCACACACTTAGCCACTTAGCTTTTAAAAGGTTCCCACTTTCAGCACCAAACTCTTACCCGCCTACAAAATAGTCGCTAATTCTTCTCAAACTAACCTTCCAAATTTATTTTCTTAAAATTGAACGGCCAAAATAATAATCCAATACCCGAACCCAAGACCCAATTTATTTACCCGAGATTTGGGTCGTTACAATAATAAAATCAAGTGTAGATGTTTTATTTGTGATGAAGAAGGTTATATAGAAATCGAATGTCCTAACAAAGGAAAAAATGCTAAGAAGATGATTAAATCTTTTGAACAACAAGAATCAGAAATATGTTCTAAAGATGAAATAAATCCTGAAGAAATATTATATGAATTAATATCAGAAACAGATTCTAATAATGATGGTGAGGAATATATATTTATGTTAAAAACAAGATAAAAATTTCAATGCACAGGCTGTGTAAACTTTAGTTTATATAAGCCTTTTAGTTTTAGAGGTTAGGGATGTAGTTTAGAGTTTAGGGTTTATGGGTTTAGAATTTAAGGTTAGTGTTTATAATTTAGGGTATATGGTTTCAGGTTTAAGGTTAGGGTTAGAAATTTAAGATTTGGGTTTTATAGTATAAATATGTGTAAAATTAGTTTTACACAGCCTGTGTATCAAAATTTTACCAACAATGAATAGTTCTAGAAACCATTTAGAATAAATCCTGATAATGAACAACAAAAAATAAAATAAAAAATATTATAGGATAAGAAAAAGATCTCTCTAATGATATAATATAAAGATTAATAAAAAATATAGTACTATAGAAGAAAATTTCAAATTATCGAAATTTAAGTGTCATCCAGTTATTAGACTCACTAGTCTTTTGATTATTATACTTATGAGTCCTTAGGTTTTAATGATCGATTAGACTTACTATTAAGCTAAGGGAGGATTGAATTTATATATTAAATAATATTCTTAATAAATATATTTTAAATATAAATAATAATATTATTTTAAATATAAAATATTTCTAAAATAATATATTACGAATAAAATTATTATTTAATATATATTAATAATATTGTTTAATATATTTAGTAATAATATTATTTTATATTTTATACTTGAAATATATTTCTTAATATATAGTAAAAATATTAATTTTCATAATATTATTTGCTAATAATATATAATAAAATACTGTATATTTAATAATATTTTTTTGTAAATATATTTAAAAAATACTGTAAAAAATATATTTGAAATATTAATAACAATATTATTTGAAATATAAAAATATATTTTAGAATAATATATTTTCAATAGAACTATTATTTCAATATATTTATTTATTAGTAATATTTAAAATATAATTACAAATAAAAATAATTTGTTAATAAATATTAGTTAGTCATAAAAATTATTAATAAGATATGCTTTAAAAAATATTTTAAAAATTATAAAATATACAATATTTTATTATATATTATTAATATTATATAAACATGTTAATATTTTATTAACTACAACTTTAGATATATAAAATATATTGTCAATTTTAACCAAATATTGAACGTAACTTAATGATAAGTTATTCATGTAGGCATTAAGGGACCTGGGTTTGAGTCCCCACTCAATCCCATTTTTTTCCTTTGTTCTTCAACAAAAAACATTATAGCCTTTAATAGAATTTATCATCATCCTTTGATTATTTAAACAGTTAAATTTAGTAAATTGAACTAAAATAAAAATCAAATTAATAGAATTTATAAATAATAAAAATAAATATATAATTAGCAAAATTAAAAGATTGATGATCAAATTAAAACGTTTTCGTAATTAAGTGATTATTCATGAAGTTTAGCCTACAAAATATTACTATAATGAATAATAATAGGAAAAAAACTTTGATACACATGCCGTGTAAACTTTAGTTTACACGTGACTTTTAGTTTTAGGGGTTAGAGTTTTAGTTTAGGTTTAAAGTTTAGGTGTTTAAATTGTATGATTTAGAATTTAAGGTTAGTGTTTAGAATTTAGTGTATAGGGTTTAAATTTTAGGGTTTAGTTTTTAGGATTAAGATTAAGAATTAAGGATTTGAATTTTTATAATGTAAATACACAAATTTATGTAAAATATACAACTTTTGTATCAAAGTTTTACCCATAATAATATTACTAACAGAATATTCCTGTGATAGCTAGCAAGCCAAAAAAATTAGCAACCCGCCAAAATGACATTTCTATGCTTTAATGTCATTTTTCTCTCTATATCGGTTCGGCCGAACTCTCGTGCATTAAAAATTAAAGTACAACACGAACTTATCACAGTCACCTCCACCACTTCCCTTGGATCTGCCCAACCCACAAGTCAAGTTTTTTTTTTTTTCATCTTTCGTGTAACTTAATAGTTTCTCTTTGTTGGACTGTAACTCAATCTATTTCTTCACTTTGTTCGTGTTCAATTAGCTTCTGCAACACCCTTTTCTCCTCTTTTCGATGCAAGTGATGTTTTTTCTGGCTTTTTTAGGCAAAACCAAAAAGGGTTTATTACTTTATTTTGCTTTTTGTTGTTTATTTTGATAAACGACCATTACCCAATTCTCCTTTTTGCTTATTTGCAGCATCTGCAGTTGAATTGGGTCATCTGAGCTTGGGGATTTTGAAGAAGATGAGTCTCTCTGGGAGTGTTTCTGCCTTGCACTTAAACTTCCAAAGCATCAGGATAAGCATGGGAAGTTTGTTGGCTTTTAAAAACGGTGAATCCATGAGAAATAACTTGAGAATTCCATTAAGAAAGAGGTCAAGTAAGGGTGCTTGTCCTTTGCAGGTTGGTTGGTGTTGATGAATGTTTGGATAACCTTATCCCTTTGTAATACTTGAATCAATAACTTTTACTTTTAAAAAAAAATGATTATTATGAGTCAGGTTGTTTGCATAGATTATCCAAGGCCAGAGCTTGAGAATACCGTTAATTTTTTGGAGGCTGCTTCTCTGTCCGCTTCTTTTCGTTCTGCTCCCCGTCCACCTAAGCCATTGCAAATCATAATTGCTGGTGCAGGTATCAATTTTCGTTCTGCCTTGTTTTTTTAGATAAAATTATGAATATTTTCCAGTTGACAATCTAATTCTCTGTCACCGGATTGTGACTTTGTGCCGAAAATGCGTCTGGTTTACAGTTTTTCCTGATGCAACTGTATCCAGTTTTATTAGATGGTTTTCATGCCAATTTAGGACTCTGTACTTTGTGAACATTATATGGTTTGCATGCAGTTGAATTAACAATTTGGTATTCTCCTTTCATAAGAGTCAGGAGCTTATCGATAGAAATGTTTTGGTTCCTTTTTCCCGTTTTCAGGTACGAATAAGCTTTCGTTTGAGAGAGAAGTGATAATCTTCATGCAAAAAGTTTCTATTGGAGTGTAAATGTAGCCCTTTTGCATACCCATAATTTTTGTTCCATATGTGTTTTCTGCATACCTTTTCCATGTATTTCTTTTTGGGAACTAGTCTTGTAAATGCTATATTAGGTCACTAAAAGGTTCTATGTATGACCCATAGCTGGAGTTTGCTTTTTCTAATATTCTTGACTTGTCGCTTTTCAATTTTTTGCAGGTTTGGCTGGTTTGTCAACTGCAAAGTATCTAGCGGATGCAGGTCATACACCAATATTATTAGAAGCGAGAGATGTTCTAGGTGGAAAGGTTTTTGCACTACTCTCTGTTTTATAGAAGTTTAGCCCTATTGATATTATTGGATCATCTTGCTTCTCATTTCTGAAATCTTGTTGTTCATAACACGAAATCTTTTCTTATGAGTTAATCTTTGTTGAAGAGAACACAATTTAACGGCAAGATTTGTTCAAAGGAAGCTTTAATTATTTTCTGTAAGGCATGAAACATTAAATAAATAGTGTTTTCCATGAGAATGAGATACTAAACTGCGGTAAGGACTAGCTTGAGTTTCCGTACGTAATGTCTTGGATTTGTTTTTCTCATGCCCGCAATCACAGGCCAAGAAAAGAAAAGAACAGTTTGAATTTGTTTTATTGATCTTCTACTAATTAAAATATCTTTAAATTCCTGCTAGTAAAACTTTTAGGTTTTAGCGTTTAACTCGACATGCTTACCTATGTAGCGATTGGGTTCTCTGATAGTGATTTATGCTAGAGCTTTAGATGATTGGACAATCACATCTGGAAATGTTTTTATGCTGAGTTTTTGTTTACCTTTTTCCTGTCATTTCTGAGATTAGAGTTCATTTATTTTTTTAACAGGTGGCTGCATGGAAAGATGATGATGGAGATTGGTATGAGACAGGCCTACACATATTTTGTAAGTATAGATACATCTTTAGTTTTCTCAGGCGTACAACTGGCCTTCTTCTTTACACTTTTGACAGTTGTTGCCCTGGAAATTCATTTAATTTTTATTTTATCACCCCCCCTTTTAGCACTTGAAGCTGTAAATACATAGGCTTGTGGAGATTTTGGACAATATCATCAACCTATTGTTTCTTTTCATCTCTTGACTGTTTTATTGTACCAAACTATTACCTTGCAACAGCTTTATTATTTTTTCTTTTCATTTTGGCAAGTCGGGGCCTACCCGAATGTGCAAAACTTGTTTGGAGAACTTGGCATCAATGATCGGCTGCAATGGAAGGAACATTCTATGATATTTGCAATGCCAAATAAGCCTGGAGAGTTCAGTCGATTTGATTTTCCAGAAGTTCTACCTGCACCCTTAAACGGTAAACAACTCAAATTCATGGAAACTAAACATGTTTGAACAAGTCTACGACAATTTTTTTTTCTTGCTTTTACATAGTAGGTGGCAACAAAGTTTTAAATGAAATAGATGCACCTACTTGTTTTTACCTATTTTAATAGTTAGATGTGTCCTTGATCGAAATGATTAATTAATAATACAAACAAGTTTACTTGCTCTGTCACTACTCTATCTTAGAGGCTGGTCAATGTACTTGACGTTTATTCTTACCATTTATACGTATTTATTGTGAAGGACCAATTAAAATTCATTACATCTACTCCTTGTAAAATATTTTATAGAATTGACATATTGGATATTACATTTCCAACAAATATTATATCATCCCAGACTCCCAATTTGCTCACCCTTTTTTCTGTTAGTAGAAAACATATGACTGAAGCATTGCCATCCTCACGAGTCCTAGTAAACACAGAGTGTTTGGCGCTTCTTATGACCAACCTGATATTCAGGACAGCACTTTGGAAATTGAAATTAGTGTTCTGCTTTCTTGAAATTGCAGACTTGCACCATTTTTTGAACTACCCTTTGGAGTTATATATGACACTAGTTTGTAGCAGAACGTCAGTTTATGAAGTTCTGAGCTTCCATAAAATGATAAAAAAATGAGTGTGGTTTGACATGCCAACTTTCATTAACACAACAATTATG
This sequence comes from Hibiscus mutabilis, assembly GCA_019671005.1. Lineage (NCBI taxonomy): Eukaryota > Viridiplantae > Streptophyta > Magnoliopsida > Malvales > Malvaceae > Hibiscus > Hibiscus mutabilis. The sequence goes on along the minus strand of CM033713.1, from coordinate 5,287,679 downwards.
TTTCAGCATCTTAAGCCAAGAGGGATTTCCACTCTTTTTTGTGTATAGACTTTCCAGGCCCTTCATTGAGAAAAGGAGTCTTTTGATTTTTCTAAGCATGCCAATGAGCATTTGCAACTACTTTGCTTGCTTTTCATATCACATAAACTGACAGGGATATGGGCCATTTTGAAGAACAATGAAATGCTTACTTGGCCTGAGAAAGTGAAATTTGCAATAGGACTCCTACCCGCAATGCTTGGTGGACAACCTTATGTTGAGGCCCAAGATGGCTTATCTGTTAAAGAGTGGATGATAAAGCAGGTATATGTGTTACCTTTTGGTAAAATTCTCCTTTCGAGGCTAATAGCACATACAAAAATGGTATGGCTGTAAATTTGGCTTGTTTCTATGCGAACTTAGTTCATCTTGATGAAAAACTTCCCAAAGAGAGCATTGAGTACATCTGGATTTGTTTGGAGTAATTCGGAATCCCTGAGGCTTCTTTTTTTTTTTCTTTTTTCTATATTCATAATATTATATGTGTGCATGTCTGTCCATTGATTAGTATGGTGCTTCATTTTTATTGAGTACAACATGAAACATTATATTGCAAAACTTCTAGGTGGGAGGAGAGCATTGCTGAAGGCTTCTTGGAAATGGAACAAGAAGAGGAAGGGGGAGGGGTGAATTTCCGGATTTGTGTTACAAAAGAAAATTTTAGAAACCAAGTTGTCATGTGCAGAGTTAATTTTTGTTAGACTGAACTTTTGTGAAGTGCTGCAAAATTTATCAGTTAATGTATGCATTATTCTCAGCATACATTTAAATAGTGCAAATGTCTCATTGTTAAGAATATTGTATGAATTGCATTATTAGAAAGAACTTGTTAAAGGATTAAAGATGAAGAAAATTGGTTTCATTATTATTTTTGTTTGCAGGGCGTACCTGATCGTGTGACTGAGGAGGTGTTTATTGCCATGTCAAAGGCTCTGAACTTCATTAACCCTGATGAACTTTCAATGCAGTGTATATTGATTGCTTTGAATCGATTTCTTCAGGTACGGTTCCCTTGTTTGCTCTAGTCAATTTAGTTTTAGCGCACTGGATATTCTCCGGTCAATTTGCGATCACATGTTGCCTTGTAACTCTGATATACCAAGTCTCGACGCATCTCAAGGCAGCTTTTGTAGTTTGTTCTGCAAGTATGGTTTCTATTATATATATATCTGTTGGATAGTCATGTTCATTCATATATATACACTGAATGTTATGGAAAATAGAAGGAAAACATGGTATATAACATTACAATTGCTTGGTAAGAATTATTAAAATCCACCAACAGGAAAAACATGGATCAAAGATGGCATTCTTGGATGGCAACCCTCCAGAGAGGCTTTGCATGCCAATCGTTAATCATATTGAATCATTGGGTGGTGAGGTCCGGCTTAACTCACGAATAAAGAAAATAGAGCTCAATGATGATGGAACTATGAAGAGTCTTCTTCTAAATAATGGCAATATAATTGAAGGAGATGCCTACGTAATTGCAACACCTGGTATAGTCTTTTTCCCATTGAACTATTTAGCGTACATGGCTACCATATTCTCTATTATTAGCTGATGGATGTTGAACTTTTCAGTTGACGTCTTCAAGTTACTTTTGCCTGAAGACTGGAGAGAGATTTCATACTTCAAGAAATTAGAGAAATTAGTTGGAGTTCCGGTTATCAACGTTCACATCTGGTTAGTAACAAATTCTATTTTTTTTTGTTCGGACAACTTATTGATATTGCGTTGTTCTGTGACTGTAACATTTGCCCCTACCTTTTTTTAAACCTTTGCACGTCAGAAAGGTGTCATTTAAAGTAAGTACATTGCATTGACTTTCTACCTACCTACCTACCTACCTACATTTGTTCAATTAATTCAACCTGGAAACTTAAAAGAAGTGGTATGGGAAGAAACCATAATTCACATGCGGAATCCTATTCTCATCTTGGACACATTAAAATAATGCTGGAGATGTGTTTCCTATTGTTTTTATGTGGTGCAATTGTGTTAATAGCATATTGACATCATTAAGCAACATTAATAAGCTTTGGGCTTTAGTTGAAAGCACATGGTTTGCCATTTTTTTCTGATTTAGAAGGGGGAATAAACAAAGGATGGTATATTTCAGGTAGACGGAAAAGGGGTAGTTCGTTTGAGGTTTTCTCTAAAAGTGTAGTCTTAGGATATGAAACATTCAAGCAAACTTGTTATCCTACTTCTAAATTATTTTTTTGAATTAGTAATTTGAATTTCGTGAATTGTTCTATCTTTGCCTCAATAAATAGAGGTTTCTATCAATAAATCAACGGAGCCATTTCATAAGCCTCCATTACTTCAAAATTCTCATGGTCAATGTAGTTTAGAGACCGAATGCAAGGGGGAATTTGTTGAGTACTCTTCACTGCTCATAAGCTGAGTGAAGTTTAACTCAAAGCTCACATCCAAGATGTATTGAGTGGAGATGGCTGGAAGCTGTTTCTTACTTCAGTGAATTGCCAGAAAAATGGAGGATTCATGCACCACAAGTTAGTAGCAATGTTTTAATCTGTTAGGGTTGCATTGTCTCCAAAACCCTTCTCTGATAGCATTGTTTTCGTTCAGAATTCTTGCACAAAAGTGTTTTTGTTGCCATTGTCTTATTAATCGCTGCACTCCACTGATGATATGAATTAAATGATACATGCTTGCATGCTATTCCCTATAGCCAGCTGCTTCATTTTCTATAATACCATGCCACTCATTTCTTTTTTGGGTTTATAGACTGCAATATATATAATGTTTGCGCTTGCCACCAAAAGTTAATATGAGAGCCCCGGTGATGTGACGTAAATGATTTTCAATTTGCAGGTTTGATAGGAAATTGAAGAACACCTATGATCACCTACTCTTCAGCAGGTCTTTCTACTTCATCTACTAGCGCTTTCTTTTCCCATACTTTCTTTTTTGTTATCTGCTTGTCACTTTCTAGCTTTATGAATGTTTAGTAATTGTCTTTCTGAAATATTAAGTCGAAATGGAAGTAGAATATGTTTGGAGGAGAAAGTTATTTGTTTATATAAAGTAGAAACCCTGGTGTAGGAATATTATTACTACCAGTCGAGGGCCTGCGCCTTTGATAACTAAGCAAATCAGTTTCATATTTTTCTTGTTTCAGACTAGTAAGTTATTGACCATTTCGTTATAATGTTTTTCATATTCGAATAACTTGAACTAATCCTACAGCAGTTATGGGGTGTAAGGAGAATGGCTATCCTCCGTTCTCACATCATTTGTATCAAAATTTTATTGCAATGGTGTCTTTCGCTCTTTTCATTTTCCTTAAATAAAGTGAATTTCATTAAGATTATTTCAACTACTTTCTTTTCTACTTGCAGAAGTCCCCTTTTAAGTGTTTATGCCGACATGTCTGTGACGTGCAAGGTAAAGAACTCCCTAATCTTTCTTTTTTTTGCCATTGAAGTTATGTTCTTTAAGCCTCCATGTTGACACTATTTTCCTACATATCAGATAGAAGTGACATTATTTACATTAAGAATTGTTCAGTGTTTGATACATTACACGTGGATAATAAAATTTTAGGATGTTAAAATCATTCTTATATCTACTAGTAAGAAGGGAAAAAATAATTTGATGAGCTGAAAATGTATCATATCATGATAAATTTCAAATGGCAGATGCTATATACTTAATTTGATTTAGCCTTGGCAGAGCAACCTTTTAATGGTTGGCAACTTTCAAATCCAAAGAACATTTAGAAATAAAATCAGAATTTTGACTCGAGCTTTCATAAATAGAGTCAACTGTATCAGCTTCTTGTCTCAGGTGTGCTTTTGATCAGTAATCGATGGTTTATTGTGTTATGCAGGAATATTACAATCCGAACCAATCCATGTTGGAGTTAGTTTTTGCCCCGGCAGAAGAATGGATTGCACGAAGTGACTCTGAAATTATTGATGCTACAATGAAGGAACTTGCAAAGCTCTTCCCTGATGAAATATCTGCGGACCAGAATAAAGCAAAAATCGTAAAGTACCATATCGTTAAAACACCGAGGTTTGACTGAGTTCATTCTCTGGAATCTCTGTTAATACTTTTCTTTTTATTACTTTTTAAAATCAAAATTCTTGCCATTGCTTGATGTGGTATGCCATGGCTGAAAAGTATATTGTTGGGGTGGGTTTCCCTTATATAAATATTTATTTCAAATGTTTCATGGATGCTATCCTGAACAAACTTTCAGACAATCTCAAACAGGATTTCAGTACCATTACATCCATATGTTTGCACATACATGCATGAACGCATCTATATGTGGAACAGTAGACCTATTTTTAATGGATTGCAGTTCTTATATCAATTTAATTTTGTAACTTGGTCGGTAGATTCTGTACTGAAACTAAAAAGCTAATTATCATTTCAGATCTGTATATAAAACTGTTCCAAATTGTGAACCATGCCGTCCCTTGCAAAGATCTCCGATACAGGGGTTCTATCTAGCAGGTGATTACACAAAGCAAAAGTATTTAGCTTCAATGGAAGGTGCTGTCCTCTCAGGGAAGCTTTGTGCACAGTCTATTGTACAGGTACATTCCTTTGTCGTATCACATTGCTTTAACTATCACAAGCATAAGTTTCCCTATCGTTTTTCTGCATAAGTTCAAATTACTAGTTGTCTTAGATGCCCAAATCGTTGCCATGTATCGTGCTAGGAGTTTGGTAAGGGTGCGACGAGTCCATGCATACAAGTTAGTATAGGACTATGAGAATGGATATATCGTTTGCGTTTTGTTTGTATCAGCACTTGTAATGTATTGAAATATGCAGGATTATGAATTGCTTTGTACTATGGGACAAAGGAAGTTGACTGGAGCAAGCATTCACTGACGTCCTTTAAATTGAAGTAAGCAATTTACGCAATTGTTTAAGGCCAATAGGTTAGTGGTCTTTTTCCATTGTATATGCTGTATACCCCATGGCCCGTAAAATTTGTAACTTGGGCAAAGAAAGCTTCACAAATTGAGTATAAAATTCTATTTATGGAATATATATGATCTTCATTTTCTTGTTTAAAATTAAAAAAGAGAGAGAGAGAGAAGAAGAAAGGAATCTACATATCTTCATTCTATGAACTTCTAAGTTACTGAGGAATCATCATAGTAAATAAGATCATCTCAATCAGCTATGCTGTAGAATGCATTTGCTATCTTTTAGTGAACAAATTAAGATAGAAACATCAAGTTCGTTGATGTTGCAATTTGCAATTGCTAACTTGTATGTTTGAATTCAAGAAATCCCTCTAGAATGTAAGATTGTGGCATGTGGATATAGATTGCCCTGGCGACGTACGTTTTCCATATCCTACCCACCGTGTCAGGTTGAGACCACCTCCCCCATGCTGAGGAGTTGGCTGTGGTTTTACATGGATTAGACTTCTCCGTATCTCTTCCTTGCTGAAGATGGATGAGCTACTGAATGGCAACTTGATCGGACTAGGGGGACAGAAATAACACCTGGGAACTCGATCTTTTAGCTATACAACTGCTTACAAAATGTGAGTGCACAAAGTCTAATCGGGTAACTTCCAAAGTCCACAATCAGCCTAATCTTGGTCTTTAATTTCGACTGATTCTTCTTTTCTACAGTATATTTAATTAATATTGTTTATTTTATTTTCATCAAACTTTTTTAATTCAATTTCCATATGCTTCCTTAATTGTAATTAATTGTTTTGAATGGGAAAGTGAGCCTCGCTAAAAACGTCTCAAAACTAGATCAATCACGATAGCGAGAGTAGGAAAAGAGTATCCAAAAACTATATAGAACTAGCCAATCAAATTTCATAGTTTCTCCGCAGAAATACATGAGAAACGAAACATAAAAGATCACCCCAAAAAAGCCTCTTCAAATAACTCTTAACAAATAACATTAAATTCCGTCACTAATTTTTGACAACTCAAGACAAAATTCTTTCATTAAATTTTATTTCTTAATTATTATTGGTGGATATATGATAATGGTTATCAAAGACCTAGACATTTGAGGGTGGAATGCAAAAAAATTGTCTATGATCAAAAAAATAGAATTTTATTTGATATATTATCGGTATAAAAATAATTCCGGAAGTGAACTTAAGATGAAGAAAATATTATATTTGTTTACCTTCTGTTTTCCAAAAATAATTTAAAAATATTTATATATTTTTAATATCACTTATAAAATTATTTTTTTCATTGATTATAGACTAAATAATAATTCTAAACAGTGAAAAGGAGTTGTTTATATAATTAAGATGGCTTACATTTGCGGGTATTTCTTTAAGAACAATCTATTATAAACTTCAACATAGGAATAATAATACAAGTCATTGTTTACACTGGTGTTATAAAAAGAATAAATTAAATTAGAAGAGTCATCCTCACAATGTGATTTTAGTAGTACTCAAATTAGTCAACTAATAAATTGGATATCGATACTTATACAAAAAAATATGTAATTCATTTTCTGTATAACTCGTGATAGCATTATGTAATTAAGTACATAATTAAATTGTATATTCAAACATAAGTCTTATGAACCCAATAGTGGTCCCAATGATAAAAAGTGGTGTATTCTACCTAAGTAATCCGAGTTTAAACAATTTAATACGTGAGTATGTATGAATTTATATAAATTTAAAACTGAATATGCTATAAAAAATATAAAACCTTTTGAAATAACAGCAGCTACGAATCAGATGCATTTGGGTGACATGTCCATGGAGCTTCAGAGATTTTGAGTATTGCTCTAGCAATTCAGAGACGCGTTTCCGTTTTGTCTAATGGGTGTTAGTTTTTCTTGTGTACTTTTTGTTGGTTGAAGTGTTTTATCTTGTGTATATCCAAATTGACTGTACTCTTTTTCTTCATTTAGATTTAGGGAGATTTTTAATGGGGCACTCAATTTGACTTAGGGTAGATGATCCTTGTTGAGTTGTAGCCACTTTTGTGGTATTTTAGTAAATAAAGTATCATTTTGCTGAGAAAAAAATGCTATAGAAGCATATTATAGGGTTAACCCTCAAAATTGTTTGTTATATTCATAATGTTGGGATCAAGGACGAAGCCAAGATTGAACATTGACAGGAGCCACAATAATGAATTTAAAAAATGTAAGGATTTATTACGTATTTAAACTCAAAATTCATAGGGCAAGGCCTAATTTGTCTAATATTAAAATTTATAAGGACCTAAATTGTTATTGGACAAAAAAATTGAGGATACATGCTCATTTTTTTAGTTCAACCTAGAGGCATAGATGAACAGAGCGACAAATTGTTAGTGAACCGTTCGTATAACGTTTGTTTATTAAGCTTAATATACGAATATGAACAATTTTTTATGTTCATTTAATAAACGAGCGAACACGAAGAAAGGTGTATTCCATTCGTTTATGTTCATGAGCAACTCGTTTATTGACTCATTTATAAGCTCATTTACTTGATTTCCCTTTTCTATTTTTTTTTTTTACATTTTAAATATTGGTGAATGTATGAACTAAATTGAACACGTGGTGAACTTTTGAGTTCAAATTGTGAAGCCTAATGAGCTTAAAGACTAGAGGTGTAATTCTACCATTTGGCGAACATATAAATGACATGTTAGCGGTCATATAAATGAACATGTTCGTGAACATTACACAGATATGTTCACGAACCTTAAATGAACATGTTCGTGAACGTTAAACAAACGAACACAAACACCATCAAAAATAAACAAACAAACAAAAACATGATATTAAAGATTTAAACGAACCAAACATGAACACATTCAAATATAAATAAACGAACACAAACAAAACCTTATTTGTTCAAGCTCAGTTCATTTACACCCCTAGTTCAATCCCTACTTGATTATATATTGAATAAACTTATATTTTTTAATTTAAATAATTAATTTTTACAGTGGCCAAATTATTATTAGACCAAATTATCAAATAAATAAACTTTATAACAGGGGTCGGTGCCTTTTGGGCCCCAAGGGAGCTCTGTCCATGATTAGGATTCAAACTAATAACTTTGCTTAAGGGACCTATCTTCTCATCCCGCTAAACCAACGGATAATAGATAAATATAAATGATTCGATTAGAATCAAAGTTTATCAAAATATTCATGTTACCAAATCAAATATTCATATTAAAGGTTTTTGTACATGTATGTATTCTCAAAGATGAAAAAAAAAATACGAACCAAAGGAGTGATCCAAGTATCATAGGGCGATTCAATTAATTCGGTGACCTGAGTTCACGTAGCGGTGTCTACAAGCGATGGGATTAGATCAGGGTAGCTTAAGACGTTGAAAAATTTTATAAATGCATCTTAAATTTTATAAATGCATATGCCCTACAAGAAATAGTAATAAATTAAAAACATTAATTAAAAAGCATAACACAGTTTTATAAAGTATAAAAATATAATATCAAGGTACTGAATTTATCTAAAACATATATAACATTTTAAGCAAGGATTGTAATTAAAAACATTATATTAAAAATACCCAAGTTAACATATTGAATAGCCATTCATTATAGCCTCTGGATCAGGGATTCCTTCCCGCTATCAATCGCCTCCTGCATGTTGAGGAGTTGAATTCGGCTTTCCCGAAATAGATGACATTAGATTTCTCCGCATCTCTTCCTGAACTACACTTATAACCCCCAAAATACAAAAATATTCAGAAGGAGACCATATATGAGTAATTAAAAAGAAGAGCAGTTAAGTCTCAGTGGAAAAATAATGATATTCATTCTAAGAGATTCAGGTTAAAATATCTTTATCTGCAAGAAGTGCATGTGCCTTAGCAAAATGTTTAAAAAAGTATGAACGGATACTACCGTGTAATTACTTTAAGACTATTAAAAAAAGAGTAGATTAAGAATGTTTTTGTTGATGAAGATTTTGGCAAGAGTAGTGAAAGTGATAGCAGTAGAACAACTATAACAAGAACTGGGGATATCTTATAATCCATGTTTGGTTGCTGAGAAAATTGGGTTGGGATACTTTTGGAGGAGAAACAAGACTTGGAAACTCAAATCTTTTAATGTGTTGTTTCGTGCTGGTTGACTTGGTCTAATGTTCTGATGCTGACTTCATTTGATCGAGTAAAAATTAATAAATAATATGAATGACGGCCTAGCAATAACAAATGGGATTGCACAAAGTTTTATCTAATTACTTTGAATTTCCTTTTTTTTTTTACTTTGAATTTCCTAGTTGATTTTTTTTAAATTAGAGTAATTCCTAGTTGAATATTTATTGGTCTTGTTTTCCTAATTATTTGCATTTAATTATAAGTATCATCCCTCTACTTTTACTAACATTTAAATATTAGTCTTTTTATTTAATTTTTCATAACTTGAACCTAGTACTTTACGATAACCAAAGAGTTAATCTAATTGGATAGCACTAATAAAATTTCTCTTTAGATTGTTGACCTAAAAATCAACATCTCAACAATTTAAATGCAATGAATTTAATATAAAAAAGGAAAAAAACTTTGATACACAAGCCAAGTTTACACGTGCCTTTTAGTTTTAGGGGTTAGGGTTTTAGTTTAAGGTTTAAAGTTTAGGGGTTTATGTTGTATGGTTTAGAATTTAAGGTTAGTGTTTAGAATTTAGTGTATATTATTTAAGGTTTAGGGTTTAGGTTTTTAGGGTTAGGGTTAGGAATTTATGATTTAAGTTTTTATAGTGTAAATACACAGGCTTGTGTAAAACTAATTTTACACCGCCTGTGTATCAAAGTTTTACCCTATAAAAAATCAGTTTTCAACAATTTATATACAAATACAAGTAGAAAAAGTCAACATCCAAGTCCCTATCTTTACCAATTACTAGACTAATTTCTCAAGCTTCATAAAATATGAGGCCAAATTCTTACAAATAAAAATAGAGGGACTCAAATTTCAACTTTGTAAAGTAAAATGATGAAATTCACTTTTAACCTTTTTATATTTATTTTGACATGTTGTTTTCAGAAATCAAAGTCAAATCTTATTATTTGAGCAAAACTAAAAATATTTGTGTTAATTACCCTTTCGAGTTTTTATATACTTAATATTAACCACATAATAACAATTCACTAAAAAATCTTAATGAAAACAATTAAACGTTTAACTAATGAACCCTAGCCACCTTAGTTTTCTAGGGATTGTTTCTCTCTTTTTTAAGTTTTTTCTTCTTGAAAATTTAAGAGGGTGGCGTCGTCGACCTTTGACCAAGCAACTGTTACACATGAGTTTTATTTGGTAAACAATTTTTTGAGTTAAAATGAGAAGTTTGAACAATTTTTAGAGGTTTGATCAGTCAAATTTATTAATTTTGAGTTAGATGTTTGGTAAATAGAAGATTGTAATAGTGGGTTGAGGATTGTACTAGTGGATTAAGGTGAAACTTCTCAATTTTATAAATAAGTTTGACAGTCAAATTCACTAATTTTGAGTTAGATATGTTTGGTCAAATCCACTAATTTTGAGTTAGAGGTTTGGATAAAAGAATGATAAAGGCTCTTTTTTTTAGACAATTACAAAAATTTTCTCTAAATAACATAAATTTAAATAACTAATAAAATTAAAAAGATGTTTTATAAATAAGAAATTAATATATAAATTAATATAAACATCTAAATTCATAGTTAATAAAATTATATTCAAACTATAATTTCATAAATAAGAAATTGATATATACATCTAAATTTAATAATTATTAAAATTATATTAAAAAATAATTTCACAAACAAAAAATTAATGTATACATCCTTCATATATGCTTAGTAATGATATTAAAAAATAATTTTCATAATCTTATTAATATTAATAGATAAAAAATATTAATAACTAATAAATTATTCAAATAAGTATTGAATATAATCATGTCCTTATATGTCATTTTGTTTGTTCAAATAATCAAACAACTATCGGTTATTAGTCAATTGACCAAACACTTTTATACAATCAACTAATAAAATTCGCTAGTCAAATAAGCTAATGGCCTTATTTGGTAAATAGTAGTTTGAGCAAAAATTATAGATTAGAGCTAAAATTAGAGGTTTGACCGGTCAAATCCGCTAATTTTGATGTTTGGTGAATAACAGATTAGAGTAACGAATTGGGGTGAAACCTCTAATTTTAAAAAGATGCTAATATGAGTTTTTTGAAATGAGAGGTTTTGACATTAGAGTTATAAAGACCTTTTACCCTTAATAATTATAAAAAATCTCCAAATAACCTAATTTACCATTTTCTATTTTAATCATCACCCTCACGTATTTACATTATGACATTTGTAAATTAATACTTTTTGTTTTTTCTTTTTATTCTCACATATTTATATTTGTATTTAAATTTAATAATTAATCAAATTGTATTAAAAATAACTATATTAATAATAAATTAATATATAGATCCTTCAAATATGCTTAGTAATGTTATATTTAAAAAATTATTTTTCATAATCTAATTAATATTAATAGATACAAAATATTGATAATTAATAAATTATTTAAACAAGTATCAAATATAATCATGTTTTTATATGTCATTTTGCTTGTTTAAATAATCAAACGGCTATCAGCTATCAGTTAATTTTATCAAATACTTTATACAATCAGCTAATACAATACGCTATCAAATCAGCAAATGCAATCAGCTATCAGCTAATGTAATCCGCTATCATCTATCCTATAATTGTCAAACATAATCAATATTATATGTTATCGCTAATGTAATATGATATCCTTTGTTGTTTTCTCCTTCATCTTCTCTTATTTCTCTTTTTTTTTTTATCTTTATAATTTTTATTAGGTATATTTATAACCGGGTACCCTAAGTTCTGATGAACCATCTCTCCTCTCTCGGTAGACGCGAAACAATGGAATATCCCTACCGTAACAATACAAGAAACGTTTGATCCATTAGGGATTTACTTGATTTTTGGGTACAGTTACGAGGACTTATTTGATTTATATTTATGCTTGGTAACAACAACAAAGTTTCGTGTTTGTTGGTTTCTTAACTATATTTCTTACTCTTCATTAAACACACTAAAAGAAAAATAAAATTCCACAAGATTTGAATCGCTCTGCTCGCCACCGTAGAACTCCACTTTAACGACTATTTTTTTATAAACATCTTGAGGCTGAAAAAAAAAAGTAGAATTTTGGTATCACAACTCTAATAATTGCATTGTGTCGTTTTTTCTAGTGTTTGTCATGCATATTTAAGGGACGGCTGCATGTGACTCTCTAAAGAGCAATTGCATCCATTTTTTAGAAACCAAGTTTAATTTGGTGTTAGTTTTTTCGTAAAAAAAATAATTTAATGTGTAAAGGTAAAAAAAAATACATATCCATTTAGAAAAAGATATTTTGGATCTTATTTTTGAATTTCTAGATATGCTGCTGCTGTTATTGTTTTGTTTTTGCCTTTGTTCTGGTTTTCATATTTGTGGTATTGTGTTAGTTTTTTTTTTTGTTAGTCTGCTGCAGTTGGACCACTGTGTTCTCGCATTCTTGTTTGTTGGAGAAATTTCTTCCTTTGTTTCTTAAAAAAACAACAACTGTGTTTTGCTTTCCAGATTCTGAAGGTGGCAACAAATATCATACTTGAAGGGATGCATTTTTAAGATTTGTAGTTTTAAGACGAATACCATCCAAATATATAACACTTTACAATTTGACGACATATTGGAAGAAGCAACCAACATAAATGTATAAAAACTTATCATAACTTGTATAAATAACCATCTAAACATGTATTAATCCTTGATTGTGAACTGATGTCGGCTCTCAGGATGTACTTTACGGACACACAGAGCCACAAGCACCACTTCCTGGATGAACAGGTTGTGTTCCACGGGGGTTTGCATAAATTAGACTTCTTCGAATCTCTTTCTGCACCTTCTCTTCTACAATAAACCAGAAGATCAAAGCAATATATTGAGACCAACTCAGAAGAGATTTATGACTAATACTGAACAACATATACATATAACACTTACCAAATACTATGTGAGCGTTGGTGGTTGAAACTGGAGGCGGGAGTAGTGAAATCGGTAGCAGTAAAACTAGAATAAAAAGCGTGGGGGATATCTTGCAGGCCATGTTTGGCTGCTCAGAAAATGGATGATTTGGGACGAGGAACTCAGTATTATGATTGCTGTATATAAATAACTGCTTGTGCTTACCCAATAATATATTCTGTCTGGGTTTCGTCTTCCATTGTCAAATCAAATTCAAGTTTTGTTCTTAGTTTCTGGTTGGGCAAATTCTATGGTCGTAATGTTGATTCTTTCTCTCTCTTTCGGAAATTAAAATTGAGGAATCCAACTTGTATGATAATGAAAAATTATTAGATGGGTATGGCTCACTATGTCATCTACGGTCTCATCTAATAATAATTTTTTATCTTATTTTTTTTAAAGTGAACATTCACTTTTTTCCTACATGTTATTAAATGAATGAATCTCATTAGGACCATGGATGACATGGTGAGCCGGGACCATGTAATAATTTTTAGTATGATAACGGGTCAGGCCACCGGAGTAAAGAGTTGAGTTTGACTCTCAAATATTCAGACCTAATGTGGAGAACCATTCTCTTTGCTTAACAAATCTACATTACAATATTATATTCCCTTACGTGGATAAATCATAATATTTTATTGGTAACAATTATGCAAATAAATAATTAGAGGTGGCGTAGCAAAAAAAAAATCAACTGATATTGACCTTATCCGGTGAACAGAGTTTTAAGTTAAAATTATAGGTTTGAATAATTTTTAAAAAATTGACCAGATAAATCTATTAATTAGGTGTTTGATTTAGAGAATTGTATATACGAGTTCTAAAAATTCTTTTACCCTTTATAATTATGCTCCAAATAATTTAAATTTAAATAACTCGTGTATGTTTTTGAAGTAAGACATTCTCGTATAGTATAATTCAAATAATTATTTTTCCTTCACATAGATGATATTAATGCATGTATTTCAAAATTATTTAAATTTAATAATTAATAAAATTGTATTAAATAGATAATTCAAATAAGAAATTAATACATACATCGTTCAAATATGTTTAGTAATGTTATATTAAAAAACTAATTTTCATAATCTATACATGTTAATAGATACCAAATATTGATAACCAATAAACTATTCAAACAAATATGGAATATAATCATATTCTTATATATCATTTTACTTGTTCAAATAAACAAATATATATAAGCTATTATTTAATTTTAACAAATTTTATACAATCAGCTAACATAATTCATTATTATCAATCAACATACTGTTAATTTCCAAACATAGCTAATTTATACATGATCTTTAAGTAATTAATTTTGTTTGAACTTATCAAGTGTTCCTAATGAAAAAGTAAACATTATTATCCTTGTGTGGCCACAGTGTGTCCTTAAGGATTAAGATTAATGAAAATATATTATTTTATAATTACGCTAGAATATCAAAAAAATAATCTTTTTAATTTCATTTTTTAAATTAATAAATATTTAAACCGTAATTAATTTTAAATTTATTAAATTTAAATGTCAACTAATTTTATTTGTTGTATTATTTAATTATTTTTTTATTAATTTGTAATTCTTCTATTTAATATTTTAATTGAACTTTTCTTCTAGATCTCTATAATTTATAATATATATATATATATGTATAATCTGAATCCAATGAATGGTCTTAGTTAAAAAGGAAGCGTTGTTCATCCTATGAGACCGAGTTCAAGCAACTTCTTTGTACGATGTGTGTGCGATTTTAAAGGTCTAAGAATAAAAAACAAATGTTAGAATGTAATTACACCATAATAAAAAACAAAAAAATATCTATATATAATCTATATGGTCATTTATGTTTTAGATCATTGAATTTATCCGCAACCTTCATATAAGTCACAAACTTTTGATTTAATCAAATTAACAAATTAAACCACTCATTCTAATTAATTTATAGAAAAACTGACTCAACAATCCTACTTAACCTATTTTCCATGTAGGCAAATTAATATTAATTGAAATAAAAAATATTTTTCTTATTCAAAAAAAATAAAAAGAAAAGCATCGACACCATGAAAACAATTTTTGGAAATTCTCTATCCATGCTCTTTCCACTTTCAATTTATTTCACTTTAATTTTCTTCTTCTTCTTTTTTCTTGCATTTGCATAAAGAATGAAATTACTCTCTTTCCACTATTGGAGATTGACTTTATAACCGATCACAAAGTTCTTTTGATTCCCTTGAAGATTTTGAAGAGATGTCTAAGACTTGAAAAGTTTCTCAATATTTTTAGCCTTTCCGGTTAAAAAAATATTTTTGGGAGTTAAATTATAATTTTAACTTTTATTTATTATTGTGTTTATTTATAATTTTTTACGAAAACATAATTATATAATTAATAAATTATTTTTTAGTTTAAGAATTATATATATTTATTCATGTCAGATTTTTTAAATAAAATATTTTAAATTTATTATATTTTCATGAAACACGTATAACTGTTAGAAAAATATGTAATTATTAATAAAAATATTTTTTTTATATTTTTATGATAATTTAAGCTGATATATTTCATATATTATACGTTAAAGAATTTGAATATTATATATATATATATATATATATATAACTTACAATATCATATCTAAAATGGTCATTTATCTTTTTAAAAGCACTTTTTGACAGCAATACTAAATACTTAAATCTCAAACTCAAAAATTCAGAAGGACTTATAAAAATACTTTTTCACTTCACTTTTCAAAAGCAATGCTAAACTGAATTTTATAGTTTTTGTGGTGAAAAAGTTAGTTTGAAAATAAAATTATTTTTTTACCTTCTATTATTCAATGTTAAATTGTTCTGCTTATATATAATCTAGAATATAGTTTATATTTTCAAATTAATTTTTATTATAATTTAAATTAATTTATTTTATACATCATAATCTTAACAAATTTAAACATCATTCAAATCTATTCATTTACTATATAATGTCATATCTAAAATAAAATATTTTATTTTTTAAAATACTTTTTAATATTAATGACAAATATTAACTTATTTTTTTAAAATTATTTTCCTACAACACTTTTAAAATTACTTCTATTATCGTAGTTTTTAAAAATAATGTTAAATAAGCTTAAGAAATACTTGCGGAAGCAGTTGAAGAAATAAGTAAAAAAAAAAACTTGCGGTTCTTTGTGTATCAATCTTCCCCTCCTGCAATTAACCAAGCGAAATCCCCTTAATCCTTCCATTTCATTGGAGAAGATGATGAACAATGCCAAACCCATGTTTTTAACCAAAGCCCAACGCCAACAACTAGCGCTCCAGCGCCTCGAAGAACAGCGCGCCCAGCAGAAGCGCCGCCTGGAAGAGCTTCACCGTTATAACAACACCGCCAACAATGCCTTGGATTCCCCTTCTTCTAAACCCTCCTTCGACGGCCGCGACCGCGAGAGGCAACGGGAGAGATCGCGAGTCCGATCGGAGGAACCGTGAGCGCGAACGGGAGGAGGAAGCCAAGGCTCGAGAGCGGGCGCGGTCGGACAAGTTAGCCGAGAGGGAAAGGGAAAAGGAATTGGATGCGATTGAAGAGCAGTACCTCGGATCGAAGAAGCCTAAAAAGAGAGTTATTAAACCCAGCGAGAAATTTAGGTTTTCTTTCGATTGGGAAAACACGGAAGATACTTCGAGAGACATGAATTCCTTGTACCAGAACCCTCACGAGGCACAGCTTTTGTTTGGGCGTGGGTTTAAGGATTGAGTGGATCGGAGGGAACAGAAGAAGCTCGCAGCCAAGAATGAGAAGATGAGAGAAGAGATTAGGAAAAAAGAAGGTGTTGAAGAGAAACCAGAGGAAGCTGCGGCGCAGAGGTTAAAAGAAGCAGCAGCCAATTCGTATGATACATTCGATATGAGAGTGGACAAGCATTGGTCTGAAAAGAAGCTTGAAGAAATGTCTGAACGAGACTGGAGGATTTTTAGGGAAGATTTTAACATTTCTTATAAAGGATCGAAGATTCCACGGCCAATGAGGAGTTGGACTGAGAGTAAATTGAGTTCCGAGTTGTTGAAAGCTGTGGAGAGAGTTGGGTATAAGAAACCTTCCTCAATACAAATGGCTGCAATTCCTCTTGGGTTGCAGCAAAGGGATGTGATTGGGATTGCTGAGACAGGGTCAGGTAAGACTGCTGCTTTTGTTTTGCCCATGCTTTCTTATATATATAGATTACCTCCTATGAGTGAAGAGAATGAAGCTGAGGGACCGTATGCTGTTGTCATGGCCCCAACTCGTGAACTTGCTCAGCAAATTGAGGATGAAACTATGAAGTTTGCCCATTATTTGGGAATTAAAGTCGTTTCAATTGTTGGTGGTCAGTCAATAGAGGAACAAGGGTTTAGGATTAGACAAGGGTGTGAGGTTGTTATTGCTACGCCTGGTCGTTTGCTGGATTGTTTAGAGAGGCGGTATGCTGTTTTGAACCAGTGTAATTATGTTGTTCTTGATGAGGCTGATAGAATGATCGATATGGGTTTTGAGCCCCAAGTCGTGGGTGTATTGGATGCTATGCCATCTAGTTATTTGAAACCAGAGAATGAAGATGGGGAGCTTGATGAAAAAAGGATTTATAGGACTACTTATATGTTTAGTGCTACAATGCCTCCAGCTGTGGAGCGGCTAGCTAGGAAGTATTAAGGAATCCTGTTGTTATCACTATCGGTACTGCTGGAAAGGCTACCGATTTAATTTCTCAACATGTGATAATGATGAAGGAATCAGAGAAATTTCCAAGATTGCAGAAGTTGCTCGATGATCTTACGGATAAGACAGCAATTGTGTTTGTCAATACTAAGAAGAATGCTGATACTATTTCTAAGAATCTGGATAAGGCTGGTTATAAGGTAACAACTTTGCATGGTGGAAGGTCGCAGGAGCAGAGAGAGATTAGTCTTGAAGGTTTTAGGGCCAAGAGGTTCAATGTTCTTGTAGCTACAGATGTTGCAGGGCATGGGATTGATATTCCTGATGTGGCTCATGTCATAAACTTTGATGTGCCAAGTAATATTGAAATGTACACACATCGTATTGGAAGAACAGGACGTGCAGGGAAGACTGGTGTGGCAACAACATTTTTGACTCTCCATGATACTGATATCTGTAGCGATGTCTTTTTTTTTGTATATATCGCTAAAATAAAAACGATGATTTTCTAAGGATTTTTGAAAGGTGTTTGGATATAAAATATTTATTCCGCGGGGTTTACAAAAAAACCTCATAAAAATGGAGTCGCCACCGGCCACTTAGGTAGGCCGGACACCACAAAACCAGAGATTCAAAAAGACAGGGTTCGGGAGTCGGTTACGGATGGGGAAGGATTAGCACCCCCACGCCGCCCAAAAAATTGGTACTTTAATAATTACCGCTTTATTAATATTGGATTTTCCGGATTAAAGTGACGATTATTTTAAATTTCGGTCATAATTGCGAATATATTTTAAGGGTCCCGTTATCCGAGAATAAACGCCCAACCACTATCACTACGCTTGATACTGGCCCCATTTACGCTCGGATAAAAGGACACCGCATTAACAATTTATATCTCGATATGCAATCTTAATGGCAAAAACATAAAACATGACAAATCATTTAAATATAATAAATATTAACATACCGGTACATTAGTTTATCATGAATGATATTTTAGACTAAAGCATGTATATATATACATATTACTCCAAACAGTAGATAAAACCAACTATCATATGTCAAAATAATAAGGCAGGAATAAATATATATGTATACGAACAAATATTTCAAAAAGACATGCATACTGGTAATAAAACATATTTCAACATATACGGGTCAACATATCATAAAAAAGGGTAAATATACTAACATGTAGCCCTAGAAAATAAGAAAGCTCACACACATACAAAATACAGAACATGCCATATACTGAACCGATTAGAACATAATATGCTTGATATGAATAGCGGATGAAAACGAATATCATACTTGACACATATATATACATATAAACATAAAATGAGTCATATACGGGAGACATAAAATGAAATAATATCCACATATACGAGTATAATTCGAACAATAATATTTACAAAGAAAAAATAGATGAAAAATGAAAGGAAAATGAAAATCGGTGGCGAGAAATTAAAGAGCAATAACATGTAATTTAGGGACGAAATTGAAAAACAAATAAAACCTACAAAGACCAGAGTTGTAATTATACCAAGGCGGACTCAAAATGAAAATTTCAAAAACGCGGGGTGATTAAGGCGTAATTTTACCATTGAAGGTGATCGGGTGTAATTTAGTGACTAAATTGTAACTTTTTGGAAACTCGGAGGGATTTGGACTGTAATTATACCATGCGGCAAGACAAAAATGAAAATATTGAAAACGCGGTGGGATTAAGTGTGTAATTTACCCATTTAGCAAAATAAAAACAACTATAAAAGCCCCCTTTTAAGGGCGAAATCAAATTTTGGCCATTTGTTTCATTTTCTAATTTTTTCGGGTTTTATGTTCTTCGTTTTTCTCGTTTATTCATATAATACCCGAATCCGGCGGTCGGCCCGCCGTATTCTCTCCGCCGCCGCACGCCCGCTACCGGCGCCGGTGGACTCCCAAAAATACACCAAAACCTTCCTCTTGTCGTCCTCAATATGAATCCATGGTTGGATTCGGAGGATCCCCTTTGTTTAGCCTAGATCTAAAAAATACGAACCCAAAAATATATTTTCTTTAGGTCAAAACGAGACCACAAGGGGTCTTCCCTTCCCTTTGTTCACGGATCGGCTTGTAGAAGCGAAAGGCTTGTCACGAGAGGAAGGAAGACCCATGGACAAAGCCGGTAAGACTTCTTTACTTGTTTTCTTTTTATTTTCTTTTTGTACTTCAGTATATGCATGCAAGGGAAAAGTAAGAAAAAAACGGCAAAAAGATTACCACTGGATCGCCTTTTGATTTCTGATTTGGTTACAAGTTTGGTTTTACAAAACTTTCTGTTTTTTTGTTACTACTCTCTCTTTTTTTTTGCCCGTTTTTCTCTCAAAAAAAATCCCGTTACAATGACCCCATTTCCTATATACCACTATCTCGTATTTTGGTTGCAACTTGTATCTTCTTTTCCGGATCGACATTTGCTTGTTATCTTTGGCATAATCTGAACGCTGGGATCTGAATATCGGCGCGGTGGCGGTGTGGTCATTTTCGCCGAGAGGCGGGACGCATTTTCGGCCGTTAGATCGGATCGATCTAACGGTCGAGATGGCTTGAAGAACGATCGGCTGGATGAAGCCTCGATCCGATGAAACGGCTTCGATTTCGCCACGTGGAGCACCGCGCGATCGAGGAGTCGAGCGCGTGGATCTTACGCGCGCGTGGGATAATAAAGCGTCCCGCGTGGACCCACGCGCGCGTGGCACTCGAAGCGGTCCATACGTGTGGAGTACGCGCTGGCGGATATTTTTTAACCTTCATTGCATCGTGGCCGTTGGATCAGATCTTGATCCAACGCCCATAGTTACCCCCGCGCATTGTAATTAGATAGGATTGAGTTGGGCCAAATGGGCTTTGTAATTGGATTTTTGTAATTGGACTCGGACTCTTTACTTGGGCTTAATATATATATTTAATTTTACATTTAGTCAGCCCACTAATAATAATAATAATTATAACAATTGTACATCATATTATACGGTCATTAATTAATAATATTCTAGTATTCATATGTATAATTAATATGACATCTACATACGCTTATACCCTTGATACATACGCGACATACATACAACCCTAATACGTATTAACGTAGCTTATACATGTACACACCTTATATTAGTAACATTCACATAATAAACATACATGCAATAGTAATACATTTAAGTAAAAATGAGTGATTCTGATTTGCCCCTCTTTGCTTGTTCTCATGAAATGGGAAACAATGCAAAGATTCATAAGCACTCATTTTATCAGACTTCCTGTTTGTAGCCTCGAAAAACGAATTCTTTTGGACATTTCCGCTCTTCCTTGGCCGAATCTTCAGGCTCGTAAGTTCTTCCTATATAGAACTTCGTCACCCTCCAATCCACGAGCTACTGTGCTCTTTCGACATTGAACCCTTCGCTCTGATTTTTAGCTTTGGAAAAACGAATTCTTTTGGACATTTCCGCTCTTCCTTGGCGAATCTTTAGGCTGGTAAGTTCTTCCTATATAGAACTTCGTCACCTTCCGATCCTGGAGCTACAGACTCTTTCGACATTGAACCCTTCGCTCTGAGACAATGAAGCTCGGAGTCTTTCCTATATAAGACTCTTTGCTTTTGACACAACAGTTTCCTATATAACCCCGTGTCATAGGTGAATTGCTTTGGTGGTAGTTCTTCCTATATAGAATCTGCGAGTCTTCACCTTGGATCCATCAGTTCCTCTCTATATAGAACTTTTTTTGGCGCCGGAATCTCGAGCCACAGGTTCTTTTTCGACACGTAACCCTTCGCCCTAAGGCGATGAAGCTCAGAGTCTTTCCTATATAAGACTCTTTGCCTTTGACATAGCAGGATCTCCTATATAATCTTGCGTGTCATGGGTGAATTTCTTTGACCGGGAGTTCTTCCTATATAGAACTGTGGGTCTTCACCCTAGAGCTGTTAGTCCTTCCTATATAGAACTTTCAGCTTCTGAAGCCTCGGAGAGGAGAGTTCTTCCTATATAGAACCTCTCTCCAGAGCTTGAAAACATGTGCCTTTATGTCAAAACATTGTCTCCTCGTTTGGGACTCACATCATGATGACCCTTGATGTCTCTTTGGATCTGCAAATACCTGAGATGAAAACAAAATGCTATGACAAATGAATGAATTGACATGCTCCTAATCCTAGTGATGTTTGACTATTCATGATGCATGAGCTTTAATATCATGGTGGGTTTGTTTTGGTCCTTTTTGCCGTTTGCTTTCTCCTTTGTTACGGGCATCGATACCCTTCTTCACTGCCAAGTTCAACCGTCTCGATCTTTCTCTTTTTCAATTCGACTTGGAATTTTAAAAAGCGCCCTTCGGGTTTTCACTCTAGATTTTTTTTTTTTTAAATGCCCTTACGGTTTTCCCAGGAGATTTCTTTTGTTATCTCGTATGCTTTTCTTGAATAGATAGGACATGTGCCATCGGTTACCCTATCAGGTTGTTTGAAGCTTTCGTCTTCCCGATCGGCAGTCATTTAGGGAACTTAAAGGACGGAGTTAACCGTTTTCTTTGATTACCTGCAATTTTCAAGGTAAAATCATAGTAATGCTTGAAATCTCTTGTTTCATTATAAGCCTATGTTATCCTATCATTTGAAATTGACAAGGAGGCTAGGAATGGATGCTCAAAACATGGTTTTATTAGGATTAAGGGTTTTGAGATATCTTAGAAAGAAAGGTATGACACGTATAAGTTAAATACAAGATCTCTCATTATCTTGATATGAATGACACATGATCTGTCAACTAGTGTAGAATTTTTGCTGAAGCTTCCTCTTCATGATGCTCATGGGGATACTCTTCTCTTCAGATATTTAACTTACCCGAGCCGCCCTTTGCGGGTTTTCAACTCGAGTCCTTCCTTTGCTTCAAGACGCCCGGTTTGAGTTTTCATCCCGAGCTCTCCATTTTTTTAGAGATAGTATTTCTTGCGGCATCGAATTTTTACGAGATTTTTCAGCTCGTCCCCCGTCCATTTTTCTGTTAGGATTAGGGCTCCTCCGAGAAGGCCTTCTTTACGACGTATGGTCCTTCCCAATTGGGCATCCATTTTCCTCGAGAATCTTTTCGGATTGGGAGGATTCTCTTGAGTACCAGATCCCCTTCTTTGAATTCTCTTGGCGCACCTTTTTGTTGTAAAGCTGAACCATCCGCTTTTGGTACATCGACCATGACAAATGGCTTTTAGTCTTTTTCGTCAATGAGATTTAGCTGGTCGATTCGGCTGCACCCATTCAGCTTCTTCCGATTTTACTTCGCTTAAGACTCGGAGGGACGGAATCTCTACCTCAATTGGGAATCTTGCTTGGTACCGTACACCAAGGAGTAGGGTGTCGCCCCCGTTGATGTGCGAATGGACGTCCCTATAGGCGAAAAGGGCGAAAGGTAACTTCTCATGCCAATCCTTGTAGGTATCCGTAGTCTTTGCTATGATATTCTTTATATTTTTTTTGTTTGCCGCTTCCCTTTGCTCCATTCATTTTAGGACGATAGATTGTGGAATTATGGTGTGTTATTTTGAATTGAGTGCACACGTCCTTTATCATTTTGTTGTTGATTGGAAGCATTATCGGTGATGATCCTATCGCAATCCGTATCGACAAATAATTTCCTTCCTTAAGAACTTACAAACTGTAGTCCTGGTGATATTGGCGTAAGACGCTGCCTCTACCCATTTGGTGAAGTAAGTCTATGGCGACCAAAATGAAACGGTGCCCATTGGAGGCCTTCGGATGGATTCGCCGATAACGTCCATGCCCCATGCTGCGAAAGGCCACGGAGAATTCATGGTGTGTAGAGGCGATGGGGGTGCATGAATTTTGTCAGCATAAATTTGGCATTTGTGGCATTTCTGGCGTAATCGATGCAATCTCCTCCATGGTCAACCGAAATAACCGTATCTCATAATTTTTCGGGCTATAGACAACCCGTTGGCGTCGTTCCACGAGATCCCGTCATGTACTTCGGCTAAGATTTCCTTTGCCTCCCGGGCATCCACACATCTCAGCAATGTTTGATCATGACTTTTCCTATACAGGATCTCCCATCTAGGACATATTTCGTTGCCATTTTTTCAGCGTTTTTTGTCATTGTCGTTTGCCCCTTACGGATACTTTCGGAGCTTGACATATTGCGAGGATATCATAGTACCATGGATTTCCGTCAATCTCTTCCTGTATATTACAACAATGAGCAGGCTTTTCAAATGTACGCATCTCAATGGGTCTCATTTCGCCTGGTGTTTGTTTTAAACATGGATGCCAAGGTTGCCAACGCATCCGCCATCGATTTTCTTCTCGGGGTAGGTAATTGAAGTGACCTTTTCGAACTCTTTGACGAGCTCTTGGATTAATTTGTGATATTTGACCAACCGGGTCTCGGTTTCCCACTCCCCGCGCAATTGGTAAATGACTAGGGACGAATCTCCGAACACTCGAAGTTCCTTAACCTTTCTCTCGATGGCTGAGTTTAATCCCATGATGCAAGCTTCGTATTCAGCTATATTGTTTGTGCAGAAGAATTCCAATCTGCTGGTGAAAGGATAATATACGTCCTCGTGAGATTAGCACTGCCCTATCCCATGCCCGAGGGCGTTGGAGGCTCCGTCGAAGTAAAGTTTCCATGACACATCATCCAAATTTCTTCTTGGTTGTAATGCACATCAAGTCTTCGTCCGGGAAACTAAAGTTCAATGCCTCATAGTCATCCGAAGCACGACTTGCCAGGAAATCTGCTACGGCACTCCCTTTTACGGCTTTTTGATTGACATATACGATGTCGAATTCGGATAAGAGCATCTGCCATCGAGCCATCCTTCCCGTTAGTGCTGGCGCTTCCATTAGGAACTTTAATGGGTCTAGCTTGGATATCAACCAGGTAGTATGGTACAACAGGTACTGCTTGAGTCACTTGGTAGCCCAAACTAGAGCGCAACACGTTTACGCCTTTGACCCGCGGGTACCGTGTTTCGCAATCGTTGAATTTCTTGCTTAGGTAATAGATGGCCTGCTCCTTCTTTCTTGACTCATCGTGTTGCCCTAGTACGCATCCCATTGAATTCTCGAAGACTGTTAGGTAGAGAATTAGTGGTCGACCGGGTACCGGTGCGACTAAAATTGGAGCATTTGTCAGGTACTTTTTGATCTTTTCTAGGGCCTTTTGACATTCTTCATCCCACACGCCGTAATTATTCTTTTTCTAAGAAGTCCAAGACGGGTCGCATTGATTGGTTAATTGGGAAATGAAACGAGAGATATAATTCAGCCTCCCTAGGAAACCGCGAACTTCCTTTTGCGTGCGGGGTGGTGAAAGGTCCTGGATGGCTTTCACTTTATCGGGATCAATCTCAATCCTCTCTTTCGCTTACTACGAACCCTAGGAGTTTTCCGGAAAGTAACGGCGAAGGTACATTTGGCAGGATTGAGCCTTAGTTGGTACTTCCGTAGTCTTTGGAATAGTTTCTTTAAGTTCTGTAGGTGCTCTTCCTCTGTTCGGGATTTGGCAATCATATCATCGACGTATACTTCTATTTCTTTGTGCATCATGTCATGGAAAAGAGTCACCATTGCTCTTTGGTACGTTGCCCCTGCATTCTTTAGCCCAAATGGCATTACTTGGTAACAAAAAGTGCCCCACATGGTTATGAATGTGGTTTTCTCCATGTCGTTAGGATCCATCTTTATACGGTTGTATCACGAGAAGCCATCCATAAAGGAAAACCATGAATGTCTGCGTGTGTTGTCAACCAGCGTGTCAATATGTGGCAAAGGAGGTTGTCTTTTGGGCTAGCTCGATTCAGATCCCTATAATCTACACACATACGAACTTTCCGTCTTTCTTTTTGTACTTGGTACAATGTTTGCAACCCACGGGGTATTTGGCTACTTCAAGAATCCAGCATCAAATTGCTTTTTCACTTCTTCTCGGATCTTTAACAAAGATATCGGCCTCATTCTCCGAAGTTTTTTTTGTCAGATCTTGGTTTGCACTCCGACTTTGTTGGCAATTTGTGCACCACTATGTCGGTATTTAATCTGGCATATCTTGATAAGTCCAGCGAAGACATCCTTGAATTCTTGAAGCGGGCTATCAGTTCATGCTTGGTTTTTGAGAAATCGTCGTTCCTATTTTTATTTCTCTTCTTCTCGCTTCTTGATCCCTAAGTTGACAATTCTGTTTCTTCTTGGTGGGGCATAATCGCCTTTCTTCGTCGTCCACCATTCTCTTTAATTCTTTACGGGACCTCAATTTCTATTTCATCATATCCTCCCTCCGTTTCCTCACGAGACCTCGGGGCTTTGAAACTTACTCGAGATTGGATCAGTATCATTCATATATCGTCGATCATGAGCGACCTGCATTAAATGAGAATGAATTGTATTGGGAAAGAGACGGCTTTACATGAAGGAATGAATATGAAGAATGTATGAATGGAATAAATGAGACTTTGGCTTTTTTTTTTTTTTTTTAGAAAGTGGGGATATTTCATTTCAATCAAAAAGTTAACATAGGTGCCCCATATAAGAGATCCCCATTGTCTATGGGCAAAAACAAAAGGTTGATTCGGAGCATTACTACGATCTATTCTAAAAACTACAGGTAAATCAATGCAGCTCCGGTTATTGAGTGTCTCCCGGGATGGCAAGGGCGGATGTTGGTCAACATTTTGCTACCTCGGTCCTCTTGGCTATCATGTTGATGCACATCCTTTCAAATGCTTTCTTGATCATTTCCTCTGGCCAAGTTCATCATTTTTCTTCATTGTCTCTCCAATATCTTGACCTGGCGGTAGAATCCTCCGGAGATGAAAGTGGCTTTTAAACTAGGAAAGGACATCGACCTCCACGGAATGTCTTCTCCTTTAGATCTAGCTTTCATTTGTTCCTCTTTTCTCTTATACTCTTCTTTCTTCATTTGGACACTTGGTTGGTAACCTTGAGCCAAAAACGATCCTTCTTGGTAATGATATTCTTGGGTCTCGGGTTTCCTTGTAATTTCTTCCCCAACCATTTTCCTAATTTGGCTCCTCGGCCCGAGTTTTGCGATGGTCATCTTGGTACAATTAGATAACCTAGGGTAGGGGATCCGGTTTTCCTCAAAGCGAATGTGGCATTTACTAGTTCTAATGCTCGGGCGAGCATTCTGCAGCCTTCTTCATCATTTTGAATGTAGGGGGTGTGTCGATGTCACGGAAGCAACAAATTCATGCTCTGCCTCTCTTTGTGACCAATTTGCCTCAACTACAAATTTTAATTTCGATGCAATGATGATGGGACAACTCTGCGGAGTGGATCCACGGTCTTCCCAACAAGCGGTTTGTAAGATGGTTTTATGTCCATTACTACAAAATCGATCACATATTGGTTGGTCCGATCAATAGGGGTATCTCAATTTTCCCCATTGTTTCCTTTTTGCGTACCATCGAAGGCCCTTACCGAGTTGTAGCAAGGCTTTAGGTGCGAACTATCTATTGGTAATTTTTGTAGGGTTACCATAGGCAAGACATTCAATGCTGACCCGTTGTCGATTAGTACGCCTGGTAATACATACCTTTGCGGTGGGTAGTGATGTTAAGGGCTTTAGTGGACCCCCTTCCTTCCTCCGGGATCTCATCATCACTGAACGTGATATGATTATAAGCGATAATATGCCCCACTATCATGTCCAGATTTGTTACGGAAATGTCACGGGGCACAAAAGTTTGATTCAGCACTTTTAATAGTGTCTCCCGATGCTTCTCGAACTCAAGAGTAATTCAAGACTTTGTGATCTGGCGGTTGCTTCCGTAGTTGTTCCCTTCTACGTTGTACTCGCTATGTCTCAAGAACTTTAGAAATTCTTTGGCACGGGCCTCGATTTACGGTTCATTTATCCTTTGGGAGGTTCTTCTCCAGTATATCATGCGGAGGCTAAGCTCTTTGTATTCTTTCCCTTATCTTTTTCATTTGCTCTCAAAGCTTCGGAGGAATAACATCGGCCGCTCTCCGGTGAAATGGCCTGCCTCACCAACGTTCACATTATTTTGGCTTTGTTGGTCTTCTTCAGTGCGAGCTCTTTTACTGCTCGTGTTTTGATTTTTTTGTCATGGTCACATTCGCGGCATAATTCGGGAATTTGTCGCATGTCTTTGAATGGGAATGGAGATGGTGCTTTGAAATGACGATCTTGGATTTATCTTCTTTGGTTTCTCCTTGGGAGACACTGCATTCCCTACCTACGGGAGAGATGATGAAAGGCCTATCCTTCCCATATCTAGTTTTGGGGGGTATCTGTCATGTGTCGTCGATCCCTTCCCCATGGGTTCCTTGAAGAATTCAATTTGTTTTCCATCTATCAACTTACGCACCAATTTCTTGAACTCATCACATTCTTGGATATCATGCCCTTGATCGATGAAATTCGCAATACTTTCCACATTCTTTTCGCCTTATTATCATGCCTTTATTGATCATACGAGCCATGCATAAGCTGTTGAAATACCCACCGTAAAGGAGACTTGACTTGACGACACGTCATCCTTTATCCTCCCTGGTAAAACCTTCTTCTATAGCATTTACCCCTCTGTTCCCATGATTAGGCGCGGGTTGTTGGCTACGCTAGGTTCTTCAAACTTCAATATCCCGGAATCAATTAAGTTACGCACAAGCTTTTTGAAGGCAAGGCGTTCTCGGTGGGGTGTCCAGGATACCGCCGTGATAGTCGCAATGTGCGCTTGGATTATACCAAGGCGGGAAGGGTGGATTGCGGGATTAACGATGTATGGTCGGACCAAGTGCGCTTCATACAACCCGGGAATAAAGTTACGAGTATGAAACGGTAGGGAGTGAAAGTTCTCTCTCTTTATCCTTTCGGTGACTCTTTCATCTCTTTGATTCGAATTTTGCATTTTTCCCACAGTGCTTGGGGCTGTGAGACTGTGAAGTTCTTGAGCGGTATAGGTACTGGTGGTGTTTACTTCACTTCTCTTGTTGTACTTTCGAGACCCTTCCCCACCATCATTCTCGCCGCTCTTGATTGCTAGTTCGAGAGACTCCCGAGTCTGATCAAGTCGGAAACACTTGTGTTGTGTTATTGATGAGGCGATCGAAGAATGCCCTTTCAAAGTATTGACAAATAATGGCGTGATTTCATGCTCGGGATAGGTGGCTGGATTTGGGCGGCCACTTCTCTCCACCTTTGGGCATATTGTCGCAAGCTTTCATTGGACTTCGCCCCATATTTTTAGCATAATTCTGCTAGGGATCATATACATTACATGTTTGTATTGCTCGGAAAATGCTTTAGACAAATCTTTCCATGTCTTGACATTTGCTTTGCTTAACCGAGTATACCAACGTAATCTTTGCTCGAGTTAGACTATCACGAAACAGTGGATCGGTAGCTTTTCATCTTTATGGTAAGCGCCATTTTTACGCAATACATCGTTATGTGTGCGAGAAGGACATGTGGTTCCGTCATATTTATCAAACTCGGCGTTTTGAATTTTGGTGGCAAGACAAGATCGGACACTAGACTTAGATCACTAGCGTTGTTTCTGATTCTTCATTTGATTGTAACGCTTTAAATTTTTCTTCCATGAGGCGAAATCTTTCTTCCCACTTTCTTTCTACCTCATTTCCGATCTTTTCGACCATGTTTAGGTCAGCACTTCTTCTTCATCTGATACTTCGGTATCAAGGGGTTGAGTCTCGGTGCCCTACTTGAAAAGCTGGAAGACATTCTGTAGGGTCAATATATATCTTCCTAGCCTTTGGTTTTGGTGCGGTTGGTTGAATCTTGAAGTGAGTAGGGTACCTTACGGCTCTGGAATATTTTCTCCTTCTACTCGTTTTCCGAGACTTTTCGCCAAACAATGCCGTTATGTCGGATACTATTGAAGTTTGTGGTATGCAATCCCGATCACTAAGGCTTCTGCGGGCCTCTTCAAGCCTTGACTCGAGCTCTCTCGCCCTCTTTCTAGATTGATTATTCTTTCTTCCATGAGCTTTCTTTGTAGCGGGTAAAGTATATGTGATGAATGATTACGGGTTAACACACTTTGGAATGCCACAATATTCATCTTTGTTAATATGGTTGTAAAAATAAATGCATGTACAATGATGCGAGATGTTATGATGCAAATGCAAGAATGCATGCGAGACAAAATCTTAGTTCTCGCTGGTAATCAGCCTTTTGAATTACTTTTACGGGAATTAAAGGGTCTTGATTACAACAAAATTCGTGTTACAAAGTAAAGATCCCTAGTACAAAAGATCTAATTATAACACGAGTCCTATAGATAGACTCTAGCTCTATCCCCTAACTTTCCAATTGCCTTGAGCGGCTTGAGGAACCTAGGAGCTTCTTCCATTCCGGGGCTATAAAAGGTCGGAGTGTCTCGGCCTCGACGGCTAAATCATTTACGTGTCTGGCGACTCATTTGTATGTCCACCATTAGATTTGCATAATCTTGGTCCATGTCTGTATCATTCGAGAGCGTCGCGTAATCTCTTACGCCAATAGGTGTCCCCCGGCTGCAGCTTCCTCGAACACATTAATTCTTTCCTTGTAATCCTCATGGCGCGCCGAGGATCCGATTCGTGCTCGTAATATACCCACTTCACGTTCTCTTTCTCATGACTCGCGAAATTATTCCTCTGGCGGTACATTTGAAGTGAGTGTTCGACTTCCGCCATCTTTTCTTTTAATCCGTCATTTTGACTTTGGCTTTGCCCCAAACTTTGAAGAGTGTCATCGTATAGTTTCTGCATCTCTAACGATCTGTTTGGCTATTCATGGATTTTCTTTTCCATACGGCGACACTTTCTCTCTCATGATGAACAGACTTGTTTTCCTTTGTTGACTTCTTGTGCGAATCTTTCTCTCTCTTGATCAATGGCCTTCTTGGCGGACCGTTTTTCTTCCTCCATAGCCAAACAGCAGTTTTCTATCTCTTTCTCGATCGCTCTTTTGTTAATTTCTCGTTCTTCTTCCAACAAGCGGATGCCGTTCATTCTTTCTTTTCCTGACTATGAGTGGCTCCGCCGGCCTTTTGTATTTTTACTGTAACGGGAGGGCATCTTTTTTTGGTAAAGTATTCTTGTCATTCAAATCTGCATTTAATTTCTTGATTTGCCTAATGATCCCCTCTCGCTCGTCGACTTCTAGGCTTGCCTTATAGAGTTCGCTCGCGTGTTGGGTCCATTGAATGTCCATTTTCTTTTTAACTTCCTCGAGCTCACTCCTTAAGATATCGGCCGGACGGTACCACCCTTGTCGGCTCCTCGGTGACTTTGTTGGTCCTTGATTAGATTCGAGAATCACATTATTAACCCTCAAACGTCTCCAAAGATCGTATGCTGGGGGTAGTCATGTGCTCGGTGTCTCCTTCCACCCCGATCCGATAACAATGATCCCAGGCCCTCATGATGGTGCTGAATTTTTCCTTTGAACTCTCCTTTGAAAAGAAATTGGTTTGGCTTAATCCGACGGTATTGGGAATGAAGCTGCCGTGATCCGAATCTGTCGAGACACTAAAAGTGGAGCACAAGCGATCCCTCCATGTAATCCCAACATCATCAGCCAATTGAAGTCACCACAAGTTGTATAGAAAATAATTGACTTTACCGAGCCATGGGACCCTCCATGCTATGTCTTCATCTTGAATGTTCTGAAGAAAGCTGGTCCACATTTTTGTTTTCAAATCTTTCGCCATTCCTTTGCTAAGTATTCTCGTAAAAGCGAAAAACCTTGGAAAGATATCCCGGCGGGACCCGCGTCGGTGTCTTCCACATGTGACTCTGGATCCATACTTGTAATAGCTGTGCGCATCCTCAGCGTCCTTCTTCTTCATGTTTAGGCTAGCGTTCAAGGAAATGAAAGTCTCGACCAAAATTGCTGGTATCGGGTTTGCTTTCCGTTTTACCCGTTCGAACAAATCCGAATGGCTATGTCAATGTTCCAGTACTACTGGGAAGATCACCAAGCCATATATTCCTAAAGCGAATAAGTCCATTTCTTTTGCCTCAAATGCGGATGTGTCGATATGATGTCCCGAATACTCTCCCATGCAAAAGGCTGTATTATCTCCTCGGATTTGAAGGAGGCCACTAACCCAATCATCACTCATTTCCGCAAAGGCTTTGAGTTCGCGAGTGTAATTCTCGATTCCTTGGAGCTTTGGCGTAGATCCAATCTTCTGAATATTTTTCTGGTTAAGTAAAGAGTGTACTCTTCTACCGTAGGCATCATGTCTTGCCCATTGAAGGTGAAGCGACAAAAACCGGATTCCAAAAGCGGACTATAGCTCGGGTAGGGCTGGTTAATCCGAACATATAATAGCTGCGCGATGTCGCCATAACTATCGCTAAATAAGTCTTGTAGCCTTCGGTCCCATCTTTCCCAAATGCTTTGAAGATCCCACAAGTCGTTACATTGGAGACTCACATAGGTGTATCCGGCTATTACGCGTTCGTTAAGCGGTGTCCCCTTGGGTTTTCTGGTTGACCTCGACCAATGTCGGTGACAAATTAAGCTCTTCTTTCCTAAGACACCTTTTTCCATAGTAAAAGACTTTACGATCAGGCAAACCACTTGATCCAGTACCTTTATGCGATGCAAATGCAATGATGTATGAGAAAAAGAACAAAAAGCGAAAAGAAAACAAGTCGATGCAGATAAAGTAAATAAAATGACAAAAATAAATAGAAATAAACACACAAAACAGTCTATTTATCCCGTCTAAAACCTAAGGTTATCCGCGTGGCTCTAACATGGTGGGTTTCTATGTTCTCTACATGCAGTGTTGGTGCTAGGAGGTACCCGAATTGTCCTTGTTGTCCCCCTACTAAGGGTAGCAAGGCCCCGGTCATCACCAATTATAGGTTCCTTTCAGCGGGTTTAATTCGGGGACCATTTCGCTTATGCCCGTCTGAAGGGCGATATCCTTACGAAAGCATAAGGTACTCGAGCCCGAAGGTACTTGCTAGGCCCATACGGGAGAACGATATCTCCACGAAAGCATTAGCGTTTTCCCCACTTAAAAAGGCGGGTTTATGTGCCATATTTTAAATGCGTTAAAATAAAACGCGCAATTATGACCGAATGTTAATTTAATAGTTACTTTAATCCGAATTTCCAATATTAGTAAAGCGGTAATTATTTTAAAAGCTTGACTCTCATTTGTTTTGAAAAACAAAAATCTCCCAGTGAGTCGCCCATGTAAGCGATGTCTTTTTTTTTTATATATCGCTAAAATAAAAGCGATGATTTTCTAAGGATTTTTTGAAAGGTGTTTGGATATAAAATATTTATTCCGTGGGGTTTACAAAAAAACCTCATAAAAATGGAGTCGCCACCGCCACTTAGGTAGGCGGACACCACAAAACCAGAGATTCAAAAAGCGGGGTTCGGGAGTCGATTTACGGATGGGAAGGATTAGCACCCCCGCCGCCCAAAAAATTGGTACTTTAATAATTACCGCTTTATTAATATTGGATTTTCGGATTAAAGTAGCGATTATTTTAAATTTCGGTCATAATTGCGAATATATTTTAAGGGTCCCGTTATCCGAGAATAAGCGCCCAACCACTATCACTACGCTTGATATGGCCCCATTTACGCTCGGATAAAAGGACACGCATTAACAATTTATATCTCGATATGCAATCTTAATGGCAAAAACATAAAACATGACAAATCATTTAAATATAATAAATATTAACATACAGGAACATTAGTTTATCATGAATGATATTTTAGACTAAAGCATGTATATATATACATATTACTCCAAGCAGTAGATAAAAACAACTATCATATGTCAAAATAATAAAGCGAGGAATAAATATATATGTATACGAACAAATATTTCAAAAAGACATGCATCTTGGTAATAAAACATATTTCAACATATACGGGTCAACATATCATAAAAAGGGTAAATATACTAACATGTAGCCCTAGAAAATAAGAAAGCTCACACACATACAAAATCTGAGAACATGCCATATCTGAACCGATTAGAACATAATATGCTTGATATGAATAGCGGATGAAAACGAATATCATACTTGACACATATATATACATATAAACATAAAATGAGTCATATACGGGAGACATAAAATGAAATAATATCCACATATACGAGTATAATTGAACAATAATATTTACAAAGAAAATAGGGTGAAATGAAAGGAAAATGAAAATCGTGTGGCGAGAAATTAAAGAACAATAACATGTAATTTAGGGACGAAATTGAAAAACAAATAAAACCTACAAAGACCCGAGTTGTAATTATACCAAAGGCGGACTCAAAATGAAAATTTCAAAAACGCGGGGTGATTAAGGCGTAATTTTACCATTGAAGGTGATCGGGTGTAATTTAGTGACTAAATTGTAACTTTTTGGAAACTCGGAGAGGATTTGGGACTGTAATTATACCATGCGGCAAGACAAAAATGAAAATATTGAAAACGCGGTGGGATTAAGTGTGTAATTTACCCATTTAGCAAAATAAAAACAACTATAAAGCCCCTTTTAAGGCGAAATCAAATTTTTGGCCATTTGTTTCATTTTCTAATTTTTACGGGTTTTATGTTCTTCGTTTTCTCTCGTTTATTCATATAATACCCCGAATCCGCGGTCGGCCGCCGTATTCTCTCCGCCGCCGACCGCCGCTAACCGGCCGGTGGACTCCCAAAATACACCAAAACCTTCCTCTTGTCGTCCTCAATATGAATCCATGGTTGGATTGGAGGATCCCCTTTTGTTTAGCCTAGATCTAAAAATACGAACCCAAAAATATATTTTCTTTAGGTCAAAAGCGAGACCACAAAGGGTCTTCCCTTCCCTTTGTTCACGGATCGGCTTGTAGAAGCCGAAAGGCTTGTCACGAGAGGAAGGAAGACCCATGGACAAAGCAGTAAGACTTCTTTACTTGTTTTCTTTTTATTTTCTTTTTGTACTTCGTATATGCATGCAAGGAAAGCAGGTAAGAAAATAAGGCAAAAAGATTACCACTTTGATTTGCCTTGATTTCTTGATTTGGTTACAAGTTTGGTTTTACAAAACTTTGTTTTTTTTTGTGTTACTACTCTCTCTGCTTTTTTTTTTGCCCGTTCTTCTCTCAAAAAAATCCGTTAATGACCCCATTTCCTATATACCACTATCTACGTATTTTGGTTGCAACTTGTATCTTCTTTTCGGATCGACATTTGCTTGTTATCTTTGGCATAATCAACGCGGGGATGAATATCGGCGCGGTGGCGGTGTGGTCATTTTTTGCGAGAGGCGGACGCATTTTCGGCCGTTAGATCGGATCGATCTAGCGGTCGAGATGGCTTGAAGAACGATCGGCTGGATGAAGCCTCGATCGATGAAACGGCGGCAGATTTCGCCACGTGGAGCACCGCGATCGAGGAGTCGAGCGCGTGGATCTTACGCGCGCGTGGGATAATAAAGCGTCCGTGGCGTGGACCACACGCGCGCGTGGCACTCGAGCGGTCCATACGTGTAGAGTACGCGCTGGCGGATATTTTTAACCTTCATTGCATCGTGGCGTTGGAGATCTTGATCCAACGGCCCATAGTTACCTGCACATTGTAATTAGATAGGATTCAGAGTTGGGCCAAATGGGCTTTGTAATTGGATTTTTGTAATTGGACTCGGACTCTTTACTTGGGCTTAATATATATATTTAATTTTACATTTAGTCAGCCCACTAATAATAATAATAATTATAACAACTGTACATCATATTATACGGTCATTAATTAATAATATTCTAGTATTCATATGTATAATTAATATGACATCTACATACGCTTATACCCTAGATACATACGCGACATACATACAACCCTAATACGTACACGTAGCTTATACATGTACACACCTTATATTAGTAACATTCACATAATAAACATACATGCAATAGTAATACATTTAAGTAAAAATGAGTGATTACAATATCTTCTTTGATCTTAAGCAGATGCTGATTCAAAGTGGCAGCCGTATCCCTCTTGAGCTGGCAAAGCATGAAGCTTCTAAGTTTACACCAGGAACGGTTCCTGATAGACCTCCTAGACGCAATCACACCGTTTTTGTTCATTGAGGGTTTTTATCATGTAAAAGTTCAAGACCCTGGTTGCTTAGCTGTACTATGACGTTGTAGTTGCCAAAGTATCAATCATTGCTTCCTTCTCACAAGCAATTGCATTTACACTCCAATGTAGAATGAACTTGGTACTTGACTTTACTGTAGTTGCTGCAGCATTACTTGACAATAGGAAGACGGTGAACTTTTTGGAAAAAAATTTAATTCAAGGGCACTGATTACTATTATATATCTTCTTTAGGAGTAATGTGGTTGTTTTGCTGTTTTATGTTTGCAAACATTTGATTTTACATTTGGCAAGAAAAAACCCCATGATCAAATCATAATGAGACTGAAGAAGGGGAGAAGAAATATTTGTGCTATATATACTTATTATAGTTAGATATGAATGAAGGGAATTATAAGTGTTTTGCATGACAATTTGAATTGACCATCCCTTCACTGATGATGTTTGTGACATTTTTTTTATCAGAAACGTATGATTTTATTCAAGGGAAATCATACAGATGAGAATTAGTACAAGCCTTGTTAACCCCCCCCTAAACCTAAATGGGGGAAAGGAATACTCGTACTAATCCGTAAAACATCAGACATTGATTATGCTTGTGACATTGAGTAGAGCATGCCAAAGTTACTGGCTTTGTAGCAGTTGAGGTATTCCCGATAGCTTGAATGGAACTTATGTAGGTAACACGTTAGAGGTAGGATAGTTGCGAGTGTAAGGATGCTTATTTGTATCTTTGAGATTGTATTGACATGGAGAAGTCTTTACTCCATGATGGGTATTAGCACTTTAGAGCCTTCTCGCAATGTTGGTGGTTTAAAGTGGCAAGGTTTCCTGGAAAAGATGTATTAGCTGATAGTTGAGAGTAGCCATTTGTTATGTCCGAGATTTGAGGGTACCCTTTAAAGGAAAATTAGTGTCCTTAAAACAAAAAGCTGTATTCGAAGAATTGCTTTAGTTCAACGTTCTTTTTCTTGTTCTTGATTATTTAATATGAAACGTGTGTTTTAAGAATAAATATTCATTTTTAATATCAAATATTGTCTGAACCATTGTGGTTATGGACGAGTTGAGTATGAAGTGGCTGTGTGTTGTTTAGTTGTTTTAAGTGACATTTGTTTGTGTTACAAGGATAGAATATGATGATAGAGGATTTATTGTTTTCCATTAAACCAGATTTTGATTGACTTGCCCTTTTTATTGGATTGAACAGGTGGTATTATACTTTTTCTGAATTCGTTGATTCCAGAAGAAAAGCTATCTCACAAGGCATAAATTTGGTCCTGAAAAATGGTATGAGCATGAAATATTGGATTCCTTTCCCTTGGGTGTAATATGACTGGCTATTCAACATTAATCTGTTCTCTTGCAGTACAAGGGAGCATCTTCTATGGACAAAGCTTGTCAAGCAGGTAAGAATCCACTGGAGCTCTATTTCTTTGTAAGTTTCTTCAGTTCATCTCTTTTATTTGCACCTTTGGTTTTGCATCTTGCACTCTACTACTGAGTACTGAGTTGGCCAATGATGTCTCTCTGTAACCTTGGTTTCTATTCCTATAAGAATGTCCATGTGAGACTAAAATAGATTCAGTATTATGGAACTAGGATAAGAAGAATGAATCAGGGTCCATGATCTCTATGCCGAGTGTCGCTTCTTTCATGTATTTAGAGGGTTATATTGCTACTTTTGTTCATGCGTTACAGTGTAATGGGTCATAATTATGAATCAGGGTCCATGATCTCTATGCCGAATGTCGCTTCTTTCATGTATTTAGAGGGTTATATTGCTACTTTTGTTCATGTGTTACAGTGTAATGGGTCATAATTTACTGTAATTTTTAGGTGCTTGTAAGGGACATGGATGGAGAAAATTGTGAATAACGAACAGGGGTCAGCATAGTTCAATTTGAACTGAAATAAATCCGATTTAATCAAACAAAAAATAATAAAAAATGGAGTATACTAAATCATGAAATCAAACTCAAGTTTATATATATATATATATAAGAATATTTTCCAGATTTACTTTACTTTTGACTTTGATTCAATAGATCTAATTCATTCTCTCGCCAAGCAAAATCTATTTCGTTCAATCGATTATCAAAAGAATTCATGGGTTTGATTTTTCTATTCAATTCTTTTATCTATAAGAAAATAACTAGTAATTACTGAAATTATATATAAAAGGGTTAAGTGTGTAAGAAACCTTTGATCTTTTGAAAAAACAATCAATTAAGCTCTTGATTTTTTTGTACTGAATTAAGTTTTTGAACTAAAAAATTAAATCAATTAAGTCATTTGACCAAAAAATTAAATAAATGAAGCTCTTTGATTATATTTGACCATTAAATCTTAACATTGTTTTTTTTTTAATTTTAACAGTTTTTTCTTTATAAATGTAACATGAAAAAACTGTAGTGTATCATGTGTTAATAATTTCTTGGTTTAAGAATTTAATTGAGTGTAAAAAAAAATTAGAGGCTTAGTTGATTTTTTTTTATGTTTAAGGGTTTCTTATCCCTTAAGTATATATAAAAATTATGGTTAATACTTTTTTATATAAAAATAATGTAAACGGATATTAAATACAATAACATTTTATTAATATGTAATAGTTACAAAAGAAAATTTTGATACATAAATTTATATAAAAACTTATTTTATACATGCTTGTTAAATTTAGTGAGTAGGGGTTCAATTTAGGGTTTAAGATTTAGAGGTTTAAGTTGTAGGGTTTAAAATTTAGAATTCAATGTTAGAGTTTAGGGTGGGTTTTAGAGTTTAAGATTTAGGGTGTTAAGGTTATGGGTTTAGATTTAAGATTTAAGATTTTAAAGATTGGTTGTGTAAATTTTCTACACAAATTGTGTATCAAAATATAACATTTTTATACAATATATAAAAGTTATTTTACCATTTGAGATTTCATATTATAATAATTAATTATAAATTAAATAAAAATAAAATCCGGCTCGGTTTGAGTAACCATAATTTTTAAACTTAGTTTTGTTTGAAGAGTTAAAAATATTAGAAAAGATCCTTTAAACGGTTTTAAACTTAGTTGGTCATTTATCACGTAGTGATTTTAAAAGCAAGAAAGAGTCTAGGCAGCACACATAGTTTTCATCCTGAATTATATTCTCATTTTAATAATTGCGTAGTGTATTTTACAAACCAATTCAATGTTAAAACTAGTTGTGGTTACTAGACATAATTTTGTTTGAAAACCAAGAAAGGGCCAACCACTTAACTACTTTATCGAGAAAAAAATTAAATTACAATTATAAAAATCAATTAGTAACGTCTTTAATGTGTATTCGAATATCGAATATATTTTAAGGGTGTTACAATACCTTAATATCATATAATTCTCAAAGTTTTAAGGTAGCTTTATTTTGATCACTTAATTTTTAAAACTTGCGATATCATTTCATTAATGTCATTTTCGTTAACCGTCGTTAGAGGATGCTGACATGACATGTTAAATCCATATTCTTTTCCTAAAACCCCCAACTTTCTCACATTTGAAAATGATAACCGTCGTTCTCCTTTCACCATCTTCTTTCTTTCCTCATGATTGGTTTTTTATTTCTTTTAAACATAATCAAAGTGAGAGATGTTAGATCAACACTAGATGTTACTAACTTTGTTTAAATTAGAGGTGTATTCAGTTCAGTCCAGGTTTTTTAACAAAATGTGAATCGAACCGCAGTCTGCGATTTAAAAAAATCAAAATCAAAATAGAATGATAAAAAACGAAATACCAAAAACTAAATTTTACAGTTCGATTCGGTTAAAAACCACAGTTTTAACGTGTTTGTTTCATTTTTCTTTAATTCAAAAAAATAAGCAAAACACATAACATATTTTAATGGGTAAAGTACAAAGATGATCATTGAACTTTATTAAAAAAATAAAACGGTAATTAAACTTTCAAATGTTATAAAATGACCGTTAAACTTTATGTTTTGTTACAAAACGGTAACTCGGATGTTAAAGGCCGTTAACTCCCGTTAATTTGGTGACTTGTCAGTTGCGAAAAATTGTATAATAGCACATTTAACACTCAATATTTACACATTCAATCAATTTAGTCCTTATTCAAAAAATTTATTAAAATTTAGCCCATATATTTACACATTCTTTCAATTTGGTCATATTTTTAATTGGAAATAATTTAACGTCCTGAAAAAGATAGACGGTAAGTGGCACAATAAGCCACTGGGCCAAAGCTGAATTTTATGTTGCAAGAAGATATATTCATTGTCTTTTTGCATAACTTCTTCA
Source organism: Hibiscus mutabilis (assembly GCA_019671005.1). NCBI lineage: Eukaryota > Viridiplantae > Streptophyta > Magnoliopsida > Malvales > Malvaceae > Hibiscus > Hibiscus mutabilis. Next base: position 5,247,440 of record CM033713.1, on the reverse strand, counting down.
TCTCTGCAAGCAACCCCGCATCGGACTACAAGACCGGTTAAGTAAACACTTCCATCCTTAGAGATTAAGTTCCATTTCAGAAGTGTAATATTGGAGTAATCAATCACCCTTCCATATGCACCTCGACTCTCTTGCATTTCGCAGTAGAATTTTATTGAATAGTTAAAAATCGGCCAAGAAAACAATATTAGCTCGTCATAATCGTTTTCTTTTGTCATTTTACTTTGCTTATAGTTTTATTTCAACTTGCTTATCATTCAATTTGATTTGAAATTGTTTTCTAAATGGGAGATTATTCAACAGAGGAAGCTGCAATTGCTACATGGCCACCAAGGAAAAATGGAGGTTAAAGTTCCCCTTCCTGGTATGCATATAAATCTTTGATTATGCTTTATATATATTCATTGTCATGTTGGTCGATTGTTCAGCAATGAAGAGGTTTATTGCATCGGAGCGGTGTTGCTTGCAGAGATGAAGAAGTGATGCAAAAAGACAATGAAGATATCTTGTTGAAACATGAAATATAAAATTCAGCTTTGGCCCAGTGCCACTAAATTGATTAACTGTGTAACTACTGAGGTTTAAATGTGCTATTATACAACTTTTCGTAACTGTCAAGTCACCAAATTAATAGGAGTTAACGGCCTTTAATGTCTGAGTTACCGTTTTGTAACAAAACATAAAGTTTAATTGTCATTTTGTAACATTTGAAAGTTTGGTTACCGTTTTATTTTTTGTAACAAAGTTCAATGATCATCTTTGTACTTTACCCTAATTTAATTTACCATTAGGCACTCCAATATCAATTTATTTTGTCATTAAGAACAAGAAATTAAAAAGAATATTAGCGGTGGAAGGTAAGTCATAAACGTTGACTTTGAAAAGTTAGGTTCGGATATGTCAACAACACGTGGTCCTACTTTTCAACTCTTCCCACCCCACATCCATTTTTAATTTTTAAATACTTTTCCTAAAAAAATTTTTTAAAATAATACTACCAAATAAAAAACAAAAATTCAGTCCGCTTCCTACAAATCTTCTCATTTTCGAGGAAATCATATTCATTCGTTCAATTATTCCCCTTCCAATTCCATACAAAATTCAATTGGAGTAGAAAAGAAGCTTCTTTATTTATTCTTCCCCAACCCAACATGCCTAGTACAGCATTTATGGTAGTCTAAAGTGGCCTACAATTATAAAGCTGACGGTCAAATTTTTACAAATACTCATTTTTTTTTTTCAAAACAACAACAACCCAGATCTCCAATTCCCATGTTATTGCTGCTGTTTAAAGCTTTGAGCTAGGAGAGTAGAGGAGAAGAAGAAATGGTTATGGAGGAAACTGACAAGTCAATTGAGGTAAGAGCTATGGAAGCTTTGGGAAAAGGTTTTGATATTAGCGGAGATTTCAGGTTGAAATACGCTAAAGGGACGAGGTTGGTGGTGCTTGATGAGACCAATAAAAGAGACATTGTATTGCCCGGTGCTTTTACTCTCAAAGATGTTCCGCAAGATATTCGTCTTGATAAAGGCGATCGTATCCGATTCAAATCGGATGTTCTTGAATTCAATCAGGTCTGTTTTCTTTTTCTTTTGCCCCTCTTATTTGATCAAACATTTTGGGGATTCTCTTGTGTTAAATTCATAATTGAGACTTATTTTGGGTACCCAATTCTTAATTTCTCTCTCTCTCTCAAATTAACTGATGTGTTTTTTCATGGTTCATAGTATTAGTCTGGAATGGCCAACTTAAAGTCTAGGAACTCTAGAGTTGCCGAAATTTGCGGGATTGAATAAGTATACATATTGACCATGGGAAATGCTGATCTGAATCCTTAACTAGTGTGGTTAGCCAGGTTCCTATTCCATTGTATTTAAAGTATATATTGTTGAAAATAGAGCCATGCCTTGTGTTTTAGAAGCATTAGTTTCTGGTGAATCAGCCTTGGAAGTGGTGGGGATCAAAAGTTACCTTTTTGTCACATGTGGATAGACTTGCATTTTCAACTCTATTGACTAAGTGCACCTTTTTTGAAACTTCAGAGTTTTTTGGAAAACAAAGCTAGGTAACATGCATAATTGGATTTGTATTTGAGATATAGTGACCTACCCACACAAGTTGGCAAGGAAATTTGGGTTGTATTTGCATGGATAATTATATTTTTCTTTAACAATTCTCTTACAACCATTCATGTGAAATAAGGAAAGAAGTAGGGATATTGAAGGATGGGGTTCTAGGATTGTCTTTCATGTCTTATAAATGGTTTTACCCTGTTCATTTTTTTCTCTAGATTATGCCATTAAAATAAGCTTCAAGCGTAGGGGGTATGATATGAGCATATTTTGGGTTGACTCAACTTTTTGAAAGTCTAGAGCTCAGTCAAAAGTTAATATCTAGTTAATTCTCTATTACTGGAGAAGATTGATGATAAGGAACAATTTGCTTCCACTTTCTATTCTTATTTTTATGTGCTGATTCATAACTTTAGCCATAATCTTGATTTTGGATTTTAATAGAGTTGGGATAAATGTTTCTACCTTTTTATGTTTTAAAGAGCATTTTTCGTTGGAGCTTGTTGCGCGTAATAAGTGCTACACAATTGTGCAAGTATACACGTTGCAAGTTATAGTATAAAAGATATCGTCTCCACAGGGATTAGTGTCACTTCAAGAATCTAGTCTCTTGCACTGTAAAAAGTAAAAACACAAATAAAGGATTATAGAGTTTTTTAATAACTAAACTAGAAGGCAATAAAGTAAAAGAATAAATGAGAACAAATGAGAGAGATTGGGTTATTGTGAGTTGAGGTGTGATAGCCGATTGGTAAAAAAGACCGGCAACCCGTGGCAACACACAACGGGTTGCCTTGGCAACTAATCGATGGTTGCCTAGGCGACTAGTTGGGCAACTTTGCATGCAACCTTCAAGGTTATATTTTTCTTCAATGGTTTCTTCTTATCCCTAAGAAAACTCTAGCTACTTGTGCATGCCTTGATAATGCATCCTGTTTGAATCAAGGGTGAACAACAACCAATCTTTGCGCTCTTTTACCATTTGAAATCCTTAACTTATTCCTAAGCCGGATTAATTTTACCATCAATAGATTGAATAAAGATCATATTCATTCGTTTCTTGAATCTAACTCTCCGATATTAGATAAATAGATGGGGTTCTAGATCCTCTCCCTTTCACTCGCAAACAAGAATAAGAACCAAGAATGAATAAACCTTGAATAGAAAAGTGCAAACTCTTATTACCTAAACAAAATCCAATAGTTTCTCACAACCTCAAGACACAATAACCATAGCCAAATAGATTTAGTTCATGGCTAGGTTCCAAAGAAACACAAGATAAATAATCCCTAGCATGAACCTAATTGAACAAGAAAGAAAAAGATGAAGAATGAAGCTTGTCGAAATATTTGCCCTAGATGCTTGTCAAAAATTCTCTCCTCTTGCTCTCTTTGAGTTGACGGCATGGCCTCTAATTTATAGGGCTAGGTCAAAGTCCTTCTTTGAGGAGGAAGTTAAGTTGGAATTAAATTATCTTTAAAGAATATAATTCTTTATTATAATTATATTCCTACTAGAACTTCTCCTATCTTCTTGGAATTTAATTATTCTTTAATCTCTTCATGGAAATCAAATTCCTTTGGGATTTAGCTTTGCTCCACGTCATCTTGGGCTTGTCTAGTCATCAATTTCGACTACCTTATCACCTTGTTCTTTGTCGACAATTGCCCTGACAACTGGCTCGGCGTCTCCTTCATGCATTGCCCTAACAACTAGCTCGGCATCTCCTTCATGCATTGCCCTGGCAACTAGCTCTAGCCTTGCTTTGGCAAGTGATCCTGCACATACACACAAAACACACCAAAGCAGCATCTTTTCCCACAAAAACTACCAAGTTATGTAATCAAGCTCAACGATGGAAGGAAACATGGATTAATGCATGAATGGCTAATTATGCAACTAATATGAGCCTAAGTCTAACAATAATATGAGTAAAAAGGTAAGAAAAATAGTACTTTTGAACACTTATCAGAGCTCAAAGTTAATCCTGTTTATATAAATGAAGAATAATTCTCTTTGACGTTTATTACGATTTGCGCATTTGAATATGAAAGAAATGAGATAGAAAATGATCTAAAGCTAGTTCGTAAGGTTTTATGTGAATTCATCTTCCTGTGAATGGAGTTCACAAGTGATGGTGTGCTGAAATTAATGAATTCTGGTAGGTAAAACAGAGAAAATTCATTGATAGAATCTCTTATATGTAAGCATGGAGATGGTTGCCCTTTGATTATTTACCATTCATGGACTGCTGCAGTGGAAAAGCTTCATGGTTTCAAGTTTATGATTATCAATGAATAGATATTAAAAAGTTCAACTTGAAGTGAACCTAGCTCAATTCCAAAAATAAAGAACTATATTCATGAGTTCCTGATATCTGCTCCAGGATCTAGAAACTCTACTAGTTCATAATAACAGCTGATGTTCGTCATTTAGCAAGTCTCTAATATACTGAAAACACTTTGATAATATACTTCAAAATCCAATTGTCAAAATATCTGAAGGGATTTCTACCTGAATCTTAATGATGAAGAAAGTGAAAAAGAACTAAAATGCAGGATTTAATATGAAAACTATCAAAGATTATTTATATTCAATGCTTTACTGGTTAAAGAACCTTATAGAGGTTTAAATAAATTTATTTGATAGTGTATCAATGTTGTACCTTATCTTTGCTCCCAAATCTTACTTCTCATTCAGATGTCTGAGTTACTTAATCAGAAGTCTTCAATACAAGGAAAAGTTCCTTCAGGCATTCTTAACACTATTTTTGATTTGAGTGGAGACTGGCTTCATGATGCTGCAGACACCAAAAATCTTGCTTTCGATGGTTACTTTATTTCATTATATCATTTACACCTTACTGCATCTCCACTTATCCTACATGATAGCGTTAAGAAATCTGTTCCATCTCACTGGGATCCGGCAGCATTGTCTAGGTATCTTTCTGATGCATTGTTTTTGCAATTTCTTGGCATTTTGATCATTATATATCAATGAGAAATCGTATGGATTATGTGGAGTCTGTATGTTTTGTGGAAATATTAAGAATAAATACTGCCAACTGTAAGTTTTATTGGTTTTGCCTGTATTAAAGGAAATATATTACTGGTTATGCAGAATTTAAGTTCTGAACTGGTTAGGTTGACCATATGGCTGGATGCTTGAAAATGTATAGCATAAATAACTAATTAAATTATGAGAGAGAGATATTATACTTGTTTCAGCTTTCTCGTGAAATACTTTTGGTCTAGAAAATGTTACTTCCTCACGATTTGCTCCCATATTAGTGCAATTCTTTTGATGGAAAAAACTTTGATACACAGGCCGTATAAACTTTAGTTTACACTGTGCCTTTTAGTTTTAAGGGTTAGGGTTTTAGTTTAGGGTTTAAGGTTTAAGGGTTTAGGTTGTAGGGTTTAGAATTTAAGGTTAGTGTTTAGAATTTAGTGTATAGAGTTTAATGTTTAGGGTTTAGTTTTTTAGGGTTAGGATTAGGAATTTAGGATTTGGGTTTTTATAGTGTAAATACACAGGCTTGTATAAAATTAATTTTACACAGCCGGTGTATCAAAGTTTTACCCTTCTTTTGATTGATCATGAGATTTAACATGGGTGCATCTATCATAATCTTTCAGTCTGAATACTGTGTACCATACTCTTTCCATCCTCATATCAAAGTAACCATTAACTTCCAACCTTAACATTAATTAACAGTTCTGTTCATAGTACCAGTACAGCCCAAAAATAGCTTTCTAAATCCTTGACTTTCTCCATTCAATAATAGTTTCCCATCTCTTGTAAGGTTGTACCCGTGACAAGAGTCCTCGAAAACCTATCCATTCATACAGTATGCAAGCACCCCTAGCTGTCCTACACGATTTATCATATTTAGTGTTATCTTCTTCTTCTTCTTCATAACAACAGTTATGAATTTTAAACTAAAACAGGAATGCTTAAGAGATTTATCACCAACATTTTGGTTAGCATATAATTTTCAAAGGTAAAATAAGGTGGTTGGAGAATCCATATATACATACAAATATACGAGTGTGTGTAAATTTCCTGCTGACCAAGTTTTCTGTCATATAATTTTGTATCCAAATTTGCAAAATTTAGATGCTGGGAAGAACATGAATCATTTTGGTTACTTGGCATCTTTTAGGTCATTGTTATTGGTTTCATGCAGTACATATCTAACAAATTGTATTAGGCAGGTTCATTCAAACGTATGGGACACACATAATAGTCGGCATGGCTATTGGGGGTCAAGATTTGCTATGTGTCCGACAGAACTATTCCTCTACAATTCCTCCTTCTGAGCTCAGAGGGTATTTGGAGGATCTTGGAGATGTTATGTTTTCAGATGGGAAAAGCCCTTCATTACTACAAAGAAAAACAAGAGATGGAAAACAAAAAGTATTAGCATCTCGTTGAAACTGAAGAGCACTTTTGTTTTTTGGTAAACACCAACTTTTGTTTTCTAAAATCCATTTATTTTGTAGGTGCCGGAGGTCTTTAACCACATTTTGCAGTCAAACTCCTTGCAGCTAGCCAGCATTGCAGAAACTTCAAGCAAAGATGTGAGTCTAAAATTTGAATGTTACCCTATGACATTTTTATTTTAATTATTAAAATCCATAATTATTTATTTTCACCTTAATAGGGACTCACAATCATTTCATCAAAAAGAGGAGGAAATGTGTTCTTGCATAGTCACTCCAACTGGCTCCACACTGTACCAGCTAAACCAGAAGGAATTTTGTTCAAGTTTGTACCAATTACTTCTCTTCTCACTGGGATTCCAGGAAGTGGGTATCTTAGCCATGCGATCAACTTGTATCTTCGTTGTAAGTATTGATGTGCTTGACTTAGGAAGATAACTTCAGTTCTGGGTTTATGCTTCAAATATGATTTTAAAAATGGTTGGAATCCTTCTCTAAATATTAAAATTAATTAAATAACTTGGCTGGAGCAACAGTTTGGGTGTAGGACTAGGATAAAGGTGAAACACCCCAAGAAGACCCTTTTCTTGATTTATTTAAAATTCTTAATTCTTCCTAAGTATAAAAATAAAAATTAAAAAAATAAATATATTTATGTGTGTGTGTGTGTTCAAAGTTAATTGGAGAGTTTGTTTGACTACTTTCTTTTGCACTTGTTTATATTTTGTGTATATTGAAGTTTGAGGTGTGTTTAGTTGGGGAGAAAGTGCTTCAAGTCCCATGGGAAGGATTTTCCCTCTGTTGTGCCCCTACTGGAAAAAACATGCCTCATATCCCATTGTCCGAATCTGACATGTCAATTCCATGTCAAGGAATTTAGCAACACCAACATTTTAATTGATTGAAAAAATAAAATATAGGCAACTTAAAAGAACAAAAAAACTAAGGGAAAATGAACATTTGGCGTAATTACTGTCTGTTTGAGGACTTTAGCCTTGTTATTTTTAACAATCATTTAATCCTGGTATACTTTTTTATCTTTCTAATTTTATGTGTTAGTAATTTTCTTTAACTTTCTGAATCTGTGTGAAGACAAGCCTGCTCCAGAGGATTTACGTTATTTCTTGGAGTTTCAAGTTCCACGACAATGGGCCCCTATGTTCTGTGAGCTGCCTCTGAGGCATCAGAGGAAAAAATCTTCTTGCCCTTCCCTGCAATTCGCTTTCCTGGGCCCTAAGATACAAGTCAGCTGTACGCAGGTAGATAAACAGCAGATGAAGCATTATCTTCTAATTGCCAGCTTATCAGTTTTATTTATTTTCATCATCATATTGTCTTGTCACCTGCATTATTTTGCTTTCTATTTCCATCAGATCATAAGGCTCATAGGATCCAAAATATATAATTCCTTAAGTCGAGGGGGAGATGCACTATTTCATTACTGTCAGCAATGCAGAATATATTTTAAAACCATGACAGCATCTGAATCTGGACTAAACTAAAATTTCATGAACAAACTGCTTGTATGGAGAACCTAAAAGTTTAATATTACTGCAGCAGTTTTACTTGAAACCAGTAAGAGTATGACTTGCACATGTATGGTACTAACAACGTAGGTGGGTTCTAGAAGGTTTGATGTAATCACCTTATTACAAGTAAAATGCCGGTTTTTTGCGGTCAAAGTGTTTAGTAGAAAATGGAGTTGAATTACTACGATTTTTCATTGGTGATTATAAGTACTTCTTAAATATTTAAATGATCATTTTTTCCATGGTCAAATTGTCTGGTACTCTGGGAGAAAAATTAGCTGAGTTCTGGAAGTGGAAATTAACTTTTGAATTGAAATTTTACCTGTAACTAACAACAAACATGCATCAATATCCTTGAAGGTAAAGTATGAACAAAGATGTTTTAAACATGGAACTTTGGTGAAATTTGTCTGTTTTATATACGTATTTGTATGGAGTTTTACCTTTCTAGTCCATGCAGATATGTATATGTTGGCATGTATGCATAGCTATGCAGATGCGCTAAATGTGTAAATATAGTTTTAAATTGCTTGACAACTCCAAGGTTCTATCAAAGTTCATCCGTTTCTCTTTAGCTTTTCCTTACAGCCATATTTCAGTTTAGTTCTCTGTTTTAGTATAAAATAAAAATAAATTTAAATATGTCATACAATTGCAGGTTTCAAGTGATCTAAAGCCTGTAGTTGGCCTCCGTTTGTACCTGGAAGGAAAGAAATGCAACCGATTGGCATTACATGTGCAGCATCTCTCAAGTCTTCCAAATATGATGACATCCATATCCGGCAGACCATGCCAATGGCGAGGTTCAGATGACTATAAGTCCAGTGATCAGTTTTTAGTGCCGATCAGGTGGAAGATATACTCAAATGTTTGCACATCTGTTGTCATGCATGATCCTAACTGGTTGCAAGAAGTTCCAAGTGGTGTTTTTATCGTAACCGGTGCACAGCTCATTTGCAAAGGAAAGTGGCCAAAGACAGTTTTGCATCTCCGTCTGCTGTACAATCATATACCCAACTGCACTATCAGGAAGACTGAGTGGGCAGCTGCACCGGAAACTTCACGTAAGGCCAATTTCCTCACAAATCTTAGCACAACTTTCACTTTTACTCAACGGACGGTCACCGGACAACAAAAGCAGGCTCCAACTGCACTTAATTCAGGCATATTTCCTGATGGTCCACCAGCACCAATTCGCTCCAAAAAACTGCTAAGATATGTTGACATATCAGAGGTAGTGCGCGGTCCACATGATGCACCGGGACATTGGCTGGTAACTGCGGCCAAGCTAGTGAATGAGGGTGTCAAGATTAGCTTGCAAGTAAAGTTTGCATTGTTGGACTATCCATGACTTTCAGCCTCTATCGTACATATAGAGTGAGATTGATATATATATATAGGTTGAATTGATTTATGGTTTAATCTCTGTACATGTGGAGAGTACCATAGATAATATATACCCAAATTTGAACCATTGTGACCACCTAAGATGCAGCCCAAGTAGAAAATTGAGTGTTGCCATTGATTTTTAATTTTTTGCTTATATATTTCTTTAATTCTTTATTTTGAACAGAAAAATAACACTCAGAGAGTTCCATTTTTGTATTTTAAAAGGAGCATTTGAAGAACATGGGGGGCATGAAAAGCCTTATATATTTCAGGGACGGATGCACGGTAATTGCGGGAGGGGCGTGGTTTAATTACAGTTTAAGTCATTGATGCTTTTAAAACTATTCTATTTAAGTCATTGTCCCTCTTAAAATTTCTGGTTTAATTAATTTTTAGTATTTTGTTAGCTTAGTTACTAAAATTAATTTTTGACTCTCAATTTTTTAGTTCAATTACTTTTTAATTTCAAAATTAGAAAAATAATACCCTAACTCTTTTAATTTTATAATTTAATTATTTTTTAAGACCATACTCATTTCAAAATAATTTGTCCCCTTCATAGGTGAATCCTCCTTTTGTTCCTACTTATCATTGCTTTTCAAACCTAACTTTTAGGGTGAAAAACTACTACGTATTGAAAATTAAGGTCGGGAAATAATTTGTATAATAAAAGTGTTCTCCAAATCAACATTTAGAAGAGACTAAAAATTTAATTTTAGATTTTTTTATATAAATTCATTAATACATTATTTAATTTATTTTTACAATTTAATCACATGTCTAACATCATCATTTTTATTACTTTTTGACAGAAATATCACAAACCTTAAATTAACAAGTTGTTGTAATGATTTTGAGGCCGCCAAACTTAAAAAAAAATAATACTTCTTCGTTGCATTTGTTCAACGCCAACAACGAACTTTAGCTGTTTTGTGAAATTTATATATAAATAAAATTTATCGTTGTTGGTGAAAATTTTATTTTTAAGTTTTTGTTTTTGTTTTTTATTTTATTTTGATAAATTCATATCACATTTGTTTTTATGATTTTTTTAATTATTTTTATATAAAAAAAGTTATATCCCATATTGGTTGGGTCAAGTGTAGAACATGTTTATATACAAGACTCAATTTGGTGGTTATTGAATAATTTAAACTAATATGATATGAGTGATGTGAATGTTTGGATTGATTAGACTTTTTGTGGATTGCGGATGAATCCGTCAAACTTGTTCAATTGAATTACACGTAGGTTCAAGTATGGCAACAACGAATTTAATTTTATTCTATTCAATTCAGTAATTTAAATTAATATTTTATTTTACTGTTTATTATTTATTTCTCGGATTAATGTTTATATTCTAATAATCTTAAGATAAAACTTTTTAAAATTTTTATGCAAGAGAACATATTACCATTCCAAGAGTGGTTCATACCACGGCAATTTTTGTTTCGGCCACTTCATCAAGAAATTTCGGCCACCAAATTAACATTGTTAATTTTGGTAAACCCCTAATTGAATTTAATACATATTTCAATATTTTGACTTTAATAATTATTATACATAATAATTATTATTGCATGTGTTTTGAAACACACTATGGGGTTTCTTTTGTATTAATAATTTTTATTTAAAAATTTATAGAAACGAACAAGATATTAGGCGAAACTAAGATCTCATAAATAATTTGTTTCGAGATTTAATTCACGTTGTTTCAATGAGTTTATTTGATCTTCTTTTCCAAACAAGAATCAATAAAATCTTTATCGGGTTGTAAACTGATATTTTGTAAATAATTTGTTTTGGTACTTAATTCTTGTCATTTTAACGGATTTACTTGATCTCTTTTCTAAACAAGGGGCAATCTGAATAATTTTGTTTATTCAATTTTGTTGTAGACAAATATGTTTTAACATAATTTGTTATCAAAAGTAACATTGGTTACTGATTTTGTTAAACAAAGTTTAAAGTGTTGGTTTTGACCGAGGTCTTGAATCAAAGCATGGAAGAGCTTTGTTCTTCTACGCCAAAACCATATTCTAAAAGCCTTATCTGATGCACGTTATGAAATGTACAATGTTTAAAATTGGCTAAAGAATTGTGAGGGCCGTCAAAATATAAGGACAAAATAGAAGAAGTTGGTGGTAAGAAATTCTTAGTTACCAAATTCTTAAGTTTGTAATGATTAATCATGTTAAACATGACCAAAGATCCGAAGAATATCCTCCTATTGTTAGAAGGGATAGGGTAAATGATGTGATCACCTTCAAATGATGGTACGATAAATATTGCTAAGACAAATATTTGCCGGGGCAAATGTAGTGGAAGTACAAAAGGACCTCAAGAAAACAAACCACAGACTATGTAATGTGTTTAAGAAGAAAATTTTCATGAGAAATGCTTCCAATGGACTAAATCCATCGCGTTTTATTATATTTTTTATGTTCAAATATATTTATACAAATTTTATTATATTTATTTTTTAATCTTAAAACGATACTGAATTTTACTGAAACAAAAGAAGGTACAACACCAAAAATGCAGTCAATCAAAGAGAAAATTTTGGGGGCTATGTCCACAAATAAACATAAACATAAAATAAAATGAAAAAGAAAACCCAAAGCGTAATGATAGTCGAAGCCTTCTTTTTAATATGATGTCCATCATCCATATTAACCGAGTAATCATCAACAATATTTCTTTGTCTCTATCCAACTAAACGCTTTAGAGATGACAACGGAGTGACGAGCGAACTTAAGCAAACTTACAGACTGGTTCGTAAAATATATTTGAATACATCGATAAATAATCGCAAAAGGGATCTAACAACTGAAAGATCATTGACAATCGCAAATAAAAAACGAGCGACGTGAGAATCTTTACACGATCGCAGATCTACCGTACAAGTAGATAAACAATGTGCCATAAGTAGAGGAAACATACCTCAATTTCTAATCGACAAACGATTACTCAGTTATAACTAGCATACTTTGAGCATCAATCTCTCATTCATCACTTACTCGTTTTAAGCGTATGAAATATCGTTGTAAAAGTTTAATAGAGTAAAATACGGAATCGTAATTTCATTATTCGAATCTTCACCTTTACCTATAAAAAATATGCCTCAAAGTTTTTAATTTATCCTATTTTCCCAACAATTCTATCAAATCTTCATTTCTCTCTAAAATTTATTTTCTATTAAGTTTGTAACTGAGTTGGTGTTGTATTTTAGACAATGATAAATCCGTTTTATTTAATAATGAGTAAAACTTTGATACACAGGCCGTGTAAAACTAATTTTACACAAGCGTGTATTTACACTATAAAAATTTAAATCCTAAATTCCTAATTCTAACCCTAAAAACTACACCCTAAACCTTAAATCATATACACTAAATTTTAAACACTAACCTTAAATTCTAAATCATACAACCTAACCCCCTAAACTTTAAACTCTAAATTAAAACCTTAACCCCTAAAACTAAAATGCACGTGTTTAGTTTACACATCCTATGTATCAAAGTTTTTTCCTTTAATAATTGATACGTATTTAAGTGTGATATCGTTTTTATATATTTCTATACTATTTATAAATAAAATAATTAAAAATCATTATGTAAGAATCAAACTCAAGACTGATAAATTCATATATATATATATATATCGTACTATTCCACCTATAATTATTTATTGAAATAATTTGTACCAATAAATATATTTTACCTAAAACATTTTCATTTACCCATATTATAGGTTTAAGATGTCACAGATTAACCGAATCTGAGCTCAGTCGAAGTATTAGAAAAATCATTATTTAAATAATAATAAATATCACTATAATTTTTTTTTAAATTTTCTACTTATTTAATTTTTATATAAAAACTAAAATCATTAATGTTTAATACAAGACTAATAAATTTATATTTATTACCAAAATATTTCGATATATGATTTTTTAGAAATATTTTTCTATAAAATAAATATTTCTTTTCCCACGCAGAGGTGAGTATTAACAAAATGGATTAATTTAATTTTAGATTTACTTAATTAATAACAACACTAATAAAAGACGGGACGCTAACAAAGAAAAGCCAGCAATCAGTCTCCACTGCCATCCTTACATTCCATCTTCAATCAGAGGTATTATCTACCAATACTAATTTTCTCTCTTTTCATTAAGGGGTTTTATAGCCGCTCTCATTTGGAATTTGCTACTTTAAGATTGTTATTTGCGAAAATGTTTCTGGGTTTTTTTGTTGCTGAGGTTTATGATTAAGCTTTCCCGATTAATCTAGATATTTGATGTGATTGATTAGTTGAATTTTCAGCTGGTCTTGAGATAAATCATGAAATTTTGTTTCTGGGTATTTCACTAACTACCCTATTTCTGCAATTGTGATAAATTTGGACTCTAACTTGGATTCTTTTGGGTTTTTCTAATCCAATATCAAACCCATGCTTAATTCAGATTTTTAAAGAAACCCGCTAAGCAATGAATAAATATTAGTATTTTTTACTGAAATATGAACAGTGCTGAAATATACTTTTGATTCGTTCTTTGTGTACTCACTGCATCTTGCTATACTATATGAAAATAACAAAAAAATAACTGATTTTTGCTTTAATCTTTTTAAAGGTACTAGACGAATGTTTTTTTTTTTTTGATAATTTTTGGTGCAATTGCTTCTTCCAGGGAACCAAAAAGATTACATTTTTGTCAAGTTCTTTAGCTTAACTGGAGTAATCTTCAAACTTTGATGTTTTATTTGAATTTTCTTATCGTAGAAGCTCGAGGAAGGAGCCAAAGATGCAAACAGCCACTCTACTTCATCCAATATATTACTTTTCTAGTAGGTCTGTCTCGCTCTCTCGCTTCTAAGTTCACTCATTGAGTTTTCTCCGTGAGACTTAATATATTTAAACATATTGATTGTAGAAGGATCTCTATCAAATCCGATGGGCAGATGAAACTCGGAGGTTGGAATTCAAGTCAACTCCGCTTCAATGGAAGAGGTCAGCATCTTAGATTTCTGATACCGATCAGCAAAACTAGATTGTTTGTGATTTCCAACATGGATGATGGCCATGCGTTTGCCCCTGCGCTAGAGGAAGATAGCAATACGAACCATGCACCCTCATCGGAACCTGAAACATTCTTTAGCAAATGGTCTCCTCCAAGTTACTTATGGAGAGGATTATCTGTTCTTGTCCTCGCCGGACAGGTTATCATTCGGATTCTAAAGGGTAAAGTCCACTGGATGAATACCCTCCAACAACTGGAGAGAGTTGGACCTAAATCAGTCGGGGTTTGTCTTCTAACCGCGGCATTTGTTGGCATGGCCTTTACTATTCAGTTTGTTAGAGAATTTACCCGATTGGGTTTGAACCGATCAGTTGGTGGTGTCTTGGCCTTAGCATTCTCAAGGGAGCTAAGTCCTGTGGTTACATCGATTGTTGTTGCTGGGCGTATTGGAAGTGCATTTGCTGCAGAATTAGGAACGATGCAGGTCTCTGAACAAACAGATACACTCAGAGTTCTTGGATCAAACCCTGTTGATTATTTGGTAACACCTAGAGTTATTGCTTCCTCTTTAGCTTTACCATTCTTGACTCTGATGTGTTTCACAGTAGGGATGGCATCGAGTGCCCTACTGGCCGACAGTGTTTATGGGATTAGCATTAATATAATCTTAGATTCAGCTCAAAGGGCTCTTCGATCATGGGATATTATTAGTGCAATGATTAAGTCTCAGGTTTTTGGTATGATAATATCTATTGTCAGCTGTGCTTGGGGAGTAACCACCATGGGAGGAGCCAAAGGTGTGGGTGAGTCAACAACATCAGCTGTGGTTATTTCCCTTGTTGGTATTTTCATGGCTGATTTTGCACTATCATATTGCTTCTTCCAAGGAGCCGGAGATTCCTTGAAGAACTGTGTATAACCAGGCCGGCCTCTCTGTCAGCATCAAAATCTTAACAGCTTCCTTACTGTTGTTTAATGGATGATACCTACAGAGACAGATAACTTAAGTGAATCATAGGTTCTGTATAAACTGGTGCAATCTTTGGCTAGTTGTCCCTCTTTGGCATGTTACTTGGACTTCGGTGCGAGTATCAGATGTGAGCATGCATCCGGCATGGTATGTTTAATTGTTTTGGAAGTGTTCTTTCATGTAGTGGAGGGTCCTTGGAGAGTTTATATTTTCTACTTGTATCTGGATATATGCCGGGTATGATACTTAAAATGAAAATGAAGATCAGGAGCACTTTATCTTTTTCTTAAGTGAAAGTTGCACTTTATCTTTTTCTTTCAACTAGTTTCATTTTTTTTTTGATGAATAAAGAAATATGTACCTCACTAAAAATCCCTTTAAACCTAGTCGAGAAAAAGAATATATATGGTAATAATAATATCACCTAACAAAAGGAAACTAGAAATCCAACATGTCTCCCAAACTAGCCACAAGGGCGAGGACAAATAAAGACCAACTGTACCATCGGCAGTAATGCCAAACACATCACACAACCTCACCTAGGCTGACCATCCTGCTGTAGCCGAAACTCAATACCTACTGGAGGAGTAAAAAATCGGGGGCATAGCCAATCATCCACGGTTACATTCTTGGCCATCCAATCTGCAACCCTATTGCCCTCCCGCAAAACATGCTCGACCTTTATAATCCATGTCCGATTCAACAACTTCATAATATGGGGAACAAGAGCAAGGCAACACATTCCTGGTCTAAACTGATTAATCAACTTAATCACATCCAAGCTATCTGATTCAACAATCTGACGAACACCAATTGACCAAGCCGTAGCTAGCCCCTTATACAATCTCCACAGTTCACCTTTTCAATTACCGAGTAATCGCCAATCAACCATTTACCTTCCTCATCCCGGACCACGCCGCCACTAGAGGCAACATTCGATACCCTCTTCGCCGCACCATTCGTATTCAACTAGTTTCTTTTGTCATGGGTGTTTGCTTATTTTATGCAATAAAAATATTAAATTATTTTATATTAATATATTATTATCTATAAATTTCAATAGTTTAATTTATAACGAAAGTGTGATTCAAAATTAATATAGATAAAATATGCTAATATTATTTGTAGATTAATATCACCTTAACTGCAGTTTGACATATATATTATTTGTCTTAAAATTAAGATAAAATATGCCAAGTTGATTTTGTTGTTAGGAGCTGACCTTAGATTTTAAAGGTTTTAGGTTCAAATATCTTTGAGCGCAAATTTTTCTACATTTTCTTCCAATAAAATGACATCATTTTGGACTGTTTAGGCGTTAAGATAGCTACACTAAAATGATATCGTTTTGGTGCAACAACTATGTCCTTATGTCATTAACGAGTTAACGGTAGAATGATCAATTAAATGATCTACAACCCTTTTTCTCTCCTTTATTTTCATTCACTTATTGTTCCCTTTTCATCAACATCTCTCTCTATTTTCCCATTTCCTCTATTTTCTTTGCCATTGAAGCTCCAGGAAAGGAACTCTTTATAAATAAGCCTTCATTCAAGTTTATCGTTATACTCTTCATCATCTTGTGACCATTATTTTGAACTCAAGATCATTTGGAGTGGGTGTTATAATCAAACTGGGTCTTAAATAGGGTCTTTAGGAAAGTTAAAAAAAATTTTCAAGCATTTTATCATCCATTTCTAGTTTTATGTTTAGTTACATCTTTTAATTTGCTATGGTGTTGTTTTCAATTTTTCTCTTATTTTTGTTTGAGCTCCATTAGTCTTGGAGAATACTCTAAAGGGTAAAACAAAAAGAACGTTTGGAGAAGTCTTACCCTTTGAGTGCTATATGAATTATGCCTAGTATGTTGGATGGTCTAAATATGCTTGCTTATCCATTCATGTGGTTAATTATGCTTTGAACTTCTAAAGTAAAAGTTGTTATTAGTGTGTTTATTGGCGGCCTAAAGCCTCTATTGTTCCCCTTGGATATTCATGAGATGTTTAGGACCTTTGAGTCACTTTTAGTGGTTTGTAAGACATTTTATGAGTGTAATTTTTGAGTTTTAGGTCTATAGTTTCGACACTCAGAGGTAAGTATCGAAATTAGACTCATAGAGAATTTTCGAGTATTGAAACGTTGCCCTTAATTTTGATACTAGCAGGTTAGTATAGAAACTTGGGGTCACATAGGACTTTCAAGTATCAAAACCTATTTTAGGGTATTGAAACCACGCCTTTGGTTTCGAAACTCGATCCATAGTTTTAATACCGAGATTGTTGAATTACCTAGTTTAAATCGTTTTGTGTCTTCTTAATCCAATCTACCCTTATACCCAAATCGTTCCCTCTCGAACCCGTTTGAAAAGAACTGTTGATCCATTTTTTAGGCTTGAAGCTGCCAATTACTAAAGCACCCTTGTAAGACCAAATTAATAATTTAACATTATGAGACCAAATTATTAATTACCATTATGAGACCAAGTTATCAAAATACCCTTAGATTAATAATTTACCATTATGAGACCAAATTATGAATTTACCATTAATATTTTAAATTGTGGATCGCTCTTATAATATGGTGATTTTTGAGATTCATCGTTCTTTTAGACCGGATGTCGTTGGATATCTTTGAGACTATACCACATCTTTAAAAGATCCTTTGGCTTATCATATTGTCAACTGGCTTCGAAAATGAGCTGAATGGAAACAGTTATGGAGTCGAGACCATTTTTTTGTTGCATGGAGGATTGCTTGGGATTTTCGGAGATATGGAAATCAGCCTTGTCAGGGTAACAAGCTTATGTCATTGCCAGAATGAATGAATATCACAATGTTAACTATAGAATCAAGCTCATACTGCAATGAAATTGCCATTCCATATCCGACCTACTTTCATTCATCATCGAAATTGATGTAATCGGTTGGCAGAAATGTGCGAGTCCAAAAAGGCGTTATCAATTCTCTTTTACCGGTGAATGACTCGATCCGCGGCTAGATTATCCGCCAACATTTAGCCTCGAAGAGCACATGCAAACTCCTTGATTGCTACTCTGGTGCAAACAAGTGTGAGACACCAGTTGAAGTAATCAAGGTGTTTCAGAATTCGATCGTCCGCTTACAACTTCCTGGGGACTCGTACACTCGGTGTTCGACGTTTGATTCCATCCTGAGGGCCTGCATTCCAGTATTTTTTTCATCCTTATTCGGCATATGCACAATAAACATGATAGTTCACAAAAAATTACACCAGATATTCAGTGTACATCCCTGGCAGAGTGAGTCTCAAGGAGGCCCTGTCGCGAATTTCGGCCAATCAAGTCTCAGCCATGAGGAAAGAAGTTGTAAAGCTAATCCCAAAGGTGATTTATGGAGATCCCATGTCCAGGTACGAGAGATTTGAGGATGAATTTGACATTGCAGTTCAAGGAGTTATTGAGAGAGTTGAGAAAGATGGTACGGAAGGAAAGGATCGCCGTGTATGGGACTGTTGGAAGTTGGAGTTATCTGGAATAATGGGAGACCCGCCATTGGAGCAACTCTTTTAGAAAAAATAATAGCTTTGATTTCCCATTTTTTTTCTTGTTTAAAATGACCATGCACCTTACTGATATAGCTCTGCTCAGAAACCTGGAATACACAAGCTCAGCATATGCTACAAGACTACAACCAAGCTTGCCATATATCACCAGCAGACCTATAATCAAATGTCATAGAAAATTTATTCTCTCAAAACAAAGTAAAGACTTACTGTTTACAGAACACTAACTAGGCCTTAAATTAGTTCCATAACTCGTACTGAAGATTGTATCTCCCATTCAAAGTTTCCATGAAGCCAAGGGAGGAGTATCGGACTCGTGGTAGGTTGCGACAGTGCTGCTATATCTGTCTCCTTTAACGGAATCTGCTGAAGCAATGTATTCCAGCTCCTCCATCTCTTTGGGTGTTAATTTTATGGACAAAGCTTGGATTTTCTGTTTGAAGTTTTCGACCTTGGTGGTTCCAGGAATGGGACAGACATCGTTCCCTTGGTGATGAACCCAGGCCAATGCAAGCTGTGATGGGGTGCACCCCTTCTACGTTGCTATTTCATTAACTCAATCGTAAAGTAGTTTGTTATGCTCGAGATTTTCCGGTTGGAATCTTGGCAGAAACTGTCACAAACAAAATTCATTCAAATGATTGTCTCGTATAAAAAATAAAGTTAAATAATACAGATTCATGACTCAAAAAACATTTCAGAAAGCTCATAAATTTGATTAATAGCACAAATTCGAAACTTCCATGACGTTTTGTTTAAATATATACAAGACACATTAGTAAATTGTAAAATGCTTTGCTTATAGTGAGGCTTTTCACTTTAGTAATGGATATAATCAAAGGAATGGATCACGAGAGATATTTGCAATTTCACTCTTGTAAAAACTCAACGTAGGGGACCGTATTTAGGGCATACAAATGGTTGTTGGTATAAATGACTGCAAAATGAACCGTTAGCAATGACAGGACATATAAAAATATTTAAAATAAAGCGACAACCGTGTCGTTCTGAACCACTGCCTTAGAAGCAAATTCGGCCCGACGTGTGTAATCGTTACAATTGGTCGAATGCCCTCTGAGGTTAGCACGGTCTCTCCGAGAATTCGTACACTTGAAAACCGGAGGGGACTGAGGTGGTACTGTTCTTCTCTAATTGAGAACTCAAGAAATCAAGAAAGGACGTGTTTTTCAAAGCATTAGAAAACACTAATGCTTTGAATCGAATGCCCTCTGAGGTTAGCACAGTCTCTCCGAGAATTCGTACACTTGAAAACTGGAGCGGACTGAGGTGGTACTGTTCTTCTCTAATTAGAAAACACTAATGCTTTGAAAAACACGTCCTTTCTTGATTTCTTGAGTTCTCAATTAGAGAAGAGTAGTACCACCTCAGTCTGCTCCGGTTTTCAGGTGTATGAATCTTCGGAGAGACCGTGCAACCTCAGGGACATTCGACCAATCGTAGTGATTACACACGTCGAGCCGAATTTGCTTCTAAGGCAGATGTTCACCACGACATGGTTGTCGCTTTATTTTAAATATTTTTATCTGTCCTGCTAGTTAGTATTAAGAAGAGGTCAATTAATACTATCATATATACAGTAATGGACTCCTCGGAAATTGGATTGAGGGCACTACTACCCCATACTAATGTAGAGTTTCTCTGATTCATAAATGTCAATTAAGACAATCTAGCAAACTAGCAATTGTGAAACATAGCTACAAAGAACAAACCTTCCTGAAGTCGCCCTCGGTCAAAGTTTCGACCATTTTAGGCCCAGATGAAAAGAACCCTCTCCCCAAAGGACTGCAAGCAACAATCCCAATCCCAAGTTCCCTGACAAAAATCCAAAGAATAATCAGTACATTTTTTTAAACAAAAATCGTGTGGTCTTGTTGATAAATAACCTGCAATTGGGAATTATATATGCCTCGGCATCTCTAGACCATAATGACCACTCCAATTGCACAACAGTTATCGGATGAACAGCATGTGCCCTCCTAATGGTCGAAGCAGACGCCTCAGATAAACCTATGTACTTCACCTTCCCTTCTTCAACTAGTTTCTTAACTTCTCCAATCTGGGCATTCAAACAATTTAAATCCATAATATTAAGGTGAGGAAAATAAGCCATGGGGGCAAAAAGGGTTAACGGAAAACAAACCGTGACTTCAATTGGGACACTAGTATCCACCCGATGCTGATAATAAAGATCAATACAATCAACACCAAGACGTTTCAAGCTACCTTCACAAGCTGCCCTCACATAAGCAGGATCACCCCGGATTTCCCTTCTCCCTTGGGTTAATTTTATGCCAAACTTGGTTGCCAATTCCACCTTGTTTCTGACACCATCTTTGACTGCCTTTCCGACTAGGATTTCATTGGTATGGGGACCATAAACATCGGAGGTATCAAGGAAGGTAACCCCAGAGTTTATTGCATGGTGGATTCGGGCTTTGGAGGACCGTAGATAGCCGACATCCCCATGCATCCAAACTTGATCCTCCCAACTTCTGAAGCCGCCATGTTTTGTTGGAGATGTGAGTGGGTGTTGGGAAATGATGGGCAAGTATTTTAAAACACAAGTAAAATGCAAAACCGATTATGGAAGAACCGATGTTTACAAGGGCTCACACTACGTAAGAACCAATGTAGTAGTAATACTTTTTTAGCAACACTCTTTGGTACGTGTAAACAAAATTCGACTCGACTCGAAAAAAATCAAATTTTTCGACTCGACTCGAGGCTAAAAACTCGACTCGTCTTAATTTGACTTGAAATTTCATAAACTTGACTAGACTCAAAAAAAATTCAAATAAAGTTTGAGTTGTAAAATAGAAATTCGAGTAACTCAAAAATTTTAATAACGAGTGGATTGATTTTTAAGTTAGAGTCGAGTCTCTCACTTTTTCCTGATATACATATATTGGTATAAAAAATATGAAGAAATATATGTTACATATGAAAAAATATGAAGAAATATATATGCATATCTTATATGATTAGAGAAAGTCGTTTAAATTAGAATCAAACCATACTATAACATGATAAATAATTTCAATTAAGTTTGTATAGAAACTCGACTCAACTCGAATAAAAAAATCAAATAAAGTTTGAGTTGTAAAATATGACGCTTCAACTCGAATAACTCAAAATTTTTTACTCGACTCGATCTTAACACTCGCCCCTACTATTTGGGTTTGGGTTTTCGCTGTTCAAATTTTGATTTCAGCTCTGTTGCGTCCTCAATTCAAGTGGTTGTTTATGGAGTAGGGATGTAAATGAGACGAGATAGATCGCGAGCTACTCGAGCTCGACTCGGTCAAAGTTCGACTCGATTGGACTCGACTCGAGCTCAAACTCGGCTCGAGTTCTTAACAAGCCGAGACGAGTTATTTGATACCCGACTCGAAAAGCTCGCGAGCTACTCGAAAATATAATATACTAAATTTTTTATTTTTTATAATTTAAAATCTAAATTGCTAAACTTAAAACCCTAAAATATAAACCCTAAACATAAGTCTTAAACCCTAAAATCTAAATCCTAAATTCTAAACCCAACAACCTAAACCTCTAAACCCTAAACTAACACACTAAACCCTAAAATTAACAAGCTTGAGTTTACACAACTTGTGTATCAAAGTTTTTTCTTGATAGGGCTTTAAATGAGACGTGACAAATGGCGTGTTACTCGAATCCAACACGGTCAATGATCGGTCAACACTTAACTCGATTGGGCTCGAATCAAGCTCGAACTTGACTCGAGTTTTTAACGAGCCGAGTCGGGCTCAGATTTCTCAGGCTTGTTAAAAATTACTCGAGCTCAAACTTGACTCGAAATCTTAACGAGCCGAGTTGAGCTCGAGTAGTGCTGAGCTCGACTCGGCTCGTTTACACTCCTAATACGGAGAAATGATATTACTAAAACAAACCTATAATGTTTTTTTAGTAAACCATAATTTTATTGGGTATACATTATTTGTTAGGTAACATTTGAAGTATATTCGATAACATTTTAAGTAGTCTATCATTTTCTTTGATTAAATATGGAGATCTTCACATTCTCAAGATAAATGTAAGGATTCGAGCCCATACATAATAAGACAACATTAACATCTTTAATCACTCGACCAATTAGTGAATCCCAGTCTATCATTTTTTATCTCTTTGTAGTTTTATTTTCCTTAAAATTTACAAAATCACTTTTGGAGGCATAAGCAATACTAAACATATAACTTTTAGAGAAAAATTGTGTTTGAAAAGTGTTTTTCAACTCAAACGCAAAAAATGAAATTTTTAGCTTTTGCTGTTGGAAAATACTTTTGGGAGTCAAATTACAATTTTAACCTTCATTTGCTATTGTGTTTATTTATAATTTATAAACATATAATTGTTTATGAAGACATAATTATATGATTAATAAATTATTTTTTAGTTTAAGAATTATATATATTCATGTCAATTTTTTAAATAAAAATATTATATATTTTCATGGAACATGTACAATTGTTAAAAAATATTTATTTTTTAATAAAAATATTTTTATATTTTATGATAATTTAAGTTGATATATTTCATCTATTATAACATTAAAGAATTTGGATATCTTTTAAATACATATATTTTTCAACTTACAATATCATGTTTAAAATGTCATTTATCTTCTCAAAAGTACTTTTTGACAACAATATTAAACACTCAAATCACAAAAGCAATGCTAAACTAAGCCTAAGTATGAAGATATTTACATTTTCAAGACAAATGTCAAGATTCAAACCCATAAGAATGGGACAACATGAGCATCATTGATCACTCGACCAATTAGTGAATCTCAGTCTATCATTTTTTATCTCTTTGTAGTTTTATTTTCCTTAAAATTTACAAAAGCACTTTAGGAGGCAGAAGCAATGCTAAATAGATGACTTTTGGAGAAAAAATGTGTTTAAAAAGTGTTTTTCAACTCAAACGCAAAATCCAAAATTTCTACCTTTTGCGGTTGAAAAAAATGCTTTTGGGAGTCAAATTACAATTTTAACATTCATTTGCTATTGTGTTTATTTATAATTTATAAACTTATAATTTTTTATGAAGACATAATTATATGATTAATAAATTATTTTTTAGTTTAAGAATTATATATATTCATGTCAATTTTTTAAATAAAAATAGTATATATTTTCATGGAACATGTACAATTGTTAAAAAATATTTATTTATTAATAAAAATATTTTTTATATTTTTATGATAATTTAACTTGATAAATTTTATATATTATAATATTAAAGAATTTGGATATTTTTTAAATACATATATTGTTTAACTTACAATATCATGTCTAAAAATGTTACTTATCTTCTCAAAAGCACTTTTTGACAACAATACTAAACACTCAAATCTCAAACCTAAAAAATCCAAAAGCACTTTTCCACCACACTTTTCAAAAGCAATGTAAGCCTAAGTATGGAGATATGTACATTCTCAAGACAAATGTCAGGATTCGTACCCATAAGAATGGGACAACATGAGCATCATTGATCACTCGACCAATTAGTGAATCTCAGTCTATCATTTTTTTTTATCTCTTTGTAGTTTATTTTCCTTAAAATTTACAAAAGCACTTTAGGAGGCAGAAGCAATGCTAAACAGATAATGTTGGGGCTCGAACGATCAACCGAAATAGTCAAGAGGGGTGAATTAGGTTTTTGCTTTGGTAGATGAAAAGCTAAGCAATAAAAATTGAGACATAATAATTTATAGTAGTTCAACTTTTAAACCAAGTCTACCTCCACTACCTTAGCTATCCACACTAAGATTTTTTCACAAATTCACTAATTTGTCTTTTTTTTCGGGCTCAGGGAGATAACCCTTACAACCAAGACTTATACACCAAAGTCTTGAAAACTCACTCTTACAAAGATAAAACAAATTGGCAAAAAAGAAAATCTCTCTAGGCAAATGTATTTGCAATTTAAGCACTCACCCAAAATCCTAACACTTGAGCAAATTTAACAATTAAGCCTACAAGTATTTTTCTACAAGAAATATGACAAAATTAAGCTCTAGATCATTTTCTCTAACATTGAATGTTGGTAGTTGTTTTCTTGTTGATCCATGGCTGCTTGAAGAAGTCTTTTAAACCCTCTAATGGCTTCATGACCGTTAGTAGCAGTTGGGGGTTGATTAGAGCCATTGGAGACTTTAATTCCAGCCATAAATACAGTTCTGGGCTCGTCGGTATCGGTACGCTACCACTCGTATCGGTACACCTGCTTTAAATAGAAAGAGTCGTTACGCATTTATTACTCTGGGTACCGGTACACGATACATTCGTATCGGTAAAGTCCATTCTGCATCGGTACAGCCTATACTCTACCGGTATAGTTTTTGGCTACTGGAATTTTAAAAAGTTATGGATTAAAATGGCGTATTAGTACACGAGAAATCGTACCGGTACGGGCTCTCTGGGTGTCGATACACATATATTTGTACTGGTACTCTGAACCTATTTTTGACACTTTGGCAATTTAAAAACATTTTAAGTATGTCAAAAATCATTTGAAAACCTTTCAAATATATTTTTCAAGTTTATGGACTTTTGAAATACTTTTGCAAATTTGTTTAAGTCCAAAAACATTTTTCATTTTAAGTTATATCAAAATCAAATATCTCAACAATCTCCCCCTTTTTGATATAACGAAACCACTTGAAAATTTGTTTTTGAAATTTCTCCCCCTTAGAAAAATAATTTTAGAAAAAGAAAATATTTTTAGAAAATATTTAAAGCTCATCCTTTTCTTTTTGAAAGTTAATTTTTCAAACATATCTCTTCCCATTTTTATTATATCAAATATAATTTCAAAATTAAGTTTGAAATTACATTAAAGCTTAAGACACTGAATGTTGAAAGTTTGAAACCAATTGATAGAAAATACCAATTGTTGGTGCAAAATAACAATAGAGAAAAGACCAAAGATTTTAACATGAAAGAAATTAAAAAATGGTTCCCCTTAATCAAGCATTAATAAAATTGTTAGTCCAACAATTCAAGAGAAATAAATTGAATTTCAAATAAAATAACTAAGATAAACAACATGAAATTCAATAAACATGTCGTATGCATGAATAAATCAATAGGCATACAAGGCATGACAAAAAAAGATAAAATAATCCATTTTGACTGGTCGTACCAGTAAGGTAGTAGACCGTATCGGTACTGGACTATTGCAGTACCGATACCAGCCGCACAATTTTAGCAAAAAATGCTTCTTAAGATATGTATTAAAGACTTCAACATGCTTCTCAAGATAACACGTTTAAATCAAATCAAGCATAGATATCACCAAAATCAACCAAATATTACAAGTTAATGGCCAAAGACATAAAAATGAGCATATTAGGCCAAAATCATGCAACTCATGCAATTGAGGCTCCCCCTAACTATATGCAATTAAGGCATCATAGAATCAAACAAAACATGCTATGATCATCATCAAAATCAAACAATATAGGCATAATCAAGCAAATTGCATGAAATTCAAATTTACCACTTGAACCAAGGTAGAATATTAAGCCTTTCAATTTTCAAGCGTCTTTCTCCCTTGTGTGTCAAGAGCTCTCAAATTTTGACTTTGTTTACCAATGCTCAAGCACACCTACAAGCAGAGTCGTTCCTGAGATTTTAGTGGCCCAAGGGATAACCTAAAAATTAGGCCCCTAATAACAAATATTGAAAAATAAATTTAAAAGTAGGCCCCTAATAACAAGTATTAAAAAAATTGGGTCTCTAATAACAAGTGTCGAAAAAATATATTTTAAGAGTATGTCTCTACTCCATAATAACAAATATTGGGAAAATTATGCCCATAATAACAAGTATTGGAAAAAATTTGGACCCATAATGTAGGTCCCTAATAACAAATATTGGGGAAAAAATTGGGCCCCTAATTACAAGTATTAGAAAAATTGGCTCTCGAATAACAAGTATTGGAAAAAAAATTGGACTCTTTTTGGTGAAAATGGGTATGGTTCCATTGAAATATAACATCTAACATGTTAGTATATGCCTCATTAAAAACCTCCCTAACCTAAATGGAGGAAAATAGTACATATACTAACAATCAAACAGTCAAATTACATAAAATTGAGCACATCATTAAGCAATAAAGGAATAATCATCGGAGGGGGATCTATCCAAGAAACCACCTCCAAACCATCACCATCTACTAGTTTTGCTAATGCATCCGCCACATGATTACCATTCCAGGAAACATGTTGTATTTTTACTACCCACGGACGACGCCGTAATTCCAAGAAGTAATTCCCCAACATACAAGCGTTCAAACCAGCTAAATCAATCTGAAGCACCTCTACCGCCTCTAAACAATCCATTTCAAGAGTTACCTGACGATAACCAGCTTCCCAAGCGCAATACAGACCCACATAAGCACACCAAAGCTCTGCTTCGATCACCGAACAAATACCTACAAACTTCCCAAAGCCCGATAGCCACTTGCCCGTATGGTCATAAATCAATCCGCCACACGTCATGCGACCATTACCCATACTACTAGCCCCATCGGTATTGAGTTTGACCCACTCTAAAGGTGGGAGACTCCATCGTTAAGGACCAGTTTGTTGCCTTGTCAAGATGGCAGAAGGACTCGAGCTTTTAGCTAGCTCAATCAGCGCCTTTGTTATCCATTTACGTGCACGCTCCAACACCGGTTGTCGAGCAGCCTCCTCACCATCATCAAAAACCAGGCCATTCCAATACAGCCATAAGAACCAAATCATTCCCCCAAACATTATATCTCGTCCAACAACATCTTTAGCAAAGCTATTAGGTGTCGTCAAGTTGGATCTTATCCAATATTTGATATCAAACTCCATAAATTCCTTCAACCTATCCGGTCTTAGAATCTCTTTCCAAACAAGGAACGCATGTGGGCACTTCCGAAGAACATGATCAACATCTTCAACCTCATAACCACAAAGACTACAACGTGTATCACTAGCAAAGTGTCGTCTCACCCTTTCTTGATTGGTCATAATATTTTCTCAGCACACCAACCAAATGAATATTTTCATCCGTTGTTCACCTTTGAAACGATGAATAACGCGCCACACATCCTCATCGGGCCTTTCCTCAATGCCATAAGCCGACATAACCGTGAATCTTCGAGTACTGGTTCCAGCCCAAGTTACCGAAGACATAGGGAAATTCGGCAATGGACACTTAATCGCTGCGATACGTAGCAAAATTGATACTGGCAGCAATTGGTCAAACAGCTCCAATGCCACTCTCCTTCCCCCGACACCATGTCAGCAACCGAGGCATTCAGAAGTTGCAGAATCAGCCTCGGCAGAGGATGATCCTCCAATGGACCGCCCTCATGAATCTAAACATCCTTCCAAAACTACACTCCGATACCATTCCCAAGTTGGTGAGTGATATTGCGTCGTATATCCTCTCAAATCACACATAAACCCTTCCAAAGCCTCGATCCATTACTGCGGGTTAAAGTACTAGGAACATCTTCAAAGTATTTATAGTTTGCACAAAGAAAACGGATCCAATGAGCATCCTTCTTAATGAGTAAATCAAACGCCAGCTTCATTAGGAAAGCTTCATTTTGGTGAGCGAGACGACAAAACCCAAGACCTCATTTATTCATCGGGCGACAAACATCAGTTCATTGTACCCCATGAACACCAGAGTTTCCGTTGTGATGCCCCAAATGAACCGACGAATCAGCTTCTCCAGCGCATTACATGTAGTAACTGGTAAAATAAATAAATTTTAAGAGTGAACCCCTAAAAATAAGTATTGAAAAATTTGATCATAATATAGAATATTATAAAAAAAATTAGTTCGTCCAGGGACTGCACTGCATACAAGTAGACAAAGTAATTTTTGGTATCCAAATTACTTTGGATCCAATGACATTAGCCCCAAATAACTTAGTTCCCTTAGAAATCCATTTTCAATGTCTCCCTTTTTCTTTAAAATATTGAGTCCTTTTGGGACCCAAATATTTTTAACAATTTTATCATTTAACATATGATACTGGGGTAAAATACATAAGTCACTTAATTATAATTTTGGTAACAAACATGTCACTTTCTTTTAAAAGTAACAATTTAATCATCCAATTAAAATTCTATGATAAACATGTAATTCGTTCATTAAAATTTGAAATGGACAATTTGATATAATAAAAATTTTAGTCCCAAAACTTATACATTTGATTAATTTGGCACTAAATTGAAATAATTAAATAAATTTAACTCATCAATTTAAAAATTGTATTAATGAAGTTATCATGTCTACAAGCAAGCGACGTTAAGGTCATAATGAGTTTGTTCCATTTGTTTGTTAGTTGTCCAGTAGTGATGTGAGTATGTCCGTTGAGCTATCACATTTGTCAATTATCGAGCCGAAAGACAGTAGCATGAAGTGTAACAAGTGGTCGGAGGGTGTAGCGTCAAAATTACCGAATTATTTTTAAATTAAGACCAAGTTGATAGAATGTACACATTTTGTGACTAAAACGATTATTATACTTTGTCATGTTTCAGTTTTAACAGCAAAATAACATATTTGTCATAAAATTTTAATTCAATGATTAAATTTTTATTATAAAAAAGTAACACGTTAGTTATTAAATTTATAATTAAGTGATATGTGGTCTATTTTACCATGAAACTTAAATCTTGAGTTGGGACAAAAAAATCTTAGATTAAAGTGGGAAAAATGATAAACTTTAGAGACTTGTTGAGACGCTAAACCTAGAAGGAAAAAGGGAAATACACACAAAAACATGGTGCGTGCGATAGCCGTGAATAAAAAAACGTATTTTTGGCCGACAATAACGTAACCCCAAAAACTCCTTTCAGAATTATCATCTCTATATATTCTCTACTTTCTTTCTTCTTTTTTTTCACCTAAAATTAAAACAATAAATCACCCAAAAGGCCGAAACCTTCCAAACCAAAGTTGATGTAAGAACACCCATCTCTCCTCTCCTCTTTTTTATTTTCATTTTATTGAATTCAATGGTTTTTTTCTTATGTAGTATCATTTCATTTTGGTTTGTCTTTGTACAATTTTTCACTTTTTTGTGGTGGAAAAATTGAAACTTTCGTATGAAATGTTCCGCTTTTTGTTGATGGATTTAAGGATTTTTGTTTTTTTTTTGGTTAACTGGTTTATTAAGGAAGTAAGTTTCTTTTATGAATTCTGTGAATATTTGATGCAGATTCCATTTCTCTTTAGGGTTTTTTATGGGTCTTTTTTTAATCATATTTTAGGGTTTTTTTGAAGGTGGTTTATAGGTTTAGTGGATTCTGGGAATTGCTTCAATTTCCATTTCCTTTTAGGAACTCGACTTGTACTTTTCTGTTTTATGAAAAGAATTAAACAGAAAAAGTAATGTTTGCTAGTTTGTTCATTTCCATGATTTTACGATTGCCCTTTCATTTATTAGTATATTATGTTTAGGTTTCCCAATGAGTTTCTCATTTTGTTTGTTTGTAAAAAGTCAGAGATAAGAAAATAATTGTAATAATCTGATAAATTTGCAGTTGAATGCAAATACAGCATGGCCAACTTGCAACTGGAGGATTTTCATTACATGGCTGAAGATCTCATCGGTGACATGGATGAAGACGACTACGGTAGAGCTGGTGGAGACGTGGATGCCCATGAATATGATATGGTTTGTTTTTCATTTTGGTTATTTATAATCATGTGGTATACTTTTGTTAGTTTTAGTTTATTTTAGAATTAATGATGAAATGGATCACTATCAAGCTATAATTTGACCATTCAAGCAGCTGACCAGGGTGACTGATACTTCTTCCGATCAAGCACGGAATGGGAAAGACATTCAGGGGATTCCATGGGAAAGATTGAACATAACCAGGGAAGATTATAGACTGACAAGGCTTGAACAGTATAAGAATTATGAGAATATCCCAGCCTCTGGTGAAGCTGTCGACAAGGTTTGTTTGTTCTCCTACCATCTCTAAACGAGCTAGTTTCTCTTAAAGAGGATATCGTGTTAAACTATACATAATTGGTACTTTTCGTTTTAGGAATGCAAACTGATGGAAAAAGGTGGGAACTACTATGAGTTCTTCCACAATACTAGATTAGTTAAGCCGACAATCCTCCATTTCCAGGTTTGTTGGTTAGAAAGTGTTTTATTTCTTTTGCCTTTTCATTTATATTTTCCTTCAGAATATGTTGATTTTGTTATCAAAATATATTGCTCTTGGATTTCTTCTTTCCTTTTAGATAACGATGTAAATTCAATGAATTTAATCATTTGAAGACTAACCTTATCATTTTTCTTGGTTCAGTTGTGTGCACAGGAAATTATAAATTTACCTGATTTTATTCTTTGCTATTGAATTTTGTTACTCAGTAATGTCTTTTCTCATGTATGGATACATCTACAATACTTTTGTCATTGTACCAGAAATAGTTCTGCAGTAAAAATTCAAAATTAATTGTAGATTTGGGCTTACAAGTGTAATACATACCGCAATATTGAATTCACCAGACAGAGAACCTTATAACAACTATTGATAGCAGGGAAACAATACATATGTATGTTTTTACATTCGTAGTTTGGTGAGATGATTCTTGAAGCTGGCAATTACTACTTTGAGATTAAAGGCTTAGTTAGGTAAATGAGTATATGTGGATATATGTAGAAAAGCAATTTTCCAGCTTTAAGAAAAACTAATTAACGCATAAAAATAAAGCAGAATTTAAGTTTCTGCAGAAAAGAAGAAAACATAATTGATTTTCTGTTATTGAATATTTTCGAAAAATTACATCCCTTTACAGTGAATTTATAGACTCAAGTATTGGACTTTAGTTACAATTAAGAGTCCTAAGTACAAAGACATCTAACTCTATCTTTTAGGAAGTAAACTTTAATTTAAACTACTATTTACATAAGGACTCTAACTCTATCTTTAAACTTTAATTTAAACTACTATTTACATAAGGACTCTAACTCTATCGGATAATCTAACAATATATGTCTTTTAGTGTGTACACACATATAGATAGATATATAGATATGTGTTTGTGTGTGGACTGTGGACACACATATAGATGCATGTATGGATGCGTCTGTCTTTTAAATGCTGTTTAAACTTCCAATTTTGATTATTGAAAAGTTTTTAAGGTTCAGTTTTCTTATTTAGGGAAAAGTTTAAAGTTCCTAATATTGACCTAACATAATGGTTAAAGTTGTTGATGTTGATTCCTGAATTTCTAAGTTCCTCTATCCTAGTAAGTTGTGGAGCTTATTTAGTGCTCCTACGTCAAGAGGCAGTTTTGGATTGTCAAATAGTGGTTTGGATCTTGCCTGGTGTTCATATTGATCCCGAGTGTTGGCAATTGGTATAAATAGTGCTGTTTGAGTTCTATGGTATAAGGTCTTATTTGACTAGAGGTAGCCTTTCCCCCCACTGAAATGTTCATCGGTTAATTACCAAAATTGTCCACAAAACTATTTTTTGCTGTTAACATGGTAGTTAGATGTTTTAGTCATTAACACTTTCAAACCATAATCCTACATCATGTGCAACGATGACCAGTGTTGTCAAGGTGTGCCTTAGCATTTTTCAATAAAAGCGCCTCAGACCCTTTCATGCCAGGCCCATTCGGTCAGGCACTCGCCCAGGCATGCTTTTTTGTAAGGCATTCAACAACAAACACATTGTTGTATTTGAGCATTCAACAACAAACATCGGCCATAAAGATAATATCAAATTCAATGATTGAATTTCTGTTTAATTTCTTTATTTTTTCCCCGTTTTTCTTTCATTTGATACACCTTTACTAGTAATAAAAAGATAATATCAAATTCAATGATTTATAGTATTTGAGCATTCAACAACAAACATCGGCCATAAAGAAATCATGCATATTGACCAATAAAATAAGTGCTTGTTTTGTAGATAATCTAAGCTACACTTCAGATTTTTTTATGTATATTATACAAAAACTCACACATACACATTGTGCTTACTTTACCCAGGCCAGTGCCATTTTTGCGCCTAGCTCCTGAGGCAATGTAAGTGTTTGAGTGCCTAGAGTGTTCCTTGCACCCTTGACTCCATTGATGATGACTGTATACCCACAAATCCCAAAGCTCATTCTGCTTCTATTTGCTTACTGTTGAACTTTTAGGTGACACTAAGAACCAATCTCATTCAATATATCATATTGCTTGATACACTTAAATCTCTCAAACATCACTGAAAACTATCCATTATAGACTGAAAATGTCCAAAGTGAAAGAGGCAGGAATTCGTTTTTCCTATACAGTTGCATCTTAATTTCCTGTATCTCTAGTTTGGATGCATATTTGTCGCACTATATTCTGTTTCTGAAGGTTTATGACACATGGTATTTGAGCAAAACACTTTTTTTGTATATTTAAATTCGAGTAATAAATCTATATTTTGTTATAAATCCCTACGGTGTTACATTTATATTTTTGGTGTCTATAGGTTGGAGAAGCATTTATTGTTTTAAATTTTGTTATAAGTTTATAGACACTTGTTCACTGAGCTTCAATAACCTGCACTGGAATGAATTCGCAGCTTCGAAACTTGGTTTGGGCTACTTCAAAGCACGATGTTTACCTCATGTCCAATTATTCAGTTATGCATTGGTCATCATTGTCATGCAATCTCTCTGAGATCCTTAATTTTTCTGGGCACGTGGCACCTACCAAGGTATCACAGTTGTACTTATTAGTCATGACGCTACTTCATCTCTTTTATTGGCATTAGTGGTTTTGATGATGGTTCTATTTTAGTAATTATGGTCTACTTGTGTCTTCCAACATATATTGCCATGTAACTAGAAACATCCTGGAAGTTTATTAGAAGGTTTTACACAAACCCAAATAAGTACGCTGGCTGTCAAAGACAAATTTATGGTTGCAGGAGGCTTCCAAGGTGAGCTTACTTTTAAGGTAAGTTAATATTTGCGCAGCCTTTGCCCTATATTTGCTTATCTGCTACTTATTAGATGGAAACTATGTTGATCCTACTCATTTCTTTTGGAACACTAGTATCCGATGCATATTCAGATGTGGGTAGGTAGATATGGCCCTTCTTAGGACCCTCCAACTACATGGAAAAACTTTAAAAGAATTGAACATACTTGTATCAGACACTCTGACCCGAATTGGAGTAACGTAGGATAGAAATACTAGTTTTCTGATTGTTTTTTTAATCATTGGCAATTCTTTGGGGGACAGAATCAGAGTTATGCCCTGCCGATTTTCCTCTTTTGATAAGCTAAGAACAGTATTTGAGATGAATGAAACTTTTACGATTTGCAAACTAATACGAATTCTGTTTAGGTATCATCTGATCCTCTATCAGTTATATGATGATTTGTTATATGTTATTGTTAGAGAACAGTATAATCTTCACTGTTAGGTTCTTAATCACCCTGTGAACTTGTTTAGGAATTTTCTATGATAATCGGAAGAAGAGGTGGTGCTTAGCTGGATGAGTAGTGGATTTGTGGTCTGGATCAGTTAGTATGGGGAAACAATTTATGGTCAACTATTCGTTTTTACAAACTTTTCATGGTTATGATGGGGAGAAGAGGCAGTGTGTGTGTGTGTACGTATAAGAGTGGCTTTTAGTTCATTTCATAGCTCGGAGATAGTTTCTTGGAGTCTTTGTTTAAATGTAATATCAACTGCCTTCGACAGTTTGCGTACATACTTTATGTTGGTTCTATTTCCAAAATCTCACTTTTCCTGTATCTGTAGCATTTGGACAGAAAAGGAGTAGCCTTTTGTACCCGGACAACCTATGATGATAATGCAATTACAAACGCTATCGAGATTTACGACAGCTTGAGGTAGCATGATAATAGCTACTAATCTGTTAGGCTGGGAAAATATATTGAATAAAACGTAGATTGAATTTCAAAGCTGTTTTGCAGGGGTGGAATCAATTTCATGGCCTCCAGTAACGACTGTAGCATGAGAGAATATGATACAGAAAGATTTCAACTCTTAAACAATTTTCGTTTCCCTTGGCCAGTAAACGTAAGCACATCTAATCTCTACTATGTGCCTACTTCATTAATCCAGCTGTTCTTTCTTATCACTTCATGTTCTATTTTATATCCTTAAGTTTTAAAGGAACACAGCTGTTTAAGGTTTTTCGTATGGTCAATTTAATATAAATAATGTCTTCATATAATGGAGAGATATGGTGAATTTGACTTATTGGGTTCACATTTGAAAGGGAAAGGAAATTGTTGCTTCATAAACTTGTTTAACAGCACCACAATTCATGGTTATTACTTTAATCATCTATATGACAATTCACAGTTATCTTAATTTTAATTACACAGCTAAACTTGTTTTGTTCTGATGCAGCATACATCAGTCAGCCCTGACCGAAGGCTTATTACTGTTGTCGGAGATAACTTGGATGGGTTGCTTGTGGATTTGCAAAACGGAAAGGTAAAAATAAAAGTTCTCTAGTAGGTTATTAGTACACCAGTGTACAGCTGAGCCTTGATGCCACTGTAAACAGGAAAGTAAGAATTATTATCGAAACTGAATCACATTTCTTTGCCTACAGACTGTAGCCACTGTGGTAGGTCATCTAGATTACTCCTTCGCATCTGCATGGCACCCGGACGGGTGCATATTTGCCACAGGAAATCAGGATAAGACCTGCCGAGTGTGGGACATCCGAAAACTCTCAGTGCCAGTTGCTACCCTCAAAGCAAACTTGGGTGCTGTACGATCAATCCGCTTCTCATCCGACGGTCAATTCATGGTAGTTGCCGAGCCAGCAGATTTCATTCATGTGTATAGCACGCAGGCCAATTACCAGAAAAGACAAGAGATCGACTTCTTTGGCGAGATATCGGGAGTATCTCTGAGCCCAGATGATGAATCTGTGTATATAGGAATATGGGACAGAACGTATGCAAGCTTGCTGCAGTATAACAAAAGACACACATACGCATACTTAGATTCGTACTTTTGATGATGTCGATGATTCTGTGCTGCAGTGGCTGTACACCCTCTTTGCGTTCTCTTTTTGTTTATGTAGGGGTGATTTGAATGACGATCAAATAGTATTGACAGTAGAATAAGTGTGTGATCTGTTAGAAGTCTGGTAAAAAGGTGCATGTACAGTACTATATCATCGCTGAAATGAAATGCTCACTTTCCTTTCTGGTTTTGGTTGGGTGTACATTTTGAGTAATTTTTTTTAAATGAGTTGAGTTGAAGTGTCTTATTTTATAATTTAAATTTTATTTAAAATTTTTAATATGAGTTTATGAAATTTGAGTAGAGTTTGAATTTTTATTTAAATTTAATTGTCAACGTTTATAATATTAGTATAATGTCAAAAAATGTTTTTAACGTTTGACTGAATAGTTATTTTGTTTTTTATTTTTTAACAATTTAGCTTTTGGGTCAAAATAGTCATTTTGTGAATGAAAATTGCCAATCAATTGACGATAAATGACTTTGGCAGAATGAAACGTCATAAGAAAAAAATATTTCGTATTTTATACAATTACTTCTGATTAGTGTTATTATGTAAATTTAGCATATTTGTCTATATGACACTACTATCATTACGTACACTGCTATGTAAATTTGCTATTTTATTTTAAGTCATTTACAGTTAATTGACTAATTGTTTTCATCCGTAAAGGAATCATTTTAACTCAAAATAAAATATTAAGGGTTAAGTTGCTTAAATAAATAATATGACCAAAATGACAATTCAGTGAAACGTTAGGGGTATTTTTTTGGTATTATGCCTATAATGTTATGGTAGTAATTAGTTTTAATTTATTTCGTGTTTTTTATTTTTTATTTTTTTCATACTTGATATACATTAGGTAAAATTGAGAGATTCTACTCGAACTTAAAAATTATCAATTAATTACTAAAAATTGAGTTATTCGAGTTTCCATTTTATAACTCAAATTTTATTTGGAATTTTTTTTAGTTAAGTCGTGTTTATGAAATTATGAGTCAAGACAAATCGAATAATTTAATTTTTTCGAATCAAATCGAATTGAGTTTTATCCACCTTAATTTTTGATAATGGATTATGGTCCTGTTTGGCAATTAGCGAATAGCTGATAGCTGTTAGTGGATTACTTTAGCTAATAGCTGATTTGACTAGCGGATTATATTAGTTGATTGTATAAAAGTGCTTGTTAAAATTAACTGATAGATGATAGATCTTTGATTATTTAAACAAGCAAAATGACATATAAGGATATAATTATATTCTATACTTGTTTGAATAGTTTATTAGTTATCAATATTATTTATATATTAATATTAATTAGATTATGAAAAATATTTTTAATATAACATTACTAAGTACATTTGAATGATCTATATATTAATTTATTATTTATATAATTATTTTTAATACAATTTAATTAATTATTAAATTTAAATACAAATACATATGTGTGAGAATAAAAATAAATAATAAAAAGTATTAGTTTACAAATGTTACAATGTAAATACGCGAATGTGAATAATTAAAATAGAAAATATTAAATTTAGGTTATTTGAAGATTTTTTATAATTGTTAAGGGTAAAAATGTTTTTATAACTCTTATGTCAAAACTTCTAATTTCAAAAAGCTCATATTAACAGCTTTTTTTAAAATTAGAGGTTTCACTCCAATCCACTATTTACTAAACATCCAAATTAGCGAATTTGACCGGTCAAACCTCTAATATTAGCTCAAAACTCTAATTTGAGCTCAAACTGCTACCAAACACGGCATATGTGTTACTGTTACTTGAACCTGTAAGGTCTTATCGTATTTATTTATCTAATCAAGACTAATCCAGTAATCCACAATATGTATGTCCTCTATGAAAACACTGAACGACAATATGCTTCTAATGGCAACTTGCAAACAAAGTTTCATGAAATATTAGGGTTGTCCGACCACTAATGGAAAGTAAGATTCGACTTGAAAAAATTATTTTTTTTAAATTTCAAATTATTTTGATTTTTGAGTTCGGATTTTAATAATTTGAAAAATCAAATATCTTTGTTTTACAATTGGTTCTTTATTATCTTGTTTCTTTAAATTCTCATAATTTTAAGTTTTTTTTTTTATCAAATTTGAACTAAATACATCTCAACCACCACAGCATATCTAGGTAACTTTAATTTCATTTTTTAGCAACAAAATTAATACTTTTTAATTGTCATTCAATTTTGCATGATTTATTTATTTCTTCACTTACTTATGTAACTTTAATTTTTCTTTTTAACAACTTTTTTTTATCTTTTTTGTAATTTAGTCATTCAACTTTGCGTGATATTTTTATTTTTTTTCAATTCCTCTCTCATTTTTTGTCAAGTTTTTTTTATCAAATTTGAACCACATGCTCCTCAACTACTATAAGATATCTATGTAACTTCAATTTCACTTTTTGATAACAAAATTATCCGTTTTATAATTTAGTCCATTAACTTTGCATGCCCCCCACCCCCTAATTCCTATTGAGTTTTAAGCCCATTTTGACCAAATTTAGAACACATACTCCTTAAGAACTATATCATACCTATACAACTTCAATTTAGCTTTTTATAATTTAGTCCTTAAACTTCGCATGATTTTTTTGTTTCTTCAGTTCTTTCTTTGTTTTAAGCTCATTTTTTCTTTTTTACTAAAATTGAACCACATGCTCTTCAACTATTGTAGAATACATAACTTTAATTTCTCTTTTTGACAAAATATTTTTTCTTTTTAAAATTTAATCCCTTAACTTTGCATAAACTCTTTGTTTATTGAATCCCTTCTTTGTTTCAAGTCAATTTTTTTACCAAAATTAAATCACATGAATCACCGTAGAATACTTATGTAACTTAAACTTCTCTTTTTGACAACAAATTTATTCTTTTTTTTCTCAACTTTTCATTTTATTCAATTTGGTCCCTTGACTGCAACTCTTTGCAAATTATTTCTTCCCATCAATTTAGTCCATCAATACATGAAAGGATTGCATGATCATTTTCAGGTCTCATATTTTTCATGGATGAAACTGAAAAAACGAACAAAACTTTCTAACAATTACTTAAATAAAGCTAAGACTGTAGTAATTTATAAGTCAACTTATTGCTTGTCTTTTACCATTTTCAAGTTGAAGCTATTATTAATGTTGTTCTTAGTACGAATCACTAACATCATAAAAAAACTTTTTATTTATTAACTGTTTTTTTTATAATGTTAGTGATTTTAGACTAAGACATGGCATTCATAATAATAGGAGAATTATGTTAAATTTGTATAGAAACTGGAACATCTCGGATTTTAAAAACTCGACCCGAGCAAAAAAATTTCAAATAAAATTTAAATGATAAAATATGACTTATCATTTCGATTAACTCGAAAAATTTTTACTCGACTTAACTCGATAATACTCACCATATTTCGATGGTCAAAAATAAGTTTAACTATACTGATGAAATGTGATCGCAATTTAGTTCTTTTTCACTTTTCTTTAGAACATGACAAGTCAACGTTTCTTGTTTAACCTTCAAAATTTCTATCATTTACAATTTTATCTATTTACTTCAAAATTAAAGGTATAATCATTTGCTAATAGACGGACTAATTTATTTTTTAAACTTATAGTTGTTATACCTAGTAACTCCTCCCCTGTAGAATTTCGAAAATAACCCTTAGTGCTTCTGCATTTGGCGACTCCAAAAACATATCGTAGCAGCAGTCCTTTCGGAGGCCTCAACAAACTTGAAAACAGGCACTGTCAGATACTACAACAATTCTGCCTACGTGATAGACATGCAACCGACAATATTAAGAGTTATAAATACCCATGCAACCAAGGAAGATAACCCAAGTTAAATGGGGTAGCCATCGCCCCTCTCTTTTTTTCTCCACTCTTGAGCTCCAACCGCCATACTATCTGCGGCTCTCCATCTTAAGTCAACCGGGGTGAACCGCCACCAACCATTGCGTTCCTCCACTTCACATCCTTTGTATGGTGTCTACCACTTTTAGGCATCAACAGAAAATAATAGGTACGATGAGCCTGGAGAGCTTCCCGACCAAGGATCAGCCGCCATAGCTTTCCTAGCTATCTTGACCCAAATTTACCATCTTTTTTCGATAAGTAGCTCCCAGTATGCTAGATCTCCGCAATCGGCGATACTGGCCATGAGATCAACGACCACGATGGATGTCACAATCAATATACATGACTCTCTTTTTGGAGTTCGGCCAAAAGAGAGCAGAAATAAATGAGATATCAACTTCTTGCCACTCGCAACTGAGGGTCACGTTGAGGGATCGTCGGGTATCAATTTCTCCCCAAATCTACTGGTGAAGACTATACAGTGACAGCGTATGCCATCTGAAAGAAGCTATGCCTTGCTGGAAAGAGTCCACCTGGACTGTCCCAGCACCACGTAAGTCACCGTGGACACTCCAGTGTAACGACCCGAACTTCAGGTTAGCAAATCGGATCTTAGACCCATGTATTGGGCCCTTATGTTGGGAGTCCAATTAAGAATATTTAGATTTGGGCCCTTTATAACAAAAATGAAGAATATGTGTTATTAATTTATTTTATCCAAATATGAGGATAAGGCTTTTGAATTTTAAAAGGGGTTGGTGGGTGGTTAGAGGAAGAAAAATTATAAAATTTATGAAGGAGAGATAGAGTGTTGGGAAGAGAAGGAAAAAGGGGTTTTAGTGAGAGAGGGTAGTTTTGACTTCGGTTTAAGTGTGATTCGCGCTGCCGTTCACTTTATTGCCGCAGTCATCGGGTAGATCTCGCAGAGACGTATCCGTCAGAGGTTGTCCTGTCACCATCTTCGCCGCCACTCGCTAGGGTAGAACTCAAAAAGTTTTAGAATCATTGGAAAACAAGATTTCAGTGCTCGCCGTCACCACTACGGAGATCCTCATTGTCGAAAGATTAGATCTGGAGCTTGCCGTCTGATTCTGGCCACCGGGTCGGCCGCGCGTGAGCTTTATCCTACAGTAGATGAAGCCATCTGAGCCGAGCTGTCCAAGCCGAGACGAGTTGTGAGCCGGTTGACCGAGCTGCTATTGACCTTTGACCAGATGCCGTTGACCTTTGACCAGCTGTCGTTGATCGTTGACCGGGTGTTGACTGTTGACTTTTTTTACTCAGGTTGACTTTTTTCGGTGACCTTATCCTGGGGATTTCTCAACGTTTTGAGTCCATTGGAGCATTCTGTTTCGCCAAATTCAAACCCGGTAAACTGTTTTTATGTGTTTAATTCCCTAAAGTAGTATGATAATGCAGGTTTGTTTATGAAGTCATATTTGTTTTAGCCGAGGAATTTGGGACTCGAGTATTGAGTTTAAAGAGATGTTTGGAGGAGTTTGGATGAGGATTTATCGCGTTGGCTTAAGGTTAGTACACCTTGAACTCCTATTGCTTTATGAGCATCATAAATGTGATTGACTTGCGTGTTATTATCTGCAAATTAGGTAGATGATGAATATATGTGGAGACCGATAATATGAGACTCGATATTTATGAGATGCATGATGATATTACGTATATGATGGGACTCACAGAGATTGAGTTTATTCCGGGTAAGATTTGTCATTGTACATGTAATACAAGGGATGATGGCGACGGCGATTCAATGACGGAGGATCATAATTCAGTACAAAGGAATACAGAAGATGAGATTTTGCGGGAAGATGTGGTACAGATGAGAGTGCAAAATGCAAATACTAGTACGAACAAGGATGATGAAGGTTCGTTTGCCAGTAAAAAATAGGCTACATTAGAAATTGAAACAGGAGTGAGTGTGTTCGGAAATATGGAGTCACAACATGACCCAGAGTATTTTATACATGATGAAGATGTTGGATTAGTGGTGCGGCATACAGAGATGGAAGGGGCCTTAAACAAGTGAGTAAGATTCTTGGGGCCAAGACAGAAGGAAAGGAGGACGATATAATTAGGGATATTGCGGACTTCATAGCAGTGCGAGATCGGGAATAGTGAATCACGGGGATGAGGGTGATGTCGTGGAATATAAGAGAATTGGGGTCGTCGGTGAAAAAGAAAGTAGTTCAGGGATTGGTCCGACAACGTCGTGGTGAGATGATTTGTTTACAGGAATCGAAATTGGAAGTGGTGTCAATGGAGATGATTAGGAGAAATTGGCCATCTGATAACTGGGAGTTTGTGTTCTATCCTTTAGTGGGACGATCTGGTGGTATTATTATGGTATGGGAGGCCTGTCGTTTTATATTAGAGGAATCGTTTGTGGGGATTTCGTTCTAATTAGTGGTACATGGTTGCAAGATAACTAGCGTTGTGGTATGGGGCTGTTTATGCTCCATGTGAGTCCGATGTGCAACAAAGCTTATGTGAGGCGTTGCGGCTGTTGCTTGGAAGTGAAAAATCTGCCATGGTGCCTATGTGGAGATTTTAATATGTGAGATCGGCAGATGAGAGAAGAGGCTGTTCTAGTGTTATTTAGGGTGCGACGACTTTTAATGAATTCATTGAGGGTGCGAGTTTGATGGATTTGCCGATGAAGGGTAAAACTTTCACTTGGTTTTCTAGTGGAAATCGTTGTAGCAAGCTGAAAAGATTTTTAGATTCAAGAGAGTGAGTGGACTGTTTCGGATCACTCTCCCTTGAAATTATTGACAGATGATAAGGATTGGGGACCTCGTCCATTCCGTTTCTTAAACTGTTGGATAGAAGAACCGAAGCATGTGCATCGGATTGAAGAGGAATGGCATCAGATCACTAGGATGGATTGGAATTCGAGTATTTTTGTCTAAGCTTAATACCCTTAGGAA
Source organism: Hibiscus mutabilis (assembly GCA_019671005.1). Taxonomy (NCBI): domain Eukaryota; kingdom Viridiplantae; phylum Streptophyta; class Magnoliopsida; order Malvales; family Malvaceae; genus Hibiscus; species Hibiscus mutabilis. Next base: position 5,204,578 of record CM033713.1, on the reverse strand, counting down.
TTTTTTACGAGAGTGGAGCAAAGTTGAATTTGAAAGTGTTGATGCACAAATCGAAGCGACTTCCATATTGCTTGATGATTTGGATTTTCGCATGGAGAGGGGCTTGGTGTCCGACAATTGTGAGGTCGAAAGGGGGCGTTTACATGGTTCTTTGTGGAAATTGCATCGTTATCGAGAATCTATTCAGCGTCAGAAATCTTGAGGTACGTGCAATCGTATAGAGGGGTTGAGATTCCATGGCAAATAGATTGACAGGCCAGAGGGTTTGAAATTTAATTTATTTAATGCATTCAAGAAGCATTTTGCAAAGGCACATTCTCAGGTTGCTTTGGATGTCTCTTTGTGTTTTCGCTTGTTGTTTGAGGAGCAGCGTACTTGGTTGGTAAGGGAATTTTCGGAAGAAGAGGTGAAGGTGGCAGTGTGGGGTTGCGATGGTTCGAAGGCACTGAGGTATGAATTTAATTTTGAATTCTTTAAAAGGGGTTGGTCTTTCGTTAAGGATAATGTGTTAGGAGTGGTTCAGTCATTTCATGCCACAGGTAGCTTACCAAGGGATTTCAACTCGTCTTTTGTAGTGTTTATTCTAAAGAAGGATAATCTAAAGGTTATAGGGGATTATAGTCCGATCTGTCTATTGAAATTATTATATAAAATTCTGGCCAAAGTTCTGGCAAATCGTTTTCAGAAAATTCTCGGCGATTTGAAAAGTGATATTAAAGGCCGTCAAATTATAGACGGTGTGCTTTTGGTGAATGAAGTGGTATATTCGTTTAGGAAGCGATTTTTTTTAAGGGCAGTGTGATAAAGTTAGACTTTGAAAAAACTTGCGAAATCACATAAGACGGGGTGTGGAATGGTATGGAGGAATTGGTGCGTGTATGTGTGAGTTCGGCTAGAATTGTTGTGTTGGTTAATGGTAGAGCTGCGAGGGAGTTTGGTATGGGACATGAGATACGATAGGGTGATCCGTTATCACCATTGTTATTCATAGTGGTGGCAGAAGCGTTACATCAGTTCATGGTCAGGGCTGAAGAGCTTGGTTTCATACAAGGTGTGCTCGTGGCTACAGATTTCCGATTGTGTTATCATCAATTCGCAGACGACACCATTAACTTTTTATCTCGTAATGTTGAACATGCAAGAAATTTGAAATTGCTCTTGACGTGTTTTCAATATTGTTTAGGTCTTAAGATTAGTTTTGCGAAATCATCCCTTTCTGCGATTAAGATTGAGGAGGAGATTGTATCCGAAATGGCTTTGGCGATTGGGTGTAAGAGGGGTGAGCTGCCTTTTACTTACTTAGGCATGCCCATCAGTGCTAATCCGAGAAGTTTAAAAGTATGGGAACCGTTGCTAAATAAATTCAGTTTACGTCTTGCGGGATGGAAGCGTAAATCTTTTTTTTCTATTGCAAGTGTCTTTACGATTCAATGATCTTTTTTATTGAGAAAAGCAGCGATTGCCGATTTTAAGTATAGAAATTTAGAGGTTTCATGGAAAGAAAATGACATTAACGTGCCACGTCAACATCTCTTAACGATAGTCGAAGATTTAACAACTAAAAAAAATTTAAAATATTTTTTTTATTTTTCTATATTTATATTTTTATTCATTTGATCCTTAAAAGGTTGCAAACATAGATAACTTGAAAATTGTCTAACCAATGTTATTTTCTTATTTTTATTTTAAAGGTCAAATTGATAAAAAAAAATATAAACGTAGGGACTATTTTGCATTTTATATAATTCTTTGTTCAACAATTAACAGTAAAATTAAACAAAAGTTATAAGATGAATCAAATTTTTCACATAAAATTAATATAAGACCTCAATTTTACAAATATATATTGTAAATATTAAATATTAAAATTTAAAACAATGCATACGTATATGCAGAGCCGTCTCGGACATTTTCTGGACCTTGAGCGAAAACTCAAAAATGAGCCCCTATAGAACAAAAATATGTCTCATTATTTTGAATAATTAATTTAATATTCCATTAATAAACTATAGAAATATGATTAAAATTTATCAAATACATTAGTTTCATTGTTTTGATAAAAAAACAACTTAAATATAACTAAAACAATACAAGACAACCACTAACGTACTAATTGTCACTTAAAATATGTAAAATTATAAAAATAAAAAATAAAAATCTTAAACTAACGCTCATGTTGTTCCCATTATCAAACGCCATTGCATATATATATTAATGACATTGTAAATGTCTTGTTGGTAGAATACTCTCAAGGAAGAAAATGTAAATGGGAAGTGTTTAGCAACATTTTTAGTAGTAAAGAAATGAATTAGTGTTTCCAAGGCTAGAGGCTACTAAATTAAATAAAGAGACGTAAGAAATTTGAGTGTTCCCAGACATCCAGGGGTACAAAATCGTTTAGCACATGGCACCGGCACCCATCATCAGCCCGTGGATGATAATTTTAACAACAATTATTACAATTGTAATGTCGTTTTCCTTTTGTTTTATCTCTAGATTCTTTTGTTTTTTGTTTCAACATCATGTAATATTAAATAATATGCGATGATAAAATTTTATCATCGGACCTAACGTTACCTAATTTTTTTTCCTATTTCTTTTAATTTTCCTCTTTTTGCTTATTTTTTTTTGATAAAATATACAAATCATCATTAATTTTTTTTCTTTTAACCTGTTTTAGTTATTAAACTTTTAAAATAATTAATTTACTCACTGAATTTTATATATTGACTTATTTTAAAAACTTTTTTATTTTTTTCATTAACATCTTAATGATGTGACTTATTTTTATTAATATTTGATTGTGATATAAATTTTTTAATTAATATTTAGTTGATAAGTAAAATTTAAAATTAAAAAAAAATAATTTTTTTAAATTTTACCCAAGCCCCACCGGACTCATCCTCTCCTCCCCAAAACTTTACCATCTCCTTAAACAACCATGGCCCCAAAGCTTCACCCGAACCACTCCTTCATTCATCTCGGTCAGCAACGTCCTTGCAACTCACCTTTGTTCATTTGGGAAATCCACATATAATTCGCGCTAAGTTAAACTATTTAGTGAAGAAATCTAACAAAAGTCACAACAATAAACAAAGAGCAGAAGTATTGATTGGGAAACTTGGGTTCATACATGAGCGCGTTGTTAATCGAAATATGAGCATATAGGCTGTCAAAAGCTTACTCGATGATCTGGTGTCATGGCAAGAAAGAAAAACAGAGATAAGGCATACCCATTCGGTAAGAAACAGATAGGAACAAATTAAAAGAAAAAATTAGGCAAACAGATCAGTGAAGCGAATATATATATATATGAGATAGAAACGAGACCATAAGGCAATCCCATAAAAACGACAATAGCAAAATAGCGGCGGCTAGGGTTTTATTTGGGAGAAAGAATTGGTTTGTGAGTTTATTTTACTCAAATTAGGGGTGTTTATTGTCGAATATCGAATCGGATCCGATTCGGGTTTTTTGGATATTCAATTTTTGGATCCACCCTGATCCGTATCCGATTCAGAAACTATAATCCGAATGTTGCCAATTTGGGCTGCTGGGATTTTACTTGTCACCTCCTCCTCCCACCTGCAAAGCTTCGTCATCCAACAAGCTCGAACCATGGACCGACACTTATCGCGTTCCTTCGAAATCCCACCGGCTGGTCTATCCATCTTCGGTATCCTAACCATGCTGTCGGGCCTGGTCTTGTACGAACGCCTCTTTGTTCCGTTCGTGAGACGGTTCACCGGACACCCTTCGGGCGTCACTTGTTTACATCGAATGGGAATCGGTTTCATCGTCAACATCGTAGCCACGATGGTCTCGTCGTTAGTCGAGACCAAAAGGAAATCAATCGCAGCCCATCACAACTTGTTGGATGATCCGAAAGCCATAGTTCCCATGAGTGTGTTCTGGCTAGTCCCTCAGTTCTGCCTCCACGGTGTTGCCGAAGTTTTTATGTCGGTCGGACACTTGGAGTTCCTATATGATCAGTCGCCGGAAAGCATACGAAGCACCGCGGCGGCCCTGTATTGGATAGCCATTTCCTTGGGGAACTACTTAGGGACATTGCTTGTTTCACTTGTTCATAAATACAGTGGTGAGGAGGAACTGGTTGCCAGATAGGAATCTCAACAGGGGAAAACTGGATTATTACTATTGGCTTGTTAGTGGAATCCAAGTCCTCAATCTCATTTATTACATAATTGTTGCTTACTTTTATACTTACAAACCATTGGAAGAGGTTAAAGAAGAAGAGGATGGTGAATTCAATGGAAATAATATTTCTGAAACTGGGGTTGAGCTTGCAACAACTGAGACAGCTTAGACGTTGGTTCTTAAGGTAACTTATATTTTACTCGGAATTGGCTGTTCATGTATGTCGGATATCAATGCCAGCATGATACCAATATATTTAGTTTGGGTAAACTACAATGTTGCTCACTTTATCTTTTATAAGTGTTCATTTTTTTCCTTTAAATTAAAAAATAATGTTTACGTTGTCTATTTATACAGTTTTGGTCACTAAACGTTAATCATGATGATGTTACATATTAATAAAAGAGGTTATATTTTAACTTGACCCTTAAATTTTAGATAGAATCTTAATTTAACCCCTTAACTTTAAATGAAATACGTTCTAACCCCTAAATTTGACTAAGTCTCCTGTCGCTAGCAACCACTTCTATGGTGTTTGTCGATACTGCCCACCGTTGTTCGCTACTGGCCACCGTTGTCAACACTTGCTGAACCCTAAAATTTTTAATTTATTTCTTTCAACCTCTTGAATGGGAATATTAAAAATAAGAAAATAAAATATTAAAAATAAAAATATTATTAAAATTTTAAAAATATCAAAACTTATACAATGATAAATTATAAATCAAAAAATTAGAAGTATTTATAAAGTCTTAAAATCGTAAAAAATAAAAATTCAAAAAGGAGATATTTAAAATTTTTAAAAATATTTATATTATTGTGTTTTAGGTTTTGCAGAGCTTGCAATTCTCAGTAGTGAGGGCAATAGTGAAGTTGACAAATTAACTAAGGATGATATTTATCGAACATAAGCATTATAACAATTTACAACACAAACATGACCCAGACAACTATAAGTACACAACAGGTAAAACAGTTGGACACGCTCGACAAAAGTTTTCCTTAACTAGCTTGTAAGCTTCACCGTTACGGTGCAAAGTCTACAACACAATAATAGAAATATTTATCTTTTTTCTTGAATTTTTATTTTTTAGGGTAAACTATAATAGATGTCACTCAATTATAGTCAATGTTACATTTGGGTCACTCAATTATTAAAAAATACATTTGAGTCACTCAATTAATATTATAGTTACATTCGGCTAAAATGATAGTTTTAATCCTCAAGCTCCTCCTAGAGTATTTCCAGTTTCAATAGGTCCTGAAGCTGATAATACATGGGAAAATTAGTTTATCAATACCCATATCCTTTAGCTCTCCAGTAGATCATTTAATTTTTCGAATTTAGGATATTTTTCTCTGAAATGATCATTATATTCGCATTCAGATGTTAAAAATGAGTAACTTAATTTTAGGGTTCAACAATAATCGATTATGGTGGCTTGTGGTGATGGTGACTGACAATGATAGTGAATAACTGTCGATGACGAAAAACTTTTTTTTTTTAAAAATAAAGCTTCATTAAAAAAATCTTCTCGAAAGAAAAGAGTGCCCAACTAAAATTTTATTAGTAAAAGAGTCCCATGATTACATCCTCAAGGACAATTACAACCTACACAGCTTGCTACTACATGACAAAATCGAGCTTACCAAGCCAAAAGAAACTGAACCAGCACAAAGAGACATATTAAACCAGGGCTACACATAGTCACAAGCAATAACCATAACAGAGAATACGATAACCAAGGACAATGCTATGCGAGATCCAAGGAGAACAAACCCTCACCCAATACCCTTCTTTGTGAGCTCATCGGCATCGATGTTACAAACTCTAGGAATGTGCCGAATTATCATCTCTTCACCTACTAAAATGCCAGTAATTTTGCGAACCAAACCGGAGAAGTTCGATGGCGCCATGACTGGATTATGAATCGAATCAACTACGGCCTTACATTTACATTCGGTAATTAGTCTGCGTTGGTAATGTTCAAGAGTGTAAGGGCATGTAATTCCATATTGGGTAGGAAAGAATCTCTAAAAGGGTATTTATTATACCTTTCCTTCCCCTCCTTGTTGAATGGATAGATGACAAGGCTCTCGTATGTGTGTTGTTGTTGCCGCTTACTTAGCTTGATTTGTTTTAACATGTATCTTTGACACCTATCGTGCACAAATTTTCTTTTGGAGAAAATTCGTAAGGATTTTTCCTTATATTTTCTAAACTGTGAAAGAACTTTTTCATTCCAGTATTTTTAGAACTCAGATTTAAAATGTTTTAAGCTGCTTAATAGACCGTTAATTGTTGAGTTAATTGGTTGTTAAATTTACGTGCGTTGTGTCACACCTGAGAAGAGGCGGGGTCATTAATCCCACATCGGAAATGAAAAGGGAGGTCTTGGGATATAAATACGGTGGCGTTGCACATCTTATCAGACATGTCTTTTAGGAAGAGGGTAATAACTCCGTTACAAGTGGTATCAGAACGATCTTTTGACTGCCAGATTTCACGCCGAGCGCCCATGAGTGGGGTAGGCAGGGTGGACAACTGTGACAAATCGTGATGAGGGCGTCAGGAGGTTTAGTGTGGGAGAATGTCACACCTGAGAAGAGGCGGGATCGAAGGGTCATTAATCCTGCATCGGAAAGGAAAAGGGAGATCTTAAGATATAAATACGATAGCGCTGCACATCCTATCGGACATGTCTATTGGGAAGAAGTAATGGCCCCGTAACAGTTGGTACAACCTTAATAGGCTTTCAATTCAACATTGAATTGGTCTTCGAGCAGCATAAAAGCAATTGAATTTAGCATTTCAATTGTTGTCATATTGAATGCTTTTACGTTTTCAAGACAAGCAATTAAAGTATTTTAAATACTTACTTGTTGTGGACCGTTTTACACTCCACTGTTGGTCTATAAATTGAGAGTTTCTAATCTCATTTTTACACTCTCCGAAGCAAAACAACATTTACTAAATACATTATCTTCTTTGTTCCTTGAGCTTTGTCCGAGTGGTTTTTTCGAAGCTTCTTATAGTGTTTTTCAAGTTCTTAAAAGAAGAGCAATACCACTTTAGTCCATTCCTGAATTTGGGTGTAGATTTCAAGGAGAGATTGTGTTAATCTCGGGGATTGTCGTTCAATGCAGCGATTACATCAATTGAGACGAATTAGCTTCAAGGAGAGACTGTATTAAGCTCGATTTTTTTCATATTGATTAATTTCTCCGTCAATGCTAATGTTTTGGTTTTGCAGCAGTAATATTTACAACAGTATGTACTTCCGTACGATTCTCAAGCAAGGAATTTGAGCGCACCAGCCTTAATAGCAAGAAGCTCTGCCAAGATAGGGGGTCCTAGACCTAGATGCTCGGAGAAATAGAACATGGTAAGACCACCCATCACGACATATGGCCTCATCCACATTCAATTTCAAGAAACCACATGGAGGAGCTTTCCAAGAATTAAGTAGTTCTAGATTTATGTGACCCAACCCGAGACTTTTCTGTAATATGCGAGAGCAAATATTACCATATTTGTTTGACGCGAGAGCAAATATTCGAGGAAATTTTTCTTTAAGAGGGGAGTCACAAATTCACAAATCAGTCCAGAAAAAAATACTCTTACCATCACCCACTTGAAGCCTTAGATTAAAGCGTAAATAGGAACCAAAGTGATCCTGTTTAAAGAAGGAATTCGTGATTCCTTTCCAAATCCAAGACTGAGTGGACAGAAGACCACCAAAGTAGTACTTATTTTTACAAGAGATGACTCGTTTCCAAAGATTGTCATGCTCGTTACCGAAGCGACAAACCCATTTCCCGGGCAAAGCCCTATTTCTTCTCCAATAATTTCTAAATTGAAGTAACCAATTAACTTTGGTTTTTTTTCATTTCTACATCGTTTTTCAGGTCAACTACAAGAGGGGAGCTTATCTTTGATTGAATTTTCCTATCTACCTAGGTGAGCTAAGGTTTCTTATTGAAATTCCACCTGTTTTGTGTCTCTAATTTATTGTTTTTAATGACTTTTAGAATTAAATTGGGCAAATTAAATTTTTGGATAATTCAATGGTGGATTGTGGTATTTTAGATTAAACCTAAGTGCTTCTATCCGGTTTTGATGTAATCTTAATGATTGTTAATAATCTAATGTCAATTTTTTTATGATTAGTTCTGAAATTAAATTAATTGGTTAATGTGTTCTTGAGGATTTTGATAGAATCATATGTTAATTGGTTCTTGGTTGTTAACTATTGTTATGGGATGTTGATTAGTGATACTGTTGATGGAATTGTATTTGGAATGATGAAAATTATGTGGAATTAAGTTAGGAATGATTGAAGTAAGGTTTAGATGATTTATGAATTTCGTTGAGGAATGTGGCTAGGAAATTAGTTTTGTTAATGACGCTGGAAGTTTTGGAGTGTGTTTTGATGAGAAATTATTTTGTGATTGAGTTTGTAGAGGATCTGGAATCGAATATGGAGGCCTAGCTTACGTTTTGGACATTTTTGGCAATTCGGAGAAGCTTTGGCATTTTGGCAAAAGCTTTGTGGTGAGTGCCTTGTATGAATGCTGTCAAACAAGGTTTGAAACATTGTTAAGGGAGTTTAATGAAATCCTAACAAGCTTTGTTAAATTCGGAAGTAAGCGTTTTTAACTCTCGCCTATTTTGGGCTTGAATCGTTTTATGAATTTATGAATGTATGATTTGTTTTGAGAAAACCAACATGTGAAACGTACTGTTTTTGTGCATTCTATATGATATGCTATTCTATAAATGAGAATGAGAGTGCTTAAGTGCACCGTTATGATTTCTGGTATGATATGCATTGGTTACTTCGAGTAATGTCTTTTCGAATACGAACGTTTATGATTTACATAAGAAAAACAATAAATAATTGTGGTTTTAATGGACATATTGGCTTGTGACATATAAATTATGATATCGGATACAATTGATATGTCATAGAATATGAGTACTCAATATAAAATATGAATATGTATGAAGGACTTGTTAGTCTAATCGATCGATCGTCACCATGTTCCCAAGAACTTGTTAGTCTAGAAATCATTAGTTGATTATGAATCCCAATGACTCGTTAGTCTAGCCATTATAGGACTTATAAGATATGAAGGGGGTGGGGACTTAAGCCCACATTTTTATATGTTTGATCCGTGTATCCGATGGTTTTGAATAAATGTAAGATCATAAATAATGTTGCCAATATGTCACTCTATTTTGATAAGGATGGTTTTTCAAGAGCATGGTTTACCTTGACATTTGTTTAATCCTCCACTTACAATTTTTGCTATGTTTTAAAAAGCATGTTTATATATTACTGTGGTCAAATGCATTAATGAATGTTTAGATGCGATGTCTCACTAAGTTATTATTGCTTACGCTCGTTTTATCTCACTAATGCAGAGAATTAAAATTTTGAGGCTGCGTTCGAGGCTTGTGATTCTTTCCAAGACAAACTATACACTTGAGTATGTGTTTTTGAATTTTAAGTAAATTTGTAAAAAAAAAAGGCAACGTGGGCCATTTTATAGGATTTGTAGTTGTTGGTTTTGCTCTCTTTGGATTCGTTTTTGGTTGATGAATATTATGTGTTGAATTTCTATGGTGGATGTTTACCTTTGAAGCATAATCATATTTTTGGTTGAATGCTCATTTTTGGTTATGATGGTTTATGTTGTGTTGTTCATATGCATGGCATCTTACGGTCATATGTGAGTTGTTCAAATAGAATTTATGCTTAGTTTTTGATTTATGACCATATATGCATTTTTCAATAACACGATTTGGTATTTAGGATCTTGTCTACAAACGATTCATTTGAGCATGTTTGATACCATAAATTGTGTTACAAGTGCATGATCATAAGCCATATAATTCATTTATCATTAAGAGCATGTTCAGGGTGTTTGGAATTGATTAAAAAAATTGAATCAAAATTACATATTTGAATCTGCAATTTCGTTCAGAGGGTACCGGTACGGTATGAATGTCATACTGGTACGGCTTTCTGTTTGGGGTAAATTTTAAACAGAGGATACTGGTACACCCTGCCTTGTATATCGGTATGCCCCTCACAAGTATTGGTACTGTAATATCCCATTATTTGATTAGTGACTAAAACGTAAAGTTTTAAAGTTTGGTGACAAAAGTAAAAAAGTTGAGAAAAGTTTAAAGACCAACATGGTAATTTTCTCAATAATTATTTTTATTCCATAAATAAATATATCATCTAAGAGTGTGAATTGAATATAAAAACTATGGTTTGATCTGATGTTTCTATTATTGGGAAATTACAGTTAAAGTTTAAGTGTAATTCGGGTAATCGTATGAGCTCGAAATTTCTTGAAAAATTGAAGGAAATCTTAGGAACACCCGATGAGCATAGCATTGAAATTTTGAATCGTTTTTAATCGGTTTAGACTCGATTCTGTTCAGTATTTGGTATAGGTGATGGAATGGCATTTTTGAAAATAAATTATTTCAATAATGGCATTTTAGTCATTTCATCTATACTTTTTAATAAAAATTAATTATGGAAGAGGATAAAGTGTAGGTGTTGAATTGTAATTGTTCATAACCCAAGAGTAGAATGATCGTTTTACTATGAAGGATTTTTTTATTAAAAATAAGGATTATAAGCCATTTGGCATAGAATTAAAGAAAGAAAAGGTTGTAGAATTTTCTAAATTTCTCCATGTCTGTCGTGAGTTTCCTTCAAGCTAGGTGAGAAAATTTTCAATTCAATTTTTGGCTTGATTTAGTTGGTTTTTGAGTTGAGTCAACAAAGATTTGATCTCCATTGAATTCTCTATCTTTTGGTATAAGTTTTTCTTAGTTTCCAAGTCTCTAAGTTGAGATTGATGATTAGGGTGGTTGAAGAACATGTTAGGTTTTCATATTTTAAGGTTCAATCAAGTTGGAATTGGTGTTGTAGTGTTGTTTTATGCTTGAAATGATGAAAATCCCTTGGAAAATCTATAGGGACCAATTCGGCAAAATGAAGAATATTAGGGGAAATTTTGTAAAAATTATTTTGATGATGAATTTGATTAGAATGATGTTTTCTAAGTTGAATTATGTTGTTGGAAAGAAGAAAACATCATTTTATGACCAATTTGTGAATTGTGTAAATTGGGTGAAATAAGTGAGAGATTGGAAAATGTTCAAGAAGCATGGTTATGTTGTTTGCTATGATACAAGGATCATTTTGGTACTAAAATTTTTGAAAATGGAGATGAAATGTGGAAGTTTCCAAATTTTAGTTTATAAACCCTAAGAGAGAGAATTTAGGGTTTAAAGGGAAATTATCGAACTACTGGTTGTAATGTGCAATTTGAGATGAGATTAAAGTATAGGAAACATTGTGGTTGCAAAGAAGTACTTGGTTGAAAATATTAAATTTTCCATATTGGTATGTACATGTACTTAAGGTTGCTTGTGTCATGTATTTAATGTACATACAGATAACAAGCAAGTTCGAGATCAAACGAGTGAAGAAAGAAGATAAAAAGTACAACCAAGCTTAGCGAGGCTAGTATAAAGTTTACTTTTGAAAGTGTCAAGGTGGGTGCAATGCATGTATAGCATGATCTTTATGTCATTTATCATATATTTGACATATTAGAAATATGTCAAAGGTTGAAACACATGCATGGATCACTAATTATTCTTGGAATGTTATTTTGGATATGAAATATTCAATATGTATATATGTTGCCATGTATGATATTATGATTGATATAAAGCCCAGTGTATGAGATAGGAAATTAAAAGTATAGTTGGATATCCATAGAGTCATAAACAGCTGTATAAATATTCTAAGCACTTCGGTGCAATATTCATAAATACTCATTGAGGGTATACTCATGCAAGGTTTGGGTATACGGGAGCAATTAGGGTGCTAAGCACTACGGTGCATATAATACACTATACTCAAATAAGTATAGGGGGATGACTAGTGTACATAGATTTCCTTAAATCGGTACTTGGGCTAAATGAATTAAAAAAAAACAGGATAAAAAGCTTGAAAGCTCGAGGATAAATATGGCAATGGTATTGGTAAGAATCAAAGTTATTACCATGTAATATGTTGTCATTATACATATCATATCATATATGCTAGCAAGCATAAAATGGAAGTGATCATATGCATTGTTATTTTAATTATATTATTATCCATGTTCATTTGTATTTGAATTAAATGTTGTTGCCTCACTAAGTATATGTTTAGCGTATGATGAATTTCATGCGTAGGTTTTAAAGGAGCTTCAAGGAAAGAGTAGCCGAGCATCACTTTCATATTTTGGGAGGTATATCTCCATACTCATAGTAATGTAATGACATTCATCCTTTTCTTTTAGAAATGTACTAGATGGCATGTATAATCAATGAGGTTGTAATAACTTATTACCAAATATGGTTGATTAATAGTTGTTATAATATGGATGATGAACCTAGTAAGTCATATTATGTCTATAAATGATAATGGACTAAGTTTTTATTAAATGTCGGTTTTAAGGTAGAAAGATTTAAAATATGTCCATATGTGTATGCAAAAGCAGTGAGTTTCAAAAATCAGCATAAATTTCACAATTTGACTTAGAAGGTGAATCTTATATGTATGAACTAGAAATTTTGTCTAGTTTCTTAAAAAATTAACGGTGATTAATTTCGAGTTGTATGTAAAAAGTTATGAATTTTTATTCGATGAAATGTCAGAAAACAGGGCAGCAGAATTTCAATATTTTTGGGGCTGTGACGTGAATTCAAAGATTTATTTGAATTTTTATGTAATGAGTTTAGGTTAATAATTTATATGGTTAGAAATCTTAATAAATCTAATTTAATTAGAAAATTTCGGAACGAACTTTCGATGTCTATAAAAATTTTATAAATTTTTAAGTAAAGTAGTGCAGGCTGCCTGTTTTCTTAAGGAAAAGAAATAATGGGTTTACATTTGGTTAATAACATCATTGACTCGTATTTGGTGATGAATACAGGAAAGGTATGTTACAGGTACGGTACCCTGTACTGGTACAAAATGAGGCTACTGAAATTTTTATAAAAACCCGAATATCGGTACGGGTCCCCATGTACTAGTACCAACAGTAGGTAAGTTGGTTACTAGGCTATTTCTAGTTCTGTTTTCTTACATTTTGATCCCTATCTTCTGTGTTCGATTGGGGATGATCCTATTCCTTGTTTATCACGAGATTTGTCCTCCAAGCATGTTTTTGATTGAATTGCATAATAGAATGAATAATTTCATTTTATAACATGCAGTTTGCTGTTTTTACATTTTAATCCCTAAAATTATAATGCGTATAATTGAGCATGTAATCGATACTCGTTTCACTTGAAACTTTATATGCTTAATTAAAACACATAAAACCTAATTATTCATCTAGAACGCAAAAAAATTAAATAACCATAAATTTTTTAGTTTGAATTTCGATCACTTCGGTGGTCAATGTGACATTCGTCACTCGGGTCTAATCCTTCCAAGCTTGGTGATGAGCGTTACAGGTAAACTTGAAAGGATCGACTTAACCAGTACCAACCTCCAACCTAGAAGAGAAGTTTTAACTACCGGTTCCCAAAGAGCTTGAGAATTTCTCTTCACAGCAAGCGGTAAACCCAAGTACTCCAAAGGGAAAGAACCAATAGAGCACCCAACATCAATAGACCATTCAACAAAGAAATTTTTTTTTCCACATTAATGTTGAATATCTTACCTTTCTTTAGATTTCATTGTAGACCAGACACTAGCTCAAAAATTATACGAACCCTCTTAGCATTTAATACCTGAGTTTTTAGAAGCACCACAGAAAAACATCAGGTCATCGACAAACTGAAGATGAGAAATAAATAAAGAATTCGATCTGTGACCAATAGTGAACCCAGAAAATAAGCCTACCTACATACCCTTTTTAAGCATCAAATTCAAGGCCTCACTAACAATATTGAAAAGCATGGAAAACAATGGGCAACCCTGTCTAAGCCCTCTTGAGATCGAGAAGCTCTTAGTGGTGGAGCCATTAACAAGTACTGAAATAAAAGTTGTAGAAATGCAACGGTAAATCCATCTACACTATCTATCTATCCCCAAAGTCAAATTCCATCAAAACTCTAATCAGAAATTCCCAATTAACTGAATCGTACGCTTTTTGAAAATCTATTTTGAAGGCAATTCCATTTGAGCCAAACTTTGACATAAAATCAATAGCTCTATTACCATTAAGGGAACAGTCCAGAATCTATCTTCCCGAAATGAAAGCGAACTGTGATTCACTAATAATATGATTTGAGCAAGTCCGCAACTTGTTGGCTATAACCTTTGAAAGAATTTTGTAAACATCATTCACCAGGCTAATCAGTCGATACCCATTTGCGGCAATGAAAAAAACCATCGAAAAACTTTATTAACTCACCTTTTAAATGTTATCAGAACTTTTTGAAGAACCCAAAATTGAATCCATCCGGCCCAGGGGCTCTGTTACTATCTGAATCATTAATGGCACGCCACACTTCCTCTTCCGAGAATCTTTCTTCTAAAAGACTGGATTGCGCTAAGCTTAGTTTCTTAAAATTAAGCTTCAAATCCCTCACTTCCAACGCCACACTTTTTTATAGGCTTTGTGAAAGAAATCATAAAAGCAAGCTTTGATTTGAAGAGGATAGGTGATTTCCACGCCTTCCTGCTGAATGGACAAGATCGAATTGCTGCTACGCCTAGCCCAAGCAGACAAATGAAAAAAACGTGTTTGGTCTAATTTATGGGTCAAATTTATACTTTATGTAAAGTTTAAGGGTCAAAATAGCACTTTATATAGGTTAAGGGGTCATATTAAAATTTAACATTTTTTACTAACGTGCCATATCATCAAGCTAACGACCTTTAACTATTCAAAAAAAGCTAACGACCTTTAACGTTCAGTGACCAAAACTTTATAAATCAATAACGTAAGTAACCAAAACATCATAAATCAATAACGTAAGTAACCACAACGTTGCTTTTTAGAATTCAGTGAATAAAAGTAAACACTTATAATAGAAAAGTGACCAACGTTGTAATTAACTCATTTAGTTTTTATTATATTTAAAAGATCTTTAAAAACATTGTTATTTTTATACTTATAACATCTGACTCAAATATTTAAAAAAAAAGTAAAACATTGAAATAACATAATCAAACATCTTTGAAGTTATTAGCAACCAATTGGTTTAGTAAGTTCTAATAAGGTCAAGAATTTTGTGAATAGAGCAAATTGTGTTGAGATGACCTCTTGCTAACGGAATCTTTATTATACTCGATTTAAATTAATCAATAAATTAAATATCAATTTAATTATAAAAAAACACCTTTGAAACCTATCTATTAATTTAACATATTGGCTTTTCTAACTCTTACGGTTTAGGAAACTCAACAGAAAAAAAAAGTTAATATCACCTTACTCTTTTATCGTTTCTTATTTAACTGTTAAACTTTTCATATTTTTTAGTTTGAGGGATAAATAAGATACAAGAAGAGAATAAAAGCAAAATTAACTGAAATTTAAGTGTTTATAAGGTTGTTTTGTTTATACATTATTGGCTCAATATACGTGCAAAATATTTAAACTTAGAAGGTTCTGTTTTTTAGTTATAAAAAATGGGTAAACTATAATAAAGATCACTTAATTATGGATAAGGTTACATTTGGGTCACCCAATTATTAAAAGTTACACTTGAGTCACTTAATTATTTGCAATGTTACATTTGGGTCACCCAATTATTAAAGATTACATTTGGATCACTCAATTATGAGTCAAGTTACATTTGGTCACCCTTCAAGTTTAAAAATACATATCAATTTAGTCATTTTTTTCTTCTAAATCACTTGTATACCCTTGTTAACACTAAAGTACTTCATTTGAAATCATTAATTAATCTAATACAAAAATTTATATATATTTTTTAAATGTGAAGAGTGACCCAAATGTAACCTTACCCATAATTGAGTGACCCAAATATAACTTTTAATAATTGGGTGACCTAAATGTAAGCTTACCCATAATTGAGTGACCTCCATTGTAGTTTACCCAAAAAACTTTTAGAGCTTTTCAGTGCCATTCAACAAAGTTAGAAAAAAGATTTTCAAAAATTAGAAGTCTTAGGATTTTTGAAAAGAAAAAAAAAACTTTTGAACAAAAACTAAAAAGGAAATAGAACCGATTTGTTCTATTATTTCATCGTTTGACAGTTGACACAATACACACTTTTGGCTTAATTAATATTGTTTCAAAAAAAACATCCAAATGGTTAAGAAAATGTAAGGGTACTCTGCAAACGTATATGCAGTCGAGGATCATACTTGGAGACGGCCTCATTCCAACTCCAAAGCTGCTGCTGCAGATGGTTCTGAACTGTTTTCCTTGTCATTGAACCTAAAACAGGAATTTGTATCAGTCCTGATACCGGTCTGGTTTCCACCATGAAATGCCCCTTAGCCTACCATACCTTCCTTTGATATTCCACGCAGGTTCAAAAGCAGATATCCTTGAAAGTACCAAATCACGGATTCAGCACTAACAAACTCAACTCAAACTACAGAGCAAACGAGATAAACTATGAGAGGCCTGAATCGTTACCAGTGACAGTATGCAGCAAGGAACTTGCAGAGAAGTTACTGGTGTGATTTGCAAGCAGAATCAGCCAAGCAACTATTTGTAGAGCAAACTGGAAGCTACGGTATTCCGCAGCTGGAAAGGCTGTACACTCATATTATGAAAGGTAATCTTGAAACTAGGTGCAAAGAAAGTAGAGCTGATGATCCCAAAGCCTTCAATTTTGAAGTTTTTATAGAGCTGAATGCAGGCAGCAATGGCCTCAAATTTATCATGTAAACGCTCCCTTCAAGGGGAAAACAACTTACAATATTATATATAACCGACAACATATATGAAATCCAATTATTTGTTCACTCATTGAATTCGAAATTTACTTTGGTTGATTCATGTAAGCATAGAAGATGTCGCTGTGTGCCCCCTTGACTCAATGCATAGAGTTAATCATCAGGAATCGACAAGCTATGCAGCTTGGCCAACATCTGTGCAGCAGCTGATCCTCTTGCTTCAGGGGGTTTAGAACAAGCAGCGCCCATAGTTGAAGCCTCAAAAATCAACCCTTTCACATCAACTTTGGCTTGATATCCACCTTTTGAACATTCAAAATAACACTTTGTTAGTTCTTCCATGTCTATTTTCCTTTGTTTCCTCGACATTGCATTACAAGCCAAAGGGATATGGACTAAATAAAATTGTATAAACCTAAGTCGTTCCGACTTTTAAATTTACTTGAGGTACCCATGTCTGATATTGATGCCTCACATTTCTTCAACATGGATACGAGAATACAATCTTCCAAGGACATTCCAAATACATGGATTAACTTGGAAAAAAATTAACATAACTATGTCAGACAAATACCCATATCTGTCATGTCATGGTTAAAGTACCTGGCAAGTCCGTCTATTATAGGGACTGATTTAAATTAATCCCTCTACTATTAAATTGATCAATTTAGTCCCTACACGAATAAAAAAATCAAATAAGGCCAAATATTCATTTGTTTAAAAAATGTCATTCACCACTCTACAAATGTAATCTTTTATTTGGAGTTGAACTACAAATGAACAATAACTAAATTTTGCATCCTTCCTAAAACAGTAAATGTTAACTCTCTTAAAGCTTAACCTTGTTAGAGTTTTTTACTAGTACAGGGACTAGTTGATCAGCTTAATAGTAGAGGAACTAATTTGAACCAATCTCTATAATAGAGGGCTTGCTAAGTTCTTTCAGTCGAGTGCAAGAGCAGATTTTTAAAGAACACCAAACAATCAGAGAAACAATACTTAAAACATGAAGAAACAATGAAAACCCATCAAAGAACAATCTTTCCTTGAAAGTCTCATCATTTGAACATGAAAGTCATGTTGCTTCGACTCTTCATTTTTTTTTGAAGTGCTTGTATCTGACATGAATATGAAAATGTACGCCTCCAAGGACCCTCCAAATATAGTACTACAAAAAATAGAAAAATTGAAAATACCCGGATTGGACACATGCCCATGCATGACGCTAGTATCCAATTTCAAGTAACATAGGATGGGAGACGTAAGCAGTTGTAGCATTTGTAGTGTATTAAATCGAATAACATCTTTCATTGCACATTGAAGTTAAGAGATCTTACCATCTAAGGAGTATACGTGGTAAGTAGGTAATATCCAATTCTTCTCCTTGCATATATGATCCAACTCCTGCTGAACAAGAAAAATTAAGCATTTTATGATAAACAAGGGAAACACATAGAAATCTTAATTTCAAGTTAGCGCAAGCTATCATTTTTTTTTCAATTTTTGGACTTCCCAAAATTATGTAGTACTACCTATCTTGCTCCGACTTTTCATTTTTTTCCATTTACTCGAATCTGATATACAGTCGGACATCACTACAAGGTTATGCCCGTGCCGTACACATACATATTTGACACTCACTCGACTCCAACTAACATAATTACCTACCTAGAGCTAATTTTAGTTATTCACTTAACTATGTAAAGATCATACTAACATTCCCACTTTCTTATACTCAACTTACTAAAGGATTGTTTCCAGAGATAACTCCAAACTTCGAATTCCTTTTTAAAGCACTTTTTTTAAGGAGACAATGATAATGGATGGAGGAAGTAAACTTCCTTGACACAGTATGCAATAGAACTCATGCTGAACAAGTACCTATATTTACTATCATTCGTGGACATTAGCAATCAATTTCTCGAATAAAATGATAAAAATTGAAAGAAAAGTAGAAAATCCTAGGATCAGTTCAGTTAGTTCATGCAGCCACTCTTAAGAGGTGGTATTCAGCAAGACTAGGGGTCAATCCCAGGCATGTGCAGAAAAGAAAAGTTGAAGCCCTCTGATCAAACTTGCCTGACATGGATTTTGCTTGCCAATAGCTTCATCAGACAATCTGTTCCTTTTGATGTTTGAATTTGAACATTGGCCTTCATAATCATGGATAGTCCACCCTTGGCTAGAACTTTTGAAATATACATCATTACAACCTTCAATGATCAAGTCTATCTTTAAATCCAACTCATCTTCGCCGCCTATACAAAGACAGAAAATAACAAATATTACCAAATCAGCTTTGAGTAAATAAAATTTACTCCAAACTCTGAGTTGTTTAACCACAGTAATGGAGTAAAGAAACAGGGAATCTAACCAGGAACTTTTGATCTTTGCCTTTAATAGCTTCATTTTGATAAAAAAGAGTCTATTAATATGGAACATAAAATAATAATCATGTCCATCGCTTTGATTTCAAATAAAAGAACTTCAGCATAACCTGTTTAATAAGTTTGGTGATTGAACCGGAAATATACTCTAAAGCAAATTGAACTCCATAAAGCATTAAAGCTCCCATTTGACAGACCACTTGCCTGAACAAGTATCTTGGCATTCAAATAAAACCTAAACTTGAAATGAACCTCATCCTACCAAGAAATCTATATATAGGTTGTATATACACATTCTTTAAGGACGGTGATTGTAAAATAATTAAATATACCCATGTCAGACGTCCATATCCGACACCTACACCCGAGTATGAGTAACAAAGTTACACTGCTGATGACTTAGATCAAGAATTATGACTTAGTATAATAATGGTCTAATCTAAGAAAGTAAAAGTCCAAGTAACATAGTTACACTGTTGGTGACTTGGTGAATAAGAATGCAACGGGGAAATTAGAGCTAAGAAAGTATTGAAGAAATATCGGCTCGTCTATGAAAGTCAAAACAAGCAGAGATTAAGATCTATTGATCTAAAACATATCATTACGAATTAATCAAAAAAGGGTAATGCTTTAACATGTATATCCATAGTCACTCATGGAGAACAATGTCTTGACAAATTTCTTCTCTACAGCCGTCTCATTTTCTTTCTCATTTGTACCCTGTAGACCTTATGAAATTTCCAATTACACCAATTATTAAGTTTTAAAAAAACATACCGCTCAAAATTGTTTGGATCCTTTTATCACACTGAGCAATCTCATCTCCGATAGCCCGTTGCTGAAGAACCTGCAGAAACAAACCAAAATGTAAAATTTAGCGAGTTCTAACTTGAGAAAAATATTTAACCAAGGAATCCATCAACAATAAATGACCAAAAGGAGCATGAATCACTTAAAAATGGGACTTCAAAGGATGCATTTTATGTATTTAGATGTTTGAAGACTGCTACCATAAACAGGCTACATTACAGGTAATATATTCAAATGTTTTAACACTGCTGCTTATGTTGCTCTCTCTTCAGTTTGCTTGAAGTACCTGTGTCTGACACCCATGTCCGGTACATATTTGGACAGTGGTGTGGAGACCTTCCATGGATCCTCAAAAGACAGAAAAAAATGAGCATAAATATATTGAACACATACCTGCATCCGACACCTACACCATTGTTTGAGTAACATAGGTTGATACTAATGCACAGGCTTAGTTATTACGAATCTCATCTACATAAAAGTTCATCTTGTCTTTTGTATCAAACTAGTCAGTTGAGGCATGCAACAGGAACATCATTTGAACAAAAGAAGACAGACATACCAATTTATCCCTTT
This sequence comes from Hibiscus mutabilis, assembly GCA_019671005.1. Classification (NCBI taxonomy): domain Eukaryota; kingdom Viridiplantae; phylum Streptophyta; class Magnoliopsida; order Malvales; family Malvaceae; genus Hibiscus; species Hibiscus mutabilis. The sequence goes on along the minus strand of CM033713.1, from coordinate 5,183,730 downwards.
TACTAAGTAAAAATCTCAAAGCAGTTTCCGACAAGATGTGTTCATTTGAAGCAACGATGCTTTGTAGTATGGCAGGATATTTGATGTTGGACTCATGAATAACCGGTGCATGATTATCTGCAGGTAACCCATCTTGACAGAAAGGCACATTATTCAGCTCGGCTTTTTTATTGGCAACATTTTGACCCTCTAGATGGATGAGGTTTTCCAATTCCGAGTCACCCACCCCACACTGCAACTGGGAATTAGAACGCATATGATACACAATAAATCAAGAGTAGACAACCTAAAAAAATCAACAGTAGACAGAAGAATATAGAGGAGCTTAAAAGGTTAAACAAAAAATCAACAAGTAAATGAATGATATACAAAAGCCAGGCTCCCTTGGACTGTTTGACCCAAAGCATCGACTTCTAGTTGAACTAAAAAATTGTTCTACAGTGGAGATCGGAGGGAACTGAATGGGGGCCTCCACATTTGTGGAAATAAAAACAGCAGTGTGACACAGAGATATTGGTGTCTACCCCTCCATACACGTTAAAAAATATATAAAAGATCATGTTTTTGTTAATTTATATGGTTATTTTTGTAGGTTAACATGCAAATAATAAGGTTGTAAGTCTATCCTAACTAAGTAGTTTAGTTGTAGTCTAACTCTATCCATGTGAGGGATAAGAGTCCTAGCCTAGAGGATATCTACTCAATGTAAAACTCCTTGTAAAAGTCTATAAGTAGACTTATTTTTCTGTAAATCGATATAAGAGAGTAGAAAACTTCTCTAACCCTATTTTCTACATGGTATCAGATTAGGACGATCCTACCTATCCAACAGTTTTTTTTCCCTTTTTTCTCTGTCGATCAAAACCCTCCCTTTCAATGGCTCATTCAGAACCCTCTGCGTCAGAGATTAGTTCTCAAAATAATCCTCGTCCCTCTGAGTTCCAGCTTTCAGATTCATCTCTTTCTCCAATTACATCCTACAAATTAAATGGAAACAACTATCTCCCTTGGTCTCAGTCAGTGAGGCTATATATTACAGGAAGAAGGAAAGCTTCCTATCTCTCAGATTCAATGCCTATTCCAGAAGAATCTGATCCAGCCTATTCTAACTGGTTGAGTGAGAACAACATGATTATGTCATGGTTAATTAATTCCATGGTTCCCGAAGTTGGGGAAAATTTCATGCTCTACCAGACTGCAGCAGAGATATGGAGTGCAGCCAGGGATACATACTCCAATGTGGATAATACACCAGAATTATTTGGGGTTGAGAATCAGATTAAAGATCTCAGACAAGGAGATCTGTCCGTAATACAGTATTTTGGAGTTCTCACTAAGTGTTGGCAACAAATTTATTTGTATGAGGCAAATGAGTGGAAGTGTCCTGATGATATTAGCTTCTATAGTAAAATAAAAAATCAGAGGAGAATCTTTCAATTTCTTTCTGGACTTGATGGTGAGTTTGATGGGGCAAGGAGCAGAATTTTGGCTACTAAACCCCTACCATTGGTTCGGGAGGCCTTTTCAGAGATTAGGAGAGAAGAAAGCAGACTCTCCTTGATGGTACCAGCTGCTCAACAGATAGATGCTTCGGCACTCATTACAAACTCCAATTCTGGGAGTAAACAAACGAGGGTGAGACCATGGTGTGAGCACTGTAAAAAGGCTGGGCATTTGATGGACCAGTGCTGGAAGCTACATGGAAAACCAGCAGACTGGAAACCTTCTAAATCCAGATTTCAGAAGGAAGCAAATGTTGCATCTCCAGAAAATTTTTCCAGCAGCTTTAGTACACAGCAGATTGCGGAACTTCAACAAATATTCAGCCAACTATCGTCTAAAACTAATACTACTGCCTTAACAACATCTTAAGGTAGAATTTCCTGTTTAGCAACAATTAATTCCTTACATTGGATAGTAGATTCGGGTGCCTCTGACCATATGACAGGAAATATTAGTCTGTTCAGAAAGTATAGCCATCACAAATCTCCCTCCTCGATCAAGATAGCAGATGGTTCCCTCTCAACAGTGAAAGGAAGTGGTTCTATTGAATTAAGCAAAAACATAGTATTATCTGATGTACTTTATGTTCCTAAATTAGCCTGTAATTTATTATCAGCGAGTAAGTTGATTAAGGATATTCACTGTAATGCTAATTTTGGGGCTGATGGTTGTATTTTTCAGGCACAGGGCTCGAAGAAGGTGATTGGCAGTGCTAGGCTATCTAACGGCTTATATATCCGTGATGGAATATCCTACCAGAACTCCTCTATTCCCAGTTGCCTTCAGACATCAGTTTCCTCTACAAGTTTAGGTTCAAATAATATTATGCTCTGGCATCTTCGATTAGGACACCCCAGTTTTTGTTACCTTGCAAAGTTGTTCCCAAATTTATTTATCAATAAAAATCCTTCTTCTTTTACTTGTGAAGTGTGTCAAATGGCAAAACATACCAAAAAACCATATGTTTCTTCTCCTTTTAAACCTACTTCACCATTTGCTATTATACACAGTGATATTTGGGGCCCTTCTAAAGTTCGAAATATTTCTGGGTCTAGGTGGTTTGTGTCTTTTATTGATTATTTCTCTGGGACCACTTGGACATATTTAATGAGAGAAAAATCTGAGGTTGAAGTAATTTTTAAAACTTTTTATCAAATGATAAAAACACAGTTCGATAGAAATATCAAAGTGGTCAGGAGTGATAATGGGAGTGAATATCTTAGCAAGTCTCTTAGGTGTTTCTTTCAAGAAAAGGGAATTGTTCATCTCACCTCATGTGTCAACACCCCTCAACAAAATGGAGTGGCTGAAAGGAAGAATAGACATCTAATGGAAGTAACTAGGTCCCTTTTGTTTTCAGCAAGTGCACCTAAATATCTTTGGGGGGAAGCTCTTCTTACTGCAACTTATCTTATCAATAGGATGCCTAGCAAGACCCTAGGATTCAAAATACCCACTGAAATTCTGTTTCAACATTTTCCACACTTTAAACCATTGTCCTCAGCTCTTCCTCTTCGAGTCTTTGGATGCACATCTTTTCTTCATGTGCACAGCAACAATCGTAGTAAACTGGATCCTAAGTCATTAAAATGTGTGTTTATAGGCTACTCCTCGAGTCAAAAGGGTTACAAATGTTACTGCCCCACTAATAGAAAAACCTATATTTCTTTTGATGTTACCTTTTTTGAAAATCAGCCTTACTTTGCAAGGCTTGACATTCAGGGGGAGAGACCTAAAGAATCTCAGTCCATACAGTCCATTATTCCTATGCCCATCCTTCCTGAGCCTGCCTTGGATATCATTGAAACTGCTGTCCCTAATCCTGTAGACACAACTTCTCCACAGTCCAATACACCTTCTCCACAGTCTAAACCTTCCAGTCCTTATACAACACCTCCTCCAACACTCAGAACTATATCACACTCTGTGACTCCACAACCACCAGAGAAACAACTTAATGTCTATACAAGGAGGAAAAGAAATCAAACTGAAGATGTTGGTCAGCCTAGCACTTGCCATGAACCAGTTTTGAGTTCTGATGCTATGGAGACAAGAGGTAATGTTATTCCACAAGATTCTACTGTGAACTTAGATGACTTTCCTATTGCTATTAGAAAAGGGGTAAGGAAATGTGCTGCTCATCCTATCAATAAATTTGTTGCCTATGGGAAGTTATTATCTGGTTTCAAAGCCTTTACAGCCAGCATTGATAGTGTGAAGATCCCTAAGACAGTAGAGGAGGCGTTAGAAAGTCCTAGGAAGGTTGTTGAAGAAGAGGTCAAAGCACTACAAAAGAATAATACTTGGTGTTTGACTGAGTTACCAGAAGGGAAAAAGGCTGTTGGGTGCAAATGGGTATTCACAGTCAAGTATCACTCAGATGGGAGCATTGAGAGATACAAAGCAAGGCTAGTGGCTAAAGGGTTTACTTAATCATATGGAGTAGATTATCAAGAAATCTTTGCCCCAGTAGCTAAATTGAATACCATCAGAGTGTTATTATCAATAGCTGTTAACAAGGATTGGAAGTTGCACCAATTGGACATCAAAAATACTTTCCTTAATGGAAGCCTTGAGGAAGAAGTATACATGGAGGTTCCACCAGGTTTGGAGGAAAAGACCACGAAGAGGACAGTGTGCAAACTAAACAAATCATTGTACGGATTAAAGCAATCCCCTAGAGCATGGTTTGACAGATTTGCTAAGGCTATGGTTCAAAATAGGTACAAGCAAAGTCAAGCAAGCCATACATTGTTTCGAAAGGTTGCTCCAGATGGTAAGATGACTCTTCTAATTGTCTATGTTGATGATATGATCATTACAGGGGATAATATTGAAGAAATAGAGATGCTGAAAATTGTTCTAGCAAAGGAGTTCGAGACTAAGGATTTGGGAAGCCTTAGGTACTTCTTAGGAATGGAAGTAGCAAGAACGAAAGAGGGGATTGTTATAAACCAAAGAAAGTACATCCTAGATCTACTTATAGAAACTGGGATGCTTGGAAGTAGACCAGCTGAAACCCCAATGGAACCAGGTTTAAAGTTCAGTAAAGATGAAATGGGGAATCTAGTGAATAAAGAATCCTACCAAAGACTAGTTGGGAAACTAATCTATCTCACTTACTAGGCCTGATATTGCATACTCAGTGAGCATAGTTAGTCAACATATGAGTGGTCCTCGAGAAGAGCACATGGATGCAATCAATAGAATTCTGAGGTACTTGAAATTTACACCAGGATCTGGACTATTTTTCAGGAAACATCAGAATAGGACAATAAGGGTCTACACGGACTCAAGCTGGGCAGGAGAACTGACAGATAAAAGATCTGTTAGTGGCTATTGCACATTTTTGTGGGGAAATTTGGTCACCTAGAGAAGCAAGAAGCAAGTTGTGGTTTCTAGAAGCAGTGCAGAAGCAGAATTTAAAGCTTTGGCTCTTGGGATATGTGAAGGAATGTGGATCAAGAAACTTCTCATGGAGTTAGAGCTGGATGGAAAGGCAGAATTTGAAGTTTACAGTGACAGTCAGTCAGCAATGAGCATTGCTAGAAATCCAGTACAACGTGATAGGACCAAACACATTGAGATTGATAGACACTTCATCTATGAGAAGGTCAACAACGGGGTTGTAAAGCTTCACTATATTCCTACTAGGAACCAGCTAGCCGATATTTTCACCAAAGCACTTCCAAGAGTGAGCTTTGAAGAAATGTCATCCAAACTGGGTGTACATACCATATACACACCAGTTTGAGGGGGAGTGTAGGTTAACATGTAAATAATAATGGTTGTAAGTCTATCATAACTAAGTAGTTTAGTTGTAGTCTAACTCTATCCATGTGAGGGATAAGAGTCCTAGCCTAGAGGATATCTACTCAATGTAAAACTCCTTGTAAAAGTCTATAAGTAGACTTATTTTTCTGTAAATCGATATAAGAGAGTAAAAAACTTCTCTAACCCTATTTTCTACAATTTTGGTATCCATTGTTAGTGCTGAGTGCCTAAAAATTGAAGAAGTTGATGTAGTTAATAAATCATTCTTATATTAAAAAACTCTTTAATCTAATTGGCAATATCCAATGGTTAACTTAACATGGTTAAGTACTAAGTGCAGAGAATTTCATAAGTAGGCTTTATTACCAAAATATTTCTACCGCATCATGTAGACAGAAATGAAAGAAAACATCTAGTTCCTTTCTTAAAAACAAAAGTTCTCTAATCTAATAACCATTTTCTAAATGTTAACCAATCAAAACCCATTATCAGAACGCAACTTAGAAACATTAGTCTTGCCACTTAAATCACTCTTTGCACGAGAACTCACCATCCTTAGCTGAGCATCATCTTGGACTTTCTCTGCAACATTTTTGCATGCCAATTTTTTTTCGTAGTAAACCACAGAATGGTTATTCACAACCATATTCTGAGGACCATCAATACCCTCCAAGACATCATTTGAGAAATGTTCATTCTCCAAATTTTGCATTTCTAATTCAGGTTCAGCACTGGTGGTGTTTCTAAAAGCCTCTCCTACTCCATCATTAATCTGATTTCGGTTTTGGTATTCATGAACTTCTGGTTTACAAGGTTCTTTCATTTGTGATGCATTTACCCATACAACTTCCGGTACCATCCTCTGATCCTGGATACTGTTAAGAAACACATCCCTATAGCACAACTTGTACAAAGTTAATTAGCAAGGAAAAGCAACTAACATACGTGCATATACAGGCACAGAAGTATAAATAGATACGTAGAGTGGTTTGCATTTTCCTACATTGCTGCATATAGTGGTTTTTCCTCATACAAATAGCATAATTGTTCATATTCTAACATTTAGAGCAAATTTACCCTATGGTAAAACTGCCAAAGGACAATCAAGGTATAAGGTACACGTCGCCACAATTTTCCACCAATTTGTAAGAGAAAGCAACTTAACCTACAAAAACAAAACACTAAACCGTCTCCCACTACGCAGGGGAAAATAAGTAACTATAAGCATAACATAAGATCACATACCTTGAGAAGCATTTAGAAATGATTTGTGCATAAGGAAGCAGGTGGAAGCATTCAACAACAGAAGTATGCATCCATAAGGAGGAACACTTTCTTACCAAAGGCCCCTGCAATCTAATAATACAAGAAACTCCATCAGAAAATCAACAGCGTGACTTTTTAATAGAAAAGAAATATACAACAAAAGAATAGATATCTTGATCAATCCATTCATGTTCTATGCAAATAAGCACTTACGAACTGTCAGTCTCCTATGTTTTGTCTACCAATTTCTACTAAGCTTGTTTACATTTAAACCCTTTTATGTTTAACATCTCACCTCTTTCTTTCTTCCTTTTCACCTTCACAAAACTTTTTTTTATGTATTTTTACCTTTTCTCCATTTTTTTTTTGCTTTTCAAAAACGTTGTCTACAAAGCAGACAATAGAAACTAATTTAAAAATATAGTTCTGAGTAAAAATACTGTTTGCTTTTGGAAGCAAAAAAAAAACAAGTAGCAAAACAAGGTCTTGGAGCAAGCCATAGAAGCCGGTTAATTGTGATTCACAAAAATAAATACATGAATGGTCCATGATGTCAAATTATACCACAATAATACTAACATCAACTGCTAGCAGGTCCAGTTACAACGATGAAAATGAACTTTATGGAGGTTCCCAAGTCCTATTATGACGCCTCACGATAGTGATTAGTGAATACTCCCACAACAATCTAACTTGCAACTAGATGATAATTTTGATCTAACTTTCACAGTTAGGACATTGTAACATTGAAGTGTGGTCTACAATGGTAGCTTTCATAATTTTCAACTGTTCATCCAGCCTCAATGGTAATCACATCATCCCAATAAACAATATCACTCTCAACCATGAACATCTTGTTACCTAAATGAACATCGACTAGCCAGAATGGACTTGTCATCAATTTAATATGCCAAGTAACAACATAACCATACGAGATGAGAATACACTTACCCAATTGATATCTAGAAAATCACCCTCCGATACCAACCAGAGAGGGAAAGCCAGAAAAGACGGATCATATTACAAGCAAATAAACATAAAAAGAATGAAAGGCTTAGACTAAAACAAACCTGTTAATAACATCCTTAATAGGTATCCAATGAGAAATTTCTTTTTCACCAACGAACTGCATTATATAAAAGCGAGTGGTTGTCTTTTCTTTACTCAAAGAAAATACCACATGGCTCTCAGCGATGGTGACATCACTTTCATTGAAGTCTGTTCAGTAAACAAGTCATTTAATTATTAAACTATTAGCAAACCCTCTACAGATTAAACTTTACTAGAAGAGAAATGATAACAAACTGACATAAAAGCTATTCATGTGTTACTATAGTATCATTTTGTAATGCTTAACTAGATCTTTTCAAGGGTGCAGTGATCTATAAGGATTTTTAGGTTTTTAATAAGGAATTACTCTTTTAGCCAATGATATGAGGAAGCCTTGGCATTAGCCTTTATGTAGGTATTGTACATATTGTCAAATAAAAATTATTTTATCTGTTCATAATTTTACTTCCTTCAACTTTCTATGGTTACAAGATGCGAGTTTTTGTTGCTGATAAAGCAGGAATATCACCCATGAAACAGCTGTATTTTAGTCTTGTCTCAGCCAAGAAATCCAAAAAACAAATTCATTTCAATTCCAGCTAAACTAAACCTTTTCAGTTTAAACAATATTCAAATATTAGTGCTACTGCTAAATTCCATTCTCTGTATCAAAAACCTAAAACCTACATTTCCAACACTAGGCCAGTATAGACCTAACTGCTGATTGCTTGAATCATCCTTTACCACGTTCGGTAATACAAATAGCATGTATGGAATTAAGTTTTATACAGCCTAACCCAAGCTAGATATAAACATATCATGTCAAATGCAGTTATAAGCTAACATCTAGCTTAGTTTGGAAAAAATAAGTCAATATCCAAGCAGCTAATTAAATGGCTATAGCATTTTTTCGTAATAGTAATTTTGCAATTGTGATTGTGCTGCTAAATGATTTCAAGTCATGTCAAACTCATATTATAATATTAAGCCTAACTTTGTTTGTTGGGGGAAAAACAAGATGTCCTCAAAGAGAATAAAATTCTCAGTGATGTTACCATCAAAGCATTTCCAACAAGGCACGGGATTACTCTGTCAAACACGCAGCACAGACGACAATAGTCAACACAAAGTCTATACTGCTTAATAGTAATTCTTTGAGGCTTTAATCGAATCAACCACTTTAAACTTAAAATCTAAAGTTTTATATTAGTCACGTGAAAAAGAATAACAGAGATTCTTTACCACTAACTGCCTGGAAATCCATATTCGAAAATTTATTAAACAATTAGCATAAAGTTTCTGTGATTTACCATCATGTATTGCTTCCTTAACAGCTGAGAGAGCAAATTGCTGAAAGTAACCTTCATCAGCACCCAATTCATCTTGCAAATGTTTATTAGGTATCCTTCTTCTTTTGTTCATATGATTTACCTCAATAGAACCATCTGAATTCCAGCAGAACTCGTTCACATCTTTTTCAATCACTGACCATACACCCCTAGTGATGCTACCATTCTGCAAAAAGCACTTCTCTTTACTCGAGTCAATTAAAAGCACAGCAACTTTTGAAACTAGCCATCCCTTTGAACTTGGATCATTACTTGACGCATCTAAACTTGTAGATATATCGCATGCATCCTTGATGACTTTCTCTGTCAATGATAGATGCTTCTCAAGGTCATTCAATTCAGTATCACCAGGCCTTAGCATGAACTTCATATGTGACTTTAAATTAGGCTTCAAAATTAAAGCTAACTTGCAAAATTGCTCAAAACCCAGATATTCTAACTGGGGATGTATTTTCCTGTGGTAATAGTTGTATAGTAACACAACAGCTTGAACCTAAAGGAGAATTGCAAAAAAAAATATATACAGAAGAAACATAAGAGACTAGATAATATAACCACAAATTAATGCATCTATTCATGAAAGTGGGTCAATCTGCATTTCTATAATCCTCCAGCATGGACATTAACTCTTGACCAAACCTTTTAAACTATCTTTTATTAATTCATACAGAGTACAAGCTCACTCCAAACAAATAATTATTTGACAATTCTATATCATTTTAATACCTCCTACTCTCCAAGCAAAAGTTTAAGCTGAATGCACATCGTAATTAAACAAAGCATTAAAAATTTAGAACCCCAAATTTGCACCATTGATTTAGCTCATTCTTGCTTACTATAAAGTATAATCTTCGTCCAAAATCCACTAACATGGAAAAGAACATAACAACGCAGAAGCATAAAAATTCTCCATCATTGGTTAGATAAAGCAAATCAACTTATTAAAATAACCTAAATCCCCTGACAAGAAGAGCATGTAACAGATCATGAATGAGAAAGAAAAAAAATGAATTGTAAGCTCAATGTGAAGGAAAGGGACCTGGTTTGCAACTGCCTCCTGTTTATCTAACGATGGAGTATTCCGATCTGAATATTTAGAAGGTAACAAAGGCTCAACCAAGTAATCCATAAATACTTGCATAGCATCCTCAGTTGGACACACATTTGACTTGTTCATGTCTGCCTAAGCACTACATACAGCAGTAAACAAAATTTTTAGAAATCAACATGTTAGTTTCTTTAAGTTTTATCTATCAGAAGAAACAAGTATGTTAGAAACCTATGGAAACAAGTTTGTGCTCGACATGGGTATATTCAACTTTTTCTATGTTCTTCCATGTATTTCAAGAGTGCTTGGAGGGTCATATCCTTATCCCCATGTGTCAAACACAGGTTCTTCAAGAAAAATGAAAATTGGGAACACCACAGTATTGATGCACATTTGATAGCAGCCCAAGCAAACATAAGAAAAAGTACACTTCTACAATATATGGTTTCAGTACTTAAGGTTTCTAAGTCAATAGAAAGCTCAAACAATAAACAAAAAAATACAAAACTAAGACCCTTGTTTCCTTCTCTAAATGATTATCTAACCGTGCAAACCATAACCCTGTAACTGCATATATCAAGAAAAAATTAAAGCAACAAAATTTTCCAATAAAAATCATATTTTTAAAAGAAAAAACAAAACCCAACTTCTAACAAAGAATCTTACATATATATAAACAAAGAATCCAATAAAGCAATCCAAAAAAGTTAACTTTTTTCTTCAGAAACCCAAAATTTCTAACAATGAAGATGCTTTGTGTTTTGTTTTCAAGAAAGTAATAATTTATATAAAAAGGATCAAAAGTCACACAGAATCTAAACTATCTTTAAATCAAGGAGAAAACCCAGGAAAAATGGAAAATGATGATTAAAGCAGAGAGGGATGGAATGTACCGATTTCTGAAACAGAAAGACAACCAGATTTTAGAGCTTTATGTACTTAGAAAGCACATAAAATTCACTCCCAGTGCTCACAACTAGGGCTTTTATTGTATTGTCGGGTACCCGGTTTTCGGGTACCCGGTTTTCGGTTACCCAAAAAATCGAATACCCGTTTCATCCGATATCCTTTTTATTGGTCCGGATCTCAGCCTGTTTTGAGCAGGTAATCAAATAACGGATACCCGCTTTTTTTTTATTCATTAAATTTTATAAACAATACACATAACAAAAGTTTGAAATGTATAATTCTAACATAAAGTTTAAGATCCGAATTATCAAACCCAAACCCAAACAACTTTAAAAATACAAATTCTATAATCCTAAAAATTGAACTTAAAATTTTAAACAAATTTTCAAAACACAATTTTAACTTAAACATTTAGACACAACACAAACAGCATGATATCAAATTTTCGAAACTCGATAATATTTGGTTTACCCGTTTAGTTTAGGTCCAGTCCCTCTGATATTTTTATTTTTAATATATATATTAAATTAATTATAAAAATAAAATATATTATATATATATAATCGGGTCGTGGGGTACTCAACTGTAATGATATTTGCGGCTCAAGCCCGACTCGAGTACCCGGGAAATTTATCGGGCCGGGTACCCGACCCGAAAAAAATAAAAAACTTAAAATTACCCGCTTATTTTGAATTGGGCCATCGGATAGTTGGGCCAAATTAATCGAGTCGGATATTTTTTAACACCCCTACTCGCAACCTATAGGCGTTTGTTTCAAAATGATTTGAAATAACTGAACATTTTAAACGAACTTTAACACCAGTTTAAGTATAAATAATCAAAGTTATATAATTGTGTATTAGCTTAAATGAAAAACATATGCTCAAATTATCTCTCTTTTGAATTTTAGGTGTCAAAAGTTTTTTTTTGCTAAAAAGGGCATAAAGTTTACTCCATTACAATTTTAGATGTCTGGTAATTAACTACCGCTAACCTATCAAAACATGACATGTGGCATATTTATTTTATTTTTTTCAAAATAAAATTTCAAAACAATTTTTTACACAATTTTAATTTTTCAGAAATTCCAGAAATTTTCAATTTTTACAAAAACAGTCCTAAAATCTTTAAAATTTCTCAAACTCAAACCCTCAAATCATCGTCGCTTTCACCGCCCCTGAACATATGTCTTTGGTCGTCTGACCTAGCTAATCGTTTCCCCCACACGGAGTCATTGAAAATGACGATCGGCGTGTCAATCGAACGTTGAACGTGAAATTAATGTTCGGCTGGCACGCCGTTCATCATTTCCAACGACGCCATGTTGAGGAAAACGACTGGGTAGGTTCGATGATCAAAGGGGTGTGCTAAGGGGCGGCGGCGGTGATTTGGGGTTTGGGTTTGGAAAATTTATAGATTTTGGGACTGTTTTATAAAAATTGGAAATTTGCAGGTTCTTTGAAGAATTTAAAAATTGTTTTTTTCTTCAAAAAAATTAAAAAAAAATAAATTATTGTCACGTGTCAAACATTGATTGGTTAATGATTTTTTAACGGTAGTTAAGTATCAAACACATAAAATTATAACAATGTACACTTTATGCACCTATTTTTAGCAAAAAAATTCTTTAGGCACCTAAAGTTAAAAAATATATAGTTTAGGCACTTATTTTTTATTTAAACCTTTACTATTAAATAGTTAATTTAAGGGTAAAGTACACAAATGGTAGCTAAACTTTGATAAATTATTCAATATGGTAGCCAAACTTTAATTGTTTCAATGTTACTATTATACTTTTAGTTTCGATTCAAATAGGGCACTGAGCCGTTAACTTCCATTAAATAAGGGACATGGTAGTTAAGAAAATTTGTATAATAACACATTTAACGCTTCATATTTCTCCCTCTTGACCATCTTTATTGATTGATCAACTCAACAGTTAGCAAAACTCGCCATTTCCTAAAATTCTTCAAAAATCCAACTTGATCACAAACACCCATGGTTAGAGTTATTGAGCTCAAAATGATTTGCAATAAAACTAAAAAAAGTTAACAATTTAGTGAGAAAAACATAATAAATTGCTAACGCAACCTTTTCAAAACTAGTAACCAAAATTAAATAAACTGAAAAAATGGTGACCACCGGTGTTGTTTACCCATAATAAAATGAAAAGGAAAAAAATCTCTGGAAAACCAAATGACTCCAGAAACTTCATGAGATAACCAACTTTACATTGTCGAATCACATCCACTTGTTTCCAATCAAGCCCGCGATTTGGTGGGACCCAACAACACAATCAAACTGAATAATAATTCACAATATAAACTGTTTGCCTTCCATTAACAGATTTATCGTTGCAATTTGTTAGTGAAAAGAAAAAACGAAAGGGTTGAGAGAAGAAAGGCGACTTTTCTGGTTATGGCGGTTGTTGCAGGACTCCCAACGACGACGTCGTTTGCTCTGGTGAAGTTTGAGCGCAACCCTTCGGCTCCAGCTACGGGGAAACTCTGGGGTGCGAAAATGGGTTCGAAACTTAGGGGCGTGAAAGCGAGGTTTGGTTCTTTAAAGACCGGTGGTGCTGGTGTTTTGGAACGACCCAGTTTCGATCAATCCCAGTTTGACCCTTCTACTCAAGTTCTTGAAGGTCGGGTTCGATTTCTTGTGTTTCATTCTTTTCAGCTTTTTCCAGTTTTGTTCTTGATTTTTTTTTGTTTGAATAAGCTATAAAATGTGAAATTCCAACATTGGTTTTTGAAGTGAATCTTCGTTATTTTTTTCTTGAATGGAAAACTAAAGATTGGCAAGAAAGACAAGAACGAAAGATTGGATTGTTCATTTCGCAGTATCTATATATTTGGTGAAAGTGAAATGAACGATTCTTTGATGTTTTCTTCATAATTACTTGGTTCCATTTTTGTTTCTTGCTTCAGTTTACCATCAAATTTACTTTCTGATTTCAGCATGGATGTCTAACTTTATCTGTGTTTCATTTTAGTTAACAACTTTCTTGCCTTGTTGATCGGTGGCTTGTGTTAGGCTGAGTTTGCTTCAAAATTTCAATGTGTGTATTGCGAAATGATGTAGGTTAACATATCAAGACTTCAGAAATAGTCGTGGTTGAGCAAAATTGAACCACTTTACTTGGTTGATGTAGATTAACATATCAATACTTAGTTTTAAGTATATTTGGATGATTATACCTAACGTCCATGTTTGAATATGGCGGGCACTGTTACTTTAGATAAATGAAGGGCTTAGATAATATGGCTTGGTTAAAATCCTACAGAGATTGAGTGTTTAGTTATATTCAAGTAAATAGGACTTATTTGCTGTGCATGGGTATTTCTATATACGTGTATGGCTGTGTTTATTTAATGTTTGTGTGAGTTCGATCAAATGCTGATACACTTCTTCTGCGATTAATGTTGTAACTCATCTGAAATTTCTTAGATTAAATTAAAAAAAGGATGTTTATAAATACAAAAAAAAAAAAAAACTCATTTTTCCTGTGTGTGAGGCCTATGATGGATAACAGACTTACCATGTTTATTCTGACAATCACAGGTGGTGATATCGGGCGCTCGACAGATAGGAAAGGTACTGGAAGTGGAGACAGTTATAGAGTTTTGCTGGTCGACGATGCTCGCCATTCAGAAGAATTAGGTAATTCATTTGCATAGCATCGACCATCGAGCCTATCTCAAAATATAGGTTACGTGTGAGTTGAAATATGAAAATGTGTATGTTCAGTGTTCTTTAATAAAAGAAATTTTTTGCTGCTTTTATTAACAGGTTTGTATTTTCAAAATTTAGAAGTCAACATCAGCATTTGGATGGTTTCAGTTAGTGCTGTTATCAATTTGGCTTGTTTGCAGTTTGTATGAAACATACAATGATAAGTTATTCAGCTCCAATGGTGCAGGACTAAAATGCAATATAGTACAAGGAATGTCTAGTTATTTTAACTGAAAATATAATGTCTAGAAGCTAATGTCTGATTCATCTGTAAGCAGCTTTTAATGCTCCAGTTATGCAGAAATTCACTAGGCTATCAAACAAACTACGTTGTTATAACTTTTCAGCTAATTTGTGTTTTATTATGTGTATTTAACAAAATTTTATCTTGTACTTGCATCTGTTATTTTCTTGCAGTTGCCAAGGTTTTGCCCCAAGCTGTTCCATCTGTTACACCTGATGATGCAAGAAAACTGTTCCATGAATCGCGTGAAAATGGGGTGGCAGTTGTAATAGTCACGGTTAAGGTATGTTTATTTGCTGGCGTCATGAATTTTCTGTCTGGATATTTGTTTGTTTTTCAACTTGTTTCGTTTTTTGCATTTGCTGAATTTCTCAAATGGGCATACGAAGTCTATGATCAAGTTTAGGATGCAACATATATTTATCGCTCTTGCCTTTAAGCATAGCTGAAATATTTTGCGAGTCTAAATTCTAACATGAACGAGTTGTCTGCTTACGTCTTACCTTATTCTCCAATTTTCTAATTCCACATGTTATGACTTCTGCTTTTAAAAACATATTAACCGCAATTAGGATAAAGTAAAAACGTTTTAAACGATGTGCTAGTTCATCATTTTAGGGAGATCCTACCGTAAGTATTCAGTTTTAAAATGCATTAAGCTAGCAGAGCTTCTGCACCGTTACCCTTTTATTTCCTCATACAAACATTGTCAATTGTTTTTGCATACAAATTTTTCTCGTCTCGTATGTAATCTATTTTGTTGCACATATGACTTGCATATTTAAGTCATAAGTGGCTGTCTGAGTTGTTAATAATTTTGTATGCTAATGGTGAAAGATCAAGCTCATTGAAACCAGTGATAGTCCTGTTGTAAGGTTTTTGCCAAAGAGAAATTGATCTTTTCTATGATCACCATTTTTATTTGATGTCCTGAATATATTACCAACAGAAGAATTATACTCTATGATTAATACGATTCGTATAACTTGATAAATTACTCTCTTTAGGTGCACAGAAAGCCCTGAAATGTGGTTTCAAAATTTATGAATTAGTAACTGGTTGTTGTGTTTGCATTAGTAGTGTCTGATTGGTGTACATCGAAAAATACCTATCTAATATCTTTAAGAACTATTTACACACTATTTGTTTCTACTGAAGTTGCGTCATAAAGTTATGTCCTATTATTGTATATGGGGATGATATGCATGCTTGAACTTTTGAAATACGATAATTGTGATGACATTGACTCACACCAACTCTATATATTGTTTTGCTAGTGTTGAATTAATGCCTGGCATGCCTGTTATATATATATATGCCATTTGTCTTAATTTCCAGGAGCATGCTGAATTCTATTCACAAATGATGGTTCGTGGGGGATTACGATCGATTATTGAGCCTGATTCACGTACAGTGTAAAGTGGTTGCAAACATGATATTATATGAACTGCAAGAAGCAAAGAATTTGCTGCGACAATTTTGGAGAATCTAGAGTTACATTGAATTTGTAGACCCTGTTATTAAACTGGAAAAATAGGTGAAACGCTGATAGTTCATTGTGAGGACTTTGAATGCTGGAAGTTGAATACAGCAGTTAAAAATTTGCGGATTTTGTATACATTCTGTAGTTTCTGTTTCAATGATATCCTTTGAAGTATACCTCTACTTGTGTTGAAAGAGGGGGAATAAAGGCAGGTTGGCCATAATGTTATTTTTCATTCTCTAAATTACTAAACTTAAAACTCTAAAACTTGAACTCTAAATCACAATCTAAACCGTAAACTTAAATTTTAAACCCTAAATCTAGAAAAATTATACATTGATTGTATGTTAAAATATAACCTTTTCTTTAAAATCTAAAATTCAAATTATTAAACCAAAATTCTAAAACATAAACACTAAACTTTAATCTTAGATCCTATATTTTAAACCTTATAATCTAAACCTTAAACTCTAGATCATAAATTTAAACTCTAAACCTTAAATTTAAATTTTAAAGAAGGGTTGTGTAATATTTTTTACATAGATTCTATATCAAAATATAACCTTTATTTAAAATTTAAATTCTAAATTATTAAACCTAAAATTCTAAAACATGAACCCTAGACTCTCATCATAGAACATAAATTTTAAACCCTATAACCTAAATCCTTAAACTCTAAACTTTAAATTTAACAAGCTTGCGTAAACTAAATATATTTGTGTATTAAAATTTTTATAAAAAATATTATAGAGAAAGAGAGTAAGATTTTTGAGCCAAGTTACGACATGAAGATAGGCACATCATTAAAGAACATGTGTAAGACCCTAAACAACACACCATTGAACATTAATAATCACCCAAACAGAGGAGAGTTTAGAAGAGGAAAGTTCTGTTGTGAGGTAGATTAAAAAAATTAAAAAAAGGTAAATTAATTATATTGGTGTCTGGTTTTAACATAAATTTTTACGAGACGATAACATAAATGCTTACAATAATTGTAAGAAAAACGGTAGTTAGACAAATGCTTATTAGGGTAAGAATTGTGTGATAACCTAGACGGTTACCCGATAACATTAATTCTTACAAAAAATATAAGATTTTGAGTTGCTACATAAGCTTTTAAGGAATCTACTTAAACTCTTACATAAATTATTAGAAAAATATTCTAACCCAAATTCTTACTGAATATCATCAAATTCAAAACTTTTTTTAACTTAGGGTAAGAAATTGTGTTATAACCTAAACTCTTAGAGGATAACATTATTTATTACCCAACTTATTAGATTTTAGGTAAGTACACAAATTCTTTAGCAACCAACATAAGCCCCTACACAAATGATAGTAAAATGTGTGATAACACAAGTTCTTACCCGTAAGAAATTGTGTTATGACATAAAATCGCAGAAGATAACATTCTTTGTTACCAAACTCATAAGAAGTAGAGTAGCTATACAAATTGTTACAACAACCAGGGGTGATAACGAGCCGAGCCCGAGCCAGGCCAGGCTCGGCTCGGAAACAGTGTTATTGGGCTTGGCGAGCTCAAAATTTTAGGCTCGAGCTCGGCTCGAAAATAGTACTATTGGGCTCGGCTCAGGCTCGGTTCGGCTCGACTCGAAATGGACAATTTTGCTATAATTTTTTTATAAAAAATAGGGCCTCGTTAAAAGCCCTTTTCATAACCAACACGAAAACGAAATTCAATATCGGGGAAGGGAAAATGAGTGCCCAATTTATTTTAATTTATTTATTTTTAGTGGATTTTCCCCTAATTTATTTTATTGCTTTTCTTTTGCTAAAGAGATTACTTTTAGTGTATATGTAGCATATATATAATATATATAATTATTACGAGCCTGTTCACGAGCTTTTCGAGCCGAGCTTGGGTCGACTCGGCTCGGCTTGGCTTGTTAAGGTCTCGAGCCGAGCCCGAGTCGAGCTTTGACCAAGCTTTGACCGAGCTGAGCCCGAGTAGCTCGCGAGCCGGTCAAGCTCATTATCACCCCTAACAACAGCTGCATCAATTATTACAAAATCGGTAAGAAAAAAATAACATAAATTCTTACCACATATCACCAAATCTAAAACTAACGAAAGTTATAGTAAGAAATTGTGTACATACACATTTTTTTACGAAACAATACATATATTTTTATAGAACCAGTAAGAAAAAAATGTAATAACACAAATTCTTAACCCATACACATTTTTTTTACGAAACATACATATATTTTTATAGAACCAGTAAGAAAAAATGTAATAACACAAATTCTTAACCCATATAACCAAAACTAAAACCAACAAAACTTATGGTATGAAATTGCGTTATAACATAAACACTTAAAGGATAACTCTATATCTTACCAAACTCATAAGAAATAGGGTACTTACACAAATAATTACGAAACATGCGTAAATTATTATAGAATCGGTAGAAAAAAGGTTAAAACGCAACTTCTAACTCCATATCACCAAATCTAAAACTAACCAAACTTATTGTAAGAAAGTGTGTTATAACATAAACTCTTGAAGGATAACTATATATCTTACCAAACTCATAAGAAATATGGTACCTACACAAATTGTTACCAAACAAACATAAACTATTAGAGAAACCGCAAGAAAAAGGTAATAACATAAATTATTACCCCATATCACCAAATTTAAAAGGCATAAAGTCAAAAATAACTCTTACGTTTGACCTTTTGGTCAATTCAACACTTATTCTTTTTTTTTTGAGCAAGCAAGCACTTAACGTTTGATTTTCATTCAACTTTCACCCTCGTAGGATGAAAATCGTCAGTTAACAGACATTGACCATTTGGGGCTAACTTGACACTCCAACTTGGCATAGGGAGATGACGTGGCAGTGTCACGTGTCAAGTGACATGAAAAAATATTTTTAAAATTAAATTTTCTAAAAAATTTTAAATTAATTATAGCCAATCCGATAATAACGCATTACTAAACACCTAGCCACCAAGCCAACCGGCCAAGTTGAAATGTTAATACTAATTTATATATATATACCATCAATTGTTGTCCACACGCAGTGACCTCATTAGCTTGCACTCCAATCTTTTTCATCTTTCCATTGTCATCGAATTGCTTTTTTAAAAAATCGTGGTTAAAAAAAGAAGAAGCAGCAACAACTCAAATTTAACTGAAGCAAAAAAATTAAATACTAAAAATTAAGATGGAAAAAGAATTACCAAATGAGCTGGTTCAACAATTGGGTACCCAGTTTTTTCTTTAAACATGGCTACAAATTCATCTAAAACTCGTTAAAAATAAAGTATGATTAGCCTCAAAAAAGAAGTATATATTTTTTAAAACAATTCAACAGTTTTAGCAAGTAAATTTGTTTGTTTAAAGCTTACTTAGCATGAGATTGGATTCTGTACGGCGTGAGCCATGGTCCACGATGATAACTCCATCTTTTTCACCAACCCCATTCGATAACTGTTTGAATCCACCATTTCGAAACTCAAACTTGACTTTGCTGAGGAATTTCTGATTCTTGAAGTGCCCCTTTGAAATTTTGGGGATTTGATCGATGCCGTGTAGATTTTCTTGAAAGGTCCCTTTGAACTGAAGAACTTTAATTTAAAGGACTTAATTGAAAAACAATTTAGTATATAATACTTGACGAAATGAAAATTCAAAATTACATTTTTGTTTTATCTTCGGAGACTCAGAGTTTAGGGATAAATGATGATTCGATCGATTGTTTAGATTTAGCCACTCATGTTCGTTGTTTTAGAATGATTTATGCGTGTGTTGACAGCGGGAAGCTCGGGAAGGGGTTGAATTGTTTATGTTCATTATCGGATATTGGATTCATTTTTTTCGAATATTCCGTTTTTCGGATCATCGATATAGTAATCTGTATCTAATTCAAAAAATTAGAATATCCGGATATTCGAATATCAGATATTTGAATATTCGATTATCTGAAAATAAAATTCGATTTAACTATTTTTTTTCGAATTCGAAGGTCGTATTTATGAAAAAATTGGAATTTCGAATATAACAAACAATAAATTATTAAATATAACAAGATTTATATCTATAAAATTTTCAATTTTTTTAAATTTTCGTATATAACAAACATCAAATTGTTAAATATAACAATATTAGTATTCATGAAATTTTGAATTTTGGAATTTTCGAATAATCCGAAACTTGAAATATTGTGATTTGTATCCGATCTGAAAAATTTAAAATCGGATTGAATATACGATTCAAAAATAAAAATCAGATATTTAAACTTTCGAATCGGATAAACGGATAATCGAATCAGATTATTTGTATCGATATTTTTTAACACCCCTAGTCACTGGGTGCGGACAATAGTTGATGATAAATACATAAACTAGAATTACTATTTTAACTTGGTTAGTTGGCTTGGTGGTTAGGCGTTTAGTGTATGATACATTGGGTGTGGGTTTTTTATTCCCATAAAAAGCAAAGCCTTGAACTTTTATTTTCTCATTTCATTACATGTGCCTTTAAACCAATAAGATGATTCCACGCGTCATCATCCAATTGATACCTACAAAAAAATTTTACAATACAAACATAAATTTTTATAGAATAAGTAAAAAAAAAGGCAATAACACAAATTATTACATCATATCACCAAATCTAAAATCAGTCGTATTTATGGTAATAAATTGTGTTATAACATAAAATCTTAAATGATAACTTTATATCTTACCAAACTCATAAGAAATATGGTACCTACAAAAAGTTTTACAAAACCTACATAATTTTTTATAGAATCGATAAAAAAGGTAATAACACAAATTCTTACCCCATATCACTAAATTTAAAACCAACGAAACTTATAGTAGGAAACTGTGTTATAACATAATCTCTTAAAGAATAACTTTATATCTTACCAAACTCATAAGAAATAGGGTGCATACACAAATTGTTACGTAACCTACGTAAATTATTATAAAAACGATACGAAAAAGGTAATAACACAAAATCTTACCGCATATCACCAAATCTTAAACCAACAAAACTTATTGTACGAAATTGTGTTATAACATAAAATCTTAAAGTATAACTCTATATCTTATCAAACTCATAAGAAATAGAGTAACTACACAAATTGTTACTGAACAACCTACATAAACCATTATTGGAACAATAAGGAAAAATGTACACATTATTACCTCATATCACCAAATTTAAAACCAACAAAACCTATGGCAATAATTTGTGTTATAACATAAAATCTTAAAGGATAACTCTATTTGTTATCAAACTCATAAGAAATAAGGTACATACATAAATTGTTATGAAACTTACATAATTTTTTATAAAACCGATAAAAAAGATAATAACACAAATGTTTACCCATTGTCATCAAATCAAAAAATCTTCAAACGAATGGTAATAATTTATGTTATAACCTGTTTTTTTACATTTTCGGCAAAAAATGATGTGATTTTATATTATAACATAAATTTTTATCATGTGTTTGAAAAGTTTTAGATTTAATTAACTATGTAAAAATTTATGTTACAACATTTTTACTTTTTTTTTTGTTATATTTTATATTATAATCAGATAATACTTTGCGTTATAATCAGTTCACATGTTTATTCTTTTATCATTTTTTTTATTTTTTTAAATTTAACAGGCTAAATTTTTTTATCTGATCGAACAGTTATATCAGTATTATTTTCTTTTAGCTGTTTTCCTTAATTATGAGTAAGAAGATATGCTTTGGTTGCCTGCAGGCTGCACTGAGAAGAAAAACCCAAGAGTCGTACTTTGCTTTCACGGGTCCCAAGGGAATGCCTTGCGGCTTAAGCTAGCAATAAACGTTTCGGAAAGGGAAAACCATAAACACTACACTTCAGAAAGTGAAACCCAAAACACCCAAAGAATGGAGGGAGAGATTGCCGCTGGCAGAGAAGTTGAAGCAGCCTCTGATGAAGAAGGGTTTAAAGGAGCATGGTATACTTGTATCATTCTCAAACTCCCAGAGAACAAAACTAAAGGCAAAGCCTTGGTTCAGTACAAGACCTTACTCGAAGAGGATAATCAAACGCCACTCACCGAAAATGTCGACCTTTCCTTCATCAGGCCTTTACCTCCAGAACCAGTATTCCATGGTGACCACTGTTTTCAAGTGAAAGAGGTCGTGGATGCGTTCCACCTTGATGGGTGGTGGACTGGTTCTGTTTCTCAAGTTCTCGACAACCCAAAGCGGTACATTGTGTCTTTTGCAGATCCAACTGAAGAGATTGAGTTTTATTCTTCTAGTTTGAGACCTCACTGGACATGGGTTGATGGCAAATGGTTAAACCCTCCCAATTTCAGGTTTTCCCTTCTTTGTTTTAAAAGTTTATGGCTCTTTCTAATGTGCATTTGTTTTCTAGGCTTCAAATTTATCAACTGATTTCATGTGTATGGCTCCATTTGCAAAGCCCAAGTTTTGTTTTTACTCTTCTGGTTCTGTTGCCTTTAGGAGGCTAATCATGTCAAGGACTTTTTCATTGCTCTGGTTTACCAATGCCTTGGCTCATGTTCTGAGACATATAATAAACAAAATAGTAGCCTGCAAACTTTAAGGCGCTTCAGGTGCTTTCTGCATACTTATTTGGACCTTCTTATTTTCAGGAAGAATCTAAAGAACCTGCAAAGAGTAAGCAAGTAAAGCGGGCAACACTTGAAGGGGATGCTACATCTTTACATCCTTCCAAGAAGTTCAAAAGCGGAAGCTTAGCAATCGCATCACTCCTAGAATCTGAAATCAAGGTTTTTCCTAACAGCACTTCCTTGTTTTGAACTTTAGAGGAAAGTAGTATTTATATTATATGTGCTATTAGCATTGTATCTCAATATAAAATTACTCTATTGAGGTAAATTTGCGGGGACTAAATTCAATAAGGAAAGGATTAAAATATGAGATTATTATTGAAGCCTATTCTGCTTCCAATCCATAGTCCAGTTAAAAATTAAAGTTTAAATAATGTCAACTTATGTTCTTTTATCCAAGTGTAGGTTTGCTAAAGCTCCTCCTAACTGTACATTTCTAAGTAAAAGACTTGCGTATGGCTGAAAGCAATATGATAAAACCCAAATGATTTATCCGCTAATGCATGCTAATGTATTTATGTAGATTTGTTCTTGGACTCTGAGTTTCCATTATGTACCAATTGATCATGACCTGAAAAAGGTCTTCTGTCTCCATTATACTTCTGAAAGGTGCTGGATACATCCCTTTGGGGGGTATAGGAATGCTCAATATATTTTTTTATTCTTTTCTGTTTACTTCTAATTGAATGTCTCTGCTCCGCTCACCATCCATTACTCTCTTCATTTCTTCTTCCAAAAGTCAGAGCTTCTAATCGATTTTCTCCCCTACACATTTAGGAGACCGACCAACCGAAGTTTGAAAGTATGCAGGAAGATGCGGGTTTGTGTAAAAAGTATGGAAGGAAGCTCAAATGTCACGATGGAGGTCCAAAGCATCTTGATGGAGGTATGCATTCTCTAACTTAGCTTGAAAAACTTCAATTTTCTCTGCATTCTGTCTAATAATTTACTGAGATGTACGAGAATGGCTTGCAGAAAAAATGGATAATTCAAAGGTGGCAGCAGCTACTGAAGTTCAGAAAGCGACGAAGGAAGTTGAATCTTCCGTCACCAGAGGATTGTTGGTTGAACGCAGGTGTGTCTCAGTGACCGAAGAATATAGCCACGTTCCTAAAGAGGTATTTTAGATAAAAGTCAAAATAAGGCTGATTTGATCAAGCTTTAAACTTGGCAATGAACATAATACCATCTTTAAGGGAGGTAGCATTCCTTTTCTTTTGTGAGTTTAATAAAGAGAAATGATAAATTAAGAATGCAGGACTGCCCTTAAAATTCTCATGGGTGGATGAAGAGTGACATTATTACTTCCATTCTTTGTAAGACATTTTCGAACTAACTCAAATTGAAGATTTGGATGGAATGGAAATCAAACTAAAAATTGCAATTCTCCACTATTTCATTCCATGTTCCTTGAAGCATGGGTAAAAACATGTATCAATGAAGTTATCCTCCTTGCTAAAAAGAAATTGAAGTTGACCTTAAATCATTTCTGTTCTAATATCTCTCTTATTTTTCATTAAACACAAAAGATGTAAAACATTGTTTGTTTCAAATACACAACAAAGTTGTAAGGAACAATTGTTTCTTAATGTCAGCCTTTGAAATCTATTTGTTCATTTGATTTGATTTAATTTATGACCGTTGGGGAAAAAGAACATGTAGTCTTAAATTTCTTGCCTTGAAATTTGACATAATAGAGTCTGGCAAAGTAAATTTATTCGTTAGGTTCATTGCTGAATATAAAGGAATTGCTATCAAAACTTGTTTTCTTATCCATGTAGGAGATGATTGTGCACAAGGAACATGGCATGGGCAGACCTCAGAAGGAAGATGGTTTGCATGAGACTGAGAACGAGCAACCAACATCTGTGCATCCAATCACCAGATCTCCGTCTGCTGGTACAGGATAACATAAATCTGGCAGTGTCTACTATAATCTAATTTCTGGTGAACTTACTTCTACTGCCTTATTTTGTGCAAGATATAAATGATACTGCTACTATTCTTGAAGAAATGGTTCCTGAAAAATACAAAGCCACAGAAGTTGAGTCATCCATGATCTCAGGTTAAAGAATTGTGGTGTTCTTTTTGTGTTTATTAGAGAACTGGTCACTTATATGACTAGAATTTGGATATTTGAACTCGAGAAACAGTAGAATATCAGCTGCAAATTAAACTGTTGTCAATGGTACTAACTTGCATATGATAGTCATGACTTATTTGAACTGATAACTGATGTGAAGTGCATACAATAAGATGGAACATGGTAAAAGAAGGATGTAATTTTCATGTGCTCTACATTTCCTTTTATTTTTTTGACTCTTGTGCTGCTAGTTCTTCCTGATTTTATAGGTTCTCAAACTATGTCAACAGATAGGACATATTGTTCGAGAAAGATAATCAAGGTGGCTGGAGAGTCTGGCAGAACTCTTCATAAAAATGATGAACAACCTCGATTAATATGCTGTGAAAATGACACAAGTAATGTGACGTTATCATGATTCA
The DNA here is from genome assembly GCA_019671005.1 of Hibiscus mutabilis. Taxonomy (NCBI): domain Eukaryota; kingdom Viridiplantae; phylum Streptophyta; class Magnoliopsida; order Malvales; family Malvaceae; genus Hibiscus; species Hibiscus mutabilis. Next base: position 5,158,243 of record CM033713.1, on the reverse strand, counting down.
TGTTCCCTTTTCAGTAAAATTTTCTGATACTAATATCATCTCCATTAATATGTTATGAAAATGACTCCCGTAAGTAATGTGACATTATCATGATTCATGTTCACTTTTTCATTAAAATTTTCTGATTATAATACATGTATCTAGGAGATTTTCCTCCAGGATTTGAAAATCCACGGAATGATCCAAGGGAGAAACCACTTGAATTAATGGTGCAGACTCCTTTAGTTGGCTTGACAGGTGACAATGAGCCAGATGAGGGTCCAAAGTTACCTTTTGTAAAAACCCTACAACTCTGGAAAGTAGTTGAATCCGTGGAAATTTTCAAAGTCATGCCTCAAAGCCCACATTTTCACCCCCTAGTTGAATCAAAAAATTCTCCGTGAAGGTTTAGCTGTTGGTCATATGTTAAACTTTGCATCTTTGGTGGAGAAGGCTTCCAAGTTGACAGTTGCTGATCCTGAGAATCTTTTTACTACCATTTTGGATGCTCTTCCGGATTTCAGAATTCTAGGATTTGATGTGAAGGCAGTAAGGGACCGTGCAAGCGAGTTGCTGTTGATGAAAGATAAACATGAACATCTTCAAAACTGTTCAAATGATGTTGAACTGCAACTCAAGCAGTGTTCTGATGAGTTAACCAAAATAAACGAAGAGATTGATGTGACCACCAAGATGCTAAGAGAACTAAAAGAAAAGCAAGCATCATTGTTGTGGAGGAAGATGAGTAATACATCTCAAATCGCCTCACTTCATGCATGTGGAAATGTTACTAATAAAGACATTCAAATTGTAGAGGCCGAGTTCAAGAGTCTAGCTAGTAGTACTTGGTAACTGGTCTCATACTTGGATTTTGGGTCTTTTGTTCCGGTGATTGCAGGTTGAGGTTACCGTTAGTGTTTGACTACCGAGTCTAGATGGTCCATTAATGTGGTTGTGATTGAGGAGATTTCTTTCTTTATTGTAAAAGAAACAAACTGTTTTGTTGACACAATGGCTAGAGCTGTTATGGATTGACCATCGTTATCAGTTACAATTCTTAGAGGAACATGGTCGGAATTTCATACATATCTTAACACAATACAGCAGACATTGTGATGGGTTCCATTTATTGTCAATGGACTAATCTAAACTGAATTTCTCCGACCCCCCCTCACCCCACAAGGCTTAAAATCCAAATTTATGATTACCTTTAATTTGGAGGATTAAACTAAGCTTGTTGGTATTTATGCACACACCCATTGCGAGTTTCAAGGGCTTGATATGATCTTAGACGGCCACCACACAATGTTTATTATCTAGAGAAACTGCATACTCCCAAAATAGAATGTGGTTCATGTTTTTCTTTAAATGATGTTTGGTTCTTGTAAAAGACCATATACCCAGTAGTACCCACCCGCCTTGCATCCTAAAGACATTCTTTTCAATTACTCCTACTCCTACTCCTACATGTTATATTCGTCGGCACCAATTTTATCTAGTATAATTGACCCACAAAATTTAATAACCAACAACCTGAAATCGGGCCAACCCTAGATCCTAAACTTGTTCATCAACCCCACATAAAAACAGCCCTAAACTAAATTTACCAGTCCAGATCACCCGAACCCTAAACAATAAAACCCTACCTTACACGATCGTTGGTTAACCCTGACTGACCTTAAGTCCAACAATAAAAAATCTGATCAATTGTTCCTTCTTCAATGTTGTGTTATATTCCTGTTATACCTTCATAACCTGGTGACTCCGGAACTCAGTAAGCACTACCCTCTGAACTTATCCTCGAATAAGCACATGTCGTCAGTTGAACTCACCCGAGATCCTGATAACATTATACGACGTGACCTTGATTAGAGCCATTAGCCTAGCTACACTGACATCTAATGAATATTTTTATCTCGACTCAACTAGCTGTGTAGCCGTTACAAGTGTAACTCCTAAAATATGCTACAGGACAATACCTGGCATCTTGTGGGTATAAATGGAGAAGAAGGCAACTTAAAGAGAGTTTTTATCTCAACTCAACTAGAAATCTACTCAAGAAAACCTTATAGTATCTATTCCTTATCATATCTTTCATTTCAACCACCGGCTCTACCTCCAAAACCTACAAAGGTGAACCGTCTGAAATCGCCATCAACTACCTTAGTTCTCCTTTCCACCTCTTTTTTTCGGTGCCCGCTCATTTCGGCGTCAACTATTGGTGCAGTGAGCAGGTACGAAACTTATGACCTGAGGCGACTAACCTTTATGGACAGCAACCACAAAATAACCACAACCTTACATATTACGGGTCCTACCAGATCAATCATGTACCCTGTGCTGTGACCAACCTGGTCCATACGTCCAACCCCAACATCAGTCAGCTTAGTTCACTCATGACCACCGCAGCCAGCAAGATTACACCTTGCATAATGAACTACGAAAATTGCAAACACTATTTCAAGCTGCTCAAGCTAACCAACAACTACAGGAACAACAAGAGATGATGCTAAAGGCTTTTCAAGAGCTGGTAGTCTCCTAGCGTCAAGGAAGAAAAAGCCTCCAACGCTGATGAACGACGCCAACGAGAGCAAGCGGTCCCTAAAGACCCGAGGAACAAGAGTGAAGAAAATAGATGAAAATGATGCAGAAATAGATCGATGACCTACAGACCTTAGGCAACCCCAGAGGAGATTGGGCAGCAAAAGAGGTTAGCCCTCTTGTACCCCGCGTGTTGGTAGCCATGTACCCTTTTCACTTTAAACTACCGAAGAAAATTTATGATGGGACCAAGGACCCCACCGAGCATCTCTCCTAGTATAAGAATCTAATAGACATTATGGGAGCCTCCAACGAGCTAAGGTGCAAGGCCTTCCCAACAACATTGAGAGAGTGCCCCAAGAATTAGTAGTCCCCTACCGCTGGTGTTAGTAAGAGACTTTAAAAGCTTGTCTCATATGTTTGTTGGGCAATTCCTAACCAACAAGGCTATCCTCCACTCGAAGACTGACCCACTCAACGTAACGCTAAGCCTGGTGAGCTACTAAAGGATTATACCAAGAGGTTTGTTAAAGCTACCCATAATATTCGCGACTTCACAAATGATTGGACAATTTCCGCGTATGTCTCTAGACTCAGGAATGACCCCTTAAAATACACCCTCATGGTTAATAGCTGGGGCAAATGAGTCAGTTGCACGAGACAACTAGAAGAAACATTAAAGCGGAGGAAATGGAATCCAAAATGAGTGTTGCTCAAAGCCCAACTCCTCAATGACACGCCTCACAAAGCCAGTGGACCAAAAAACAACGAAGACCCCAGTCGAGCTTCAATGAGTCTCTTACGGTTTAAACCATAAGCTCGTCTTCTTCAGGTAGTCACGCAAAAAATCAAATTAGTGTTGTCTTGCTATATTGATTACTTCTAAAAATGTCAAATTTAAGGTCTAAAATCAAATCAGGTTTGATCCCTCTTATTCTAAGCTTATTCGATTTATTTTTTTAATCAGATGGTTACATGTGTCACCATTTGATAGGCAGAAAATATTAAATTATTTTTAATTAAAAATATAATAAGAATAAACATATAAATAACAAAGACTAAATTTGTTGATTTTTTTGGATTAAGACTAAATTAATTAAATACATGGATATAAAAAATTAAAAATGCCTCCATACAATTTTTTTTTAATTACCAAGTGTTTTTTATAATGATAAATCATCTTATAATACTTAGAATAATTTAGTAACTATTGTGAACTTTGCTTGGTAGATTGTATTGTTGTAATTGTTTGATAACCAAGAAAAATCAGTAAAGAACGACCATATGGATAGGTAAATAAGTTTTGGGTAAAGTTCACAAATGGTCACTAAACTTTGGTTAATTATTCAATCTGGTAACCAAACTTTCAATTGCTTCAATGTTACCATTAAACTTTGTGATTTGCTTCAATTTGGCCACTGAGCTCTTAACGGACATTAATGGAGTGACGTAATAGTTAACAAATTTTGTATAATAACACATTTAGTTCTCCACATTTGCACATTCAAACAATTTAGTCCCAATTCAAATGATAATAATAAATTTAACCCTCAATATTTACATATTATTTCAATTTGGCCCTATTTTTAAATAAAAACAATTTAACCTTAAACCCTAAACTTAAAATCCTAAATCCAAAACACTAAACCTAAAACACCAAATCCATAAACACAAACCCTCAAACCCATAAAACCTAAACCAAAACCACTCAACATTAAAACCATAAACGGTGTTGGTTGGGAATTCATAGCTTTGCACCTGTATATGGTCTCCTTTATCAATAATTCTAGCTTTGCCCTTGGCTGCAAATCTGATGAGGAATGCACTTAATATCACTTTTTACTCTTTGGATTGTGGAACATAATCATGATAAATATACTCTTTAAAAAGGACATCTACATTCTAATTCGATAATTAATATCTTTTATTATTAGTAGTATTGTTCTTGTTACGATTGGAAGTTTATCAGAAGTCATTTTAGCACATAATAATCTTGTGCTTTTCAAATGATTCCATATGATTAGATTGGAATCTTATGCTACACATTCTTAATCATTTTCTCTTCAGTTTGCACTTGGCAGGTATTCCATCTTTTCTTTTTCTTTGGTTCCCCAAGAAAATGATTTGAGCAACTATGGCCTTCAAAGAGAAACCTATTAAGAACAGTGAGCCATTGTCTTTATTTTCCGAACCATAGTGACACTCAACACAAAGCGCTAAAAGAACAGGTAGAAATGAAACGAAAAGAAAAGGGTTGGTTGGTCATCACACTCAGACTAAAGAAAGCTTCTTTATTGACGAAGAGAAAATGTTTAGTGTTTTTGGTTTAAGGGCTATGGGTTTGAGGTTTGAAGTTTTGTGTTTATGGATTTGGGGTTTTGGATTTAGGGTTTAAGGTTAAATTATTTTGATTTAAAAATAGGGCCAAATTAAAATAATGTGTAAATATTGAGGGTTAAAATTATTATTATTATTTGAATTAAGACTAAATTGTTTGAATGTGCAAATGTGGAGAACTAAATGTGTTATTATACAAAATTTGTTAACTGCCACATCACTTTCTTAGGGCTTGTTTTTTTGTTGCTTTTAACAACTTAAAAGTATTTTTTAAGTACTTTCACTTGAAATTGAATATTTTTAGTTGTTTTTAAAAGTGATCTTTCACCCAAACCAAAAAGTTAAATTTTATGGCTTTTGTAGTGTAAAAGTTAGTTTGAAAATAAAATTAATTTTTTACCTTTTATTATTTAATTATAATTAATTGTTAAACTAATATTTATACATAATTATAAAATAATATATATTTTATAGTATTTAAATTGAGAATAAAATTATTTTATTTTAAATTTATTACGAATTTATAATTGTTATCGGAATATAATCTAGAATATAGTTTATATTTTTAAATTAATTTTTTATTATAATTTAAATTGATTTATTTTATATATCATAATATTAATGAATTTGAACATTACCTAAGTTCACTTATTTTACTTTACAATACTATATGTCTAAAATAGACATTTTGTCTTCTCAAAATCACTTTTTAACATCAATGACAAACACTAACACAGTTTTTCAAAACTACTTTTATATCACACTTTTAAAATTACTTTTTTCACCGCACTTTTTAAAAGCAATGTCAAACTAAGCCTTAATGTCTGTTAAGAGCTTAGTGACCAAATTGAAATAAATTATAAAATTTAATGATAATATTGAAGCAATTAGAAATTTAATTACTAAATTAAATAATTAACTAAAGCTTAGTGACCATATGTGAACTTTACTCATAAGTTTCTCTCTCTGTAATAAGCTAACACGTGGCGAGATGAAAAGTAATGACGTGGTTGTCGTTTGTAGACCCACACAATTCTCTATTTTTATTCTGCTTTTAAGATCTATTCGAAGAAATCGATTTCCTTCTTAATCTATTAATTCTTGCCTTGCACTGAGAGTTGTAAATGCTCTTCTTTTTCTCCTAATCTCCCTTTTAAATTAATTTAGATTTTAGAAATTCTTGATAGTTCAATTTATTTCCAGAGCTTCATTTATTTACAAGTGCATATATGTATACTTGAAGTGAAATTAATATGAAAATGATCGACATTTATGTTGCTGAAATTTGATTGTGAATGAAACAGATGGAAATGTCTGAAAATCTGTCATCTCTAACTTACAAAGGCTCAATTCTTGAAGCGATTCGTGAAGCTCAAAACCAGATGAAACTTACAAAGGCTCAATTCTTGAAGCGATTAGTGAAAATCTGTCATCTCTAACATGATTGTCTTATTGTCATTCTAAGAGCTACATTTTTTGCTTTTTGCTATACTTGCTGAGGGAATTTTTGTGATAGTTTTGCATCAAGCTATGAATTAAGGTTTTGGAGTTGAACTTGTCATATGCATTTTTAAGAAGATGTTCAAGTTACTAGCTACCTTAAATAGTTTATTAATTGTTGACTAAGCTAATTTTCCTTGTAATGAACTGTATTGTGTTATGTGTTGGACTTACATAAGGTTAATTGCACACCATTTACTGTTGGATCTTCACAAAGAATTAATGCTCATGTGCTCTTGAATCTTTTGAGGAAAATATACAATTCTAAAAATTGGTTGCGGTTAACCTTTGTATTCTCTTGTTTGAAAGCATTCTGCCTAATAAGTATTCTGTGCTTTACTATATTTGGTTTTTTGTTGCATAATACAGATTTTAAGTTATACTTCTTTGTATGCTGACTCATGAGTGCGTTGACGATAATGAAAACCTACTTCATTTAATTGTCAACTAATGTCTAGTGGCATTTAGGAATAGTTCCAATAGTTGTTATGTTAGAACTCATGTGATATGCTTGGTAGGAAAAAAAAAGTTGAAGATGCAAGTTTTAAGCGGGGAAAGGGAAAGAGAGTTTTTTCTTAAAATTAGCTTTCCATATATATTTGGAATTGTCCCTTCCAACTTAATACATTTTGCATTGTCCTACGATTTCTCCATCTTTTGAGACTTAGTGTTACTGCACCTTTCCATTAGCATTTCCTACCAAATCAATACTTTTTGTATTATCCAATGATTCTCATCTTTAGAGACTTTGTATCACCACACCTTTCCATTAGCATTTCCTACTAATACATCACAGCCTCTCTGACAAAAAGTTGCATGCAGCATAATGCGTCTTTCCTTTGTACATAGAATCTTTACCTTTATTTGATATGGGGTTGAGTTCCTTTGTCTAGTATTTCAATGGCCACTTATAATATGCATGCTAAATGAAACTTGTTTAAGTTGATATTTTTTGTCTGCTATTGTGAGTATCTGTCACCCGTTTCAATGAGAGAACAGTTCCTTGCATCCATATATACAGACCCACAGAAATCTGTCCCATGTTTAACAGCAATTGGATTTAATGGTGTACAAGTTTGGCAAAGTGGTATTAAAATTTTCTTCTTATGTAAAACCTTTTTCTCTTTTATCATTTTCAAGTGTTTAATATGCATGAAAAATGTTTAAATAGTCTATTCTTTTCTTTCGGTTGAACTCTTCCAGAAGGGGTTGTCAGTGCTGAGGTTCTGGCATCCAGTTTAGAGAAGGCATGGTTGAGTCTTCATATCCAGGTATGTTAGTGATGGTTGAATTTAGGACTATTATCTGGGTAGTGGAGGTGCTGAGTGTGCATTTACCACATCCAGTTTTTTATTTTTAGATTTCCTAACTGCAGGAAACAACAGCAGCGGTCCTTGGTGCTGCACTTGCTTCAAAGACATATGAATCATCTAGATCTGGGGATTCCACTGTTATCCAGTCTGAGCAAGGAAGTTCTTCAAGTACTTCTGTTCCATCAACCGCTACAGATGGGGTCGTCCAGTCCTTGGAGCCTAAACCAGCAGTTACTTCTGGGATGCTAGAGGAAAAAAATGGTAGTGACAAGACAGTAAAGGTAAATTTAAATAGTTGCCTTGATTAGTGTTTTCTGGTGTTTCTTTGAGTATGAGAGTTTTGGTGGAAGGAAAGCACTTGAACAAACCCTGACTGTGGTGACAAATCAAGGGGCCTGCTACCACCACCCCAAAAGGGAACTACTTTTAAAATTGAAAAACCTTTATTTTAGGATTTCATTTTTTCCCAACATTGCAGGAGAAAATTTCAGAATTGGTTGAACATGGTAGTTCTGAATCATTTTGCACTGACAATTTGATTAATGTTGCGAGTGAACGATGTGATGTTTCTAATGAAGCAACCAGGACTGTTGATACTACTGTTACTTTTAGTCAACCAGTTCCTGTATCTGTCATCCCAGTCAAGGAAATGGATCATCAGTCAAGTATTCCTGGTGGAAATGCAACAGAGAAAACCATGCATCATGAAAAGGATAAGTCAGACGGCAGGCAAGATGGCACATCAGAAAATGCTGCAACTGCAAATGTCCCAACCATTGTTCATTTAAATATCAGATTACCTGATGGTAGTAGCCTACAAGAGAAGTTTCCTGTGGGAAACATTCTGAGAATGATTAAAGACTATGTGGATAGAAACCAATCAACTGGCATGGACTCTTATGCTCTTGCCATTCCTTATCCTCGCAAGTTATTTGGTGATCAAGGTATGATGTGCTTGTGTTTACATCTATAAAATTATGTGGCTTGTTCTGCTTTTCTCAGTTTATGAGATTTCATTACTTTTAGCTGAACAGTGCCTGTCCTCATCCTCAAACTGGTGTTTAGAAAGATGTTGCATATGGGTGATATGCATTGTAATTCCATAATTCATATCTTCCGTTTCTGTTTGTGGATCTTTCATGATATGTTGCTTATTTATTATGTTTAAAAGAGGTTGGAAGTGTATATAGATGTGATACAAAAGATTATGTTTTTAGTTTTCTCATTAATGTTCGATGCTACTCATGCTTTAACAGATTGAATACCATTCTTTCAGTATCATGATGGAATGATACCTTCTTTTTTTCTTCTAAATCTTAACCCTGTTATATTTTGCCCCATTTTTCATTTATTTTTGGATGATTTACTTTGTCAATCGCATTGCATTGGAGACGTTTTAGACTTAGTTGAAGCGTTTCCAACATTGAATTGCCTTCGCATATGAGCATTACTTTTCTTTAAGCACGCTTATGAAATTGCTGTACGCTGATTAAGGAGGATTACTTAGTAATGTCTACCATTCACCACTATTTCTTTCCTTTTGCCAACAGATTTGAGTAAATCTTTGTTGGCCTTGGGTCTGCTTAATAGACAAGCACTGATAGCGGTTCCACGTCAGAGAAGCACTGGCTTCCAAGGGCAAAGATCATTTGCTAACCAAAGAAATTCTACACCTTCTGAAGCTACCACAGGAAGCAATGGGGGATATTTTGCATATCTTAGAAGCATTTTGTCCTATTTCAATCCTTTTTCTTATCTTGGCGGCGGTACTGGTACCAGCTTATCAACTACTACACGGCATCTCGAAGTGGCATCTGGGAATACAGTGAGTCTCTGGGCTGTTGATATAAATATTTTTATACTTCTGAGCCTAAATCCTTGAGCTTAAATGTTCATTCTTTGACCCCATTTAATATCACCTAAACTTATTTAACCAAATTATTCACATGCATGCATTATACATAGGCTCAAACGCATGTGTTTTGTGTAGAGAAAGATGGGGTTAAAGCATCTAGGCTGTAAAACTGATAATTGTGCAATATAATCCTTGTATTATACAACTGAGTATTTTTAATCCTTGTAAGTTTGATATTGGTGCTAAAAAGTAAAATTGATAATAGTGTAATGAAAAAAGGTCTAGACACTGATGTGAACTTCTAAAAGACCTATAGATAAGAGTTAGAACGGAAAAACAATTTATTCTATTAAAGAACATATGCTTTGTTTATTTTATTCTCTCTTTGTAACCAAAAAAAGAAGACATGCTGTCAGATTTCAGAAGTTCACATCAACATTTAGACGGTTTCCCTTTACCACTAGAGTCAATTTTACTTGTTTGTACCAATATCAAAACGTACAAGAATTAAATTACGTAATTCTATAGTACAGGAACTAAATTGCAATATTTACTATATAATACAGAGACTACCTAAATACTTTAACCAGGGAGATAGAAGAGTAAACTAGCATCCTTATCTAACAATGAGCAATTTATGTACAAGATAGATTTATTGGTTTGTGGAATGGGGACTAGAGAATTTGATACACAATAGCGTTCTTTTCTTTCCTTTTAAGCGGATTCATTTAGTATATTGATTATGATTTAAGATTTATGATTTAAAATTTAAGATTAGGGCTTAGAATTTAATTTTTTAACATAGAAAGGACACCGAAAAGGGGCAATGGATTTTTGTTCTTTTAAGGTACAAAATTCCTCGGCCCTTTTTAGTGATCTTTTATGCCTCAACATTAAAAAAATTAGGTTCATGGTTTAAGAGTTAGATTTTATGATTAGGGTTTAGGGTATTGTGTGTAGGGTATATTTTTTAGGGTTTACGATTTAGAATTAAAAGTTAGAGCTAAGAATTTAATTTTTAGTGTTGAAATATAGAAAGGGCACCGAAAATGGGCAATTAATTTTTGTTCTTTCAAGTAATAGAAATTCTTTTGCCATTTTTGGTGCCTTTTTATGTCTCAACATAAAAAATAGTTTTAGGGTTAGGATTTATGATTAGAGTTTAAGATATTATGTGTAGGGTATATTTTTAGGGTTTAGGGTTCAAATTTAGAATATAGGGTTTAGAATTTAATTTTTTAGTATTGGGACACACAGAAAAGAGACAAATGATTTTTGTTCAGGAATAGAAATTCTCGGCCTCTTTTTGGTGCCTTTGTTATGTCCCAATATTGAAAAAATATGTTTAGGGTTAGTAGTATTGTTTAAGGTTATAGTTTATGATTAGGGTTTATGGTAACATAGGGTGTATTTTTTATGGTTTAGCATTTAAAATATAGGTTTAGAGCTTAAACTTTAATTGTTTTAGTGTTGGGACATAGAAATGGGCACCGAAAAGGGGTAGGAGAGTTTTGTTCGATTTTAAGAATTGTAAATGTAGTCTTAGTAGACGTGGCTATCTTATAAGGCAATATTCCATGCTTACATAAAGTTCTTTTCTTTCTTTCTTTTTGGCATCTTGAGGAGCAACTGTTTCACAACTCATTAATGATCCAAATTTTGGATCGAGTAACCCACATCAAACTCGTAGCGGTCACACTGAACTCTTTCAACAGATGTATTTTAAGGGTTAGAGTGAAATCTATTAACATGCTATTCATTTTGTTTTCCTTGCTCACATTTTGATGTTGAAATTTGTTAAATTCAGTAGTGGCTTACTTGAAAATTGCCTTGGAAAAGTATAGTCTCATGTTTTCTGGATTGGTTCTAATTATAGGTCCAAACCATACACTGCGAAATAACTTGGTTGGAACAAACAGGGCATATCCACCCAACTCGGCAATCAGAAGCAGTTTGACCGACGGCTGGAGCAGACGACCGACAACGTCCCGATACGGCAGCAATATTCACACACTAAAACATGATGAAGATGACAGCCGTTTCTCCGATAGAAATCCTTTCTGGAATGGAAATTCTACACAGTATGGAGGCAGTAGTTATAACAAATGATCAAGGTCAGCTAGGTTTTCTACTTGGGTGTTCCATTCTCATAATTTAAAGTAAAAAACATGTTTATTGCTCTTAAAACTCCCGTGTAATCTCTGACGTTTTAAGTATCTGATTCAATTGAATGTTCACCAATAATTTCAAATTCATGATATGTGCTTTCCTTTGCCATCTCTACTAGAGTGTGTGTGTGTTTGTATATCAGGTATATATAGGTAAACTCCGGTACAAGTTGAGGATTTTAAAGATGTTTGTAAACTCCGGTTGATTTTTTTTTTGATCAACAAGAGCATCATATCATTCAACAAAGGCAAAAGAACAAAAGGAAGCAAGCATGATACCCCATGCAAGGGAAACGAAGCACAAGGGGAACAAAACAACACACCCCCATGCAGGCTTCACAACGTGCAACAAGTACCAACCATGCAACACATGGAAAACAAGCCACACAGTGGCAAAACTAAAACCGAACAAACGCAGTAAAAAGAGCAAGAAAACAAAACGAACCAAGCCAGAACTTTGGATTACACGATTCATAAACCACCCAAGCGAGAGCTTCAAAACGAAGGCAGGCTCCTCTGCCCATAACAGGCAAAGATCTTCCATCCAGGGCGAAATGGGAATCAATCCAAGCTTGACTGGATCAGTAGCGCCTTCCTCACTGATCACTAATGGATTCTTTGGAGGAGAGCTTCGAGAGAGATGAAAGTCAAGAACTGAAAAAGAGAACATAAACCAAGGACACAAGGGTAAACACTCAAACAAGTAATCCAAGGGGAAGGAAGAAAACCCGCAACTTCACTTCGATCTTTCCTGCCTTCGAAGTAAGCCGGGAGAAATGGACCCATTAGGGTTGCGGATAACCTTGGTTAAGGTTATCAGCGTTCAAGGGTACTATCATAGATTGGTCTCCCAAAGAAGCCTTCTTCCCTCTGTGATCATAAGGACCTTCATCATCGTTGATCACAACTTCTTCACAAAGCATGAGATCATCGTTAATTACCAAAGATGGAACTTTAGAAACATCAGCACCAAAGGGATCCTTGCCAAGCTCGATTATTCTCACCTCGTCCCATGTGATCCTTGAGATTTCTTGGACATGCTTTCTTCGAGCAGCTTGCTTGATTAACGTCAATCTTTTTGTCCCGAAGGTGAAGCTTTTTTTTTTTTTTTTTGCTTTTTCAAGCTTGTTGTGTAATACCATTACCAGTATTTATTACCAATACTAGTATAGAGTGTCACATGATGTTTAAACCACATTTTATGCTATCCTAACAAGTCAAAGATGACGATTTTAAATTTTTCCTTTTTTAATCGCGTAAAATTTATTTTTAATTTTTAATCCATCAGATAGACCCTGATTTCAGACAGCAACTTAGTAATTTTTAACTATATTTTACAATTAACAAAACTGCCTAAAATAAAAATCATTTTGATTACTCTAAAATTTTATTATTATAATCTTACCCGATTTTCTTTACTAGCAATTTCTTTAAACTAGTATCCATTTAAATAAAGCTCAATATCATATACTGACCACTTATCTAGATATTAATATTACAATCGATATCTAGACTAGTTTGAAATGAGCTACTATTTATTTATACATGCCAACTAGAAAATATCAAAATACATCAAGGATGTAATTACCGATACTGCATATATCCCTTTTGATAGTGATGCCTTACTCCGAACCGGGTTTTCTACCTACGCGTGAAAAACCATCACACGCTAAGTATATACTTAGTAAGGCATTATAATTATTTAATATAAATCAACATGCTTGAATTATATCAATAATATAATAAACATGCAGTTTGATCACTATTCCTTTATTTCCCTTATGTTAATCAAATATTAACATAACATAATTCAGATTCATAAATCCTATTATTATCCTTGCCATTATCCGAAAGTTTACCTTTTCTCTGATTTATTTATCATTTATTATCCGAGAGTTCACTTACTCTCTAATTTATTCATAATTTATTATCATTATCCGAGAGTTCCCTTACTCTCTAATTTATTCACCATTTATTATCATTTTCCGAGAGTTCACTTACTCTCTAATTTATTCACCATTTATTATCATTTTCCGAGAGTTCACTTACTTTCTAATTTATTCACCATTTATTATCAAATAAATTATTGCCCAACATAGTTTTGAGGACTTGAGTACACGAGTCAAAACCGCACCGAAGTGCTAAGAGGCCACACATAAGTGCTAAAGAACCACATCTAAGTGTTAATAAACCGCACCGAAGTGCTAAACCGCTAGACTCTATGGCATGCCAACTATACTCTATACCTCAAATACTTATTTGGGCATACTTTCCAATTCCATATTCAATTCATCCATGGCAATATAATTAAATACCGGGCAGTTCATACCCTGAATATAACATAAACATATTACAATTAACTGTGATCAATGCATGTAATTCTTCTACCTTTGACAATTCTCAACATGTCAAATATAAATTCATGATATAATTATCAAGCAGTTATTAATAAGGTAGACTTCTCACAAGTCTTCCAAATGATAATCATAGTATTATCCATGCATAAAAATGCACTCACCTTGGCACTTTATAAATTGTCAATATGTACTTAGCCTCACTAAGCTTCAGCTTTGATCTATATCCTTTCCTCGATTGTTAGCTTGATCTCGGTTTTGATCACGATCTACATGTGTATTAGCATGCCACAAATACATTTCAAATTATATGTTAGTATCATACTAACACATAAATACAATAGAAATAATTTTCCTACAATTATTCCTATAATTGTCCAATCTTAGTTCCATGACATAAGTCATTATACTTTTAATACCTTGAATTTTCCTCAACTTTTAATCAAAGAATGATCAAAACTTCATTCTAATAACAATTTAAGCTTAGAGCTTCCATGAAAACAAATTTTCAATTTAGTCCTTAACTTTCTCCAAAATGCCGAATTGGTCCCCAAACTTTCCAAGATTTCCGAATTGATTCTTATGTTTTTAGAAACTTCTAAAATGGTCCAAATGACATTTTAAATCTTGTAAAATCATAATTTCATCATATCCAATCTTATGAAAAATTTCCCATAATTTCTTCTAATATTTCTTCTTTGACCGAAATGGTCCCTTACTTTCCAATATTTCCATTTTGGTCCTAAATTATCAAATCAAGCTAATTTGATCAAAATCTCATCATTTCAAATGCTAGAATAATTTTCACAATAATTTCCCCTTTATTTCCAATTCTAACCAAATTGGTCCATTATTCTTCCCAAGGGAAACTTTTTATTCTAACATCAAATTAAGGCTTCTAATATCACAAATCATTCATTTCCATCCTTTATTAAATTCCCTAACCAAATCCCCAAATTCTAGGGTTAGGGTTTATAACCTTGAACATAGAATTAAACTAAATTCAAGTTTGTTTTCATGTCTACAACACTTGAGTTACTTAAATCAAGCCTTAATTCCAACATAGTTCATGAAATTCCAATTTCTCTCTCTTCAAGAACATGATCTATTCTTCATAATAGCATACAATATTACTATCAAAAGAAAGAGCATGAAGCATAGATAAATTTATTTTAAAGCAACATACCTTGATTCTAACTTTACCTTCAAATTTGCCAAAGAAAATTTTCTTTCCTTTTTCCCCTTGTGTTTCGAAAATACCCAAGAAAGATGAACAAATTAGTTCATCTTTTATCCTTTTAATTCACATGTGATAATTAAATGAATTTTAAATTCATTTAATTAGTGAAACTACTAATTTAACCTTCAAATCCAATGGCTATATTTAATCTTATCATAAACCAAGGGCCAAGATTAAATCCATGTGTTTTCATCTTCTAAAAATGCCCTCAACATTTCAAAATATTTCAAAAATACCATCCATGGCAAATGTCCAATTTGCCCTCCAATTATACTTTATTTACTAACAAAGCTTGAAAATTGCCATTCCATCACCATCTAACTAAATCTAGTTAGAATTCGACCAAATGTAATAAAATATCCTTAAAATAATATTTTATGAGTTTTCCATAATCCTTGGAATTGTCTTTAAAATTCCAATTCGATTCGATTACCCGATATTCACTTTCTACGATTTTTCCACATTCCAAACTATCGGGTAAACACTGAAATTCTCATAATTCTGATCTCCATATGTAAATATTTTTAACATACAAAATATTCCATAATTTTGTAAAAATCAAAATCTTGAAATTTTGACTCGGTCCAATATACTGATAATTTACCCAAAATCTTTATCGGATAAATTTCTCTTAATAATCCTTAATCAGATATCCATAAAAAATTTCAACTCGAACTAATTCCCCTTTTTATCAGTC
Source organism: Hibiscus mutabilis (assembly GCA_019671005.1). Lineage (NCBI taxonomy): Eukaryota > Viridiplantae > Streptophyta > Magnoliopsida > Malvales > Malvaceae > Hibiscus > Hibiscus mutabilis. Next base: position 5,142,259 of record CM033713.1, on the reverse strand, counting down.
TCAACTACTGACATGAGACCTTCCCATAAGGTCACCCATCCTAATGCTACTCCGCTCTGAGCACGCTTAACAATTTTTATTTCGATCCAAATATCTAGAATTTTTCTCGAACTTTAACACTTTATAGCTCTTAATACAAACTCCGTATCAAAAATCTGTGTATCACGAAAATGCCACTCTTGGGAGTGAACTATTCATTTACGGGACCAAATACATAACTTTTTTAAAATTACAATTTAGTCCCTAAACTTTTTGAATGTTACACTTTGGCACCAAACTTTTTGAATTTTACATTTTGGTCACCAAACTTTTTGAATTTTACATTTTGGTCACCAAACTTTCATTTTATTCATTTTGGTCTCTAACCAAAATTTTGAGGTATTACATGTTGATCAAAAGGGATGACTGTGTGAATGAGGCTGGGAAGAAGGCTAGCTTCAGCAGATCGTCATTAGCAATAGCTCCAAAACCCTGGGCACACCAGTTCCTTGGAGACACTTGGAACACTCCGTCAGAGATAAGGTCCATCAATTCTCTTCTTTTTGCAGTTGAGAATGACTCGTTTGGCTCTTCAATCCATTTCTTTTTCCTTGATGATGAAACCTCCATGGAACCAAAACCAGTCTCAAGCAGGCTCTCAATGGAGGCATTCGAGCAGGCATGATCAAGAGATTTTGGTTTGGTAGCTTCAGTAAGATCCTTAGAGTGATTGAAACAGCCATTGTCAACATTGGGGAATGGATCGAGAGAGACAACAACTATCTGGTTACAATGGAACTGTGTACCAGAGTGATCACCAACTTTCGAAGCAACCTTGGGGATCCCACAAATCTTATCAACATTGGAATAAGGGTTGACAAGTTGTAATCTTAGGTCTGAGGTTGACTTTCCAAACCTCTTATCCTCAGGGGAAGCAATCCTACAGAGCTGCTTGTCCATTAGGAACTAGATTGCTTTGTCGTTTCCTGCCTCCCCCAGACCCCGACTTGGTTAGAGCTTATGTTTACCGTCTCCGATATGCTGTATCAGGTTCGATCGTCCAGAAAATTTTCTCTAAGATGGAGAGGCTCGAAGCCCAAGACCATACTTACTTGCTCTTTTGAACTTGTAAGGATCGTACCAACATTCTTTTTCTGTATGTCCCAATCTTCCACAGCTGTAACAATACTCAGGGAGACGTTCATACTTGAAGATGATATACATGGGATGAAACAACTTTCTGTTAAGCAAGAAACCGGTCTTGAGGGGATCTTCGACTCTTAAAGCAACTCTTATGTTAAGTTGCCCATCCCACTTAACCTTCACCTTACGTTGTGCATCCTCTTCAAGATTAGAACCAAAGTATTTGGGAAAGATTTTCACGATCTTCATTGTATTTTCTCTTGTAATTAAGGCCATGAGAAGGTTATGCACTTGAACCCAAAATTCCGCGAATGAGAAATCGATTTCTTCAAAGGCAGCTTCATAGGGCCAATACTTTAAAATAAGGGGAAGATCATGGATTGACCATGGCCTTTGCCCCAATACTCTGAGCTTGTCATCAATTGTGGGGAACACAAAGAGGAACATGTTTTTTTCGAGGTCATGACATTCGAGTTCCTCACACTTCCATGCCTTTCTCAAAATGGCTAGAGTGGTGCCCTGCTTAACTAGTCTATTCGAGAGGATTTTGCCTACCAAAGCTTGGTTTTTAATGGCCATGTCGACCTCCCCATCTTTATTTAAGTTGATGGTGTCGGGGTTGACTTCAAGATCCCCTTGTCTAGCGTTGGGAGATGCTTGTTGAGAGTGTATAGCCATAAATGCAAATAAAAAGATAGAGAAAAGAGAGTAACCGAGATCGCCAAGAACTCAAGCCAGCTCATTTTCTTGTCGAGCAAAAAAGGAAAATGAGAGCCTAAACCCACTGACAAAGGAGACAAGAGGTAAGACAACAGAGAAGATACAATCAAGCTAGCGAGAAAGGAAAATAAGAGGAGTATTTGAATAGGTGATAAGTGTTCAAAAGTACTATTTTTCTTACCCTTTGTACTCATATTATTGTTAGACTTAGGCTCATATTAGTTGCATAATTAGCCATCCATGCATTAATCCATGTTTCCTTCCAACGTTGAGCTTGATTACATAACTTGGTAGTTTTTGTGGGAAAAGATGTTGCTTTGGTGTGTTTTGTGTGTATGTGCAGGATCATTTGCCAAAGCAAGGCTAGAGCTAGTTGCCAGGGCAATACATGAAGGAGATGCCGAGCTAGTTGCCAGGGCAATGCATGAAGGAGACGCCGAGCCAGTTGCCAGGGCAATTGTCGACAAAGAACAAGGTGATATGGTAGTCGAAATTGATGACTAGACAAGCCCAAGATGACGTGGAGCAAAGCCAAATCCCAAAGGAATTTGATTTCCATGAAGAGATTAAAGAAGAATTAAATTCCAAGAAGATAGGAGAAGTTCTAGTAGGAATATAATTATAATAAAGAATTATATTCTTTAAAGATAATTTAATTCCAACTTAACTTCCTCCTCAAAGAAGGACTTTGACCTAGCCCTATAAATTAGAGGGGAATTTCAACAACTAAAAGAGAGCAAGAGGAGAGAATTTTCGACAAGCATCTAGGGCAAGGGGATTTCGACAAGCTTCCTTCTTCATCTTTTTCTTTCTTGTTCAATTAGGTTCATGCTAGGGATTATTTATCTTGTGTTTCTTTGGAACCTAGCCATGAACTAAATCTATTTGGCTATGGTTATTGTGTTTTGTGGTTGTGAGAAACTATTGGATTTTGTTTAGGTAATAAGAGTTTGCACTTTTCTATTCAAGGTTTATTCATTCTTGGTTCTTATTCTTGTTTGCGAGTGAATTGGGAGATGATCTCGTAACTTCATCTATTTATCTAATATCGGGAGAGTTAGATTCAAGAAACGAATGAATATGATCTTTATTCAATCTATTGATGGTGAAGATTAATCCGGCTTAGGAATAAGTCAAGGATTTCAACGGCTAAGAGGAGCGTAAGATTGGTTGTTGTTCACCCTTGATTCACGCAGGGATCTATTATCAAGGCATGCACAAGTAGCTAGAGTTTCGACTTAGGGATAAGAAGAAACCATTGAAGAACGCTCTGCCGAGCCTTGAAAGTTGCTGCCCAGACGCCCAAGTAGTTGCCCAACTAGTCGCCCAGGCAACCATCGATTAGTTGCCAAGGCAACCCCGTTGTGCAAGTTGCCACGGCAACTGAGTTGCCCCGTGCACTCTTTTACCAAGACGATCCAATCGGCTATCACACCTCAACTCACGATAACCTGGCCTATCTCTCTCATTTGATCTCATTCATTCTTTTACTTTATTGCCTTCTAGTTTAGTTATTAGTTAAACTCCTATAATCCTTTATTTGTGTTTTTACTTTTTACAGTGCAAGAGACTAGATTCTTGAAGTGGCACCAATCCCTGTGGAGACGATATCTTTTATACTATAACTTGCAACGTGTATACTTGCACAATTGCGTAGCACTTATTACGCGCAACAATAGGTACATGTTAGGACCGAAAAAAATGACATTACTGAACCGTAGTATTTGAATAGTATATGGTTCATAAGTTTATACCTTCATTTATAATTATCTTTATTATGTAAAAATTATTGTTATATATATATGAAAATAACTTTAAAATATTATATAAAAAATATTTATTATTTTTATTTATTTTGAAAATTTAACCTTTTTGATATATTTATGAAAATGATTTTGGAAATTTATTAAAAATATAAAAAATAGAATAGTTATTTGTCGTAGTAAAGTTAAAAACTGAAAATTATTATGAAAAGAACACAAATCAAACCAAATTTAAATGAATAGTTTAAAAAATTAAGTATGAGTGGCAGGACGGGGAATAACTGAAAATTGTAGGGATCAGAATCAATGAGGATGAGGAATAATTGAAATCTTCATCTACAAGGATAGTGACGGGAGAAATTTTATCATCGAAGCTCAAATAAGGTTAGGGATGAAGATTGTTATATCCGAACTGTGAGAATAATCGAACTATACCTGCATAAATCATCGTGAGAATCTTTGAAAAATATTTGCAAGAATCTCCTGTGTTTTACAAAAAAAATTTAAAAATATATGCCAATTTACTTATATACCTCTAATATATGTCTTAATAAAAAACTTATATGTTAAAAATCTAACTATATTATTATCACTTTAACTTTATCTCAAACCTATTCTAGTAATATAACTTTATCTAAAACCTAATCTAGTCATATAACTTTTTTCTTCCAATATTCCTAGAGCTTTTCTGCCTCTTCTTACTCATGTCATTTTGAAATAAATCTCGCACCTCTAATGTCTTTGATTGAATTCTTTGTTTATATTGCTTTGACATTTTATTGAATTTTTTGACCATCTAAAAGATGTCGTAAGTGGATCCTAATTGACCTGGATATGTTTTTTTTTACTACAATCTGTTGTTGGAGTCGATCGTAGAAAAAAATTCTATGGTATTTAGTTTTCGTATTATTGATGCATATGAATCTACGATATTTATTTTTCATATTATTTGATATGTATGATATTTACTTTTCACATTATAGGTTGAAGACAAGAAGGATCAAAACAAGTCAACAAGAGCGTCATCAAGTACCACATATTAGATTGATTTCACTTCAAAAATATTGAGAAAAGAAATTGTCACATGTTAAGTTATTATCATAGTTTTAAAATGATTTATTTACTGTTGGCAAAACTAAATTTATCATTTATGTTTGTAATTTTGGAGATTTAATGTTAGGTATTTCTTTTAATGTATTAAGATTTTGTTTATTTTTTGGATGAAGATTCACCGAGATCCGTGGGGATGCAAGGGATGTGTGTGAGGATAAAAAATCCTCGAAACATTATCGGGCTCTCATTATTTCTAGGAAGTGTGCTCGATTGTCGAGAATTCATATCAGTAGCTAACTGCCCCAATTGAGCTTCTAGGGTTCATATCGATGAAGAGTGACCTTGTACTATAGCTTCAGTTCGAGAGAAATGATCACGCATCATTTTTTCAAAAAGAACAAATGGATTATATATAGATGATGAAGCATAATAGCTAGTCTGTGAGACTGTGATTGTATCTGAGACGATGCTCCATACTGTATTGTAATTGTGATCCATACTGCGGTGTTGAGTCTGTGAAAAAGCATATTGTGGGTGCAACTTGTTTTGTTGTGACTGCAATAGGGCTTGTGGTGTATAATGTTGTCGTGGAGAACTGAAATTCCCTTGGCCCACACTAGAGTTTTCTTGAAAAGAACTATTCTCAGAGCTAAATACTCCTAAATTTTGTGCAGAATCAGAGTTACCCCAAGATTGCCTATTGGTCGTGTTGTAAGAAGTACCCATAGTATTGCCCATCATCGTATTTTCTGCATGATATGGGCAATCTTCATAGCTATGGTTCTCACCACAAATCTCACAAGAGAACACGTGAGTAACAGTTTGTTGAGCTAGCTGAATAGGAGCAACTTCACGTGTGTCCACCATATTCTTTATTTTGTTCTCTAAAGAAGCAACTTTGTATGACGCAACTCTCGAAAAAGGATATTGAGAATCATTTTGTGCAAATTGCTCCAACACTACATCAGCAGCATTGTAAGTGCAATCAAGCGAAAGTCTATTAGATGATCTGTCGACAAGATGTCTTGTGGACGTATTCAACCCATTGTAGAAGATCTTGATTTGAGTTTCTTGTTGAATGCCATGGTTGCGGCATCGTCTTAACAACAACTTGTATCTTTCCCATGTAGCATGGAGAGTTTCATCATCCAACTGATAGTAAGCAGTGATATCATTCCTCAGGCACGAGTTCATTGTCGATGGATTAAAGCGTAATACAAATTACGTTGGAAGATTATTCCATGATGTGATATATCCAATAGAGAGTCCACGAAACCACGTGTGAGCTCTTCTATGCAAAGAATATGAAAATAATTGCATACGTAATGCATCATCAGGAATACCTTGTTGACTAAAAGAAGCACAAATTAATAGAAAGTATTGAAGATGTTCTCTAGCGTCTTCGTGTGGCAATCTCGCATACCGCCTATTTGACTTGAGCATTTGGAACATGACTGGCTTCAACTCAAAATTTCTAACTTAAATAGGTGGTCACACCACTCTTGGTTGCAAATCGTCCAACTGAGGACTACAACCTCTCGAATTATTCTGTTCTAAGCTGGTGGGTGCAGTGGTGGGTTTTCAGGATCTTGAGGGATACCCTCATTGTTAAACTGTCTGGCCATTGTACTTTGTTCTCGAGGTCTCGATCTAATAGTTCTTTCAATTTTTGAATCAGGAACTAAAAGTAGTGTGGAAGAACTTCTGGTCATACAACACCAAAAATGCTAATAAAAAGAAAAGAAAATAACAAAAAAGATTAGAAACGACAACAAACTAAAAAATAAAATAGAATTGCAAGCATAAACATAAAAATCAAATAACGACATCTCCAGTAACGACGCCAAAACTTGATCGGTGAATAATTGCCACACGAACTATGCAAGCGTACACTGCCAATACAAGTATAGTTAATAGGTGGATCCTATTAGATACCGAACCCACGAGGATAGGCATTTAGTTATATTATATTGTGGCCGCAAGCAAATCTAAAAATAAAAAGATTGTGAGTGTAATGGTGGTTGTAATGGAGAAATAAAGTATTGAACGCAAGATCAATTGTGAGAGCAAAAATAAACAAATATATGATGGTAAAGAAAATATCAAGTAAAGATCTGGATCCCATCGGTTTAGTTTGGCAGATTATCAATTGCAACAAGGACACAATATACGATGGTTTATTTGGCAAATAAAATCATAAGCTCGCTTACTAGCTTTCATTCAATTATCAACTGATGACTCAAATATGTAGATTAACCACAACTCTCATTGTTCGTCAAAACTACACATCCTCGAACAAATGGATCATCTCTTGTTGTATCCACATTCAACTTTCGTTGTAATGGCTCGTTAATCTGAACTGTCACTGTATCTTTCAATGTTAGTGATAATGTTAAACACTCTCATGCAAACAAAGCTCAGATCAAACAATTGAAATAGTAATAAAGCTAATAAGATTATATTGAACTTAAAAACCAAGTTTGAACAAGTTCATAAAACAGCTAAAAAGATAAACCGTCATCAGTATCACAAGAATATAATAAATCTTCGATAAACGTCTATCTCTAAAAAGATTTAAAGAAAATAAACATATTTTTCCTTGTTACAGCTCAAGAATCCTCCTTTCCTCAGATATTTCTGCCTTGCTTCACCTTGGTTCTCCAGAAATAGAGTTTAAGCATCCATGAAGTAGAGCTTCTAAAGGTTGAAGATGATAGGAAAATTGATAATCGCGTGAATGTTGTTCTCTCTCCTCCAAAAGTACAGTTTTATAGGCTGTTGAGGTAAGGACACTTGTCTTTTAGGTGATTTGCGTGTCAATTTGCCATACATAATTTGTTATAACAGAAAATTTAGCTGGCAGATTCGTCCTTATCCTTAGCAGTCTAGACAACTAGCCATTGTAGTGTCGAACTGGCGGCAATAATGAAACTTCTTCTGCAGAGACATTAGTAATGCAACGACAAAACCAGTAAAAAGGCAGAAAATTGTATAACAAGAGCAACTATAACTTGAGTTAGACAAAATGTAGATAATAAGCAGAAAATGCAAAAATAGATGCATGAAATACTGATATGGGGACAATTTAATCCATAAATCTAGAGAAAATACGTACTCTTTAGAGAGCTATTATTTATTTAATTATATGAAGTATTTTATGATATAATATTTTGAATATAAGCTAAATCTATGGTTTTTAAATGAAACTTTATGGGTCAGATTTTTGGGTGACCCGAATATAGTACTTCGGATTCGAATCAGATTGGGGTGTTACATCGGCAACCACTATAATATTGCATGGCATCAAACAATTTTTAATGTCCAATTTAACATAAAATACAACCTCAAGAACATTAAAGACATGCCCAACATCGAGATCTTTTACCTTCTTTTCGATGTCGAGATATCTTCACTGCATGAAAATGACACATTAAGAAATTATATAAGAACATTAGGGAATAGTTTTGACAACAACACTCTCCATCCCAAAAGGCAACAAAAGACCTCTGTAACACTACTATAAACTTACATTTCACAAATCCCATCCCACACTAACGAATCTCACAAAAGTATTAAAAAATAACCCCTTCAGCGAAACCCTCCACCCTAATGCATGGCATCTATATATATAATCTGCGGCACTCCCCTCCTTAGCGTACTAGTTATGAAGACTTGAACAAATGGAGTAAAACAAAAAACCACACATTTGACTGCAAAAAACAAACACAAGTCTTGAATCATGTAACTTTATGAAACTCTCTCGACCGAGGGAAATTGTTAAACCTATAACATTCTCCGTCATAACCCCTTTACACTATTCCCTTCCACTTACCAGATGGTCCTCCTAAGCATGGAACACCGACGTTCTTTAAAACAACATTATCAATAGACTACAACGTCATTGACAAGACAAACGCCAAGTAAACCTGGCTCTCTAGCTTAGCATATCTATTGGAAACTAGGATTACTATATATCATCCATCATATCTTACGAGGCCTAGACTTGACAAGCTCGTTAGACCCTCACAATATAACCGCAAGAAAGGCCATCAGCTTTCCTAAGTTGGATCCCAGACTCGGGATCAAACTAGAGCCCATTATCATCTCATTCCTCTCATTCTTTATCAACCACGACTACCATTGACCGCGTCTCTCCGCCCAAACCAGAAAGGTGATCCGCCTAAAAACCTCCGACCATCATCATTTCACTATGCTCATCAATAATTTTCATTGGAAAATTTCAGCTTTCAAGCTTAATAATTATGTAAATTTTAAGAGTATTTAAGGAGATGTTAATGAAAATTTATTGAATGTTATTTTAGTTAACATGAGAATTTTAAGGAAAGGAAAAAGTAAGACCAAATTGATAAAATATAAGAACTTTATGGACTAAAACTGTTATTCTGCCAGATCATATCAACAACCAATTACCAAAATAAAAAAACATAATATTAATTAGTATTAAATTTGTAAAAAAATAGTTTGATGAGCAAAATAAAAGAAGATAATTTTCAAGTGAGCAATGATATAATTTACCCTAATATTAATACCATAAAAGGAATTGATACCATAAATGGATGGGACAACATGATTCATGCATGCATTGGATGGATGGCCAATTTCTTAAACTAATAATAAATAAAAAATTATAGACAGCCATAAAAGGATTAGGATGCTGATTGAGCGGGGCCCACACCTAACAACTTTTTGATCCTTTTTAAGAGAGAAAAATAAACCTCCCTCCCTGCTTTTCTTTATTATTTAATGACATTGTGCCAGCCTCCAAAATCAAACTGGGAAAAGACAAATCTCAAACCATACAACATTCTAAACTCTCTTAGAGCTCTTCGCTCCTCCATTGCCCTCCATGGCTTCCGTCCTATTAACTTCCTCCAAGTTCTCCCCTTCCCCTTTCCCTTTCCCCTCCCCAAAGTCCTCCCCTTTCCTCCCCCCTTCTACTTCGCTCCACTTCCCTCCTTCCAAGCCACCCTCTTTCCCTTCCTTTCCTTCCTACTCATTCCCTAGATCACTCCTCGTCTCCTCTTCCTTAAACCCAAACCCTCCCTCTCCCCTCCGTCGTCCCATTTACATCCCCAACCATATTCCTGATCCCAACTACGTCCGTGTCTTCGACACCACCCTCCGCGACGGCGAGCAATCCCCCGGCGCCACCTTGACTTCCAAGGAAAAGCTTGATATTGCTCGCCAGCTAGTCAGGTTGGGTGTGGATATAATCGAAGCTGGGTTTCCTGCTGCTTCCAAAGACGACTTTGAAGCGGTTAAGGCCATTGCCAAAGAGGTTGGAAATGCGGACGATGAGAATGGGTATGTGCCTGTCATTTGTGGGCTTTCCCGGTGTAATGAGAAGGATATTAAGGCGGCTTGGGAGGCGGTTAAGTACGCCAAAAGGCCGAGGATTCATACGTTTATCGCCACTAGTGGGATCCATTTGGAGTATAAGTTAAGGAAGAGTAAGGAGGAGGTTTTGGATATTGCTACAAGTATGGTTCGGTATGCTAGGAGTTTGGGTTGTAATGATGTCGAGTTTAGCCCCGAAGACGCCGGCAGGTTTGGATCTTTATCTCCCTTTGTTATGATTTTGATGTGTTTGTAAAAGGGTTGCTCGAAGCATAAGCTTATTTCCACTTGTTTGTATTAACCAATGAAATCATAGAAAGGACTGCTATAATGAGAATAGTTTTATTTGATTTAAAGTGTAAATAAGCAGTTGAAGATTAATTATGGTTTAATTTATGTATGTTCGTTGACTGTTTTAATTGAAGCCAATTTTGTTTTTGGTGAAAGAATGATATGTGCTTGATAATAATAATTGCCGCGATGGAGGAGCATGCTTCTCATTGTAGGAATGAAGTTGATAATTATTCCCAGGTTTTGTAGAACTGACAATATATGTATATATATCGGGGTGTTTTTACCATTGCTGGGTCAGGGTGTATTTTGCAGTAGTATCAGTCTATGCATTTGCCATTTGCTATATGCTACTGTTAAAATAAATAAATGAAAAAGGGTAGACTTTTTCTTCTTCTCTTGCTTACTTGATATTATTGTTTCTTGGGATCCTACCAGATCCGAGAGAGAGTTTTTATATGAGATTTTGGGTGAAGTGATCAAGGCTGGAGCAACAACTCTAAACATACCTGATACTGTTGGCATAACTGTGCCTAGAGAGTTTGGGCAATTAATTGCTGATATAAAAGCCAACACCCCTGGAATTGAGAACGTTGTTATTTCTACACACTGCCAAAATGATCTTGGCCTTTCTACTGGGAACACGCTAGCGGTATGAGGCTACTTTGTATTGTTAATTGATGCAAAATGAGGTATACTTGGGTTGTATTTATATCTTATCTATTATGAATTCAGGGAGCTTGTGCAGGTGCAAGGCAAGTGGAAGTAACAATCAATGGCATTGGAGAGAGAGCTGGAAATGCTTCATTGGAGGAGGTGAGATTTTTCTTTTCGCAATATTATATTGAATGTGCATTTGGGATTTCCGTTGCCCAGAAGTATATGGGAAAAAAGCCTGGTTTTCTTTAGCACCATATGGTGTACTTGGACATTTCAGGCTAATAATTCAGTTAACATGGGGTTATTGAATTTCCACGTGCTTCTACATATGAGATCTATAAATTATTTTACGTTAATCCATTCATTTTTTGTTTGTAGAGAGGGGGTGGTCTTGGCAAGAAGGGTGCTTATGCACCCATCTGATAACATTTTCTCATTCTAGTTTTGCAGTCTGCCTATGTTAAACATTTAAATTCTGTAATTAGTATACTTTTAGCTGTGGTTTCTTTATTCTTGCGTCATGTCGACTTCAAAACAAATATTTTAGTTGTAAGTGTTGAACTTTTGTCTCTAGTTGGACAGTTACTGTAAATTGAAAGATCATCTATGATTTGTTTTGCTGTTTTGATTGTTACCTTTGTTTGTCCAGGTTGTCATGGCAATAAAATGTCGCGGTGAGCATGTATTAGGAGGTCTTTATACAGGAATCAATACTCAACACATTGTGATGGCAAGCAAAATGGTATTCATTTGTGAACTTCATTATACCCTATGTCCCAATGAAATTGTCCCTTAGTCTTTGGTAGTCAAACTTTTGAATCTGTGAACAATAATAAGTGATTGAAGATTTTTAAATATTTTAAATTATTAAATTTTATATTATATATTTAAAAATTGATTGAAGGTTTTAAAATAGTTTTTCAGATTTTTATCACTAATAAAATTTAAATATTAATAAGTGAAAGTTTAAAAATTTGACTAAATAAAAGTCAATAAAGGGTAATTTTAGTGGGACAAAGGTAGTACAATTCATTGACCTTACCTTTGAGTAAATTAGCTCCGATAGTTATTGTTGACTTAATATGTTTGTTTAGGTAGAGGAGTACACGGGGTTACATGTACAGCCTCATAAGGCTATTGTTGGAGCCAATGCTTTTGTTCATGAAAGTGGTATCCACCAGGTTAGTTTTTCTAATATTTGACTGCATATATTTTGTGAACCTCAGAATATTTTCTGTCAATGGACAAAGTTTATTTTACTGCTGATCTTGTTGATTGATTTGTGAGTGTTATTTACCATTGTAGTTGAAAATTAATAGAATGCACTGACATTTGTTATATTTTTCTTGTGCCACTTTTGCCGCTTTGTATACAGCTTTGTAGTTTTATCTTAAGAAAACTAAACTTATTATCCTCTTTTGTCGTTCGTTAATAGTTTGCATGATGTTTAGACGCATTGAACAAATTAAAAATCGATCTGTACATGTTTTCTTTTCTTTTCTATTTAAAATGTTTGAGGGTTTAGCTAGCAATCACTTGCTAGGTAAAGGATGTTAGCTGATTACCATGTTTGAGCTTGAAGTCCATTTATTGTTTGGTAGATTTTTACATTGTAGGATTTACCGGGACAAATTTGAGTATTAAATACAGAACTATTTAAGAACTATTCTTACAAGCTCAGAGATTGGTTCTGTTTACCAAAACCCTTGTTCAGCCAAATTGCGTACAATTCAAGTTGCTAATTGTAGATGATAATATAAAGTGATGCATGTATAATGATATTTATACATGTTTGAAGTCCTGACTAGAAGGCTAGATTCTGTAGTCTAGCCATTATTTGGCCCTTAGCGGCATTTTTATTTCAGCTGTCAATTTCCTTCTTTTGTTACTTTTTCTCCAATTATGCTTTTCTGTATGTATATCCATTTATGCAAATATACGTATTTTTGCTGAGTGTACAGGACTATTCCATCTCATGTAATTATTTGGTGAGTGAAACAATGGTGACAAGAGAAAGTATGTATTTTCTGGCATAATTCTGGTTGCAATACTGCAGTGTCTTTAAAAAATGTGATTCTAGTATGAATGGGACCACAGTTTTATTATTATTGTCAATGTTATTATTAGGATGTGGTGATACCATTTATGCTAACATAACAATTTAAAATGCTGGCCCTCATTGTTATTTGTTGGACCACCAATTGATGAGGTAGAAATGTAACAGTTTCTCCTTGCTAACTCTTTTATAAGGAATACTACTTATATACTTTCGAAGTTTACTTGAATGTGTTTTACTGGTTTCCCTTCTGTTTCTTAATTTCTCCTATTAAGTGAATATTTACGAAATTAGTTGATAACAATTTAATATGTTTAGCCACATTGGTGATTTCTTCTACAAATCAGGCTTGCTGAGTGAAATTGTTGACAGTTAGTGATGGCGTAGTTAAGATTCAACTCAATCAAACTCACTTTTAATCCCAAACTAATTGTGTTTGGTTATAAGAATCTGTTTTTGTCATTCTTTTTAGTGAAGGAAATTCCTTTGAAGGATCTAAAGAAGGCTACAAATTTGTTTCTTTGTTTTGGTTTGTGTGTGTGTGTGTGTCAAAATATATATACCATTACAAAATTTAAAAAGCAATAAGATTTATAATCCAAATTTACTTTCTGTTGGTAGGATGGAATGCTTAAGCACAAAGGTACTTATGAGATTATTTCTCCTGAAGATATCGGGCTTGAACGGTCCAATGAAGCTGGTATTGTCCTTGGAAAACTTAGGTAGGTATTTCCGCTTTTTTCCACCATTTTTTGGTAATTTTTTTTCCTTTTGATATGCGCTAGATAGAGTATAAAGTGATGTAGATGGACTGTGGTGATATTTTTAGTGCAGCAAATGCTGCAAGTGGTTTTCCAGTTGCTTTTCAATGTTGGATGCAATGTCGCAATGAATTTGACAGAAATAACTGAGGATTTAACATAACATATCTATATATTCTTTGTCATTGTTACTCAGAGTATTTTATTTGCCTTTTTTTAATATATCTTATATCCAATCTTGATGAGTATATTTTAGCTTTATTTGAGGATGGTGGAATCGCTGCAACGGTATGGGATGATCTTTTAATAGGTTTTTCCTTGACCTTGCCTTGTTCATATAAAAAAAGTGATCAGTTGCTTATCAAGGTAGCCAATGGGGTTATTTATATCACCTGAGTTGCTAGGCACAAGATGTCTTCTTGGCCAAGTAAAATGGGGTACATATTTTTAGTATATTTGATAAATATACTGAACTTAATATTCTCGTCACAAGAAATATTTTTGAAGCATAAAGGGTCACTCCATTTGTTAGATTTCTGGGAAGTTTCTATGCCTGCAAATATGGACTTCTTTCTCCTTCCACCAAATAAAGAATTAGCAACTTATTTTGCGAGATTGATTCCATCTTTTGTTAAATTTATGCAGTTATTTTATTGTATTTATCACATTCATATGGTTGGTATTTTCCCGTTCCCCTTTTTTTTGTTCCGAAACTTATGATTCCTCTCTTAATTCTTTTTCTTTTGCACTTTATTGCTAAAGTGGACGTCATGCTTTGAGAGACCGATTGAAAGAGGTATGCTGCTATTTGGCTTGTGCAAAATTGATGTAATTGCCTCTCTTTGCTTCATCTAAGTGCCTAGTTCTTGCTTGTTTACCTCAGCTTGGTTATGAGCTTGACGATGAACAGCTTGGCAACATATTCTGGCTCTTCAAAGCAGTAGCTGAACAAAAGAAGGTGAACAAGATTCTTTCCTGCTTTCCCGGATTTATTTCCCATAACATCGTCATTTCAGTTGACTATTTATGACATTCCAAACCAAATGAGCTGTGTTTTGAATTAAGCTGTTTTCAAATGTGGAATTTCCATTTCTAATGATATCTTCTGCATAAAAATTTCCCTTGGGAAACCGGCATTATTATCATGGATTATATTTTCAAAAGTTATTGTAGTTATCAATATCTATTTAATCATTTTAAAGAACTGGTTTTCCAGCCTTAGTGATTATGCAAAGGTAGTGGAAGGTAATGATTTTTTTTGGTTATGAATGCTTGTGTCAGTTAGCAGTTGAAGTTGCCTTACTTCCCTGGCATTTTTAGTTCTATTTTGAAATTCAGTATATTTTAGCTAACTTGTATTGTTTTGTAAGTACTATATCTTGATCTTAAAAGGCAATACTAACTGTTGTTCTAAAGATATGCTATATAAATGCATGATTTCTGTTGTTTGTTTATGATGATGATGTTACTGGTGTTACAGAGAGTCACCGATGCTGATCTAATAGCATTGGTTTCAGATGAAGTTTTTCAACCCGAAGTTGTTTGGAAGCTTGATGATCTGCAGGTAACTAGAGATAGTTTTGAACCATAGATTCAGGAATGTGACATGGGGTGTGCGACAGATATTTCATGGGTCGTATGCTTATTTTGGATTGCAATATCATAGAAAGCATTGGGTTGTGCTGCTTTCTATATATTTTGTGGTTTTGCTTTAATTTGAAAATGTAGATATAAGTGTATATATAGTTTATAAATCATTAACAGACATGATTATAAGAAAATGCATTAGCTTTAGTGGTTTATTTCAGTTTATTCAATTTTCTTGTTTTAAAGAGAGAAAATAATAATGGAAAACATCAAATGCAGGTCACTTGTGGAACGCTTGGCCTTTCTACTGCCACTATTAAACTCATTGATGCTTCTGGGGCGGAGCATGTTGCGTGCTCAGTAGGAACTGGTCCAGTAGATTCAGCTTATAAAGCTGTTGATCTCATTACAAAGGTTTGATACCAAATATTTGAAGTTCTCCTTTGTTTGCTAGAATTTTCTATTGGGTGTCGATAGGATGTGATGCGGTTCATTGTTAGGGATATGAAGAGTTCCTCCAATGACTTCTTGATTTTAATATGATTCAATGTTAATTCGGAGATTATTCTCTCTTTATGGGGCTTCTTGGCTCTAACTAAGGAGTGTTTAGTTCATAATTTTCAATTTGAATATTGAATTCATTTTGCAGGAACCAGTTACACTTCTGGAGTACTCCATGAATGCTGTTACAGAAGGCATTGATGCTATAGCCACCACACGTGTTCTAGTTCGTGCCGAAAAAAGTCACCTTTCTACTCATGCTTTGACGGGTGAAGCTGTTCATCGAACATTTAGGTATGGCTTTTTACTCATGTTTCCATTCACCATTTTTACTACTTCCCCCTCTGAAATGCATTGCATAAAACCGATCTCCTCTTGTGCCAGTGGAACCGGGGCAGGAATGGACATTGTTGTTTCCAGTGTCAAGGCTTATATTGGCGCATTGAATAAGATGTTGGGCTTCAAGGGACAATATCAGACAAAATCTTCGCCAGAGCGATCTCCAGTTTCTGCTTAAGTCGCCTACCACCAATCCCATACATGCATACTTCATGTCAGTTTTGTGACAATGCCTTGAAAGGTAGTTTTGCATACACAGAAACGTTGATGTGTAATAAAAGACGTTGGTTTTTGTTATTTCTTGTGAACTTGCAGTTTGTATGAAGAAATTGTTAAAACTGAGTGAAGCCTCATGCGGTTGGCAGAATTGCATTGCTTGAATCAAGAATGGATGGTTTGTCCAATCCACTTTGGGTTATCAAAAAATATTACACAACCATTCTTTAAAATCTAATTCCTAACCCCAAAACATAAATACTAAAACTTTAAACTCTAACCCCTAAATTTTAAATTTTAAACCCTATAACTTAAACGGTAAGCACAATTTATAAACCTAACCCTCTAAACCTTAAATTTAACATGCCTGGTTTACACAAATTGTTTATCAAACTTTTTATCATCCGGTTTGGCTGTTAGATGGTTGAACTGGTTAAAAAAATATGTTTTTCTGTTTCTAAACACTGGTTTTTAACTCAGTTTGCCTTCCACATGAAGGACATCATAGTACACATTTCAACAATCAAAGTAACAACAAATATTTAAAAATATTTAATTATTAATAACGCTAATTACTAAAATAAAACAAGGTATTTTGATTATAAATCTTTAAGCCGCTTCATATTTCGGGGAACTCATTTCATATTAAAATAATTCTATTTTTTAAAACTAAAAATACTATCTGTTATTACGTCAGAATCATCTTAAGACTATTACAAAAATATAAATAACAAATTAAAAACTTTTAATAGTGATGCTAAGGTGGCATTTATTTATCAAAACGACAAGGGAACATCGTTAAATATGCAAAGTGATTTATTAACTTTAATATTGTACAATTTTATCGATAATTTTTATTTGATTCAATTTTCACAAATAACGAACGCAATTATCAACATAATACCTTTCTTACATTTACATGTTATATACCAAAATAATTAAAATTATTCAACACAAAATAAATGATCTTATTGATTTTTTTTTAAATGTATACAATTGAATCAAAATTAAAATTATATGTATAATTATATACTAAAACAAAATTTATATATCATATTACACAATTGATATAAAATTGAAAATTATATGTATTTTTTATTCAATGGACAAGTGTTGATATATAAATAGCAATCTAAACAAAATCCGTTAAAAATAAAATGCTATATCTTTTTATTAATTATTATAGAGAGAAAATAAAAAGAAAAACTATATTTAAAAATAAAAATATTATAGGTTAATTGCATCGCACGTCCCCAAACTATAATCCTCACTTTTATTAGTTCTCAAACTAGAATTTTCATTCTAAATTATTCTCAAACTTTTGAACATTTTAATTTTATCTATAAAGTATGATATTTATAGACATTGTTTTGACTCAGGCAAGACCAGATTAAGCCAAATCCTAAACCTAGCTCCACCATGCCCACATAAAAAACCCAAACATCACCGGGAAAGAAACTCTAGCCTTTAGTTGTTGTCACAACAGAGTTGTGCAAGATATCAATCCCACATGAATTAAATGGAAATTAGTGCTTCTCTATGTTAATGTGCAAATAAACTAAAATAAAGATATAAGTGTGATTTAGGCGTGTGGTTCATAATACCAAATAAAACGAAATAGAGAGATGTGCAAGTGAATGATAATAATGAAAGCGTAGTGTAACGGTGTATACTTAACCTATCTTCAAGTGTTGGTCTCTAATCAATACAATCAGCCCATGGGATTCTAAATGTGACAACATTTAACTGTGACACCTTAATAAGAAGGGGAAGCTCTTATCGGATGTCCTCATAGTAAACCTTAGGTATCTCTACTCTCAAGGTTTAACCTACATAGAGCAAGGTAGTGATTTGGATACACTCTCGAGCTCATCGATGGTCTCTCGACTTAATCACTATGTAACATCCAACACCCGGACTGGAAGGATTAGACCCGAGTGATGAAAGTCGCATTGATTTGCAAAGGTATCAAGATCCATCGTTCCCGACCATGGATGAAGGTTAAGAGTCGTTCCGCGAGGACCTAAAATCTTTGTTCGACAGATATTTCGTGAATCAAACCCTCCTGGTTACAATCCACCATGTGATTTATCCTATTACTCAGAGCTACATTAAGTTTTCTCACCTTAAGGGTCTGTGGAAAAGATTATTCTGTTTTCAGAATTCGCTTAGCGTTTAATTTCTGATCTAATATCAAAGTTATGGTGCTATCGCGGGCAGAAGTTCTATTTATGGTTGTAATATATATGATGGATGTTGTCAACTTGACATTCAGCTTTGGAATGCCACAAGGATAACTGATTTTGTTAATTTAAAACTTGAAAATCGGTTGAAAGGCTCGAGTGACCTGAAGGTGTTTGATAAGATGGTTGTAAGAAAAAATGAAGCCCAAGATGTTGATAATGATATTGTAGTAATGAACGGTATCGGTGATGAATATGGTATTGGTAAAGAGAACTCAACAAGCAAGGAGATGGAATTTGGAACATTGTCAAATATCAGTTTGGGGGTTGGGGCATAGACGACTATGCTGCAGGATGTGTACGAGGTTGCCGATGTTGTGAGAGACACAATGGGGTCAATGAATATAATTATCGAGAATAGTCAAGACTAACCTAAAGTCACAAATGATGGCATTACTGTTGCTAAAATGAAAGTGCAGGGGAAGCAACAACACATGCTTTAAGACAAGATGGTTTTTACATATTTGAGGAGTTGGTAAATTTAACGAGAGGTACAAGGGAGAGGGACATGAGACGGGGGAATATGTGCTGGAGGATTTGGAATCGAAAGAAGAAGCTCCTAAAAGGGGAGGAAGCCCAACGAAATGTTGTCGCCGATGTCTTTTGTTTCTTGCAGCTTGCAAGACGTGAGCTACAAGAAGCACTTTATGTCCAACTATTGATAGAGCAAACTCCCACGAAGAGACTGAAAGCCTTAGATTATCTGAAAAAGCATAATGGTTTTGTGATTGTATTTGGTTGTAATTTAATAATTTTGAGCACTATTTTCATCAAATTTTACTCAGACATGGATCGTATTAGCCCTACAAGTTTTCTATAGTTAAAGGATATGAAAGACAATCCAAATTGCAACTCTTTGATCTGTGAATGCATTAAAAATCGAAATCTCATAGAGGCATTTTTGGTTATGAGAAATATGAGTCCCAATGTTGTTACACTTACTAGTGTTTTTGGAACTTGCTCTGGAAAATCAGATTTATATGCAAAGTGCAAAGAGATTTTGTATTCAATAGTACTGTTTGATGGAATTGAAACTCTTGAGTTGTTCAGATGAATGGAACTGGAGTACCCCTTTCCTTTTATTGTTACTCACCACCTTTAGATGTTTCGGTTGCATTTCCCAGGTAACTTCAACATCTACCGTTCCTCTTTCTGTTTCTAATTATTATCAATTTGATGATCTATTGAGGTCAGAAGAACAAACTCTCTATAAGATGGAAAAAGAGGTATCTCTTATAATGGAAGAGTATTGGGAGAAGGCATGGTTTCCATTCCATATTATTCCCGAACTTGGTGCTCTTCGTATCGTTGGTGGTACTAATCAAGGGATCTTCCAAAAGTAAGAGTCCCACTAAGACAACGAAGCTCTGTTATAGAGGAATCTGCCACTTAGAACCGTTCCTTTATTGAGCGAGCTTACAAATATTGTTTAGGTAAAGTGGTTGAAATTGTGGTTCTTCTACCGAGGATGCGAGTACTTTACCAGCTACAACAACACTTTTTTTTTTTTTTTTAACTTTGATCAAGGACAAGGATATTTTGGAAGCAACGAGTATTGTAATGAACCAAAGTAAGAGTGAGAAAGAGTTGGTTTTTAAATGTTCGTTAATTCTGTTTTAGTTTGAGTTTATGACTAGTTCTTGTTATTACAAAAAGTTAGACACATATCACAAGTTATTTCTTGTATTAGTTATTTTTTTTATGAATTTTTTCTCTAACTTTTGTCTCTCATCTCCAAAAGCAAATATCAGAAAGGTGAAATATAGTCGGAGTCTTTGGTGTGTATTTTAGAGACGATGAGAGAATATATATAAATATGGATTAGTAAAGGGAATACATTGGTAGAACATTAAAATATAGAGCATTAAAATTTTAAAATTAAAGTCAAATTAAAATAAAGTGTAAAACTTGTTAACTAAATTTGTTATCATATTAATTTTATTAGTTTTCACATTATTTTCTATAATTGGATGATTCAGTAAAAATATCTTATAATTGGAAGACTATTTAAGTGTTTTCCCAAAAATAAATAAGAAATAAAAACCTTCAAATATCAAAATCTTTCAATTCCTCTCCATGTCTCTGTTTGTTTCTCTCTCTCTCTCTCTCCAACACAAATTTTAAAAGGAAAAAATTATAACACACCCCAGAAAGAGAGAGAGGGGAGAGATTTTTCTTTTTATTTGCAATAGAAAAGAGAATTTTGAGTGGATAGGCAGGTAATTTTCTTCATTTATAGTATAACTTTTATTATATCTTCTTTCTTCTCTCATATTGAAAATGAATTCAATGATCCCATATATCTTTCGATTCTTTGATTTCTTCCGCAAATGTCCATCTACCCATTTCAGAATTAAGGCTTATTTTTTTCTGGGTTGTCCTTTAATTTTTGAGGTGTTATGACATAAACATTGCCTTTTGATCCTACTTTGCTGATTTTTTTTTTCTTCTAAATACATGGAATCGTTGAATTTTCTTGTCCTACATAAATGAAGGTGTTCTTTCATCACATAATGAGAATAACGAAATGCAATCCGCATTTTAAAACTCATGATCAAGGATTTAAATAATGGTTTGCAAGTGTAATAGCAGCTCTTATATAGTGGTATCGGCACCGAAACCGCAATACTCACAATCGTTATGTATGTAATAGTATTCATATACCCATAGTGACCGCAATAACATTTATTATGTCCGTAACCGAAAATACGGTGACAACAACAATTTAAATCCATGCTCCTTATCATTTTTTTTGTGTAGAAAATTTGTTGAATCTTTATAGAATGATAGGAGGAGCTTCCTTTCCTGCAATGTTGCATGTCATATACTTTTGAAGCATGTTTTCTAGCAAATTTTACAATGTGTAGGATTTGTGTGTTTGGAAATATTCAGTGACGTGATCCTCCTCCTCCTTTAGCTACATCGTTTGAGTGGAAGTACAAGGAAAGGATTTGTGTTTGAAGAAAGAGCAAGGATGCGTCGGTGGCTGTGTTGTACCGGTCAGAGAAGTGACAAGTATCGATCACATGAAACTGAGCATCGGAAGAGCCCCGTGCATCCACCAGACGGTATGTTGGTTTAATGTAAACTTTGATTCCCAATTTCTGATTGTCTGTTTTGGCTCTGTTTAATTGTTGAATTTCTTATAAACTTGGATGATATTCTTAGAATTCTACATTTTTTCAGGGCAGGGAGATGAGTCAAAGGAGGTGGCTCATGCCAAACGCGAAGTGCGTAAATCAGTACCACCTATTGAAGTTCCCGAACTATCAGTGCAAGAAGTGAAAGAAAAGACCGACAATTTTGGATCATCGGCATTGATCGGTGAGGGTTCCTATGGAAGAGTTTTTTATGCAAACTTGGACAATGGAAAAGCTGTGGCTGTGAAAAAGCTTGACATCTCCTCCGACCCCGACTCAGATGTGGAGCTTTTGACCCAGGTTTTTTCTCAGATGTTGTTATTGTTATAAATGCTTTTTTCTGAGTTTTTTACGCAAACTTTGAATTGTACAAATTTAATGTGTTTAGGTTTCCGTGGTTTCAAGATTGAAGCATGAGAATTTGGTAGAGTTGCAAGGTTACTATGTTAAAGGAAATCTTCGCTTGCTCGCATATGAGTTTGCAACTATGGGGTCACTGCATGACATATTGCACGGTTTGTGAGGCCATCACGTGATGCATTACTTCCTGATTTTGTTATACTACTACTAGTACTAGTAGGCTCCGTTAGGTTGACTTTTATTTCTGGGAATTATAGGGAGGAAAGGGGTTCAGGGGGCACAAGCAGGTCCAGTTCTTGACTGGACGCAGCGGGTTAGAATCGCGATCGATGCCGCAAGAGGCTTGGAATACTTGCATGAGACGGTTCAACCCTTTGTTATACACCGAGATGTTAGATCTAGCAATGTTCTTCTCTTTCAAGACTTGAAAGCAAAGATTGCAGATTTTAACCTCTCAAACCAGTCTCCTGACATGGCTGCTCGTCTTCATTCTACTCGTGTTTTGGGGACCTTTGGTTATCATGCACCAGAGTATGCTTTCTAAGCTCCTTTCATTATGTATATTTATTTACAATGTCAGATGATTTATGGCTCTAACTTTTTACCAGATATGCAATGACTGGAAAGTTGACACAGAAGAGTGATGTGTACAGTTTTGGAGTTGTCCTTCTAGAGCTTCTGACCGGGAGGAAACCTGTCGACCACACAATGCCTCGCGGACAGCAAAGTCTCGTTACATGGGTTAGTTTATTGCTTTCTCTTCTTTCGGTCTATCGTCTCCCTTTTCCTTACCTAGTTTGATGTTGCATTTATGTTTCGTTTACTCGAACTTGAATGTGAGTGTCAAACATAAGTATCATATACGAAAGTAGTTCGAGAGAAATAAATCATTTCAATTCCCTTTATATTTGATTAAGTCTTCAACATTTCTTTTATCTCCATGTAGGCTACTCCAAGACTAAGTGAGGACAAAGTTACACAATGCGTAGATCCAAAACTGAAGGGAGAATATCCTCGTAAAGGTGTTGCCAAGGTATTTTCATCTTTTAGTGCACAAGTTTAATTGATACAACTCTCAGGCATGTAGAGGCAAATCCAACTAGCACTTAACGGATTCCGTTGCATTTTTTTGGTGGATGCAGCTGGCAGCTGTTGCGGCATTGTGTGTACAGTACGAATCAGAGTTCCGTCCAAACATGAGCATCGTCGTTAAGGCTCTCCAACCTCTGGCAAAGGGACCGGCGCCGGCATCAAGCACATAAAAACAGATAAACCTGGTTCTTCACCAATGATCGAAATTTCTACAACTTATGCACAGTTCTAAGTACAACAAATTTCATCAGATCACAAAATATCTAACATATTATACTGTTTCTTTCTGATTTGTTGTTCATATACAACATCGATGTATACAACTGTTAATTTAATGTCACTGATATATGACTTCTCCGGGTTCCTATGTCTTTTTGAGTTGTCAAATAATTTAACGATTAAGAGGCTTCGCCATGAACAATACTTGTTAACTCCGATGGTGGCTCATGAAAGATGGTAGCTCCTAACGGTTGACCACGAGACAACTTTGCCATGAAATCGGCAATGTGATTCTGGTTCCTATGAATGTGAGAGATGCACACTAGCCAATCCTCTTGAAGCAAAGCATGAATTTATGCAACCAAAGCATTACCTATTAACGAATTTGAGGCTCGACGAATAACTCTTACAGCTTTAACATTATCCAATTCAAATTCCAAATTCTTATACGACAAATGCTTAGCATGGAGGAGGACCTGATGGAGTGCCCAAAGCTTCGCTAATAGTACCGAACATGAACCTATACCCTGAGAAAAACCGAAGATCCAATTCCCTTGGTCAGCTCCTAATGCATCACGTGGGCGTGGAATTGCAGCAAGCTTGTGTAGGGTCTCTTCCAGAAGAATAGCATGTAATTGGGCCCAGTCCCATTAACTCGATGCAATGACCATCAAGTAAACTAGAGCTGGGGATGGATGTATTGAATCTAAAAACTTTCCAGCTAAAGGGCCATCCGTATCAACCCAAGTGTCGACAAAAATAGTGCAAGTGCATGATACGTCGAATCAAAGAATCGGGGATGCCCACAACCACAAGAGTGTCTTCGATGAAATCCCACTCCATCCTATTAGTGTCTATGTTTCAACACTTAAAATAGTGCAAGTATACATTGTCGAAACAAGTAATAAATTGGAAACACACGAAGTGTGTGTCTGGTCGTCGAATCCCACAAGAAAAGTGCACCGTTTAGTAGATGCTATTGGTTGTAACAGTTCAATAAGTTCGATTGGTTCAAGAAAGTAAGTGAGAAATTAAAGAGATACTTAGATAACTAAAAGAGGGGAACTTGGTACATCTAGAAGCAACCAACAGTTCTGATCTAAAAGATAAATAATCTAATACAGGTATAGTCGTACTCATGTTTGCCATGTTAAGGTACCGGCATAGTTGATGGGAGATGCCCTTTCGAGGCCACAAATAGACATACTTTGACTATCCCCAACGTGTCACTTGACATAGTCTGTCGGCACATCCATCCATTCAAGTGTCGGTCCAACCATTCCTCACTAGTTTCCAAATGTCACTTCACTTAGCAAGGCGGTAACTTTCGTTACTCATGGTGCCTAAATCATTTATCATCCGATTAAGGCATGCTAAATGTAACTCTATATTTCTATAGCGGTTTGAGTGGGGTGCAAGCCAATAACAAAGAACAATAAACAAAGGGTGACTGCATTAAATAAAGTATTAAGTTCTACAAGGCATAAAGTATAAAATAAGTTCAAAAAATACCATATTTTAAGATCACGCCGGACCAATAGCAAAAAAAAGTCCCTATCAGGATCTTAAACTTTATTCCACTCGGACGCTCGAGCCTTACGCCGACCACTGTTGCAACTGTCAATCCAGGAAACTTTTCGGTCGTCTTGTTACTTTCTTCTACACCTCCAAGATCCTTAAGCTTCGAAGGCCATGACCATTTTTAGGAAGAAGAAGGATTTTACTAGGAAAGTGAGCTCTCAAAACTCTTACCAAACTGACCTCTATTCTTGTAAATGGTCTTCTCTTTATATATGCGGAAGAGTGAGAAATTGAAGCCAATAATATATCAACACTTGTTGATCTACCTTGTGGTCCTGTACCGACAAGGGCGTTTGTCTTGATGCAACTGCCATCTACAAATCCATAAATTATTTGGTGGCTTGGCTGGGCGATTTGTCTTGATGTAGAGGGCAGTTTGTGGCCTCTAGCGCACAATGGTCTCGGCACCTCAAAGCACCGCATGCTCTTTGTTGCGTGATTTAAGTGTTACGCAAACAGTGCAAGTATATACGGTGCAAGAAACTCTACTTTTAACCTCTCGTACTAAAAATAAAATAAAATTGATGGTGATGGAATGTGATATTAAGCAACTAAAACTAAACTAGAATTGAATGAAATCTAAATGAATTTTCATAACAAGAGAAGAAACCAAGTTTAATTGAGGAGGTCGGGTTATTGAGTATTATAATATTGTTGATAACTAAATTATTGTGGTAATTAATTGTATTTTCAATATTCGACAGAATTTTCATCAATGCCTTTTAGTTATCTCTAGCAAAAGAACTGATGAACAACATGCCTATAAAAGGAATTGCAAAGTGGTAGGGCATCACGTTTGGAGTTTTGTGCGGGGAATATTTGCAGGTAATCCTCTACTAGAAGGAATCAATCAAACACTTCTAGTACTTATTCCTAAAGTACAATCGTCTTAGACCATTCTTACGTGGGTGGGTTATGCAAAATCAAACCAGTTTTGTACCTGGTCGTAATATAACTGACAATATCATTTTAGCTTAGGAAGTAATCCATTCGATGTGTCGCAAGTTTAGTCGTAAGGGTTGTATGGCAGTAAAGATGGACTTTGACTTAGGGAAGGCGTATGATAGGTGATAACTCTCAGATATTCACATATCTATGCACCTCCTTACTTATATTTTTGCTTTGTTCGTTTATATTTTCTACCTTGTAGATAAAATTTCATGCATTTTGTCTTACTTTAGGATTTCTACCTTAGGATGGCGATACATTGTATATATGTGTTGATACAGAGCTGGATAACATTTTTGCTGTTAAGACGTAGATGAGCCTAAGAGCTTAGAAAAATAAAGGAGATGAATTGATATTTTGGGATAAGGGACAGCTGTAGGCACATGAGACTGTCGGGCCACTAATACAGTCTACCAGCTATACAAGAGTGATAAGTATGAAAAATTAGTGTTTTTTTATACCTCTTTACTTCGATTATTGTTTAGACTTAAACTTATTTTAGTTGTATATTTATATATTTTTGCACAAATTCGTAGTTTTTCGTTTGGTGAGCCTTACTTAGTGTTTTTTTTCTCTATTTTTGTGAGAAATGCATCTGTTTTTGTTCTATTTTTGCAGGATAATTGCTAAACCACTTGTCAGGAGTTGCCACGGCAAGTCGGGATAATGTCAACCCATTCAAACTTTATCCCAACTGATTTGGTTACACTTAGATTTGAATTGGGAAGTTGCTGTAGATAAGGATAAGGGGATAAATCATACAAATTCGAAATTCAAATTGAGCTCTCCCCCTCCTATAAAGAGTGAACACGAGATCAGATCAACTCGAGAAAATCGACCAAATAAGAAATCGACCACGAAGCAAGGAGGAGAAGGAGGAGATCCGATCCTATCACTCCATTTTATCATTTCTTCTTTCTAATTAATTCAATATTAGGGTTTGATATTATGTTGATTCTTCTAAACTCATCCATGAACTAATTAAATTAGCTTAGGTTATTAATGCTTGTGAACGAATGATTATCTGTGGTTTTTAATCTATTTTGATGTTTATCCAATTTTACTATTTTTAATTACGATTCAAGTAGTTTAGGGATAAATGCTTCATGTGAATTTCTTTAATTAGGCTCATGAGAGCTAGGTTCACGAAACTAAATTGGTCACAGGTTTCATTCAACAAGTGTTAGTGGAGGCTAATTAGCCTTAGGGATAAAGAGAGAATTTCAGCGACTATAAAAGGAGTTCACCAAATCGATGAAGATCACAACACATATGTATATATTTACTATATATTTTTGTGTTTGTTTAGTATATAGTGTTGAGTTGATCAATCAATGGATAATGGCCAAGAGGGGATGAATTGACAATTTAAGAATGGTGTAAGCAAATTACAAAAAGAAAGAAACATTTGTAAGATGATTTATAGTGGTTCAACCTTCTAAACAAGTCTACTTCCACTACCTTAGATATCACACTAGGGATTTCACAAATCCACTAATTTGTCTTTCCTTTTAGGCCGAAGGAGATAACCTCACAAATCACCTAGACTTGTACCCTAAAGTCTAGTGACCCCTTTCCTAAAATTTGAGTGCAAATAAGCAAATTTTGAGAATCCTCCAAAGGAGATTGTTTGCACAATTTTCAGCTCACTAAAACTCAAACACTTGATGAAGATAAAATTTATAATAGGCTCACTCAAGTGTGTACAAGATATTACAATGGAAAGCTCTCAAAAACTTTAAATTTTTGCTTGAATGCTTTGGAATAGTTGTCTTGTTATTGAAGTAACTTTGAAGACTTATTTTTATATTCCCTCATTGATTTCTAACCGTTTGGGTTGTTGGAGAATTGAATATAGCCGTTGAGCTGTAATTTTCGCATTAAATGTTGTTTGGCAACTGTGTGTATCGATACACGAGTGCTTATATCGGTACCTGCCTAAAGAAGAAATAGTCGTTAGTATTACAGGGTGTACTGGTACTCGAGGCTGTGTATTAGTACGGAGTAAGGGGTACCGGTACGCTAAGGGTCGTATTGATACTGAAATTGCTCGCTGGAATTTTAATGGAGCTTTGGGTATGGGTACGCTCGAGGCCGTACGAATACTCAAAATAAAAAATCTCTGAGTATAAAGCATATGTATCGGTACAGGGTTCATTGTACAGGTACTCAATGTGTTTGAGAAACATTTAAGCTCCTAGGTGTATCTGTACAGGGTTCACCATACCCGTACTGGCAAGTCATTCGTAAGAAAAATATTAAAAGCTTGTACCGGTACACTAGGGACCGTGCCGATACTCGTTTACCATTTTGGATTCTAGAAATGAAAAATTATATCGGTACACTAAGGGCCGTATCAGTACTCACCGACCAAAATGATCTTTTAGAGCACCAAAACACTTAGAAAAATTAACTTATGCAAAATATTTTCTTCAAAGTTAATTAATTTTATTCGAATGCTTGTCTCTTATGAGTAATTTTAAAAATCTTAAAATTTTATTTATTTACATAAAAATTCTTGTTATATCAAAATCAAAACATAGGTTTAATATATAGTTTTACGCATGGTTTATATATTTTTATTCATTTATTATCATTATTCATTTATTATCATATTATGTATATAATATATAACTATATGATATATCTTTTATTACATATTTGCCTCATTATATTTTTGTTCAGTAAATATATTATTTTATCTATTATTTATGTCATGCATGTTTATTTTTGGTTCATCACTTCATTTATTACTAGGGGTTTAAACTTTGGTTTTAACCGAATTAACCGACTGAACTAAAGTTTTTTTGGTTAATCGGTCGGTTAATTTTAGGTTCGGTCAATAAATGGTTAATGATTTTTTCTTCGCTTATTGGTTAATTCGTTCGAAATCGGTTAATTAACCAAATTTTTTACATATTATATATTTTACATATTACATATATTTATTGTTGGTCATCGAACTTTTAAAAATTATAAAATGATCATTAAAGTTTTTGATATGTTATAAAATAGTCATTAAACTTTATCAAATTAGCACAAAATGATCATTAAATTTATTGAATTATTAAAAAATGATCATTAAACTTTTAAATATTTATCAATAATTTATAGTGTGCAATGAATCAATGACCATTTTGTAATAGTTCGAAAAGTTTAATGGTTGTTTTATAACTTTTGAAAATTCAGTGACTAAAAAGATTATTTTAACATAGTTTAGTGACCATTTGTGTAATTTACACAAAATTTTATAACAAATTTTGGTTAATTCGAAATCCGATCGAATTAACCGAACTTTTTTCGGTTCAGTTAAAAAATTTTGAAAAAAATTCGGTTAGTGAATTTTTGGTAGTTTGGTTAGGTCGGTTAACCAAACCGACCGATTGAACACTCCTACTTATTATATTTGATTGTATTGTTTGCATGATATAATATAAATTGATAATTCGATGCTCAATTATTAGAGGGTAAACTCGACTAGTATCAAAAGTATTGATGGTAGTCTTTTTTTATTCCTCGAGTAATGGGGCCTTTAAAATGCTCTCACATTTATAAACGAATATTAAATTAAAATTTCACTTGAACTCACAAGTTTCAATGTTAACACAATCGGTAATCGGCTAGATACCAATTTGGGCAAGGTGGAGGTGCGAAACTTTTCCCACACGTAACCGACTCTCGAGCCCTAATTTTCTCTAGTTATCTTTTGGTGTTTGGTCTAGCTAACACAAGTAACTGGTGGTGACTCCCTTTTTCCTCTTTCTAAAATTCAAAATCGGATTTTCAAACAAACCAAAACTTTTTGTTATTACACCCTTCTTTTTTTGTCGTTCGTTCCCTTTAACGACCTGAACGAAAGACGAACATTGATTGAATTATAATATAAAGATGACGGCGACTATAGTTGATAATGGAAAAATAACAGAAGAAAAAGGAGAAGATATGGGGAAGAAGATGAACAAAGCGGTTCTTTTATCCTTTTTATTTTTTTTACTTCATAAAATAAAAAGGTCAAAATTTAGATGCCCTCGTTTTTTTTACCTTTTTTGACTAAAAGTTACATGTGGCAACATAAGAACGTAACATATGTCTTGTCACATCACAAGTTAACAAAATTAAGGTAGGAGCATTTTGAATGATGGAAGAAAACTACAAAAGGTACATTGAATGTTTATAAACTTTAGAGACCACACTAACAAATTTAAAAATACGAGGGCATTTGTTCCATTACCCCTTTTATTTTTCTAACTTCCTTAATTTAACGCTCTTGTCTCGTGTTATATATATATATATATGACTTTTACTTTATTCAGTTTTTTATTTAATTTATTTATTGTGATAAGACTGTAAAATTTATTGGAATTATAAAATATCTTTATAAGTAATTTGTATATTGTTAGAATATCATTAATGACTTTATTTATATAGTAATATTGAGAAAAACATTCTCAAACAAGTTTTAAATCATGTCAAAAACCTATCATATCTATATATTTAAAATTTAAAAGTTAAATAAGTTGAACATTTGTCATTATTTTAACTATGAGGAAGATCCTATTTTGACCACTTATCTTTTAATTTTCTCAATCAAACCACTAAACTATTTAAATGATATCAATCAAGCAATTAACGGTTAAAAGTTAACGGAAATTCTAAATGTGATTACAATGTAGTATCTGTTAATATATATTCTTAACCGTTTGACAATGCACACACCTTACAGACAAAGCGTTTGAACCCAAAATTCCTAGGATGAACATCTACTGTTCCACTTGAACCACATGTTGAGTTCGACATGGCTCATTTTTAATTGGGATAACAACAATTTTAGAATTATACATCAACAACTAGCATTTTCTTTGACATCAAGAATTGTAAAATATAATTATTATTGACTTTATTCATCTATTGGCACAAAAGAGTATTGTTATTTTTTTAGAATTCTTTGACATCAATTGTAAAATATGATTAAGAATCACGTGTGCATGACCGTATTTTGTTTCTCTAATGCTTGGACTTGTATGTGATTGTCAAATATATTTGACACGGACACAGTCAATTTTTTCTAAGCTTTTACTCGCATTTGGAGAATCATGTCGGCATTCTCATGTCGGCATTCTCATGTCTGGATATCCGTCTAACATGGATGATGTTTGATATGAGCACTTCAAAGAAAATGAAGAGACGGAGAAATATAAAGCATTTATGTGAAGAAGACACTCAGATGAGTAAGGCATACATCAAATCCAACTATATAAACCACCTGCAGCAAAGAGCTGGGCAGTAAAAGGATAAAGGATCTGCCAGATTGTTTCCTCATGGTCTTCCATTTAACCAATTCATTAAAGTAACACTTTGTTTATCAAAAAGTAATGTTACACAAACTTTATGAATCAATAGTACCAATATTTAGATTCAAGAAAATATTGGTCAGGTTTGCATTCTTAAGAAGAATAAGACAAGTTTTAATTGAGACATATGAGACAACAAACATGACTTCCCTTACCTGAGTTTTTGTATCCAACGTAATTCTTGTTCAAACTCGCATCTGTAAAATGGACAACAGATGAAACATAGGAGACTACACCTGGTATAGTAAAAGTACAGCTACGAATATCACTTACCGAATGCACTAAATTCTTGATTCAGAAAGAGGAAGTGACCGCACAATGGCAGGAAAAGAAGGGAAGGTCAAGTTAGCACCTTTCAGGGATGCAAGGTTGGTAGAGATGTGAAGCCATTTTGTTCACATTAGAAAACCCACAGAAAACATCAAGAACCAATATTGGGTCGGTCGAACAAAGCCACAAGCCTTAAATAATAGAAACCATTACAGCAGAAGAATCTACAGAGGGAAAAGATGAGAAAGGAGCCATTTATCTATAACAACCTAGCTCTTCCATTTCCTTCATAATTGTAAGTTTAATCTCTTCTGAATCCTTATGAGATTGATCTCCTGAGAGAAACAAAATTAACTTTGTCTTCAACTATCAACCAACTACATCCAGGGCTCTTCTGTGTATCCTTTTTGATTTCTTATCCATTCTTACTTCGTCTCCCTCTTTCTTCTTTCCCAGGATGGTATATAAATTGGACAAAACAACATAAGGAGTTGCACTATCAGGCTCCAATTTAATAAGCTGCTGAGCTGCAAGCTTTGCAAGATCAACACGGAGATGAGTCATGCTTGCACCCAAGAGAGCTCCCCAAACTCCGCTATGGGGATCAAATGGCATTGAATAGATTAAATCAATTGCTTTGTCAAACAACCCAGCTTGGCCGAGTAGATCAACCATGCAAGAATAGCAGTCAGGCCCTGGTTCTATGTTATACTAAGATTTCATGGATTTGAAGAGTTCCCATCCTACTTTTATGAGTCCAACCTGGGTGCATGCAGACAAAACAGCAAGAAAGGTTTTAGGATTTGGCTCCTGGCCTTCACTCTGTATTTTCCCAAACAATTTAAGTGCTTCTTCACCGAATCCATTTTGAGCAAAGCCGACAATCATTGTATTAAAAGAAACAACATTAGGTTCTTTAATACTCATAAAGACTTGACAGGCATCGACTACATTTCCACATTTTGAATACATTGAGACAAGTGAATTTTGAATTGACAAATCAAGTTCAAAGCACATCTTGATTGCTTGTGCATGGATCTGCTGCCCATTGCTCAGTATGGTTGAATTGGCTGAAGCACTCAACAAACTGCTCAAAGTAAGAGAATTTGGCTTTACTGATTTCTGAAGCATATCAATGAACCAGCTAAAAGCCTCCTCATACATCTCATTGCTGACAAACCCTGAGATTACTACAGTCCAAGCAACATCGTCTTTCTCAGGCATCATTCTAAACAACTCAATAGCTTTATCAGTTTGTCCTTCACCAGAAAAACCCCATAATCATGGTGGTCCAAGAAACTACATCCTTACTAGGCATCTTTTCAAAAAGTTCATAAACTTTCTCTGTCTCATTCTCTTGTACATAACCCATGATCAAAGAATTCCAAGAAACCAAATCTTTCCTTGTCATCATGTCAAATTCCAAATTAGCAGCACCAATACAACCAAATCTACAGTACATAGTAATAATGGAATTTCCTAGAAAAACACAAAATGTGAATCCCGACTTTAATACCAATCGATGCATTTGAATTCCTTCTCTATATCTATCAAAATGTTCACAAGCTTCAAATATAATAATCAAAGTAGTAGAATTAACCAAAACTCCTTTTTTTCTTTTCTCATCATTGAAAACAAACCAAAACCATCAATTAAATATCCCATTTTTAGGTACCCATTAATCATTGCTGTCCAAGTGACTACATTGCTCCCACTTTTGCAATACCCATCAACCATTAGGCTTAAAGAAACAACATCTCTCCGAACCATACCTTAGAAAATGCCAACTGCCATATCCAATCTCCCAACTTTCAAATACCCATTTATCAATACATTTGAACAAACCGGTTCCCGCCATTTCCCAGGAGTAGTTTCATAAATTTCCAAGGCCTTATCAAACCTTCCTTTACTAACAAACCCGTGATCATGGTGGCGTAACTCACTGCATCCCGTTCGGACATGCTGCAGAAAAGCTCGTAAGCTTCATCTACCATACAATTATTCTTATTATAAGCCGTGATCATCGCATTATATGAAGGAGTTGTTCTTGCCGGCATTTTGGCGAACACTTCACGAGCTTTCGAAATGTTCCTATTTTCCGCATAAGCAGTCAACATGGCAGTCCAAGATACGGTGCTTTTGAACGGCATACGGTTGAAGATTGATTCGGCTTCTTTGATATTCCCATTTCTTCCATGTTTAGTGATCTGGTTATTGCAGTAAACGATGAATTTGGAATATTGCTTCGCTCTGATAGCCTCTTATAGTTCCTTCGTTTGTGTCGTTTTGACCTCGATGACTTTGGTCCGAGCCATGACATGCCTATGCGAGGAGGAGGAGCTCCTCTCGGTGTGTCGAGTTGTGATGGTAAGAATGGTGGGATGTAGTTGTTCCCCTTTTTCTCCTTACTCGCCTCCCTATGTTTTGTTTTTTTTTTCTTTTCAGGCATGGTGTTTGCTGATGTTGATGTTCATTGTTGTGGCTTTGTTTTGTTCCTTTCCCTGATGCTTGCTGATCGGTGGTGGGTTCTCTGGTTTAGTCTCCATGGTGACTTTCTTCTCGGCATTGATCGGTTTTACTATCGGCATATTCGTCGCGAACGGAAGGCGATTTGATTTAAATGCTCTAAGGGTCTCTCTTTTGCTGTTCACGTGAGTTCAACCCTTTAGATCTTTCGTCAGTTTCTCGTTTCAGTCGGTCCAGACGTTCAGCACCTCTTTCCCGGGGGCTCTGTTGTCCAGTTGTATGTTGGGCCTTTATGACCTATTTTCTTTTGAGTTTTGTGATACCCATGTGCTTGGGTCTTTCGTTTGTCCATCATATGTTGTTTAATGAATTTCATCTTAGTAATAAAAACGCCAGCTGACGTAGCACTCCAAAATGTTATGTCAGTATGGTACAATTTAAAATGGATAAATCAAGGATTTCAAAAAAATGACAACAAACTTTTTAAATTTTACACTTTTGACCCTCAAATTACCGGAACTTTGTAATCTGGTCTTGATTTTGCTAGAATTTACAATTTTATC
This sequence comes from Hibiscus mutabilis, assembly GCA_019671005.1. Lineage (NCBI taxonomy): Eukaryota > Viridiplantae > Streptophyta > Magnoliopsida > Malvales > Malvaceae > Hibiscus > Hibiscus mutabilis. Next base: position 5,107,599 of record CM033713.1, on the reverse strand, counting down.
CTCTCACTTCCAAGATTTTCAGAAAAGTATCCATAAACTTCATAAACTTACAATTTAGTCTTCAATTTCCAAAAGTTCTCAATTAAGCCCATAAATTCCATTTTATGTCTAATAAGCATTGGGCTAAGCACGAGATTTTTATGTTTTGATAATAAAATAGTATATCTGGTTATATTGTGACAAGAAAAATAAAGAAAATAAACAAGAATTTGGTGAGGATTAAGTGGATAATTTGTTGGTGAAAACATGTAAAGATTGTGTGTGATTGTTGGATTTTGTTGCCTCAGAATACCTATTGAATTTGTGTTTTTATTGTTATGGCTAGGGGTGTGTAAAATTGGGTTCAATTAATCCTTCAAAAAATATTTTGGTTAATTGATAAATTTGAATTATATTATACCAATTAAAACAGATAATAGATTGATCAATTATCCATAATATTTTATTCGGTAGCTATTATTTTTACATTTCTTATTAAAATATTAAATATGATAGAATGGTAGATTCAATAATTGTTCGATTGTGATAAATATATAAAAACAACTAGAAAGTCAAAATTTGAGAGTTCACACTTAGTAATCCTACCCAGAGCTAAAACGTCTTTTAAAAATAAGAATGATATCAAAATTAATAGACTCTAAGATATTTTAATTAGGGGTGTTCAAAAATACCCGACCCGAGTGACCCGGTCCATTGGCCCGTTGACTTGAACCGGGCATTTCTCTGAAAAAATTGCCCGGTCATGCCGGATACTCGACCCTAAATTATTCCCGGGTAATTGAGCCAGATCAGGGCCGGAAATTTTTTGTGACCAAGTACCCGACCCGACACTTTTAAATATTTGTATTTTATTTTTTTAAAACTTTTTAACACCCCTATCTGTTATTGTTGTGCATTTAAAATATTCCTCTTTTACTTAATATATATATATATATCAATTAAAATAATAATAGCTAATATGATTAATAATTTTTTTGAATTGAAAAGTACCTAAATTAATAGACTAAGAGCAACCATACGATTATATATATACACACACACCAGGTTTTCGCTTCTTACACGGTTCATCTTCGAAATCATTCGACCATGTTTCCTAGGGAAAATTAAAACTTTGAATATGAATTTTTTGACTCTTTTTAAAAAATGAAAATTCAAACGTACGTATACAAAAACAATGGTAATAAAACATTTTGCTCCCAGCAAACTTGATCTTTGAGTAAAATGGTTTTAACGTTAATTAAAACTTTTGAATTAAAAAAGTCTAAAATAGTGAACCGGGTACCCGGTACCCAATTTTACAGGTACTCGGTAATTACGGGCCGAGATACGGGCCGATAAATATATTACTCGGAGAACCAGGTACCCGGATTTGAACACCCATAATTTTAATGCATAAAACTTATAAATATTGTATATAATTGATTATAGCGGTTAATCGATTTTGCTTAAAATTGTGAACCGTAACCGAATCGAAATAATTTATTTAAAAATAAGTACCAAAATTGAATTTTTTTTATTTGTATAATCATGTATTCGAGAGTGGTCAAACTATGAACAATTCAAAAGTTGAGTTATTAAATTGAAATTTTTTAAATATTAATGACCAAAATAGTAGTGAGAAGAAAACTTAGTGATAAATGGTGTAGTTTACCCATTATTTTATTAAGAGAAAATAAAAATTACCATGCTACGTCGGCAACTTCTAACGGAATGTAACATGAGAGACCATACTGAAAGCGAACTAAAAAATTGGTGACTATAATGCAAGTTTTAAAAGTTTAGTGACTAAAATGAAAGTATCCTAAAATTTTGGTGATCATTTATATAGTTCACCCATAAAAAACCTAGAGCGAGAGGAGGAGTCGTGCCACAAGAGCAGAGAGAACACGTACCACAAGAGCATAGTTTTATATCATACATAACAATTAAATTATATTTTTAATATAAATACGTAGTGATTAGTGATATCCAAACACATTAGAGGAGAAAGTTTTTACATAATTATGAAGTTGTGATTTGGGTTAGAGTAGTAAAAAATAATAGACCTTTCATTCTGTGACTATATCACATGCACTTAAATTAGTTGGCTTGTGACATAATAGACAATTATTTTTCCAAACACAAGGTTGTGTTAATAAAATATGTGCATTTAATTGTGATTTGTCCAATCGCAAAAAGTAGCAATCCACTTGGTACTAATAAAATGGACATGTTTGCTTCATAAATAAATTGAAATGCTAGCTAGGTTAACTGAACTTTACTCAAAATTTAGGTAAGGGGAGGTGAGATTCAATTATTACGGACTATCACTCTAAAAATGGTCCCCTTTTATTTGTTTTGACTTCTCGGGAACACGATTCTTTTATTTAATGGATGGTGTATTTATAAATTTAGCTTTCAAAATTTATATCTTTTTATTAATTTAACCCTTATTGTTCAATGCTAACTAAAATTTTAAATTGGTCTATTTTTTCAAGTTTACTTTTAGGGTTTAATTTTTTTTTTTGTCTAAATCCTTTTAAATTTCGAATGAGACTCTTTAAGCTTGGGTGGGTAGTCCAACCTTTGAACAAGTCAACATGATATATAAAACAAATAGTAAAATATCAACGTAAAATACATGTAAACGACGATTCAAGTAACCACGTCAGAACTGTTAAAATTAATGTTTTACTCTATTTTTATTAAAGTGATTTGACTTTTCTAAAAGTTTGAGGGATCAAATTTAACTAAATAATAATAATAATAATTAAATTGATAAAACCGTATAAATATAGGCCTAGATTTTCTATTACTTAATAAATTATATTGTATATTATAATAACTTAAATACAAAAATAAAATATTTTGTTTGTTCTCATAATTTTGTTTTGAGAAATTGACTACATTTCTCATATTAAAAAAATGGATTATTTGAGATCCACTACTTAGTCTAGTAGCTAAGAATGCTCATATTGTCTCGTCTTATATGGGTTCGAATCCCGGTATGAGAATATAATATCTCTCTATTTGATAAAAAAAAATGGATGGTTTGCAAAGAAAATTGAAAAATAATTTGCATAATTTTGCTTTTATTTTTAACTTAACCATCAAATAAGTGCTCAAACTATAACTTTTTTCAGTTACCTAAATTATTTTTGGGCCAAATAAGTGCCTAACGTTTCATTCTGTAACTCAAATAAGGTTTTTCCGTCATGGCCATTAAAAAATGTTCATTAATTTTTTCTTTAATTTTTATTTTAAAGAAACAGAAAATGTTTAATTTTATAAAAAGAATCCAAATATCTTTAATTTATCTAAAAACTCAACCCTAAACCCTAAACATTAACCCTAAATTCATAAATTTCTCTCATCCAATCACCAACTCAACCACTACCGGCTACCCTTGTCTTCCTCAAACCCCAATGACTGAAAACCCCATAATTTGTCGTCAAAAACCTATGAAAGAACTGTCGATTATACCATCGACGGACATCCAACATGAAAAAAAATAAAGACCGATTGGATTTTCGAACGACGACTACATAGTGAGGGATGTCGAATGATGAGGTATGCGACGCTTGGACAGTGAACGATGAATGGCGAGCCAACGACTTGTGGAACTTTGGGATTTAAAAAAATAAAATTTTTAAAGAAATTCAGAAATTAGGAAAAAAAACAGGTCGTATGTCATTATCTAATTGGATGATGAAAATTTTTTAACTATCTTTGATGGAAAAACCTTATTTGAGTTACTATTAGGCTCGAAATGATCAACCGAATAACGCCAAGATGATGAATTGGCCTTTGATGGAAAGTGGTGGAAGCAATTGAAAATAAAAATTTTGCACAAGGATTTATAGTGATTCGACTTCTAAATCAAGCCTACCTCCACTACCTTAGCTATGCACACTAAGGATTTCTCAAATTCACTAGATTTGCTTTCTTTTGAGGACAAAGATATAATCTTACAATCTCACAAGGTTTATACCCTAAAACCTTGACTATCTATCTCTCAAAGAGAATACAAATAAAGAAAACTAAGAAAATCACAAGGTTGAATGTTTGCACAATAAAAACACTCACCCAAATCATAACACTTGAGCAAATATAACAATTTAGCTCACAAGTGTGTTCTACAAAGAAATATAAAAAAATTAAGTACAAAATAATTTCCCTATACAAAGAATGTTGTTGTTGGCTTTCTTGTTGTTCCATAAAGGGGTGAGCAAAACTCGACTCGAAAAAATAGTTTTTTTCAATTTCGAGTTATTCGAGTTGTTCGAGTAAACTCGAGCAACTCGGAAAAAAAATCGAGTTCGAGCCGAGTTGGAATTTTCCCAACTCGAAAAATTGAAAAATCAAATTTTACAGTTTTGCAATTTAGTCCCTAGTTTCATTTTTCTTCAATTCCTCCTTCATTTTTAGTCCATTTTGACCAAATTTGAACCACATATTCTTAAACCAATGTAGAATACTTATTTAGCTTCAATTCATATGCAAAACCCGACCAGATAAATCGACCAATAAATCATATATCGATAATTAACCAAAAAATAAATACATTTTTTTGTGAAGTACATGTCCATTTATGGTCCATGTTCGAGATTTTTGGCTCTTTCTCCCAGCAATATTGTCTCCAAAGTTCAAACTCAAATTTTTACTTAAAAGAGTCATGTGTATTGTCATTGCACCATATATTATCGGTAAAATAATAAATACATATATCTCAAAAATTCAGCAGAGTATACTGTATAGCACGTGAATTATGCCAACTCAGATGGGATGGTGACGTAACAAAAATCACCAACGCGTGATGGAAACAAAACCTCATACGACATTTTCCCCATTTTTATTTTTATATTTATGTACTCCCTCCGGCTTTGAAAATAAACCTTTCTCCTTTTAGTTCTTTAGCTTCTAATAATCTCCCGTTTTCTTCACCCAACAAAACCCATGTATCCATCATCTTCCTCTCAAAAACCCATGGGACAATCCGGTCTGACCTGTTACGGTTCAGCTCCCGGTTCCTTCCTCACCAACGCCGTCGATTCCGTCATCGGAGCTGATCCTAACCTCGTCGGCCACTACTTCGCCGCTGACTCCTCCTCTCTAACATCCGAGTCAACTTGTAAAGCCAGCTCGTCCAACGATACACGAGAGCCTAAATCTTCCGCTCCTCCTCCTCTGCATCATCCCCTTGGATCTTACCCTGCACCTCCCTCTTCTTCTTCTTCTTCTTCTTCTTCTTCTCTGCTCAGACAACGCAGCTCGCCTGCTGGTTTCCTTAGTCACCTCACGTCGGAAAACGGTAATGCCTACTTCCTCTCTTTATTTCTTTTAAAAGCGACCGTTTTGTCCTCGTTTTATCTGCTTAATCATTATCCAGTTAGGGGTATTTTTGACTTTTCGTCACTTCCTTTTCCTTTTTATTGGTGACTTTTCTTCGTCTGAATAATTTCACTGGCATTTGCTAAAGGCGTTGACCAAAATATTACTTTCTATTCAATTTAATTACGAATTCTACAATCATAATGAATCTCGCCTTTAAAGAAAAGATAGCTTTAACTTAATTTGGTTGATTTAATGTGTCATTAGTTTCTTTTTTATTAAATAGAGATGTTTTACCTTTCAAATGCAACTGCCCAGATTCGAACACGAACCACTAAATCAATTAACGAATCTCATACTTTATTATTACTAATCTCCAAATGTTATATTTCAAGTTTCTAACCCATATTTTATATAGATTAAACATTTTAGCTCTTTGACAGATGCAAAATTGGATTATTTCTATTTTTTGAAAAAAAAAGACATACTTTCTCAAAGTATATTCTATCCATTTTTATCTCTTGTTTCATTAAAATTAACTGTTTACCAAAACCCTTTTTAGGCATAATTTGGCCCTTTATTATTTTAGTTTTTTCCATTTTGATGCCTAAACTTTTTTATCTTACTTTTGGTTCCTACAATTTAGGTTGGTGTGGAGTCCATTTGATGAATAAAAATGAAAGAATTTGTTGTTGGGTGTTTTCATACACTTTTTAGGGTTATTAGTTTTCAGGTTACGAGATATAGCTAGTGAGAAATAAATAGTCCAAAAGCTCTCATTAATCAAATCCAAGTTGCTATTTGCTAACAGCGTAAAGATATGCACTTGTTTTATGGAGTTACTTGAGTGGATGCAAGAAAGGAGGGTAGACAACAAAAGAGAAGAAAAAATAAAAGAAGGAATAATATTAATGGTTGGTTAGGCTAAGTTAATACATAGCCAATGAATGCAACCCACTATGTTTGTTTTTGCTGGCAGATGATATCTATCACGTGCCTCACATGTCCCCACCATTTCTTAGGAATCCAAACATTATGCCTTATTTTACTTTATCATAATCGAGGAAAATGCATTAAATGTATAGTATAATATGCCTTTTACGGGGGGGGGGGGTATTTTATGGTGTGCAACTTGGACAAGTTGGAATCAAAGTGATCCCACCCCACTATAATAGGACATGTTATTTTAATTTACAGATAAGTATCGAATATAAATATATAATTCATTGTTATAAATGGATTAAAAAACATATATAGAAATTTTAACCCTTGATTAAAATAAATAAATAAAAACTGTCGTTTTAGTCTTCTAGAAAATTAATAAATCAATTTAACTTTTTAAACACAAAACTTTTAATTTTAGTCTCTATAAATTGATAATTTTATCTCATCTTCCAAACATATTTTTTTAACGATTCCTACTTAAGAAAGGGGAAAGAAAAATTTTCTCCTAATAAGATTTATCGCTTCCTTTGCAAGATATTTTTGTAACATATTTCTTGACAAAACCATCTTCCAAACGGACAGTATTTATTTTAGAAAAAAGCTGTTATTGCTTTTAATTTTTGTAAATTTATTTTATGCTTTTTTTCCTTTAAAATTAAAAAAAAATTGTATCCGTCATTTACATATAATACATATTTGGATATGAGAATAAGGATATAATCATTTTCAGGACTTTCAGGGATATAAAATTTTTGTTAATGAAATTAAATACATTCATATCTAACACATTAAATCCATACTTGGTTTCAGAGATTGATTGTAGTGTATGCATTAATAACTTTATATCTAAAAGCATGTTTACGATTTTACTTTTAAACCGAAGGTTTAAATAATTATATAACTAAAGGATTTTTATTTGATGCATATGTTTGTAAATTTTAGTTTACACAACTCTGTATATTGTAGGGTTTAGAGATTTTATTTAGAATTTAGAGTTTAACATTTACAGTTTTAGTGTTTATGATTTTAGATTTTAGGATTCAAGTAAACATGCTTGATTTACACAGCCTGTACATAAAAAAATTAATCATAATTAAATATGGTCACATTATTAGTTTTATTTGTATGGACATGGTAGACGTGGAATGACTAAGAGCAGCAGTACCTAAAAAAATACTAATAGAATGACGTGATTTTAGGGATGCGGTTTAAAAAATTGAAATTGGTATTGATTTCATTGAGACGAATTTGCAGCAAAATTATATTTACAGGTATTTTATCATGTCTAAGTTAACTGTTTGATAGGTTGTAGATTTTTTTATCAAATGAAATTCTAAAAAAATCTATATATTTCTTAATTTATTTGGACTCGGACATGAGTATCGAATTTGGATGTGTCTGATATGGAGAGTTTTGGATGTGAATACTTGAAGTAAAACGAAGAGTCAGAGTAACACAATTTATTCCAACTGTTCGAAATTCATCTAAATTATTTTTCTATGAATGGACCATGTTATGTTGCAGCAAAAACTAAAAATGATCATTGCAGGTTTTAGTGTTACAACGGGCAACAGAAATTATAGCTCTCAAGGCAGTGCTAACGGTGGCCATGGAGTGTCAAGGCTGAAGTCCCAATTGAGTTTCACTAGACAAGATTCTCTTTCTCAGATCTCTGGAGTAAGTGAGAATCTTGTTGATGGAGTCAACTCTAACAGTAACCACCAAAATGCTGCACATTCATTTGCTGCTTCTGGCTTCGGAATGGATTCATGGGATAATACAAACTCCATTGTGTTTTCTGGCCCGCCAAGCAAGAGGGCAAAAAGTATTGATGGCGATACTTACAATTGTCTCAATGCCTTGGAAACTCAGGTACAATCAAGGGAGAATAACTTATGGTGCTTGTTTCCCAAGAAAATGAACATTTAGGAGGCTGTTATTTCTCATTCTTAGCTCAATATGGTTGTTTGCCAAATAGGAGCATGATTTGCCGTGTCATTACATTGGTGAATATCAAAGTACTACTCAGTATTGACCTCATATATTCCCCTTTGATCTTCACTTCAGTTTAGCTTGCCCCAGACAACACTTGAGATGGCCACAGTTGAAAGGCTGCTACATATTCCTGAAGATTCTGTACCTTGCAAAATCCGAGCCAAGCGTGGCTGTGCCACTCACCCTCGAAGCATTGCTGAAAGAGTAAGTTAAGATTCAAGAGAGAATTGCTTATTCTTAGAAAAATCTAAAGATATTAGTGAAGGTTTCATAAGAGCAGCCTATAGTATTTTCAAATAGCCAGTTCTATCGAGCTGCAAGTTTTGTCTCAGAAAGTTCAACTTTCTTATATGCCTTGCACATGTGGAACATTTTTCAGGACTATCAACAATTTTTGGTGCTGTTGTTTAGGATGCATCCATTTGTCCCTTCTTTGTTATTTTGTTTTCTTTGTATCAGGACACATGGATGCATTCTAAACCCGCTTGTGGAATTTTTTTATACCAGTTATAGTGCATACGGCATACAATAGAGATTTACAGTGGGTTAATGCAAGAGGAAAGCGTATTAATTTGCATTAGTCAAAATAATGATAAATTATATCCAGCATCATTAAAACTTCATATGTACAGGAGAGAAGAACAAGAATAAGTGGGAAGCTGAAGAAATTACAAGAGCTTGTTCCTAACATGGATAAGGTAATCACACACACACACACATATATATCTATTTTAGTCCTTTTATTGAATCTATATATAGGTTGCTTCAAATCATTCATTACCTTGTGAACTAACGGTTTTCACGTTATCGGGAAAAAAGGGTCCGAAATTTTATTTCAGACAAAAATGACATCTTTAAAATCATCTTGCAGCAAACGAGCTATTCAGACATGCTGGACTTGGCTGTGCAGCATATTAAAGGCCTCCAAAATGAAGTTCAGGTTTGTAAATGTCATGCTGAGTTTCAAACATCATTATGATCCTTCTGCACATGATAGATGCATTTTCACACTGGATAACATGTCGAATCTATGCTATGCATGTGCATGTGCATGGTTGAGTACATTCAATTTAACTTCTCTTGGCCAAAAATTATCATTAAGCCCCGGAAGCCAACAGGGACGGATCTACGTGGGCTTGGGAGGACCTCACTCCACTAAAACATTTTTTGTTTGATGCTAACTTAGGTCACTGTCTGTTTAAATGTTAAGTAATGTTTTACTCCCAATTTTTGGGTTTAAATACTTAGTACTAGGAATTTGATATTGCGGAGAAATAATCAAATCGATAACAATATAAAATAAGACATGCACAAAAGACGGGATTTAACGTGGTTCGGCTTTGCTTATTTTCACGGATGAGAGAAACAAATAATCTACTATCAACATAGAGAACACGAAGATTATAAATACATGATATCTCACGCATCTCAAAATTCAATATATATCCAAAAATTCTGTTTATTCAAAATACTCTTCCCAACGTCTCTACGGTACTCATCTATAATTGTAAAAATTTTAAAAATTTCCAAGTAATTCTCTCTTTTCTCTCATAATAATTCTTATCTTATAATTCTAAAGGTTAAACCATAGTTTATATTTATAGTGCCAAACACTTGTTCACCAAGAAACATTATTCAATAAGATTTTTACTTCATATAAATATTTACTCATTAAAATAAATCTTAATTATCAATTAATATTTAACCCCTATAATTACAATAAAACCTAAATTAATTACCAATTAGAATGAGTCAAAATATATCAAATCTCCCTTGACACAAATTTCATTCGAGCATTGGTCTTTAAGTCTTCAATGACTTCAATTCTTACGTAATATCTATTGAATCACCGTTGGATCGATTGAGAATTACTCCATCTATAATTGAGAACTTGTTGCAGCAAAACTCCACTTGCATGTCTCCAATATCGCTAACAAAATCTGCAACAAAAATTCCTTCAAAATTGCGTAGCCCGAAGCATAACTCATGATACCATTTGTTAAGAATTTGATATGCAGAAAAATAATCAAAGCTATAGCAACATAAAATAAGACATACACATGAGACGAGGTTTAACGTGGTTCGGCGTTGCCTACTTTCACGAAGGAGGAAAATGAATAATCCACTATCAATGTAGAGAACACGAAGAGTACAAATACATGTATCTCAAAACCCGATATATATCTCGTAACCCAATGTATCCAGAATACTCTTCCCAACGTCTCTACAATACCCATCCCTACAACATAACCGCTATAGTTGGAGAGATTCTTAAAGTTGTTATATCTTTCCAAAGTAATTCTCTCTCATTTCTCATAATAATTCTTTTCTTATAATTCTAAAGGTCAAATCCAAGTCTATATTTATAGACCTACCAAATCTTGGTCATCAAGAAACCTTATTCAATAAGATTTCTTATATTCGATATTTACTAATTAGAGTAAACCCTGATTACCAAGTAATATTCAACCACTAGAATTACAATAAAATTTAACTGAATTACTTATTAGAATTTGAGTCAAAACATAACACTTAATTAGTATTTTTTTTGAAGTTAGACAATATGATCCCACTTTAGGGACGAAACTTGGATCAAACACTAATATTCAAAAATTTTATGTGGGAGAAAATTCTTAAGACTTTTGAATCAAATTGGATAATAACTTGCAAGTTAGGAACAAGTTTCTACATTTCCCAAATTCAACTCCAACATTTCTGTAACTTGTTTTCTAGGAGTTTATGTTTAACATTTTATAATTCGCCTTTTGCAGAAACTCCACAAGGAACTGGAAACTTGTACGTGCGGATGCAAACAAAGGTCATGATGTTTGGTAAACAGGTTTAAGGAAACAAAGAACTTGTCTGATTTCCAAATTTTGAAGCCAAGACTAATTTAGTTGGCTTAGCTTGGCTTAATAATGAAAAGAGTAGAGGTAAACAACTCGAAAATGTATATAAATGGAGTGACATTGTTTCCCCAGTTTGAGAAGTGCTTGAGTTCGAAAATGCAAATTGTTCTAGATTTCTTTATTAAAATTCAGCGTCTGTCATGTAACATATGTTTTGGCTTTTGATATGTTAGATGGGAATGAAGAATTCAGTTGACATGTAACGGTATTTAATTTAATAATATTTAGGGTGTTGTGAAATTATAGATAAGAACAAAAGAGATGAGAAGCACAACATGAGAGTCGAGAATGAACCTTCTATTGCTTGTATTATAAGCTTGTACGTAGTCACTATTTCTATTGCTACAATCATCAATAGTTACAAAATGGTGAAAGGTTGTCATAATGAACATCCTGATTTAATAGTATCCAAAACATTCTCTTGGATGTCTTAAAACACGAGCCTCGTTAAAATTTTATTAGAAAAAAAATCTAGTGGGACAAAAAGCTAGTGATGGAAAAGGAATACACCATGTTTTAATAGCATAGCATGACATATTATCTTATTAAAAACCTTTCAAGGAAAATTTAGAGGGACAAAACCATGAATACAAGAAAAATAGTACAACACGTATTTACTCCTCTAATGTATGTGTCACGGACCGAGAGCTGAGGTCTGAGTCCCATGCATAACAAGCTGCCCAAGAGGTTATGAGGTAAACTTTGAACTTAAAAAGATCACAAGACTGGCCCGATCCATGGAAAAATTCTAGAAGACTTATATGTCCACAACTATATGAACATACAATGTGATCATAAGAGATACTTTTCTTAGATAAAGATAGGAATCTAATGAATATGTTGATTTTATATTGATTGTCGTTAGTATGTTTTAATTTAGGCCATAAATGTAAATTGGTAGGAACCGTCGGATGTAAGGGCACTTAACTATAAGTAGAGGCATGCTCACCTCATCTGTAATCACCCAATTCTTTGAGTAAATTAGTAGGAACCGTTGGACATAAAAAAATGTTGAAGGGTAGAGAGTTATAGGAGAGCTTGTGTGTATTAAAAGGGCCTTAGATGAGGAAAGCATCGAAACCCAAAAGCCCTCATCAATTTATAATGTTGTTTCTTCTTAAGGAGCTTCTCATACAGAGATAACCCTTGAAGCACCTTTGTAGGCAACCAGTTGATCAAAAAAATTGCATTAGTAACAACATAAGACCAAAAATGAAGAGGAACATATGATTGAGCAAGAAGTATTAATGCTAACTCAACAATATGGCGATGTTTCCTCTCAACCACACTGTTTTGCTGAGAGGTATGAAGGCACGTAAGTTTATGCACAATACCAGCCTTGAGTAGTATAGAGGAAAGAATCAAATGCAGGATGACCAAGCCTACGATGCCGCAACTCATATGCACTAGTAAACTTGTAAGCAACATGTAACTCAGCAGTGTTACATTATTTAGCAGCTTAGATGTAGCTATATAGCATTTGAACAAAAAAAGATGTAGCTATAGCAGAATTAAATCTATACAATCCATGTACTTCATCTCCTCGCAGAAGAACGGCTCAAGTGTCTTCATCAAGCACCACACACGTTCGAGCATGGAATTCGAGAAATATTTTGTTATCACTAGCAAGCTTAGACACCGAAGACAGATTTTTAGTCACTTTAGGAACATGCAAAATATTATTTAACAACAAAGCACGTGGTGAGGAAGCTAAAGTAGACTGACCAACCTTATTTATAACAAGACTCGTCCCATTTGTAACCATTAGCTTACCAGGACCAGAATACTATGAACTGTCAAGCACATTTGCAGCATCAGGGGTGACATGATGTGAGGCTCTAGAGTTCACAAACTACTGCCCCTTGGTAGCACTTGCAAGATTGGCTTGTGCTTTCGAGGACCCAACATTTCCTTGAGAACATTTCCAGAATTTTTTTTATCAAACCTATGCCAGCAGCGATCCACCAGATGGCCTATCTTCCCACACAACTGACACTAAGGCCTCATACACCCATTTATGCCTCTGCCCCTCTGACCAGCGAACTGACAATAAGGCCTATTTGAACTTGGAGAAGACTCTCGACTGTTGCTGTGATTAGAGTCAGAAACCTGAGCTACACTAACACTAGGAGAAAACTCGGTAGGTTGATTGAAACTATTATGTTGAGTTTTTACATCAAATAGGACTGAGATGGCTCCATCTAGCGTAAACGGTAGTGATGACAGCAACGAACGGTTGATACTCCCTTGGAACTTGGAAGTCCATTAAGAATAGTAGTTATTTTCTTCAGATCCGAGATTGGACTGCCACAAGAAGCTAGGGCATCACAAACTTCTTAAACCTGAGACACATACGCCCTCATTCTCATGTCACTCTTTTCAGAGATCTCAGCTTGTAATGAAGACTCGTTACAGTGGTTGTCGATCTACTAAAGAAAAACTCTAAAACAGTATACCAGATTTCAGTCGTCGTTTCTGCTCCAACGAACTGTGTTAATAGATGAGAATGGTTCGTGGAAAGAAGCCAGGAGGATAGCGCACTATCTTGGGCGACGAAGATCTCATACTCTTCATTCTCAACCGATAGACCGTCGGCAGAAGTGACCTTGGTCGGAAGAGCCTTGAGAGCTCCAGTAAGAAGCTTCTCCAACCGGTGACTGCGAACAGCCAACAAAACTTGTTGTTTCCATAGTAAAAAAATTCGTCTCATCCAAAACAATGTTAACCTTTTTTATTTGTGAAGGCTTTCCTCGCATTGGAGAGAAAACCACCAGCAACGTCGCTCTCGGGTGGAGAAGTTGTGTTGCTTGAATGCGACATAGCAGACAAATCCAATCGGAGAAAAAACAGTAGCGAACGATCAAACGGACTCAAGTTCACCGGCAATAGATATCACGTTGAGAACTCAGATGAGAGTGATTACAAAGAAAGGTAAAGTAAAGACGATGAGCACAACTCATGAAAGAAACTGAAAGCAGTTATGGAGTCTGTGAATTAGTCCCAAAAAAGATGAAATTCTATAAGCCCATACTTGAATAGATATACAAAGATTGTAAGTGTTAGCCAACGGCCTAACAAATTAATAACAGACTAACAAACTCTGGCCCACTACTCTTCGAGAGCTTTCTAAGCCTAACAAGCTTAGAAGGCACCACACACGAGCTCAAAAATAAGTTGTAACAGCTTAAAAGCCACTCCTATCGACTTCCTTCCGACCAATCTTACGGCCTCTAAAAATATGTTGTTTCTAGATGTGCTTTAGTTGTTATACATGTTACTTTCACTCGAGTTTGAATGCCAATTCTTATATTCAATCCGACGAATTTCGGACACAAATAATTCAAGAAAAAACAAAGAGTCCGAGAATCACCTTGCTTGGTGGTTGGGAAAAAGAGTAAGGTAATTTAGATGATGGTACGGGTCCGGGTCTAGGTCCAGGTCTCGATATTGGTGCATTCGTTTTGAGATGGTGCTTTTATTGTTAAAAATCAACTCTAACAATCATTTATTGAGAAAAGAAAAAATATCTGTTAGTCAACAAAATGCTCAAATGAAAAGTTTATGTTATTAAACCGATGCATCAGGACATATATGTTCTCATTTTTTCTTTTTCTCCCGGTATTTTTATTTAGGCTTAATAGTTAAAAAAATATCCAATTTATACTTTTTTTAGTTTGGTGTTTAACATTTTTTTGAGTTATTTTGGTGCCTAACGTTTCATTCCGTAACTCAAATTAGGTTTTTTTTGTCAACGGCTGTTAAAAAATATTATTATCCAATTATAACATGACACGTGGCATGGTTTATTTATTTATTTATGGCTTAAGGGTTCAATAAGCCATTAAATTTTTGCAAAAAAATCAATTAAGCCCTAAACCTTTTTTGCACCTAATTAAGCCCTCAAACTCAAGAAAAAAAATCAATTTGGCCCTTTGACCAACGTTGATCGTTAACTTTAACGGTTTTTTCTTGAAATTTTTTTGACACATGTCGTAATAGGATAATGCCACTTGACATTTCTAGGAATTTTTAAATTTTAATTTAAAAAAAACATATAAAAATAAATAAAAAATCTAAAAACTTAAAAAATCTAGAAAATTCTAAAAATTATTTTAAAATATATATATATATATATATATATTTTAATTTCAAAATGTATTAAAATAATAAATAATAATTTTTAAAATGATTAAAATATTTTAAAATATTAAAATGTTAAATATTATTATAAAATTATATAATTAAATTGGAAAATATAAAATAATAAAAGTTATTTTGATTTTTCAAATATAAAACAATAAAATTTATTTTAAAAATATAAAAAGTAAAAGTTATTTTAAAACCCAAAAGAAATTTTATTGTTTTATATTCTTTCAATTTATTTTTTTATAATTGTATAATAATATTTAATTTTTTTAATTTTTTAAAATATTTTAATCTTTTGAAAAATTATTATTTATAAATAAATTTCAAAATTAAAAATGTTTTTATATTTTTAAAATGATTTTTAGAATTTTTTTAGATTTTTTTAAAATTTTTAATTTTTTTTTCTAATTTTTATATATGTTTTAAAAATTAAAATTTAACAATTTATAGAAATGAAAAGTGACATTAACTGTTGCAACACGTGCCAATTTTTTTCAAAAAAAATGTTAAAGTTAACGGTCAACGTTGAATTGATTTTTTTCTTGAGTTTAAAGGCTTAATTGGGTGCAAAAAAAGTTTAGGGGCTTAATTGATTTTTTTACAAAAGTTTAGGGGCTTATTGAACCCTTAAGCCTTTATTTATTTAATTAATTTCTGAACTTATTTAAAAATATGAACTTTTTAAATAACCACAAAATTTTAATTCTTTCGATCAAGCCCTCAAATTACATTTCTCTCACTGTCCGGCATCCTCTACACGTTGACGATTTACCGTTTACAACCCAAGCGTCACATACCTTATCGTTCAGCATCTCCACCCTTTAACCGTCGGTTAATAGCCTAATCAGTCTTTTTTCTTTATTGTTGGATATTCGTCGACGGGGTAATCAACGATTCATTCGCCGATTTTCGACGATGAGATGATAGAGTTTTCAATCGTGGAGGCCGACGAAGGCAAAGGTGGCCCGTAGTGGTTGAATCGGTGGTGGGAGGGGAGGGATTTAGGGTTTGAGCTTGGGGTTTTAGAGAAATTAAAGATTTTGGATTTTTTTATAAAATTAAAAAATTTCTTGTTTTTAAAAAGTAAAAGATAAAGAAAATACAGAAATATGCCATATGTCGTATTTTTATTGGATAACAAAAAAATTTTAACGTCTGTCACGAAAAAAATCTGATTTGAGTTACGGAATGAAATATTAGACACCAAAATGGTCCCAAAAAATTCGATGTCAAACTGAAAAAAAATATATAGGTTTGACACTTTTTTGATGTGAAGCCTTTTATTTAAGTATTTATACCTGATATCTTAATTAAACCTAATTTTTAACACAAATTTCCATATTTAATGACCCTTCAAATACGTAAAAAGAAATTCCAACATTCACATATCTATGCGCCACATGATTATAGTCCAGCCCCAACTTTAAAGTTTTAATTTAATGGAATCAATGACCAAAATCAATCCCTCTCTTCCCTTGGCCTGTTAGTGGATCTTGCAGTTGGATTGTAGGTGATATAAACAAGGGTCAACTGTGGGTGCAATAGATATGATTAAAAATCAAATTCAACACATACAAGGAAAAAAATACCCTACCATAATATCCAGCACCAATATATATTTATAGAAGACATAAGAAATAATACCAAAAGGACCAGTAAAAATAAACTTAAACTAAGATAAGGTGACCCCATCAAATCATCATGATGACTTTAGGGCTAAACTATATATCGAGCTGAACTTTGAATCTTCTAGAAGTTTTTTTTTTTTTGCTCCATCTTTCCTTTTCATCTCTCCTATCTTACTTCTCTATCATGGATGGAGATAGTGAATGATATATATATATATATATATATATATATATATATATATATATATGGGTTGATCTTTTTTATTATTATTTTTTTGGGATGCTGTCATTGTTGGTAAAGGCCTTTTCAAACCCACATCATCACTCACTGTGATCCTCAATGCTTTGCCATTTCAAAACCATTTCGGCTATAGTGGTAGTCCTCAATGGTTTGATCAATCTCAGATTGTGTGTTCATCACAAAGGGACCATATTGAACCACTGGTTCGTTCAATGGCTGCCCTGCAATCAGCACAAATCTTAGTGGCTTCGATGATGACTTGTTCCACACGCTAACACCGTCCCCGGGACCCAAAACCACCACATGGTTGGCTGATATGGGTGTTTTGTTTTGGTACCCAAACACTCCTTCACCTTCAATTATGTATGCAAATGCATTCCATGATTCCGGGATGTGTTGGTGAACTTGTGACCTTGGCCTTAAGCTGAAGTCGAGGTACATCGTCGGAGTTCGGGTGTAGACCGGGGATTGGACTCCCATAGATTCTCCGGCTATGACTCGAACTTCTACTCCGTCGTGTTCTGCACTTGGAATGTCCTCACTTAAAAGCTCCTGGTACCTTGGTTCAATCCTGCAATGCGTTTGCATAAGAACGAATGTCCAATATATTTTTGAATAGGACCGGATTCCGAGTAATTATGAAATATCCAATTTAGAAGCTAAACTTCCTTGACTTATGTGTGATTTTGCTAAACAGGAAATGTTCTAGAAGATGTCATGGATGGTCATGAGTTTTGCAGATAAAAACAAGTCAAGAATAGTGTAAATTCTAAACTTTTTTCAGAAGAAAACAAAAGAATTCATACATGTTGGTCTCATAAATTATCATGAAAGGGAAGACAAATTAAAAACAGAGTTTTCTTACATTTTTTCATGGGAGGAGAGATTGATCCAAAGCTGCAGACCCTTATGAACACCTTCTCCGGCGGGCATTTCAGAGTGGATTATGCCTCTTCCTGCTGTCATCCACTGCTTAATCCAAAGCCAAAAACAGATTCTTAAAACCAACAAGTTTGAGCAATTTAAAGTTTGGATACTTCAACTGATAAAACAATCACCTGCACATCACCAGTATGAATTGTACCCCTGTGTCCTGCAAAATCTTGATGGGTAATACCTCCCTGAAAACCCAGAAGAAGAAAAAAAAGATCAAATTGTGTGTTCTCTTCTGTTCTGGGTTTTGCAACATTAATGGAACTAGAATTTCTACCTGTAACATGTATGTAACAGTTTCAAACCCTGTAAAACAAAAACAACATTTACACCAGGAGAATGTAATTCAAAAGCATTAAAAAGACATTTATAGTAAGAAATTCAAGAACCTCTGTGAGGATGATCAGGAAATCCAGCAGGTGGAGACACTGCAAAAATCATTGGTAAAAGAAGAAGAAGAAGAAGAAGAAGAAAAATGGTGAGTGAATTCCAATAAACAAAAGCAAAATTCTAGCATTCGATATAATCCCCCCAAATACATGAAAAACTTTGAAAATCCAACCATACCTGTAAAGTCATCCATCATGAGAAAAGGATCCAAAGACTTCAATTCACTCCTGGAATCAAAATGAAAACGAATCAAAAAACAGAGAGAAGAAAAAGAAGAAGTGAAGAAAGAAACCTTCCGATGCATCTGCGAACAACAGCGCCATCACCCTCGCGTTGATGCTTGGCAATAACCTTCTTGATGACCATTCTGGGTTGGTTGAAACAGGTTGGGTCAGTTGCAGACATTTCTTCTTTTCTTCTAACAATGTCTGCAACTTTCTTTTATGGTTTTGATTTTATGAGCATCAATGTTTGGGGTTTATATACAAGTGCCGAAACGGGACGGTCTGAGGCGTGGATAAATAGTTAACAAGGGACCCATTTATTTCCTTTCCTTGTACCAATCATCATCATGACGTCAAGCTTTTGTCATCACCATTTCATTTACCCCAAATTTATTTTTCAACCTTCGGTGTATAATGTTTTTACTACATGGATTCCTTTAACTTGTAAATTAAAGGTATAAAGTTAAAAAAAATCTTTTTAATGTTTAATTAACTGAATATTTTTTGGTTTTTATTTTTTTTGAAATAATTTAACCATAACATTATATTTTGGATCAAAATATTTTATCTGCGGATGAAAACTGTTAGTCAACTAACGATAAATAACTTAAAATTACTTTACCTAATGACACGTCATAAGAAAAAATATTTTATATTATATATTTCATACAATTTTTAAAATTATTTTTGACTCATGTGTCATTCTGTAAAGTCAGCAAATTTGTCTATAGGACACTCTATCGCGGTGTGTACTGTCATGTAAGTTTGTCACGTCATTTTAAGCCATTTATTATTAGTTGGCTAACAGTTTTCATCCGCTGAGGGGTCATTTTAATCCAAGATGAAACGTTGAGGGTTAAATTGTTTCAAAAAAGATTAGGGGCTAAAATGACTATTCAGTCAAACGTTAGGGGATATTTTTTGATATTATGCCTAAATTAAAGAATATTGAACGTTTAAATATGATTGATCTCATCTCATTCTATCTATTATACTAATGACAATATCAATCGAACTATATTAGATTGACATTTACTATAAAATAAAATAAAAAATTTCATTAGGAAAAATATAATATTAACTCATTAGTCATTATGAACGTATCAAAAAATACAAGTATAATGAATTTTTTATATATATTATTACGATTTGCTTCCTAATTTTTCAAAGTAGGAAATCAAAAACTCCATCAACTCCCATGATTGTTGACAAAAATCTCTCTTGAAACACTATTATGATTCGAAAATAGTAATCAAATATGGTTTCAATATACATCATATGGTTATTGGCATAAATAAAACAAAAAGCTCCCTTTAAATAATTTTAATAATAACTCAGATATATTTTAATTATACTTCAAGATAAATGAAAATTTAAAATAAAATTAATCTTATACTAATGTTTAAAGGGAACTTTTGTTTTATTTATGACAATAACTCAGATAATATTAACTTTTATGTAATTAACCTTAAATTAATTTTATACTAATGTTTTAATTATACAATCCACTTATCGTTAATAATAATCCAGATATGATTTGAATAATAATAATAATAATAGCATCTTTATTTGCGTTGTCGTTATTATTAAAGGACTTGTATAATTAAAACAGTAGTATAAGATTAATTTAAGGTTAATTACATAAAAATTATAAAAAATACACAAATCATTAAAAATATTATAATGATTTATGTAATTGTCAAATATAAATATTTGAAGCTCCAATGTTTTTTGAAAGTCAAATACACAGATATTCGTTCATGTTGGACCCCTTTTGTTTATTATTATTTTGCAAAAATAAATAAATAAAAAAGGCTGTTTTAAACTTTTTGTAATAATAACAATAAATGTAATGTAGAATGACACATTTCATACCTATGCATTGCGTAGCATTTATTTATAAGGACAAAAAGCCTCTGATTTTGACTTCACAATGTTGTTTTATAATATATTGACCCTAACTTTGATTTTCATACTTATCTTTCAAATCCGGTTAATTATTATTTTATTATATTAAAATACAATTAGCCAGCTTTAGCAGTGACATGACATGCTTTATTTTTTATTAAATTAAGAGGAATTATATTTTTAAAATAAATGTTAAAATTTAAATTTATATAAAATTAAATAAAATAAATATTTTTAATTACTCAATCAATTAGTGAATTTGTATTTTATTAATTTAATCGAATTTATTATCCCAATCGCATTTCTTACTGTTGGAGAATAGATTATTCAGAAATCAAAAAGATATTGAGATCTTAATATACAAATACTTGGAAGTTTCTAAAAAATGGCTAGTATTCCCCTTTTTTTTTTGAGCTAAGAAATTTACTATTAATAGTGATGATTAATTTTGTGTGGGTGCTCTCGTTAATAGGTAAACAAATAACCATAAAATGTACTCTATTTTTATGGATAAGAATTGAACACCAAATTTCATAGTAAAGAGATGAAATGAGCAACCACTACATTACATCTCATAGTTTTTCCTCTTTGTTTTTAATTAACGATTCCACTCTTAAATTAAATTACTACTTATTTATTTTATTATGTAAATTAGACATTAAATGAGTAAACATATTTGTTTGGTTCCCCAAGCTGCTCGTCTTTGTTCCATTATATTCCCTTAGGTCATGTGTTCTAGACTCACTAAGAGCAACACCCTTTCTTCCTCTAGAGTATCTCATTCCCCTTTCCTTTAGGTAGGATAGAATTATAATTAGGTTTTGTAAAAAAAATAGACATTAAATGTTAATTGTGCTCGATTTTATATTTTCCTATATATTGCATATATAGTAATATCAATCAAATTAAATTTAATCAAATTCGATATTAAAACCTAAAAATAAATACCAACAATTAATTGATTTAGTGAGATAAAATATTAGATCCCTTAAATTATATCAAATATTTGAATCATGACATTGTGAATGAAACAAGTTGAGTTGAGAGAGTTCTTCTCGTAATAAAATATCCATCTAAATTAGTCAATTAATATAAATTAAGGAAAAAAACTTTGATAACCAGGCCGTGTAAACTTTAATTTACACGTGCTTTTTAGTTTTAGGGGTTAGCGTTTTAGTTTAAGGTTTAAGGTTTAGGGGTTTAGGTTGTAGGGTTTAGAATTTAAGGTTAGTGTTTAGAATTTAGGGTTTAGGATTTAGAGTGTGGGGTTTAGTTTTTAGGATTAGGAATTTAGGGTTTGGGTTTTATAGTATAAGTACACAGACTTGTGTAAAATTAATTTTACACAGTCTGTGTATAAAAGTTTTACCCATAAATTAAATATAGTTGATTTTTTAGGCTTAAATGAAAAATAAGTGCCTAAACTATACCTTTTTGAAATTTAGGCGCCTAAAGTTTTTTTTTTTTTGTAAAAACAGGAGACTGAAATTTCAACCGTTATAATTTTAGGTGTCTCGGTATTAAGTGTCGTTAAAAAAATTTTGTTAGCCAATTATAATGTGACACGTGACAGGTTTTATTTTTAATGTTTTAATTAATTTTTAAAAAAATAAAAAATTGAAATTTTCAAAAAATCCCCAAATTCCTATATCCCCCAATCCGGCCACTCCCATCGTCGTTGGTCACGATGCAGGCGACGGAATGGAGCGTTATCCCCTCGCCCAAACACCCATACACCATTGGTCGTCGTTCAACCACCGCTCGTCGCGAATTGTTTGAATAAATTTTTTGAATATTTTAGGCATTCGTCTGGCATCTTACACGACTTCGATCAATTTTTGGCGCCAGTATGATAGGGCAAACGATCATGGTGTCCCGACGACGGATGCGGTGGGTGGTGGCTATCGTCGACGAAATCGACTCAAATCGCAATTTGAGTTTTGGTGAGTTAGGAATTTTAAATTTAGGGGCTATTTTGTGAATTTTGGAAGATATTAAATAAAAACATTTAAAAATAATAATTATAGTTAACACGATGCACCTAAAATTATAACGGTTAAAACTTTGAACACCTAAAATTATAACGATTAAAATTTTAAACACTTATTTTCATAAAAAAATATTTTACATATTTAAAATTTAAAAATAATATAATTTAGACACAAATTTTTTATTTAAGCTTTTGTTTAAAAAAAATTGAAAGCAAATAATAACAGAGGGAACATTAAAATTACAAGTGATGCTTTAAATAATGAAGGTCAACAAATTACAACTGCTGCTTTGGTGGCTCTGCGCATTTATCACGACATCTGGAACCAAATTAAAACTGTCTGCTCCTAGGGATGGGCACCGTACCCTAAATTTAAATCCGACCTAATTATATTTTTTAAAAAAATTGGCTCAACGATTTATAATAAAAAATAATTTTAGAGATTTTTTTTATAACATAACAAAACAACATGGAATTTTTTATTTTTCTCATTTTGTTCAATCGGAGAAACAGAAAGCTCTGCTACTTAATTGTTATTGGCTATACAAAAATATAACAGCAGAACCCATAACTACTTCGTATGTTTGCAGCTCATGAGATGAGCGTGTATCACAGTATACCTATGCAAATCAGGAGATGTGCATATATACCCATTCCTCATTTACACGCGCGTTTGGAACACGAAACTCACCGAGCTAACTCTTCCCTGATTCTACATCTCCCATCGTTGAATTGGAATCGCGTGCTAAATGCATCCCCATGAATCGTTATCACTCCGTTCTTGTTGGTCCACAATCTGAATCTCTCCAGCAATTGCATTTTGCAGATTCCCAGCATTGGCTGTGTTCGTCGTATTTGCAATCGACTCCTCCAAAACTAGAAAATATGCATAAGTCCCCCAACCATTGGCATCGTATGGTGGTGGGAATTTTAGGGACTTAATTGTAAAAAATAATTTTAGAGACCTAATTGTAAAAAAATTTAATTAATTTTAAGAACCTAATTGTAAAAAATCAATTTTAAGGATCTAATTATAAAAATATATATAAAGGGGTATTATTGCAAAATATCCCTAAAAATATAGGGAAAATTACACTATTAGTCCCATGTCGGGTCGGCTTTTTCCCACCCTAAACCTGAACCGACGCTAACTCACTCTTAATAAAAATCCGACCCGACCCGATCTATAAAAAATAGGGACTTAATTGTAAAAAATAATTTTAGGGAGCTAACTATAAAAAAGTTAATTAATTTCAGTAACCTAATTGTAAAAAAAATCAATTTTAAGGACCTAATTATAAAAATATATAAAGAGGGTGTATTATTACAAAATATCCCTAAAAATATAAGAAAATTACACTATTAGTCCCAAGTCGGGTCAAATTTTTTCCACTCTAAATCCGAACCGACGCTAACTCACTCTTAATAAAAATCCGACCCGACCTAAACTCAATTTTTTCATA
The DNA here is from genome assembly GCA_019671005.1 of Hibiscus mutabilis. Classification (NCBI taxonomy): domain Eukaryota; kingdom Viridiplantae; phylum Streptophyta; class Magnoliopsida; order Malvales; family Malvaceae; genus Hibiscus; species Hibiscus mutabilis. The sequence goes on along the minus strand of CM033713.1, from coordinate 5,083,517 downwards.
AGAAATCCAACCTGATCGAGCCAGGTCAGAACCCGTCAGGTACGGGTGAAATGCACATCCGTATATGCTCCTCCTTATCTAATTATATAAAATATAGCTGAAACAAGCAACACATATTTCATGTTGAAAATTTTAAGGTATATTTTTTAAAATGTGTTTGGTATCTAACTTTTCCAAATAGAAATAAAAAAATAATTATTAAATAATAATAAAGAAATAAAATATGAATAAATAAACCAAAATTAAAAAAAAATGATATTAGAAGAATTTAAACCGAATTATTCATAAAGAAAAAAAAATGAGTTAAACAAAAAGAGAAGCAACTTGGACAAAAAGAGAAAATAAAGTTAAAATTAAAATTAAAAAATACTTGTTTTCATATTTTCACTCTCTTAAAAAGGTTTTTAATAAAAACATCTTTTTTATATTTTTAAATTTTTACTTATTTTTTTATTTTCTAAAAATTATTTTTTTAATTTTAAAACCAAACACGTTTTTTTCGCCGTTCTTCATTTTTCTAGAAAATAAAAACGGACTTCATTTTCTAGAACCAAACGCATCCTTATATTCTCACAATTGATATTGAAATAATAAAATAAATAAATAATACAATAACTTCTTAACTCCGTGGCCAATATATGAGACAGTAAACCATAATTTAAATAAATGATAGTTTTTTTAATATGATACTGTTTTTATAGGTTTTCCTTTAAAATAGTGAATTTTTAAGATATTAAAAAATATGTAATTACCCTTATAATATTATTTATACCTTGCAAAATAATATATTTGTTTTAAGTAAATTCCCGATTTAGTTAATGTTATTAACTCCATACAACTAAACTCGGTCATGAACTTTATTTGTATATATATAAGAACAAGATGATGAAAGATAAAAGAGAAAAATTTGCACTATATTTTCAATGTAGGGTTGTGTATAATGTTTTCTTCAAATTTCATATTTATAGGTATAAGAAGAAAATTTTAATTCTAATGGGTATTAAACTCTAATAATAAAGTACAATAAGGTTTCTTTTAATTCATGGATATCCACCATAAATAAATATTCATAACACCCCTTAAATATCCATGAAGATAATGTACGCTGAGATGGCCTGTCATCCGACAGGTCCCGAATGCCATGGGTGGCTTTGAAGAATCTTCTAATGTATTTTCTCAAAAAACCGTCAGGTTTCTAGACCACATTTATTAGGTTGGTCTTGTAACACCCTAAAAACCAGTCTAGTCGTAATTGGATTCTGATGATAAAAAATTCAACATCAGAAAAGCTAAATCATTGCGTTGACCTTTGACCAAGTGGTCAAATTTTCAAGTATTGAACCCTAATTAAGCATTGTTATTGATTAATGACCATACTGAAACATTGAAGCATAGCTTAGTGAACAACTCGTGAAAATTGAAACTATTAGGCTAAAAGTATAAAATATATGAAGTTGAGGGACTAACCTTGCGATTAGCCCCTCCTCAAGCCTAATCACCACATACATGGGATTAGGAGAATGGGTTCCTTCATCTGAAGGAAGACTCGCAAGTTAAAAGGGAAAAGAAATAAAACTTACCAATTTATTGGATCAAAAGCAAAACTACCATCTTCATCTTCTTCCTCTAACTATTTTCAAGCAAGCACCTCCATCTTCTTCCTCTTTCTAGTATTGTAGATATGTACAGATTGTAACACCCCAAATTTTTGCCCCAAATTTAAAACCCTAAAATTTCAAATCCTTAAATTCAAAACCCTAATTATTTGGAAATTTTAATTCTATAATCTTAATTTGTTAAGTGACTAAATTAAACTTTAAAACAAATTCTTATGGCCAAATTGGGAATTTTGGGAGTCAAGTGATATTTAATCATAATATTGCAACTTTGTCGAACAAATCAGAAGTTTGGGGACCTGTTGGGTGATTAACCCATTTTGTTTTTAAAGTCCAAATCAATTTCGGCTACTTTAGCTTTCTTTCTTTTATAACTATAATTCTTTTATATTATAACTATTGGAAATATCGAGATTGTTTTTCTTATGTGTTTAAAATTTTAGGGCAAATCTGTAAATTTTGAATGTATAGGTGTCAATGTGTAAAGTCTGAAAGTTTAGCACTCTTTTTCAAAAATCTCTTAAAGTTATGGAATTGCACTGCTATTACTCCATTTTTTTACTACATATATATTGGTTCCTCAGTTTAAACGCCCTAGAACAGCCGATGTATCTCCCAATCGTCCAATTCTATTTATTTTCTCCATGTCACCGCCGAAACTCTAAAACCCATCCCGTTTGTCGACTTGTAAAACTTCTATGCTATAAATACTGTTCGGTATAAACCAATCAAAGCCACACGTGATTCTAAAATCCAAGACTCCTTTGTTTTTATATCCTAATTATTTATGTGTTTTATTTAATTATTTATTAAATATGTTTTATTACTGTAATATTTTTAACACGTATATGCTCGGTATAAACTCGTTTAAACCGATACTCTATATTTGTGTAATTTTCTGGTTAACGTTTCGAACTCTCAATCTAGTGAACCAATCCTTCACATCCAATCTATTCAGACTACACTTACTCGAGTCATGAGGATTTTATGTAGGTATTAAATACTCGAATTAGTATCTTAGACTTAGGTCGGTGGCATTGTGAAAATAATAAAAATATAGAAATTATTCTGATAGGTACTGATACAACTGGACTCCGTACTTTTGATCGTGAGAAACGCTTCAATCAATAGGCTGAGTTTGCTTTGGCTAAGGTGTGTTCTCTTACCGTGCTATATATATTCTGTGAAATGTTTTACAACTTGCATGACCACTTTTCCATGTTGTGATTACAATGTGTTTTGACACATCATGCATATTGTGTCAGAATGTGTTTTAATGAATTTATCAGAATTTCAGAACTGTGATCTTCGTATTCAGTACGATAAACTGTAATGTGATTTTGTGTTTATCATCATTACCATATTTCATATGCATGGGATGGGTTGTCCGGAGGAAGAAGTGGTTTGACCACACTGTAATTGGAGAAATAAGGGGTGAGGGGGAACTAGCTCCACTGTGATCGGTTGGCTTTGCCACCACTGTGATTGGAGTATGTAGCTAGGTAGTGCGTTTTGTCTGTGTCATCATTACATGCATTGAGTTTTACCGTGTTTTTATTAATAATCCTGAGAAAATTATTTTGGAACTGAGTTTGTGATTGTTTGCACTTTAGAGACACACTGGGATCAGTAGCTCACTCCCCCATAGCTTCTTTTACAGATAACTCGGCCTTTAGGCGACTTGGTACTCGGAGGATCTCGTGTTTTTCAGCTTTACTAAATTTCAGTATGGACTTGAGTTTATTTATTTAATTTAATTACTAGTTTTGGGATTTGATGTAATTTCAAATTTGGGGTTTATTATTTTTGCATGCATTTTCAGACTCGATATTCAGATTATATTATGAAATTTTCGGCTATTATTTCAACGCTTTAGTTTTGGCAAATTATTAAGTATTTAATTATGTTGCAATTATTTTACAGTTTTATAAATGAAATTTGTTTCTTGAGAGTAAAGCTTTCACTGGTGACTTCTTAAATTTGGCATTTTCTTTTGGGTCGAGTTTAGGGGTTACACATATTTTCTTGGGTGGATGCAGGGCATGGGCAGAGCAGTTGATAGGGCATGATGAAGGCTAGAGGCAACAGTGATGGGAGTGGGTGAGGGATTGTTTGGCAGTTTAGGGTTTAATTTTGTTATTAGGGGTGGACGACAGAAATGGTTAGGGTATTAGGTTTGATTTGAGTTTGTTGTTTTTGGGGTTAAATTAGAGTTTTGTAGATTAGGGTTTAAATTTAGGGATAAGGGTTGGTTTTTTATATTGAACTGGGTTATGGGTTAATAATCAGATTCAGATTTGGGTACTTGGGTAACCCAAACGAAAACGGGTTATGAAAGCAGTTCACCAGCTTCGATGTGGGGTCGAGAGCCGCATACGATGGTCGGAGCAGGGGGTATTGACGAAGAAAGGCCTCAAAGAAGCAGAAAGTCCAAAGAGAGAGAGAGATCCCCCTTTAGGTCAACACATGCCTATATGTGTGTCTTCTTGACATCTTTTTGGTGGCGAAGCTTCGAGGTCCTTAATTGCAATAAGTGCTAGGTTTAGCGTAATGATGACTACTGATGGGTTGGCAGGAGTTGAGTTCGGCTGATTAGACAATTATAATGTCTGTTAACAGGCTTGGGAATCGGGGATCCGGGACAAGGGTCCCGATGCATAGGAACATCTCTGGTATAATATTGGATTTAGTCTTAGAAGTCCCAGAGGTATGAGTGCATCTCCGAAGACAACTTTGGGTTCAAGCTTAGGGCTTTGGTGGAGAGGTTTAACAAGTATAATATACTAGTATATATAGAAAAAAATACATTTTCATACAACTATACAGTACCCATCTAAACACGCCCTTAATGTCATTTGACATTCCACAAGCAACGTGTTCAACAGCCTAAACTTGTAACAAAGTGGTGAAATCCAGACTTATGTGCAGCGATAATGCTTTTAGAAAAGCAATGTTAGAATTCCAAAACTACAGGACATAATAATCATTATAAGCGACTCAGGGTATATGGATTTTCTTCACTAAACCCCAGTAACATATCTATATATAGTACAAAAAACAGTAGACACGTTGCATTTCTTTTTGTTTAAATTATGCGTGAATGAAAAGCAAACTTCATCCAGCATATACAAATGATGCTCCTTGAAGCTCAACACACTGCAATTGAAAATGGAAATAATGTTGAAGAAAACCCCATAGTCCAATTGGACAACTTCTAGAACACTAATTGGTGGTGAATCCACTGAAGATGCTACTTGGTGGGAGCACTTGAATTCTCTATTATGGAATTTTTCGGAATTCATACCAGGCCAAAATTTCTATCTAGATTCATTTAGATCAGGAACTTTGAGGTTTAAGGAAGAAACATGAAAATTGACAAAGATAACAGACTGTGCAAGTGAATCCACAAATACTAGTTTTGCACAAGTAAAGGATGAGTACAAAAAATTATGCAACTTTCACATTTTCTAAAACCAAAATTGCAGAATACATGCAATTACCATGTAGCCGAATATAATAAAATGCCGTCAAAAAATAATCAAATAAATCTTCTGAGATATGGTTGGAATACCTTGTTCATGATGCTTTGGAAAGTGGAGTGAACATTAGTAAGCCCAAAGGGCATTACTAAGAACTCAGTGCTCATTGTGAGTTTGAAAAGTAGTTTTATGTATATCATCTAGGTACGTTCTGATTTGATGATATCCGGATCTCAAATTCAGTTTGGAGAAGAAAACAAGCTCCATTCAGTTCATCCAACAACTCTTCTACTAAAGGAATTGGAATGTTATCCTTCACTCTGAGTTTTTTTTTAGTTGTCTAAAGTCTATGAACATACGCCAAGACCCATCTTTCTTTTCAACCAAAGCAACCGGTGAAGCAAAAGGAATGTTGTCCCGAATGACCCCTTCTTCCTTCAGTTCATCTATCAACTTCTCAATTTCATTTTTCTGTAACAACGGATATCTATAAGGCCGTTACTTGACTACTTGTGCTTCATCTTTGAAAATAATCTTGTGATCTTAGCTTCTACGAGGAGCCGATTCCCTAGGCTTTCGAAGACCGTGGCATAATTTGATAGTAGGTGTTGCATATCAACAAACAACTCAATTTGTTTAAGTTTTTCTGCTGTCACATTACTTTGGTCTTCAATAAGTTCTGACATTAACAGCATACAATACATACCTTTTTGAGTGATTAGAGGGTTTATTAGCGTGCTTCCTTGTCGCCAAACTCACAAAACCACTAACCAACCCTGTCAGCATATATTGCACTTCATTTTCACCAAATTGCATAGTAAGGTTGGTGTAATCCCATAATATTGACCTTAATTCCTTGAGCCATTGTACCCCAATACTAAATCACAACCTATTATGGGCAACACCAAGAAATCAGTGCATGACCCACATCTCCTCACCATTCGCCACTGAAACTTCCACACCTTTTACCAGCTGAGTTTTGCGCCCCAACTTTTTAACCAAGGCAGTGCCAATGAAGTTGTGGGTACTACCTGAATCCACCAAAAAGACCGCCTCATGATTGTTTACACTTCCCAACATTCTCATGGTTTTGTGGACCTGCAGTTCCAATTAATACATGTAAAAAATGACATGTTGTTGCAATTTGTCCAAGTCCTCACTATTAAACCCTTCTATTGTATCCACGCAATCCAGGAATTCTTCTTGCTCATCAGTACCCTTTTTCATATCATCCACTAGCATTTGATACAATTGAGACTTTACACATCTATGCCCTGCACCATATTTGACACCACACCACATGCACAATCATTTTCTCCTTCTTTCATCCTGTTCTTCTCTATTTGGTTCAGGTTTTTGAATTATAGGTTGAGTAGTTGTAGAATAACCAATTTGGAGAGCTTCATTGGTAACCTTGGCGTCAAGGAAGAAGTAGAAGTACCCATAGCTTTTGGGGTTACCCTCAATATTAAGTTTGAACCAATTTAAATAACATTTATTACCAATACTTAAACATTTTAGGTTTGAAAGAATAACATTTTCCGGTTGCAACTTAAAATATTACGTTCACCATAACAAAGTATGTCAACAGGAATAACATTTTATGTTGTGTTGGGTAAGTTTCGAAGGTAAAATTTCAAAACTTGTAGTGAAATACGTTCATCCTTAGATCAAATCTCATGTAACAATTTAAATTACAACCTAAAATATTACAAATATACATATAACAATTTAAGTTGAAAAAAATAACATTTCAAGTTAACCTATAAAAAAAATAGATTTTTTAACGTATTTTAGGTGACACACGTGATACATAGTACCTCTTAGTCAACAGACATGTATACTGTGTAGGATTCTTTTTAGGGTAAAGTTTATAAATGGTCACTAAATTTTGATCAATTATTCAATTTGGTAACTAAACTTTCAATTACTTTAATATTATTATTAAACTTTTAATTTGGCTCAAATTTGGCAACTGGCCCGTTAATATCTGTTAAAGTATTATGTATAATAACACATTTGGTTATCCACGTATGCACATTCAAACAATATAGTCTTAATTCAAAAAAAATAATAAATTTAACTCTCACTGTTTTACACATTATTTCAATTTAGAACTATTTTTAATTAAAAATAATTTAACCATAAACCCTAAAATGATCCAAAACTGTGTGCCTTTAGTTTTTCTAAAAATTAGCCTTGGATTCATTCTGCTTTTTCTTTGCAAGTTGCCATTGAGCTCCCCTATGTTTTTGCACAATCAATAATTACTGTTCGATTTTCTACTCCGTGACCTCATTCGAATGGAACGCTTTGAGATTCATTTGGTACTTGTTCTTCATGTTCAACATTGTTATACTTCACCTTTTACGTAATGATGGCGATTGCCATCACTCCGAACTACAATGCAGCAAAGACCAATTGTTTTATGGTTGAAGGTTTTTGTTTTAGGGTTAAATTATTTTTAATTAAAAATAGGGTCAAATTAAAATAATGTGTAAATAATGAGGATTAATTGTATTATTTTTTGAATTAAAAATAAATTGTTTAAATGCACAAACATAGAAGATTAAATATGTTATTATATAAAATATTTTAACTGTCACGTCATTTTTTTAACGGCTGTTAATATGTCAGCGGTCAAAATTAGAGTTAAACTAAAAATTTAATAATAATATTAAAACAATTAAAATTTTAATTATCAAATTAAATAATTAATTAAAGTTTAATGACCATTCCTGTTAACCTTATAAACAAGCAAAATGAAAGTGGAAGAAGTTAGGTCCAATAAAAGACTAGGTAATTTAAAACAGAAGGTCACACAGACAACGGGGAGAAACACAAATTTCAAGGGAGGTTGCCAGCGTATTGTTCTTGTCGGTCTTCTTTCTTTCCCTTAATTTGCTTTTACACAAAACGAAAGTAAAACTAACATACTTTTTGGGGACATCAACTCCCGTTGGCCATGGCCCCTGCTATGAAGATTGTTTTCGGATTGTTAACATTTGTCACTGTTGGAATGATAATCGGTATGTCTTTCAATTCAATTAATGTTGGCTGCTTTCCCACTTTTTTATGGTTTTAAAATAATGGGTTTTCTTTTCTTCCTTGAAACATGCATTCCACAATGGGGGATTTAGCTGATTCGATAGATGTATTTGGTTGGGATTAGAAATGGGTTTTGTTTATCTTGGTAGGTTTTCAATTTTTCAGCGAATGTTTTTCCCCCCATAATTTAATCATTTTTATTCTAATTATCGCGTGTAATTCATGGTTGAAGAGAGAGATTTCATTACATACATTGGAATGTAAAGTAGCAATGGCAAGGATTGAATTTTTCAGTTGTTTGGATGCATCGATTCATTGTTATTTCAAATGTTAATGATATTGGGAACTGCAGGTGCTTTGTTTCAGCTCGCATTCATACGCAGATTAGAAGATTCTTATGGTATACTTCTCATCATTTTATCTTTTAACACTGTGCATTTTTCTGTATGTTGGTTTATCTAATTACTCGATTCCCCTCTGTTATTATGCAAGAATCTGAATTTTAGGAAAATGAAGTGTCAATGTTATACTTTCTTCATCTGTATGAAATGTTAAACATAAATATTTATAAATTTCATATTTTTCCTTATAGGTTTAATGAGTACAGCAAAACTCTTCAGCAATCTTTGTTTGAGATTTAAGTTGTTTAACTTTCCCTTACCACCTAAAATGCCTGATCTCATACAAAATCGGATTTCTTCTTTGTAGGCTTAATTTAAGAAATTCTAAGATTTGCTTTTGCATGGTATTTAAAAGATATGACATCTTTAGGAACTTGGAGAACTTATCCTCCAAAATGCCATCTTTAAAAGATATGTCATCTTCTGGAATTTGGATAACTCATCCTTGCAAATTACCAAGCTTTGATTTTATTTAAATAGTTATTTTATTCACAGCATTATAGAAATATTTATGTACAGCTACTTACTATAACCATTGGAAAATCTTCAATGATAATTTCTTTTGAAAATTTATCTCACATGTTTAATAGGTGACGAGTTTCCATCTACAAAATTGCATAGAAGTCAGAGTGATGGATATCTTAAGTTGCCAAGAGGTTGGTATGGTTCATATGGCTCTCTAACAATAAAACAATTGAAATTTGTTTTACATAATTGAACTTTGGTTAAAGATCTTTGATTTTAGCCAAGATATATTTTTTACTGTAAGGTCATTGTTATATTTTGTCTCCTCGCTACTTTTACTCAGGTATGAGTCATTGGCACGGTGACAAAGAATCAGAAATTTTGCGTCTTGGATTTGTATGTTTCTTGTACTTTCTTGCCTTCATCTTTTTTCGCCTTTCATTTTTGAAATTCAGGGATAGCTACGAGCCTGAATTTTATGATAAAATAATCTTTTTAAAATTTTCTAGGGAAAATGGAATGTAGAAAGTTTATATTGAAATATTTCCCTTAATGACTAGTGCATAGGACTTTGCGTTGTCCTGTATTAAAATATTCTAAGCTTGCATGTAATAATCATTTTTATTTTCTTCGTTTTTCTTAAAAATAACCTAATCTTTTTTAACTGAGGGATTTGATGTCAAACTGTGCAGGACTGTATTTCCCTTTTTGTTGGTCGAATTTGCTTTTGGTTTCGAAGGGGTTTTTTTTAATGTGGCCCTTTACTTTTCAAAAAGGAAAAAAAAAAAACAAATCTATATTCATGTTTTTGTTAAGCTCCTTTTCCCAATTTTAGGAAAGGAATATTTTTTAATCTATCCTCTCATACAATCCCCATGGACTTGGTGTTGCAGACTAAGCTCAATCTCACCAAAACATTTATGCTCTGCAACTCTAAGCCATTTGCAGAATACAAATCATACTTAAGACTTGCAAAACTTTATCGTAGAGAAGAACAATCACATATTCTAGCTGCCTATCTTATAACTGGAATTTTATTTGCTGCAAAATTATAATAGCACGTGGGTCGAGTGGCTTTCTATGCACATTAGAGGCTGGCAGAGTATGGACTTAACCATAAATGGAAATGAATTATTTACTCTTTATTTGGATGTATTATATGGTTTTCTACTTGTGTGAAATTGATCCAGAGATTTCTTAAGGAAGACAAAATCTTTGACTCAGTATTGTTTCTGACGATGTAGGTCAAACCTGAAATAATTAGCTGGTCACCTCGGATTATTGTACTTCATAGTTTCCTCAGCAACGAGGTATGTATGCCATCAATGATTGAGAGCTCATTGTAATACTAGAAATTATCACTTTGTGAATCTGATTCATGTAATGACTAGCTGATATAGAACGACATCTATGTGATTAGGGCATTTTGGCTGCTTTAAGATTTTAAATTTGTAAGAAATTGTGTACAATTGAATAATTGATGAAGAAAATACTCATAAGCTCTAAACCTAGGATTCCATAGGAGATGGTGGATTGTATCACACAATGGTAAGAACAATTCAGCTGAAAATTCTCTAATAAGAGTTTTGTTTCTCTACAGTATGGTAGGAATGAAAGATGATGTTTTGACACTTGAATTATTAGATATATTTAGTTATGTAGCAAGAAAAAGAAAAGAATAAACTCATAATGATTGAGTGCTTGGTGGAAACATATTTTGAGGCCATAAAAGAAATTTTCCAAGGAAAACTTTGTCCGTTCTCAAGGCAGGAGGGTAGAAGACTTAATAACTCCTTTTGAATAAGCTGTGCTCTGCCACACTTCATCCATCAACTGCTTAATGATACCAAAGTAATCTGAAACAATCACATTGGCCTAAGTTAGCAGTTTGGAAATGCTATATCCATGAGTAATTCAATGCAAAAGAGCTTTATATTCTACTGTTTTGTTTTCTGCAGGAATGTGACTACCTTAGAGCCATTGCCCGCCCTCGACTTCAAGTTTCCACCGTGGTAGATGCAACAACTGGGAAGGTATATTTGAAAACTTATTTTTCCTTGAATTACTTGTTAATGGTGTAGATTTTTTTGGCATGTTAATTTCTTGTTAATTGAAAATATTCTTCTCTATTATAAATCTCATATCAGGTTTCATATTTTATTGAGGTCATATTACCTAAACATGCTTATACATGCATGTAAGGTATCCTTTTTTTAAAATGTCGATGTGTAAAATGTCTACTTTTAAAAGTTTGCTGGAAGTTAATGAGTGGATATTGTCTTGCTCTTAAATCTTAATTTGACTTGATTGTGCATATGGTCATTTAAAACTATGTAATCTTTTCAAGTACAAAAACCTTCCTTTACATCAAATATTTTGAAGTAGGTTTGACTTGAAAACATGATTACGCGGCTGCTTGTGTTTTTTTTTCTATCTTTGCACTTTTGTCACTTTGAGTGGGTAAGTACTACATAGGTGCTTCTTTTGGCCAATCAAACTTCCATGTTACTTTAAGGGGTGTTTGGTTGAAAGAATACAAGATTGCTTAAAAGCACATTTTACTAAATCGTCTGTCAACATAATTAAGGATGAAAAAAGTTATTACACAATGCTTCCTGACAGCGAAAGTTAACTTTTAAAATATAGGTAAAAAATTAAGTTGGTAATCCGAACTATTAATCTTACATACTTGAAACCAAATGTTCGTGCATAAAGATGAAGGGCAAAGGCCCTCTTTCTTATTACTTCATTATAAAGGATAATTAAGCACAAACTATTTTGAGTTTTCAGGGTGTGGGTGTGGCAATTAGGTGAATTGGTTTACCTTCTTTAGCTGCATCATGCATTTAAATGTACAATAGCCAAATTTTAAAAAGACTCTTCCATTTCTTATCTAGCTATTTTTAAGGTTTCAATGCTCTGAATAATCACACTGAATTAAGTTATGGTCATAAGTTTTATCACAATAAATATATATCCAACCTTTGGCCTATAATTTTTAGTTTTTAGGACCTTATTTTTCATAGAAAGAATTGATCTTACTGCAGCTGCTGTTTTTCAGGGAATGAAGAGCAATGTCAGGACAAGCTCTGGTATGTTCCTGAGTTCAACAGAGAGAAAGTATCCAATGATACAGGTTAGTGTAGAAATCCGAGTTTTATTAGAATTACTCTGTTAATTTCGATGTACAACAGAAGGTCTTTTTAAAGACTTTTTACAAGGAGTTTTATCCTTAGTAATTAACTACAAGGATAGGACTTTTATCTCTTTACAAAGTTTAAATAAAACTAAACTACTTGTTAGGATAAGATTACATCTCCTAATAGAATTTTAACTTTACTAGGATAAGATTACAACTCCTAATAGAATTATAACTCTATTTTACTCGTGCTAACCAACACTCCCCCTCAAACTGGCGTGTATATGTTGTATGCACCCGGTTTGGATGAAAGCACATCAAAGGTTGCTCTTGGTAGTGCCTTGGTGAAGGTATCCGCAAGCTGGTCTTTGGTAGGAATGTAGTTCAGCCTTACAATCCCATTGTTGACCTTCTCATAAATAAAATATCTATCTATTTCAATATGTTTGGTCCTGTCATGTTGCACAGATTCCTTGCAATGCTCATTGCCGATTGGTCATTTGTCACTATAAATTTCAAACTGTGAACTTCCATCCAACTCTAGTTCAGTCGAAGCTTCTTAATCCACATTCCTTCACATATCCCAAGGGCAATTGCCTAAACTCGCCTCAAACTTTGCTCCTAGAGACAATCATTGTTTTTACTTCTCCAAGTAACAGATTACCCCATACAAAGGTGCAATAACCACTTACGGATCTCCTATCTGTCCAACTTGAGTCCAGTATACACTCACCGCATTACGTCACGGTGTTTCTTGAAAATAAGCCCAGATCCTGGTGTGAACTTCAAGTACCTTAGGATCCTATTAACAGTCTCTAAGTGCTCTTCTCGTGGGTTACTCATGTGTTGGCTAACTATGCCCACTGAGTATGCAATATCTGGTCTAGTGAGTGAAAGATAAATCTGCTTTCCAACCAGCCTTTGGTAGGATTCCTTTTTCACAGGATTCCCCATATCTTCTTTACCAAATTTCAAACCTGGGTCCATTGGAGTGTCAACTGGTCTACACCCAAGCTTTCCAGTCTCTGTGATTAGATCAAGGATATACTTCCTTTGATTGATAACCAAACCTTCCTTTGATCTTGCAACTTCCATTCCCAAGAAGTACCTAAGACTTCCTAAGTCCTTTGTTTCGAGCTCCTTTGCTAAAACAGTTTTGAGCTTCTCTATTCCTTCTATGTCATCCCCAGTTATAATCATATCATCAACATAGACAATTAAGAGAGTCATCTTACCATTGAATGCCACCTTTCTAAACAAAGTATGGTCTGCTTGGCTTTGCTTGAAACCATTTTGAACCATAGCCTTCGCAAATCTCTCAAACCATGCTCTAGGGGACTGCTTCAACCCATAGAGTGATCTATTTAGCTTGCATACTGTCTCTTTTGTCACCTTTCACCCCAAGCCTGGTGGAATTTCCATGTACACTTCTTCCTCAAGTCTTCCATTTAGGAATGCATTTTTGATATCCAATTGATTCAACTTCTAGTCTCTATTAACTGCCACTGAAAACAACACTCTGATGGTGCTTAGCTTGGCTACTGGTGCAAAAGTTTCTTGATAGTCCACTCCATATGATTGAGTGAACCTTTAGCAACTAGTCTTGCCTTGTGTCTTTCAATGCTCCCATCGGATTTGTACTTTACAGTAAAAACCCATTTGCACCCAACAGCCCTTTTCCCTTTCGGCAGATTAGTCAAACTCCAGGTGTTATTCTTCTGCAATGCTTTAACCTTCTCTTCAACAGCTTTTCTCCATCCAGGACTTTCAAAAGCTTCTTCTACTGTTTTGGGAATCTTCACACTGTCAATACTAGCAGTAAAGGTTTTTAAACCAGACAATAAATTTCCATAAGCAACGAATCTATTAATAGGATGAACAGTGCATTTCCTTACCCTTTTTCTAATAGCAATAGGAAAGTCATCTAAATCAACAGTGGAAGAGTCTTGTGGGATAATGTTACCTCTTATTTCCTCGGCAGTAGGACCCAAAACAGGCTCTTGGCAAATGTTAGGTTGTTCTTCAGTTACAGGTCCTTTCCTTCTTGTGTACACCTTGAGTGGAGTTTTTGAGGTGGTTTTAAGTGTTGGATGCGGTGTTGTATAAGGACTGGTAATTTTTTACTGGGGAGAAGGTATTTCAATAGGATTACTAGGTGTAGCAGTCACAGGTTCATCATAGGTAGGCAAAGAAGGCAAGGAGGACGCAAACTGTTGAGTATTGAGATTTTCATCAAGGATAGGCAACGAGATGATAGGCTGTAGGTTAAGTGAGGGCTGAAATTCCCTGTATTTCTCCCACTGAATTTCAGTACCTGCAAAATAAGGCTGATTTTCAAAGAAGGTGACGTCAAAGGATATGTAGGTTTTTCCTTGGGATGGGGAGTAACATTTGTAGCCCTTCTGACTCGAGGAGTATCCTATAAACACACATCTTAGTGACCTAGGATCAAATTTACCCTGATTACTGTTATGCACATGAATAAAGGCTGTGCATCCAAAGACTCGAAGAGGAAGAACTGAGGATAATGGTTTGAAATTTGGAAAGTGAGACAAAAGTGTTTCAATAGGTACCTTGAATCCTAGTGTCTTGCTAGGCATCCGGTTAATAAGGTATGTGGCAGTAAGAAGAGCTTCTCCCCAAAGATATTTAGGAGCTTTAGCCGAAAATAAGAGGGACCTAGTGACCTCTAGAAGATGTCTATTTTTTAGCTCAACCACTCCATTTTGTTGAGGGGTATTAACATAAGAAGTTAAATGCAAAATTCCTTTTTCTTTAAAAAAAGACCCAAGAGACCTGCTAAGATACTCACTACCATTATCACTCCTCACCATTTTAATTTGTTTTTCAAACTGGGTTTCAATCATCTGATAGAAATTTCTAAAGATTGTGTCTACATCAGATTTATCTCTCATCAAGAATGTCCAAGTGACTCTAGAATAGTCATCAATAAAAGACACAAACCATCTAAACCCAGAGATGCTTTTTACTTTAGAAGGCCCCAAATGTCACTAAGAATAATAGAAAATGGGGAAGTAGGTTTAAATTTGGAGGAAACATATGGTTTTCGTGTATATTTGGCCATTTGACACGCTTCACAGTTAAAAGAAGATGGACTTTTATTTATAAATAAATTGGAAAACAACTTTGCAAGATAGAAAAAATTGAAATGTCCTAACCTATAATGCCATAGCATTATTTCACTAGAAATCGAATTGGTGGAGGAAACTGAAGTCTGAAGGCAAGTGGAAAAAATTGAATTCTGAGGGGGGAGTTCATCAAGTATGTATAAGCCATTGCACAACCTAGCACTGCCAATCACCCTCTTCGAGTCTCGTGCCTAAAAAACACAACCAATAATCCCAAAATTAACATCCATAACCAATTTACTCACAGATAGCAGGTTGCAAGCAAGATTGAGAACATATAGAACATCAGATACACTAGCTGATCATTTAACTGAATTGAACCACTCCCTTTAACTGTGGATAGAGAACCATCTGCTAATCTGATTGAGGAAGCAGACTTGTGACTGCTAAATGTAGAAAAAAAGGCTTCAATTTCCTGTCATATGGTCAGAAGCCCTAGAATTTACTATCCAAAACAAAGAATTATTGGTGGCCAAACAAGAGATGCTACCTTCTGTGGTCATGAGGGCATTAGGAGAAGATTTAGATGACAGTTGGCTGAAAAGTTGTTGAAGCTCTTCAATCTGCTGCTTGCTAAAACTGCTAGAGGAGCTGCTGGTAGAGTTGGCAGGAGATGCAAGGTGAGCCTCCCTCTTGAATCTGGATTGAGGAGGCTTCCACTCGGCTGGTTTCCCATGCAGTTTCCAACACTGTTCCATGACATGGCCAACCTTTTTGCAGTGTTCACACTAAGGTCTCCCCCTCCTTTGTTTATTTCCAGAGGTGGAGTGTGTAAGGAGTGTAGAAGAATCTGCCTGCTGGACAGCTGGTGCCATCAAGGAACGCATGCTTTCCTCTCTTCTTATTTCAGAGAAGGCTTCACGAACTTGGTGAAGGGGTTTAGTGGCCAAGATCCTGCTTTTGGCCCCATCATATTCCCCATGGAGGCCAGACAAAAACTGGAAAATTCTCTTCTGGTTTTTTAGACTATTGTAGGAGGTAATGGGAGAAAGAGAGGCATCGGATAATGAAAAATCAGCCTGTCGAGCGGTCACAGGAGTGCAACATCAGAGGAAGAATCTGATCCAGCCATGGAGAAAAGAGATGTCGACAGAGAAGAAGAATAATTTTAATGGAAAAGAGGATCGGTCTGGACTGATACCATGTAGAAATCAGAGTTTTATTAGAATTACTCTATTAATTTCGATGTACAACATAAGGTCTTTTTAAAGACTTTTTACGAAGAGTTTTATCCTTAGTAATTAACTATAAGGATAGGACTTTTATCTCTTTACAAAGTTTAAATAAAACTAAACTACTTGTTAGGATAAGATTACATCTCCTAATAGAATTATAACTTTACTAGGATAAGATTACAACTCCTAATAGAATTATAACTCTATTTTACTCGTGCTAACCAATAGATAGCTTTCAAGTTACTTCTCCGTAACGTAAATGCCTATATCATCAGTCCATTCTCAGATAAGGGTAATCCAGGAAGCGAATAGAATGATTTTGATTCCCATCCTAGATGTTTTGATCATTTAGATTTTGCTGATACACAATGCATCTACTAATAGCCAAGGGGAAAACTATCACAAGCATTGGTCCAAATTGGCATATGAATGATGCAACAAATACATATACATATTATAGCTGCTTTGATGGGAAATGGTTCTAATTGAACTCCGTCTAAATGACATGGTCAATGTCAGAATAGAGACATCAAAAGTGCAGCTAGAAGAGTAGATTCTTTCTTAATAGAGGTAGCTCATCCCCTCCCGACTTGGGTGCTTTCAGTGCCCAATGAGAGAACGTGAGACCTAGTCGTAAGAGGGGTAGCCCATTTGTTGAAGACAGATGGGCTGACTTGTTTATTTAGCTTCCCTTTCTGATTCACATGCCAGCCATTCTTTTCTTCCTTGTGACCTGCTTTTATTGTAGGAATTGTTCTGTCTACATACTATTTTTCCTAGGATTTACATTTAAAGTATGGTTTTGCAAATATTGGCACTTGATATGCTGGTTGCAAGTCTTAGAATTCAGAAACTTATTCTCCCCTCTAGATGACAAATAGAAAGTGAATGCCAACTTGGGAGTGTATATAAATATTAGAAATTGCTTTGATCAGCTTAGACCATTTTCTAATTTTACCATACGTTTAAAGCTGCTTGGGGTGAATTTCCTTCTGTACGTATGTTTCCATTCTAACATTGCAGTTGTTTACAACTTTACATCTATCTTCTCCAGTTATGTAACAATGTGTAACTAAGTGCTTCTTCCCTCCATTTCTTTTTTCTTTGAACTCTAAGGCAATTGAAAAGCGGATTTCTGTCTTTTCTCAAATACCAACTGAAAATGGGGAGCTTATCCAAGTTTTAAGGTGGGTGTCCGACCTTACTATCGGTAAAATATTGCTCAAAGGAAAATGAACTGATATGTTCTTTATCAAGGCTAACATCTAATGCAGCACAGGTACGAAAAGGATCAGTTTTACAAGCCTCACCATGATTACTTTTCCGATACTGTAAGTTATCCACCTTTCCTAAAGTTTACATGGTGAATTTATTGGTTGTGTCAGATATGTCCATTCTTATGATATGGAGAAATCCTGATCCATTTCTTTGCAATCATTATTTATTGCAGTTTAACTTGAAGCGTGGTGGTCAAAGAATAGCAACTATGCTTATGTATCTAAGTGATGATGTTGAAGGGGGAGAAACATATTTCCCAATGGTAATTAATTTTTCATTCAAAAGAAGAAAAGTGGCCTGAAATTTGTTGCTTGATTAATCATATTAGGTAGATGGTGCTTCTACTGCATGTAAAAAGGCATTCGACTTATTTTTCTTTTATAGGTATTTTGAGAATTAACTGTCAATATGCCTTTGGTACTTATCTTGACCTGCATAAATGATTTGGTAGATACATTTGTTCTAGAAAGAGTAAGCACGGAAGCTTTCTGAAATCTGTCTATGGGTGTCAAGGGTAAGCATCGGAAACTGGGATTTTTAAGTTTTAAAGTTACAAATAAAGGTGATAAGATTTGATGGCTGAGAATTAGGGTTTTAATTAGAATATGATGGAAAAATGGTTTTTGGAAGTGAGGATACGAATTACTCGAATGCAATGACCATAAAAACAGAATCCAGTTTTCCTAGAGGAAGGCATGGAGTTGGAGAATTATGAAGATATAATGGTCCAGTGGACAAGATCGGATTCAAACCCACTAGCATTCTTCATTTCTTTCCTCATCTCCACACAGTGTTGGTTTATTCCCAACTATAATCTATTATAAGAAAAGATGATATCACAACAAACATCTTTTCATATAATAGATTAAGGAATTTGCTCTTTACGGAAAACAGTTGGGTAAGTAATGAGGAAGTAGGGTCTAGAATAATGAATGGAAAGAAATATTCACGTTTGAAACAATCTATATTACACTGCTGGACAACCTGTTTTTCAGTCTTATCAGGTTCTAATATGATTTGGCTAATGGATCATTTTAAAAATAATGGAGACATTAAATTTGGCTTTCTCCGGTGATTCTCCAGTGGTAGCTCGTATTTAATTTATCAACTTGTAATATTTAGATATTAACCCTATTAGAGAGGTGTATCATTTAGTCTTTCATGTGTTTTTTTCTCTCTAGCTACTTCAAGTCTATTTGAATTTTCTTGAAGATGCTTTCCCCTTTTAAACCTTATACTTTGCCTTGCTTATTGTTTCTCATAGTCTGTAATTGCTAGTACTCAATATTTAGTATGATCTATTGAATCCTCTTGTCAAAATTTTGTCCATTGTTTTTCTTCGTCAACTTTTCTTTGAAAATACCTTTGATGTTATCCCTTTCATTGCATTGGTTTGTCAAACATGTTATTTAAAATCTCAGGCTGGTACGGGTGATTGTAATTGTGGTGGGAAGACTGTGAAGGGGATGTCTGTAAAACCAATCAAAGGAGATGCTGTGCTTTTCTGGAGCATGGTTCGTTTCCTTGCTCTTATGCATAAATTCAAAAGGCCTGTTTGCATGCTTTTTATGCATTGAACTTTTCTTTGCTCATCCATTATTTGGTTAATTATAAAGCCTGTGGGTAGTCATTTACAGTACATCTCTTGAGGTTTCAAGTTTTTCAGTTTAACTTCTTATAGACACTTAATGCTATGTCATTTCAATATGTTATCACAGGGGTTATAAACTTGGCCATTTTGAGATTGAATTGAGAATTGTATTAATGACTATTTCTGGTTTCAGTTACAAAAGTGTAATGATTTTTCTCATAGAGGAATTTCTGCGATTTGGTACTAGTTGACTCTATTTTGTTGCTTTGTTTGATATCTTGTGGGTTTAGTAAAGGTATCTTTCTTATGTACTACCCAGATTTGGAAGGATTTAGCTGATTTTTTGGTCTTTGTTGTTTGTATTGGTCGCTTCTTTTAGGGGCTAGACGGACAGTCGGATCCAAATAGCATACATGGCGGTTGTGAAGTTTTATCCGGAGAGAAATGGTCTGCAACAAAATGGATGAGGCAAAAACCTACTTCCTGAAGTTACATATATACAGGGATAGGGAATACTGTTTCACTGTCTAGAAATTCATATCAAATGCTTTAGGGAACGAGTAACTATTTAACTCTTAAAGTAGGAGGATAGTATTGCCTAGATACCAGAAACTGAGTTTGGCCAGCCCTTGGTCGATCAAAATGCCATATAAAGAATATGTTACAGATTGAGAAATTAACATTTTGGTATAGTTGCATCACTTAATTATTGGACCTGTTTTAGGTGTACTTCTATGCTCTTCATGGTTACCTTCGTCACTATCCCTGACCTGAGAACAAAAGTTTCTGTATGTTGATTCCATAAACATTACTGCCTTTGCACAGATTTTAGAACAGGTCATTTGTGACGGTGGCTGTGAAGTGCTGTAAGTATCTATCTCTGTTTCGCCGTCTTTTGAAACTTTGATAGCTTTAATTCCATTGATGTGTGTGGTTACCAGGCAAGGGCCTTATCATCTTGATGCAAATATGAACCTGTCTATGGCACTGTTTTTATAAGTTGTACCTCTCCCATTTGAACCACCTGCTTTGTTTAGGAGTTTCCGGTCATAACACGGCATCCCGGTGCATAGTGTTGACGGGGGCGATGAGGAGCAATTCCCCCACCCCCAAGAATTTTTTTTCTCATTTGTCTCCCTATATAATTTTTTTTTTTAAAATTAGTTTATTTATGAATTTGTCCCCCTAAAACACTTATGTTTGCCCTCAACCCCAAATCCTGGTTGTCAATAGTGTAGAGGTGGTGCTTTTGGTCAGGATTCAAATGGACCTATTGATAACATATTTTTTTTTAAAAAAAATCTGTATTATCTTTTTTTGGCTCGACAATTCCTATTATACATCCATGTCCAATTGATATTATAGAGTATGAGAATATGAACATTTAAATATGCGTAAAATTTTAAAAGAAACTAGAAATGTAAAATTAAATTTCTTGCTTCTCACTAGTTGGGATAAAAAAAGTTTGCTACTCTAAATGGGAATAAAAAATTGAATGATAACTGCATGCGTCGCAACATAGTTAGGGGTGTTTATCGAGCGAGTCGATCGCGAGTTGAGTAGTGCTTGACTCGTGCTCGTTAAAAAATTTCTTTGTTCGATTCGCCTCGTTGCTTGTTAAGCTCGATAACTTTTTTTTGTTTTTTTAAATATAGGTAAAATCTGGGATACTATTAGAGCTTAATATAAACATAGAAGTTCAAAAAAAAAAAGTGAGGTCTGAGGAGATAAATAAACAAATTTGTCATGACCGAAATAGAGATGAAATCGATATTCGAGTGTAAGACTTTTTTTAGTTTTTCAACAATCTTCGATGAACAACAAATGAGAGAATGCCTAAAGAAACTCGAGGTTTTAACTTTTAATCGTATTTTTTATGTGGAAAGTAGAAATTGAAGACTTTCCCTTTTTTCTACTTTATACATAAAGTACTAATAATAATAATAAAAGACTTTAACAAAAAAACTCATTATTATAATTTAATTTCTTATTAATTCAAATTATCTTTTTTAATTCTCGGGAAATACAAAATATTTTGAAATTTTGAAACTAAAATTTTATGGGTAAATTACTTCGCAATCCACTTAACCTTTTTAGAGTTGTCATCTAGTATTTAAACTTCTTGGAACATAACTTTTTTAAGGTAGCTACAAAAAAATCATAAAAGAGTTTATAAAAAAAAAAAAAGCTGCTCACGAACTTATCGAGTTGAGTTGAGCCTTGCTCAACTAAACTCGCTAATATATCGAGTCGAGTTCGATTTCAAGTCGAGCCAACTCAATTCGAGCGTTAACCGATTTTTGACCGAGTCGTTCTCGAGTTGTTTGTGAGCTGCTCATATCAATAAGCACCCTAGACATAGTATTATTCATTGATTTGAATCAAAACTTGACTTAACGATAGCTATGGGTATCTCATTCAGGCCTTTTGTTGTGCTTATAGGGGTTTAGGTATCCAAATTTAAGCTCTAGTTTTGAAACTAGGGATTTGAGCGAGTTTTTTTTTAACAAATAATCAGCCGGCTTTCATTGAAGTAAATAAAGAGAAACCAAGAAACAAACATGAGAAGGATATTAAACAAATTCGAAGGAATAAGCATGAAAAAAATACAGCAAAAATCAAACTGAAAAAAACACATGAGACAAACACAAACATAAGAGACCCATTAATCCATGGCTGACGAGAGAAAACAGAGACGAGAACCAGCCAGCAAATTCAATATCTTCAACTGCATGTCGCTCCTGGGGTCATAGAAAAATAAAATTCTTTGAAGAAATGCAGAAAGAAAGCTTTATCACCGCGACAAGATGCAAGAGTCGTCGGTGACTGAAAAGCATGGAGGAAAAAACAGAATCGAGAGTCAAGCCACCAAGTCTTCCATTAACGAAAATCAAGAGTCCAGACCACCAAAAGAAAGTTTGGTCCAAAATCAATTTTCGATATATATATATATCAGGTTTCGAATTTTAAAAATTTTACGTTTGGTCCAAAAATCAAAGCTTGATCAATTGATTTTTGGTTTGGTCTTTGTATTTTTTGAATGTATGATTTTGAAAGGAATGTTGTTTAAAGCATACTCGTCAATGTAATTAAATTTTTAAAACGTCCTCAAACTTTTAAGAATTTACAATTAAATTCCTAAAATGTGTGAAATTGAAATTTTAGATATTTTCTTATAATTTGATATGTAGTGAGACCCACATGTTTGATATGAGTGATTTCATAGTCCTTCGTATGATATTTAGTGATTGTTTGCATGTTTAATTCTGATTTAGTAATTTTGTTGAATTTGTAAACAAATACTCATTTTTTTTAAAATTACCATTTAGTCCCAAAGTGACATTACACTTATATTGTTTAGTAAAAAGTTTTTGATCCATAAAGCTTGAATTAAGATAAATACTATTTTGAACTTTAAGTTTGAATGAATGATGAATTTCTGACTTTGAATTACTTTGATCAAGTTGTAAAAAGAAGGGTGATGGAGCGTTTGGATGGATTTTGGTTGTATGGCTCAAAGGTACGAGTGTCGTTTGCCAAAAGAGAGATACGACGTACCTATTGAAAACGTAAATCGAGGGATCGGTCACAGTCAGATGAGAATAATGCCTCCCATGAGACGAGGGGTTGTGTAAATCAATCTTCGACAAAGAAATGGTGTCTTGGGACAATTTCATAGAGGTCGAATGTTGGTGGACACAGATTACATGTATAGATGAATTCTTGGATAGGGGTGTTCAAACGGTCAGTTAAACCAAATTAACCGACCAAACCGAATTAGTTCGGTTAAACGGTCGGCCGCTGAACTTTTTTCGGTTGGTGAATGGTTAAAGAATTTTTTTAAACTTCGGTTAATTCGGTTCGAAATCGGCTAATTAACCGAATTACCTGAAATAGAGCAAAAATTAAATATATTATTCATATTAAGCCCATACCCATTAACATTCTAAAACCTACTTCTAACCCAAATGAAAAATCTAGTGTTTTATCTAAAATTCTAATGTTTTTATCTATGTTTAGATATTGTTTAAATTAAATACAAATGATCTTTGTGAATAAAAAATATTTCCAAGGATTTTTATTGTGTAATAATTTTGAGTAGGGAAATATTGATAAATTTCGTTAATTCGAAAGCTGACCGAATTAATCGAAATTGTTCGATTCGGTTATTTTTTTCGAAAAAAGTTCGGTTCGGTTAACGGTTAAAGATTTAAATTTTTCAGTTAATTCGGTTTTGGGTAATTCGGTTCAGCCACCAACCAAATTAACTGTTTGAACACCCATATTCTTGTATCTCAATATGGGGGACATGTTTATTGTATCCGAGGTTGTGAAATGAAAGTGGGGCATGATCAATGTGGTCCGTGCAGGTGTGATGAGCATAGTGTCTCTAATGACACAAATGAGCAAAATGATAATGAGGAATTGGAGGTGAGAGAGGAGTCACAATTGGGGTTAAGTAGGGAGGACCAAGGGGTTGACTTGATGGTAAGGATGGTGGAACGAGGGTATGTACATACGGTGTTGGCAAAGGACACAAGGATGAACAACTTAAAAACTCAAGAACAACATGGTTGGCATGAGAACCAATTATGAGAGGAAGGTCATTTCATAAATTTGTAACCCCCTAAACCCGCCTATACGATACGCCTAAGTCTAGGAGGTCACATTCGGGTCACCGGAGCGACCCACAGTGAAAACAGAAGAAAGCTCTTAAAAATTCATTAAAAAGTGTAAAATAAAATTTCTGTTAAAACCATATTAAAATTTCGTTTACACAAAACTGAAATCCATAAAATATGTTACAGACACAATCATAAAATAAGCGTGACATACATGCCCACTAATACACAAGTACCGTACTCCACATGCAATGCAAAGGGAACTCCCAAACTGATGTCGCTCATAAAACCATGATCGGATTCCTTTAACCTGCAATGGTGAAATAAAGTGAGCTTGGGAAAGCTCAGTAATACAGAACTAACAGGTAACGCTTTAGGCAACATGCAAATATATGAAAAGTATAGTACTGTCATGGTGTTCCGGCAACATAACTCAAGTTATGATTCAATATTTCAATGAAGCGACATATCAGAAGGTGATCGAGTAGTTCTTTATTCGATCACATGAGTATTAGACGATAAGCCTATAGCCCGGAGATTCAGAAGAGATAGTTTACAGAGAGAGTTTAGTGTATTGCATTAAACGTATATCAGATACATATTGAGAGTTTCTGACATTGATAAACTAATTCATTGGGGTAGATTTCAGAAGAGAACATAATTTTATTTTAAATTATTTAACCACCCTCTAACCGTACACCGATATGCAGTACCCTATGACTGTATCCAGAAAGACTTACCCTGCCTAGGAGCTTACAAAAAGACTTACCCTAGGCTCATTAGGCCTAGGAGCTTACCCAATGGGATGCCTTAGGTCTAGAAGGACTTACCAGCGCTGAGCCTACAAATCTTCAATCATATCCCAAAAGTACCCCGAATCAGATAGTTTAATAAAATCAGATGAAATTATGATAAAACAATAATCATACATATATTTCAGAATATTAGAAATCAGAGAGTAAGATATTTAGATCAGACCCGGAGGTATATTTTCAGACATATAGAATTTATGATTCGGATTAGAGAGATAAAGAGTCTTAGTTTCAGACTATAAAGAATATACATGTGTAAGAAACACACTAAACGGTTTGATCGACACTTAGGAATCCTTGATAATTACTGATAGAAAACACTGATCTTTAGTACCTTATAGATTGATTTCAGGATTAAGGACCTTATTCGAAAGAGTTAGATAATCATCGACTTCATCCAAGTATACGAGAATTTCACCCCAAGGTCAGTCACAAATTATGATATATCCTGATTATTCAAGATTTTAATTATACTTGGAGAGTACCCGGCAATTTGCTCATAAAGGCGATTTGGGTCATTTTGACTCCCAAGGGCAATTTGGTAATATAGTCCAAAAGGGTAAAATTTAAAACTCGTAAAATCCGTGACTTTTAAATGACTAATCAGACTTTCAAAGCCGATCGCTTTCGCCATAACAATATTATTACAGTTTCCAGTATCCAGATAAATACGCCTTATGGATGTTCATTCCTTAGTTCTAGTAGTATCATATAGTTGAACTGATCACCCTCGTAATCATTGTTGGTCTTTCACCGCGTAATTTAACATGTCTTTACTTTTTAATAAACCAATAAAAAGCAGTATATGAGATAACCATCATATCTGGGTTATGTTTCTCGACATTACAAACAATACAATTATCAAGATTTTTATCTGGGTTAAAGTTTCTCAAGGGTATTCACTTATGTCGATTCATGTCGATAACTTAATCATTCCAGAGGTCAAGGATATCTTAGCCATTTTAGAAGTTGGTGCTCAAAATATATTTTGATCATCTTAGTCATTCTGGTCCTTTCGGTCTTTCTAAACCATTTATCTAATCTCGAAACTCAAGGGTATATCCGTCATTTTAGATAATTTAACAAAATTGGAGCTTGAGAATATTTCAGCCAATTCGATCATTTAGGTCATTTTAGAATGCTTAATTACTTTTAACATTTTTATCTTCAAGGTTTTATCCAGACTTCGAGATACGTTCAAGACATTCATTATCTCACATATTATAATCATGATATCAGAGTCTTCCCCAACAGTTCAAGGATTTCAAAACGCCTAGTTGATTTATCAGATCAAGTATAAATTCAGATCATTCCCTTAGGGGTATATTTGTCATCCTTACATTTCAATGGCAATTTCTTCATTTCATAACCAATTATTCTGACAATAATTTATTAACATGATAAATCATAATTTGAGATTTATCGATCATTAATTATTTGATGAACTTAGAAATCCTTTTGATTTAATACGCTCTCTATTTGAATTATTTTCGATCCTTACTAGATCACCGTTCTTTTATTTTGTAGTTAATTAACTTAGGTAGAAATTAATGTTATACTTAATCGTATTCATGCATACATTAGCCGAACACCGACATGATTCATAAAACATACAAGAGGTAGTAATGTATTACCTCAGATAAGTGCTAAGTCGATCGACCCTTGATACTCCATTCGAACACTCTCGAATCGAAATTCGACGTCCTTCAACCATCTCGAATCCAAAGATGTGCAAATACCTTCAATTAACATAATCCATAATCAGATATTGCTCAAGCACATAAAGTGAATAATCAATTACATACACGAGTTCAAGTCCAAAATCAGATTTAGAGGCTTTCGGGTTCGAATTTCGTAAAACGGACTTCAAAAATGGGCTCAGGACGTCGAAAAACGTAAAACAGAAGTCTTCGAAAATTTTAACTTTTCGTGTCAAAGCTGATGTCATGGTCAAGTCAATGCTGACGTCATGGTCAATGGTCAACCGGGTTGACTAGGGCGAGTTGACTCACTGGGTTGACTCGGACTCTGTTCGGGTTGGTTTAGACTCGGGTCGGGTCGAGTGGACTGGGTTGGGTCAACGGGTCATGTTTGACTCAAATGCCGGTTCAAGGCATAACTGGTTCGACCGATTAGGTCCAACCCAATTTATATACTAGATCGGGTCTGGTTAGGCCGGTTCGAAGTTAAATTGGTCTGGCTCAAGAGCTACCGTCCAGGGTGACCAAAAATTTCCCCTGAAAGGTGCGTGTGGCCCACGCGTGGCCTTACGCAGCCAGAAAAGAGCCCAAAATGCTCGTCTTTCCCCCGATTTAAACCATATACAAACATGCACTCGAACAAACCCGAAATCAACCAAAAATTAAATAGAAACTTACCAACTTACCCAAAACTTTCGAACATCAACGAAGCTCCGGTGACGGTGCAAACGAAGGCCGTTCGACGATCGATGATAAGGTTTTGCTTGCCATTGGATGAGGGACAATGTGTTACCGACGTTGTCTCACACCGGTGGTTGCAGCGTCCGGAACGCCGAATTTCCAAATGGGTGAAAGCCCTTTAGATCGTTGAAGCCTCTACCAAACTTTCATGGCGAACGATGGCCCGACTCTGAGCGTGGTTGCCAGGGGTTTGGTCGGGGTCTGACGTCGAGTCCGCTGATGGTGGCGGTGCGGCACATGGTGCGGCGGTGACAAAGCTAGGACGATGGCCAGAATAAAGATAATAGGAGGGAAGCTTCGAGAGAGAGAGTTATATGATCAATGGGGAAAATAGGAAAAATGAAGGGTCAATTTGGCTTATCAAACCACTGGTTATCTTGATGGTAAATTTCAAAAACCGCCCAGGTTACTTCATAACAACTCTAGGCACTTGGCTCAGTGGTTTGGCACTGAGGTCATGGGTTCAAACGCCATGAGCTCCATTCTCAATCAATTTCAATTTTCTATTTTTTTTTACTCACAATAGGGTGTTACATAAACTGCCCACGAGTTCGAGCAAATGGGTGACTGATGAAGAAGTGGTGATGGGTCAGTGGGACGAGAATATACATCAGGAGACATTGATCAATTTTAGTGCGAGTGATTATGCTTTAGTGGAATGCCTTGTGAGCCAAATCTTGATTAATTCTTCTTATGCAATTCAGATGGTCGGGCCGTGCGTGGTTGAGCCTGCGAAATCGAGAGTTGAACATGTTTCACTATAAAGGTGTAAATAAAAAAGTTCAACGTGTTTCAGAATTAATCTTGGACTCTTTATCACCAAGTGATAGAAAAGTAGTAGAACACCGTTTAAGGGGGAGTCGAACTACATAGAATCTCCCTTTGGAAGGGGTGAATGGATTCCTAACAGATTCTGACTTCATTTATTGACAATAAGCAATTTTTTGAAAGGCTCGAGAGACAGTTAATATAGGAACACAAATTGATGCAAAAAAAAAAAAATAGCAATAAGGAGGAATCTGTTAAGGATATTGCATGAATAATAGAATCAAAGGAGTGTGGCCTATTGGCGTAGCGATGGGGGGTGTTGTCTTGAAACGGGTTTAGGGTTATCGACTAGCGGTTATTAAATCGCAACTTAATTATTGAGAAATAGTTACTGTTAAAATTTTAAATGGTTGACTATTATAAATGTTAACTGCTATTTAACGGTTCGGTTACAGGTTAACTTTTAATATATTACAAAAAATTTTCACAGGTTCACTAATTCTTCTGAGAATAATGAAATTGTGTTTCTTATAACTATTATATTAAAATTTTCAGAAAAAAGTTATTTAAATAGAGAAATTCTCGTCACAAGTTTTATTTTATGTCTAAATAATTTCATAACCGTTAACCAAATGGTTAACTATTATTTTTAGCGGTTGGTTAACAAAAATCGTTTAACTTTAACGGTAGGTTAATTAACAGGTAAAATTTAGCGATTATACCGATTAACGACTATGATTTATTTTGCACGTCCCTACCATAAACTATATCAATTCCTACTACAATCATCATATTTCCTTTGTGTTTCTTCATCAGTAACCATCATTCAAAAACCCTAAATCGAACAACCAAAAATCAACCAAACGAAAGTAAAGAGAAAAACAAAAAAGAAATACTTATACAGCTCTAGTCACGAATTTCAAAGTAGGGGTGTGCAAGTAACCGTTAATCGGTATAATTGTTAAATTTTATTGGTTAATTTACCTATAGTTAAAGTTAAATGGTTTCGGTTAATCAACCGCTAAAAATAATAGTTAATGATTAATCATTTTGTTAACCATTATGAAACTATTTAGACATAAAATGAAGTTTGTGATTAGAATTTTTTATTTAAATATATATATTTTAAAAATTTAATATAATATTTTAAAATTTTAATTATTAACCGTTTTTTGAGGGTTAGATTACTGTTTAATAATAGCTACAATAGTTAACCAACCGTTTATATTAAATAATACAGTTAATCTACTATGAACACCCTTATTTTAAAGCAAGACGGCTCTGTTCGGCAAGAGAAATAACACAAACAGCATTGGTGACCACCCAACAACATACTATAGATATCAAATAAAGATAAATTCAAAGGTTCAAGGTTGATTTACGATGTTTGGAATGATTTTTTTATATAGAAAACTTAGCTCGATAAAGTGCGCGAGAAAACAGAGAACTTTAATTTGGTGGCTTTCAACACTAGAGACAATGCCAGATGACGGCAGGTTAAGCGGAGACAGTGTGGTACCCCAAAGTTTTTCTGATTGTGAGAAAATATTTTCTTGAAGATTTGATGAAATAAAAGAACTCTTTGATTAAATTTATATTTTGATTAAAATTTAGGGGTCAAATTAAAAATAAATTATTTTTGTTAACATGTCATCAAGAGTTAACATATCAGTGGTTAAGTTGGTATTAACAGATAACATAAACGATCAAATCATATCAATTGAAAATTGAGTGGCCAAAATCAAAAGAAAGTAAAACAAAAGTGACCTCTCTCTACTATTGTAGTTTAACCTCAAAGATTTTACCTGTATATTATTCTCCCTTCATTTCCTCACAGAGCAGAGGTGTCCAACCCCAATAGTACTTG
Source organism: Hibiscus mutabilis (assembly GCA_019671005.1). NCBI lineage: Eukaryota > Viridiplantae > Streptophyta > Magnoliopsida > Malvales > Malvaceae > Hibiscus > Hibiscus mutabilis. Next base: position 5,053,666 of record CM033713.1, on the reverse strand, counting down.
CTCGGCGGGAAAGCGATAATTTTGGGGCTAAACAAATATAAAAAAAGGAAGCCAGTGTTCCCTCTCCCTCCAAATTCTCCCAAATCCCCATTTAAAACCCTAAACGCTCCGGTCCTCCTTTCTCTCTCCCCAAACCCCTCATTTCCAACCCCCAACAGTTCCTTCCATCCATGGCATTTCCCGAGAAAGGAGATGAGGAGGACGCCGAGACTCCGATTCGCTACGTTTCCTTGGACCGCGTCTACTCCGCCGCTTCTCTATGCGTGAGCGCCACTAACTCATCCAACGTCATGTCCAAGAAGGTCAAAGCTCGTAAACTCATCGTCGACAACGATCACCTCCTCAAACCTCACAATCCTCCCGTCCTGCATGTTTACTCTCGCCGCCCTAAACTTCCTCGCCAATGTGACTCCTATGACTCTTTTCTCCAAGACGAGGGCGAAAAAACAGTGGTCAAAGTTGAAATTGATGAGATTTCGAGGAAAAAGAGGAGGATTGGGAGTAATGAGCTGGCCAATTTAGGGGTCGATTCGAGTGTTTTGTGTCAGCCGGATCGCCCGCGTTTGAGGGATTGCAGAAATAATGGTAGTTTTAATAATAACGTGAATAGTAACTCTTTTAAGAAAAGGAAACATATTTCTCTGGATTCTCAGCGGGGTTTCATTGTTTCTTCTACTGCCAAGAGATGGGTCAGGTCAGTTTTTATTTTTAAAAATTATTTCGTTTTTATATGTTTTGTAGTGAATATTGAGGGTGGTATAATTTAACTATGTTGCCGGTTTAGGTTAAATATTTGCTGCTGAATATTGTTTCCATACGCAATAGAAAAAAATGCATTTGGATGCAATGCAAACATATATATGGAATTTGTTTGGAATTGGCGAGGTTTCTCTGTGTGGGGGTTTATCTATAATCAATCATGATTTTGCTTTATGAACTTTGTTTTATGGATTTGAGCTAAAAGTAAATAGCTAAAGTAATAACTAAAAGGAGTCATTGTAAATTGGGTTTAAATGGCTATAATCTTGATGCAGAAGGCATTTGTTTGAATTTTCCTCTCATTTGTTAGTACAGATTATTTGTGTATATATTTTGGTTATATTAACTGGAAAAAGTGTATCTTGAATAGGTTGAATTTTGATGGTGTTGATCCAAAAGCATTTGTTGGATTGCAATGCAAGGCAAGCATTTTGATGGCTCTTTGAAGTTGCTACTTTTAGACATTGAATTTACATACTTCTTGACATAAATCTTTGTTGATTACAGGTTTTTTGGCCATTGGATGCTGATTGGTATTCAGGTCGAGTTGTTGGGTACAATTCGGAGACTAACAGACATAATGTATGTCCATTGTATTTTTTTTAGTTTTTTGCTCATAATTATAGAGATTGTTTGGCATTTAATGGTGTAAAAATATACTTTATTTCATGGGCCAGTTTGTTCATTATTTGACAAGTTCAAGTGCAGGTTGAATATGAAGATGGAGATAAGGAGGATTTGATGCTTTCTAATGAGAAACTGAAGTTTCATGTCTCTCATGAAGAGATGGAGCGCCTGAACCTGAATTTCAGTGTTAATAGTACAAACGATGGTTGCTATGATTATGATGAGATGGTTGCATTGGCTGCCAGTCGAGATGATTGTCAAGAACTTGAACCTGGGGATGTTATATGGGCAAAACTTACTGGTTTGTGCCAAGTCCATCTGATTTGTATTATGTTAATTGGAGACGGATACAATTTACTATGGAAAGTGTTTTAATGTCATGACATGAGATGTCAAGGATTGTCAATCTGTCATTGATTATAGGCTATGATACACTTTGGAGTAATTTTTTTGAGGTGAACCTGATAGTTGGGAAATGTTTTTGAGGATTACTTCATTCTTAGTCTCCGATGGTCATATACTTGATTTTTCTTAGCTGTTTATTTTGAGTAGACCTATGAATTCTAACATTTGTTGTTGTAGCTTTTGCATACAGTGAAGAATCATACGTGTTCAATTGTTCTACAATGGTTTTGCTATATTCTTCAGAATTTAATAAGAGTTCTTTGTATGTCTCTGGGGTATAGTGCTATAAATATATGGTCATGCATTTAATAATGAATTAATTTTCTTTTTGAGTCAATTATCAATCTGTTTGTATATTTTCCACGAGCAAATCTTTTGTGTTATTATTGCAGGTCATGCAATGTGGCCAGCAATTGTGGTAGATGAATCACTTATTGGTGATCGTAAAGGTTTGAGTAAGATTTCTGGTGGAAGATCAGTTCCAGTTCAATTTTTTGGCACCCATGATTTTGCAAGGTGTGTATTTTAATTTTGTGAGACATAAGGTTCTTGATTTACATGGATGCTAGACTTCTATATCTTGAGGGCTAATTCATCAGTTCCTTTTGTAATTGTCAGAATAAAATTGAAGCAGGTGGTTTCTTTTCTCAAAGGACTTCTCTCATCACTTCATCGAAAGTGCAAGAAACCTCGTTTCACTATAGGCTTGGAGGAAGCAAAATTGTAAGTTATTTATATTTGCTAAAGTTCATTTAATTCAAGTTATGAAAAAGAATGTAGTAAAGAAAGTTCTCTCCCTTTTTATATATCCATCGTTCTAATTCCAATGGGATTAACATGTCTATCAATTGTTTCGCTGTCTGCTCACACATTGTCCATTTGTAAAGCATAGTCCAGGCTAACTTTGTGAATGAATTGAAATGATGCTCTTCTAAGGTTACTGCGTATGCCTCCTACTCACCCTTGCTTCCAGTTCTTGGCTTTTATGTTTTTGGTTGTAGCCGTGGGGATTTGTTATCCTATTTGTTATTCTCCAACTTGCTTTAGGTGATTACATCTTGTTTAAATGATTAATTGCCATTTATTCTTTTGTTATTACTTAAGTGGTGCTATAGAATCAATCTTTGTATTCTCCTTTGTGGTACCCCGTCTTTGTATTTGTACAGTTCCCTTAACTTTGACAGTGATATGTATAATAGCATGGTTTTTTCACTCTTGCAATTGTGCGCACGAGTTAATAGTCGTGTGCTTCTATCTTTTGGTCCAAACAGCTATCTGTGTGAACAGAAGCTTCCAAGAAGAATGTTACAACTGCAAAATGGAAAGGCCGAGGATGATGGTGATGCAAGTTGTGAAGATAAAGGAAATATATATTCTGTTGAAGATCACATGAAAAAAAATCAGGGCATTCAGATAACTCTTAGTGGACCTGGAGGTTCTTCTTATGTAATAGGAGACTTGCAAATAATTAGCCTCGGTAATTTCTAGTGGCCTTGATTTGCTGTATTTGTATAAGTTGAGATATCATACAATTTTGCATCTATTTCATAGATGGTTAGGCATATTTGGCCATTCACACCTTTTCAATTCTCTTTTGCCTTTCGGACTTCGATTTTTTTTGGGAAAATTGGTAAGTACTGTTAAAATAGATGCTTGTTGTATGTGTATGCCAGAGTAAGCTGGAAATTATGCGTGTTTCAATTCTCTTTTCAGTTTTGTTGTGAAGATATCGTACAAACTATTTCCTAGAGTTAGTGCTAATCCATTTCAAATGATATGAAGCTGGGTTGATGTTTCTGGCGATTTGATTTACTTCCAATTATCAAGTGCCATTTTCTAAAAGATGGAAATTTTAATTATTACTCATGGATTATTGGACTGCTGTTACAGGAAAAGTTGTCAAGGACTCAGAGTGTTTCCAAGATGATGAGATAATCTGGCCTGAAGGGTACATTGTTGTTCGGGAATCTATTTCGGTAAAAGGTAAGGGAGTTTGTCTTATATGCAATTATGCATGTCACTTTATTTATTTATTTTTTCAAGTTCTTGCGATCATCCTATTTTATTGGTAATCTGTGACATTTCATTTTTCCTTGTCTGTTAGATCCAAGTATTTGTACCTTGTATAGGATGGAAGTGCTGAGAGATCCTCAGTCAAAGAATCATCCTCTATTTAGGGTGGCATGTGATGGAGAGAAGGTTAGTTGTTTAACTTGATGAAATGATCTTAAATTTACTGTATTATGCTGTCTCCTTGTTTTTGTGCATTTGCTAATCTTGGCACATTTTGCACTTTTCTCATATGAGTTTCTCATACCAGTTGTCTGATTTTGTTTATGATGCAACATTTGGCTATTTTGGACATGCTAATAATCTGGTTTTCCATATTCTTTTAGAGCCTAATAAAATAATTAGCTGTCTTTGTATGTCATCTGTTCTTGGTTTAGGCTGTGCATGCTTCCTGAGAAGTATCACATGTGAGAGGCCTGGGAGATACTAGAGTTATCTCTTGTTTGTTGTTGTAATCTGGAGTAACATTTAGGAACAGTTGGGATTTCAAATAACCATTTGAAGTCCATTAACTCATTAAAAACTTGTTAAGGACTATCCAGGTTCTTAGATGAGAATATTGATTTTTTGTTGCTAATCTTGTGATATCATAGTCGTTTTTCTTTGTTCATCATCATTACTTTATCACTGTGCGTTCATCTTGGAGAATATCACATCATTCAGGATGCTCATTTCTCAACTATGTTCTTCCTTCCTGGTTTTGGTCTTATTTCTCATTATATGGAATATGGGGATACAAGGGGTTCTAGGTCTTTGGCAAACATGTGGTTTAGATGAGTAGAAAATTAAATAAATAATGATGAGCAGAAGAAAGTGAATAACCATTGAAGCTAACTTAACCCAGAATCCAAACATCAAAAAAAGTTTATTACCAGTTGGACAAAATGTATCTTCTGTAATCTGTAATAGATTCCACTAGCATGTCCAAAACTTCGGTGTTTGTAAAGGTTGCAGGGGTTTTATTTTGTATATTGGGAAAATATGGCTGCTACTCTGGTATTCCAATACCTTGGGGCTTGTGCATGTATAATGGGAAAATATATTTGGAAATTGTAGGAGTATGATTGCATTCCTTTTTTTGTTTCTTGATTCTTAATCTTTATGCACTATAGATTTTTCGTAAGTTAATTGATTCATAGTTTGCATATATTCCTTACTGGACTGGCAATTCACATTATCATCACTGCTTTTGTTTAAATTGGTTCATATTGTCAAAATTATTGAGTCTAACACCTAACCTATATCGAGTATTTGTCTCAGTTTGAAGGACCAGACCCGTCAGCTTGTTGGAATAAGATTTATAAAAGGATAAGAAAGATGCATAATGATTCTTCTGATTCCAATGCTGCAAAAGGAAGATTCTTTGAATCTGGAGCTGATATGTTTGGTTTCTCCAATCCCGAAGTTATAAAATTAATACAGGTATAGTAGTATCTTTATTTTTCCTTAGATTTGAAGTTGCACCTATGAAGCATGGACGCAAACGTCATACAGGTCTGACACTATATACAGGAATTTTCAAAAAATTGACACGGATGTGGCAGAATGCATCAATAAAAGTATAAATTTAATACTTATCAATAAACATTTGCATGTAAATAGCTTTTGAATTTAAATATATTTACTTTAAAAAAATCATTAGATAAATTACTCATTGTTAGTTTTGTATTTTAGAAGAAAAAACAAAGAAAAATCTTACTATTTGTATTTCCGTACATCTTCAGCCATCTCCTAAACATGTTTTCACCACGTGCATTTTTTTTGACACGTCCTTGTGTGTCCTACACGTTTTTCTGTGTTGGAGCGGTATCCGGATTGGGACATGTCTGACACTTGGACACTTTCCTGCCAGAAGTGTTTGTGCTTCATAGGGTTGCACTTAGTGGCAAACATATTTTAATTTTATTGTTCAGTACTATGTTATGGATCTATCTTAATTGTCTTATATAGAAAAACATAAACCAATGCATGGTTACCCTTACCTAGGGATTTGATTTTTTTCGGAAGGGTTCTTGATTTCAAAGGATTTGTGACTTAGGCAGGGGATAAAGTTATAAAATTTAATTGGCGGTATTTTTGTATTTTTACAATAAAATTACACTGCACCCACTTTTCTCTCTTTTCTTCAGTCCAATTTATGTTTTATGCACATGTAACAAAAAGTCCCTCCCTCCTCCTTTCCTTTCCTTCTAGTTTTCTGTTCAACCAAGCATTCCTTAAATATATTTTCCTTCCCTTCTCCCTCCCTCAGCTGAACAAAGCACAGCCTAACTGTGATTTTTTAAAAACTGGAGTATTAGTCCCATTTTTCTAGACTTCTTGATACGAGGACAAAATCTTGCATATGATAATTATTACTTCTATCGTGCCTTGCTGCCTAAATGACAGGCTGAGTGGTCCAAGGAGGAATTTATTATCTTAATGGGATGACTTGCAATTGTTTAACTAATAACCGAGCCAGGGTCTCTATGTGCGATATTTATTCAAGGCAGAATTTATGTTTTAACTTCCCAATCTGCAAGTACTTTCAAACAGATTTTGTAATTGCTTTGGTTTTAATAGGACACCTTATGGTATTCCTTATCTTGTTCTTCTCTTTGTTGGTTATATGACTGCAAGTGTTGAGATCTGTACTTGCATGATTCTGTTATTTGTAGGTTGTAATGAGTTCCTATCATACTGACAGGGGTTGTCAAAATCCAGACTTTCTTCAAAGTTCTCTGCATCCAAGTTAGCTTCTGGAAGATTTCGAGACCTGCCTGCTGGTTATAGACCTGTTCGCGTTGACTGGAAAGACCTAGATAAGTGTAGTGTCTGCCACATGGATGAGGTAAACAACAATTCAATATGGTCTGCTACAGTGGCACTATCTTCTTTCTATTTAGGGTGTGTAAAATGATATTAACTGTTTTATTTTATCCCTCATTGGTTGGGCTTTAGATTGGATGCTTTGACTTTAAGTGGGTGTTCTTAGACAATGTTGTGAATGTGGATCATGGCATCTTCCATCAGAACCATAAAAAATGGATATTAGCTTTCATTATATGCACATGTAGTTTTTTTCTTAAATATGTAAATGTGAATCAGTGAAGCAAAACATATTTTTATCAAATTCTAATCTTATGATCTGAATAAGAGTCTTTTTTTTTGAGGAAAAATAAGAGTCCCTAGACATAAGATGGGACACCTAATAGGGCCGGCCATGAATAACCATTTATTGTTAAAAACTTGAAATTATTCCTGGAAATTCTTTTTGGCATATATAGGGGCAAATTACTGTCAAAGTACTCTGTATAGAACACATGGTGACACAAAGGTGCAGACTCAATTTACTTGGTCACTCTTTGGTTTTCTTTTGTTGTTTATTTATTTTTTATCTATTCACTTTTTAACATCCTTATTTTTGTTTTGTTTCTCTCCCTGAGATGCTGAGCCTAGTTGGATACTTGGATTGTGCTTTTCTAAGTTTCTGTTTTTGCCCTTTACCCTTGTTAACGGTTGAGTCTCATTGTCCTCTTATGGTATTGATGCTCGACTTTGTTACCTGACTGAGGTTGCTTTGCTTTTAGGAGTACGAGAACAATCTATTTCTCCAGTGTGACAAATGCAGAATGATGGTAAATGCTGTTTTACATGTTTCATATCGATAACATGCCATTTACGTTATCATTGATCAGAGAACTGGATATTCATCAAGTTTTCATCTGTAAAAGTCAGTGCTATCAGTTGTCAGTCAAAATTGATTGCTTATTCTTTATTAATCCAATGTTGTCAAGGGCACAGTTTAGGCACTAGAACCCTTATAATGCCTCAGGCACAAGGCAAAGAAAGTGCCAACTTGAGTGATGAAGTAAAATATTTTTGGACATGTGTCAGTTTTTTTTGTTTCCCTCTCTCTCTCTCTGTATGTAAATATACAAATATATAAAGCTTAAACTATATAATAAACTCTAAAAGAGTGATCTACTTTATCTACAAAATATGAAAATTTTTTACTGGTCAATATATACGTTTTCCTTATGGTCCATGTCTGTTGTTGAATACTCTTTTTTTAGAAGTAGAGAATTTAATACTATTCCTTTCTTACTAGTAAAAAGTATATATCAAATGAAAAAAGTGAAAGGTTAAAGAAATAAAAGATAACTACAATCAGGCGGGCTTTTCTTATGACTATCACCTTTCAAAAAAGTGCTCCTGATCAAATGGGCTATGCCCCTAAAGGACTTGAGGTGCTTTTGTTGTCTAGTGCTAAGATGCAAAGCACAAGCACACGCCTTGGCAACACTGTATTAATATACATGATTTATGCATGTGGGTGCACATTTGTCTCTTGAAATTTCTAGTTGCTCCATCATAATTAATGATCGTTCAGGTCCATGCTAGATGCTATGGCGAACTTGAGCCTGTTGATGGTATACTATGGTTGTGCAACTTATGCCGCCCTGGGGCACCCGAGTCCCTTCCACCTTGCTGTCTTTGCCCTGTTATAGGTATTTTGACTTACTTAAATTCTTGTTCAGAGCCAAGAGTTATGCATCACTGAATCTGTGAACTCTCTTTTTTAGGGGGTGCAATGAAGCCTACGACTGATGGCCGTTGGGCTCATCTGGCTTGTGCCATATGGATACCTGGTCTGTGCCTTTGTAATTTGCATTTTCTTCTTGTCTTACATTTTATACATAATGCACCGACTAAACATTTATGTTCCAGAAACATGTCTATCTGATGTCAAGAGAATGGAACCCATTGATGGGCTAAATAGAATCAGCAAGGTACCTCTCTTACTGTAATTTTGCATATATTTTTGTTCACAGGACTTACTTATTTAGTGCTTTTTGATATTGTCTGTTGAGGATCTTGTGCCTCTGTTCCAAGCTAAATTCCATATACCCTTGATTTCCATGCAAATCAGACTGGTACATATTGTAAGTTTTCTTTTCTTTCTGATCATTCTGTTCCATATTACAGGACCGGTGGAAGCTGCTTTGTAGCATCTGCGGTGTATCTTATGGAGCTTGTATTCAAGTAAGCTTACAGTAGCAACACATTGTTGTTTAATGTTTCTCTGCTGTAGTTTCTCATTGAAACTTATCCATCCTCATTAGAGCTTGTATTCAAGTAAGCTACAGCCTACATGATATTGATGTTTAACGGAATTTCTGACGAAGTATGTTTATTTAGGGTGCTTATTGATATGAGAACTTTTAGTATATGTTTTAGTTCTGATGTGGTTAATTTTGAAAGCGGCATGGTTATCTAGAATCCAACTCCCAATGGAAAAGAAATGGCCTTTTATGTGTTTGAGCATGTGTACATTTTATCCATGTTGTTTAACTTATTAAAAAAAATAGAGAAGTACCCTTAATGACCAGTGTTGTTAAGGCCCTTCCCTTGGGCTAAAGCGCAGTGAGAAACGAGGATTTTGCCTTTAACCTTCTCAGGTGAGGCTATTCTTATTGGATGGTCGCCCTAGTGTGCTTTATTAAGCTTTGAACTTCAATGCTAGGTGACAAACTGAAGTGGTGAAGCCAACTTTTAAGCTTCCTTTTTAAAAAAAACTCAAATACTCACTGAAGCCAGGTTTGCTTATAACTTTCCACTTCTCTCTCTTTAAAAAAAAACTAAGAAGCTAGCTTGACGTGTAACATTCAAGCTCTGAGGTCAACATGTGTTCTTTTATAATATTATTCTCTATCTATTCTACTATCTTCTTTAAATTCTGTCTATTTTTTCCATTATATTTTTTCATTAATTATTAAGCTTGAACAATTATTTGAATTTATAAAATGAACTATATTAAGATTTATTTTAACTAGTTATTATTTATTATCATGTTCACATAACTTTTTATGTACATTTTTTACACATGCATGTATTAATTTAAATGTATACACCTTATTTTACTTGGAAACATTAGAATACCCAAGGACATGTCTTCATGTCCCCTGTCAACATTGTCATACCGAGAGTTTAAGCGAGGATCATGGATTCTGAAATACCAAATGTTACGATTTTTTCTGAGATCCCTATCGAACTTCTGCAAAGAGTCCTTCCACAACAGTAACTTTTAGGACTCAAGTTTGAAAAAGTACTTCGCTTCCTATTTGGTTATTTGGGTTCTTTGTAGAAATTGTTTCTATTATTTTGGCTTAAAATGCAAATAGTAAGTACTCACTAATTTTGACTTTTTAAGGCTATGAGCACTATACAATTAAAATTTATATGTTCCTGCTGAACGAATGTGTCCTTTCCAATTTGTTCCCCCGAAAACAGCCATGAAATTCCAAACTTGAAAAATGGGCATAATTTGTATTAGTCACATTGGATAAGCAGATCAACATGTCTGAAATATATCACACTCAGTGAATGTTTATCAAGTCCTTGCGCACCATCTTTCTTTTGGGCCCTTTAGAGTATGTCCATTAGTCTTTTAGTTTAAGATGGTCAGGTAAGACACTCAGATATCCCGTATGGTTGAGTCCAATGCCTGACACCCATAGTCGAGTCCAAGAAAATGCAGAAACTAGAATTCCTACATCAACGGACATTTTGGTTCTGCTTGATGTTTGTTTCAACCTTAATAGTATGTCAAAATAATCATTTTTAATTTGTTGTTTTACTATGCATAACTTTCCTCCCACATTCAACGCTTATTTTTATTTCTTACAATGCTTATTATTCAGTGCTCAAACCCTACATGTCGGGTAGCATATCATCCACTCTGTGCACGTGCTGCAGGTCTCTGTGTTGAGGTAGTATCAGTCTATTATGAAATTAGTTTAGGGAATTCTTTGCAGTTATATTGTCACATTGTTTTTAGTAATTATAATCATTCAGTTTGTAACTGATGGATAACATGGATCACATGCTTCCAATTTGCCTTGTTTTTATTGTTTCTTAGCTTGAGGATGAGGACAGACTATTTCTCCTCTCTGTAGATGAAGATGATGAAGATCAATGTATTCGTCTACTTTCCTTTTGCAAGAAGCATAGGCAACCATCTAATGATCGAGTAGAAGCATCCGATGAACGAGTTGGCAGAATAGTACGTCATTGTTCTGATTACACTCCACCTCTTAATCCATCTGGTTGTGCTCGGACCGGTATGCTAATGCTTCTTGCATTATCTTCATTAGTAGTACTTTTGATATTCTCGTTACCTTAAAATTTGATTTCTTCAATGTCTCTTGCTTTCAATGTGTTAGGAGTTTTTAAAGTGTTGGTGGATTATTTCTGCCTCAATCAATTTTAGTCTTGATTTTCGATACTTGTAATTATATTTTTTCAAATTGTGTACGTCTAAATTTGGCTCATGGCTCATTTATATGATAGCTCTAGAAGTGGTTATATAACTTTCTCCTTTTCTAAAGGCACTTGGCACTGTGTCTTAGTTCTACAAAAGATGAATGGGGTATTATCGGCTAAGCTAGCTAGCTAGCAGTTTTTAGATTGCTTATATAGATAAGACTTAGGTGGGTTGGTAAGTAAATTGCCTTTATTTTATCTTTCTTCTGGTTCATGTATGAGTGAGATGTTTTTAGCTTATTCATAATCCTATCAATGTTCAATCCTACTCCTCATGAATGCATAATTCCTTGCATATAGGAGTTTACTCCTATGAAGTTTACTATCCTTCTCTCAAATGTCTAAGAGAAATGTCAAATAGCATTCAATAAAAGGTTATCCTATCTTGAGAAGCAATTTTTGGCTTCAGTGAATTGTTATATTTTCAGCTGTCTAGTTTGTTGAAACTGATAGATCAAAGCTGGATACTATAAGCCAATATTTTGTTTGGTGCAGAGCCTTACAGCCATTTTGGAAGAAGAGGCCGAAAAGAACCTGAAGCCCTTGCTGCTGCATCCCTAAAGCGCTCGTTTGTAGAGAACCAGCCCTACTTGGTTGGTGGCTTCTGTCAACATGCAATGTCAGGCACCACGGTGCCTAACAATAGAGTCAATGGTATCAAGTTCTCTTTTAGTCTTAACAAGCTTAAAGCCTCCCAGCTTGATGCTCCTAACAACATTCTCTCTGTGGCTGAGAAGTATGATTACATGAGGCAGACCATTCGAAAAAGACTGGCATTTGGTAAGTGATTACTATTTTTTTTCATTTTTGTGTGCGCATGTGTGTGAGGGGATGGGCGTAGAACTTTGTTATTACTCGATTTGTTCTGACAATTTGCTGATAGTAGTAGGAAAATGGTAGTCAACATTTTTCATATCCTATAATTATGATCTGTGAGGTTAAAGCAAGAAAATTGCTGTCAATACAAGATTGGATTCAATGATTTCTTCTTGGACCTTTTCTCATGGGACCTATTGCAGGTTCGGATATGGAATTACTTCATTTGGGCTAAAGTTGTTGTCCAGGTTGGACAATTTTTTAATTCCATATAAGATGTTCTGTGTAAGGAAGACATAAGTAAAATGGTATGGCTGGGGATAGAGGTTGTTCCATTGAATTGAAATCAACTAACATCTTTTTTTTTTGTGTGTGCAACTTGTGTGTAAAAATAAGGGATTGTAGATACTATTCAAACCCCAAACCTATTGGGTGCCCCCTTTAAGGGATCATCCAATGCTTTTGAGTATATGTTTACAAGTGTAGTGTTTTATTCTGCTTAATCACATAATCACTACAATCTATGGCTAGTAGTTGTCCCCTTTAAAGAATCATCTGGATGTTTAAATTAGTCACTTGTTCCTTTTTGTTGTTTTGCATTTGTTTTTTCCTAGTTTTCTTTGATAATTGGAAGTGCATTTGGCTCTAGGGAAATCGGGAATTCACGGGTTTGGAATCTTTGCCAAGCATCCACATAGGGCAGGAGACATGGTACACCAATGTGCTATTATACATTGCAGTATTCTCTGGATGTTTTTTCCCGAGTACATGAAATATAACTTTTATTATCTGTAGGTGATTGAATATACTGGTGAACTTGTTAGACCTTCTATAGCTGATAGGAGGGAACATTTCATTTACAACTCATTAGTGGTATGTTCTCCATTATCTCTTACATTTGCATGTCTGGATTATTGTCCTAAATCTTAGAGAGGTCATTGTCAAAGTTTGAAAATTGCTAAGTACTTTATCTCTCAGGGTGCTGGGACTTATTTGTTTCGAATTGACAATGAAAGAGTGATTGATGCCACAAGAGCAGGAAGCATAGCACATCTTATCAATCACTCATGTGAGGTAAGTGCTTTTCACCCTTGCTTTTGGTAATTTAGCATGCGTTGTGCCATTCTGTTTCTAATCATGTGGCTACATAAGATGTTTGTATCAGAATTCTTGCCATACAGTTGTTCGTTCCATTTTTACCTTCACACGGGCATTAGGAGTCCATTAAATGGTGTACTTATGAGATGGTAATGAAGGTTGTTGTTGATGTTGTTGTTTGCATCTTGGACATGGAATAAATTTGAGATTGTCTGAAGGGAAATAGAGTAAAAGACAGCAGGACATGGGGAGTAGAAAAGTTCCTTTGATGTAATTAAGTTCTAGTTTGACACGAGTTGTAGTTTCTTAACCTGCAAGAAATACTTGTACTAGAATGCTTACGTGGCATTGTAACGGTATCAGTTTCTATTGAACAAAATGCATATAAAAGATATTAATATTTTTTTTCTTTTGCCCTTTGTGCAGCCGAATTGCTATTCAAGAGTTATTAGTGTTCATGGTGATGAGCACATTATCATTTTTGCAAAGAGAGATATTAAGCGATGGGAGGAGCTGACATATGATTATAGGTTCTCCTCTAATCTTATGCATCAATTTATTCATTAATTATCTTCAACACTGACTTCTGTTTGTCTTGTAGGTTCTTTTCCATTGATGAGCGTTTGGCATGCTACTGTGGGTTTCCAAGATGCCGGGGTGTTGTTAATGATACCGAATCTGAGGAACAAGTCTCAAAGTTATTAGTAAACCGCAGTGAATTAATACAATGGACAGGAGAATGAGAGGTAACAACAAATATATCTATAATGCACTTAAATTTCTCTTTAGCTTAGTGTATTTTGAATGAAGAAGCATATGTGAGAAGTTGGAAACTAAAAATAACTATTTTTATGCAATAGTTTGCGAAACTGTGCCAGCAATACTGATGAAACAAGAACTCAATCCATTTGAATCCTTGCATTAATTCATATGCAAATGCAAGTACAGCATCTGTTATTCATGACATGAAATCAAATTTAACGAGCAATACAGATTGATTTGTAAATGAATTTACTTTTTTTTTTCATGTCAATTGTAGTTTTAAAGCAATAGAGTTAATGCCCAGTTCTCTCAATCTCAATGGAATATAAATTGATTTAACTTGGTGTTTCTATTTTTTGAATATTATCCGTGTTTTGTTCAATTCCTCTTTGGTTTGCCAGTGAACCAGTTACGGTGATTGTATTCGGTAATAATTCACATCAAACATCAATTATTATCCTCTGCTTAACCCTGTTTCTAAGTTTTTCTTGATTATTCAAAAGCTTTGTTGATATGTCTTTTTAGTTTGCTTGAAGTACTATCCAACACATATTCGGACATGTGTATATGGATCTGATCCTCTAAGGACTATCCAAATACATGAAAATCTAGGAAAAAATTGAACATACCTGACATATACTCATGTTTGACACTCACAACCGAGTCTGAGCAACATAATTCAAGTGTCCCCACTTTGTGCACGTCCCTGATTTATAATGTGAGATTCTTATTGTACTCTTTTTGATGGTTGCTTGCTTCAACCAGAAGGTTTCAATGCCAGTTCAAAATCGGCCCTCCCGTTCTCTTCTCCCACTTGTTTCCCCATTATCTCTGATTCCAATTTCCAAGTGACTATGCATATTACTTATCTTCATCAGGCTGGTTATTGGATGGGATTAACAATATGCGGAAAGATGTCTAAATTAATTTTCTGAACCTCCCGGTATAACAGAGGAAGGCGAGATTCTTTGTCTGATCATTTACTTTAGCCCTTTTAAGGGTCATATGTAAGTCTAACATGGTATTGTTTGGTAAAAAATACATGAACCATTTGTAAAAAAAAAAAAAAACAAGGTAAAATACAAATTTTCAGTAAGATTACTAGTAATGAAATGTGAGTTTGAATAGTAGTATCTATGCTTGGGACATACTCTGATATGCCCCAACCAGGTTTTCTTCAATCTTTTCTGTGATTAGTTTGTCTCAACTATGAGTAAAAACTCATATAAAGAGGAAGTCTTTGGATTTTGAAATCATCATTCAATCTATACTTTCACATTGGTGGTGTGTTTAGATCTAAAGGAGGTCCCATTTTTAGAAGAATAATTTAAAAACAACACCAAGGGGGGATATTTTGATTTTAAAATTGAAGGTTTAGTCCTTGAACACAACTTGTACCATGTTTGCATCTTAAATATGACTGTAGGGTATTTTTGTTCTCTTTTTAAAAGAAAAAAGAACCTTTTTTTCTTAATGTAAAAAAAACCTCTTCAAATATTTCCCTTTTAATAACAATAGTAAAAATCTATCCCTTCAGGTCTTTCTTTTTTTTTAAAAAAAAATCCCTCCTTACCTTTGTTAAATTTTAACAAACCCAATCAACTAGATAAATAAAGTAAATCAATTCCCTCAAGCCAAACACCCCCACTTTCTTTGAAGGAAAAAAAATTCTTTCTAAGGCGGCTTTCTTTATATTTGACAAAAAAGAAGCAAAAAATAATTCTGTCAAATGTCTTATATTATAAGAAGTATATTATTTGAAAGTTTGTCTCTTCATTATTGTTTAGTTTTATTTTAGTTTAATTTTTAAACACTTTCGTGTGAATATGTGGGAGTAATATCTATTTTTTATTTGTAGTTTTTTAAAAATTTCATACACATTGTTCGAATTCGAGTTTTTTAAGAATAAAAACACCAGGGGTTTGAATTTTAATTTATTTTTAAAAGACTAAAAGTCAATTTAACAAACTTTAAAAAATAAGTAATTAAAAAACCAACAAAAGTTAAGGCACATTGCTCTTTTAAGAAGAAAACTTGAGTTCGAAACTAAAAAACTTGAAAGGGAGAGTCACGAATTCAGAACATAAAATTGTAAAATGAACATTGTATTATACCCAAAAAAAAAAAAAGTAAGTAGTTAGAAAAGGTTTTTTCACCTTTTTTTTAGGTTCTCAGGCTACCGTTTAACGTGAAATTTAGGGCCCGTTTGGGAGAGATTTTTTTAGTGTTTTTACTCAAATAATTGCTTATTTAAGCATAAGCCATCCCAAACACTGATATTTTGATAGAAAAAAACAACTTTTAAAAGTGATTATTAACCCAAACTGAAAAGTTATATTTTTGAGCTTTTTGAGTTAAAAATTATGTTTAAATTGTAAATGATAACTTTATCCCTCATTAATATTTCAACGGCACTTTCTACTTCCCCATTTCTTCATTACTGCTGAAAATATTTTCTCTAGTTCTTTAAGGTTGTTCGTTTGGCTGAAGAAAGTTTTCATTAAAAGTATGCTATAATTTTTTACTTCTATGTTTTGGTTAAGAAATTTAGATTCATTCTTTTGTCTTTCGTTTAATTTTTTTATGTGTTCTTTTATCAATTTGAAATCTTTATTTTGATTTTTTTGGTCTATTTGCTTCTCAATAGTTTCTGATGTTCCTTTGATTATAAAAATTAAATGGGCCTTTAATTTCTGGGCATCTCCATATTTCTATGTTTTTTTTTTGTTAATTTTTTTTCTTTTATTTACTTCACTAACCTTTGAAAGAAATAAAGACTCGACCTTTCTTTTTTTTTTTTTATAATAATCGTTACTTCTTGAATTGATATAGAAGATTCTGAAAATGAGATTTTATTTCAACGAGATAAAATATTGATGTATGGTTTATGTTTCAAAATTAGCTTTATTTTCTCATTTTTTTTCTTTGTTGATGGTGATAAAATTGTCCGTAGAAAGAAGAAGAGAAAAAGCTATGTATGTAAATATTTCTTTTATGTTGTATTGAATCATTATTTATGAGTAATTAATGATGGTTTAGTGAGGAAGAGATATATATTACTATTGAGTAATAGGTTTTATATCTTTTAGGATATCATATGCTACTATTACAATTTTTTTGATGAAGTGATATATATTGCAGTTATGAATTTGTATTATTTGAGAAAAAAAAATTATATTGCTTCTTGGTGTCTTTCTACTTCTCAATAGTTAAGTTACTTCTTGTAGATATATGCAAAAATAAAATTTTTACCTTTTCAATGTTAATTTTATTCATAAATTCTTTTAATTTGGTAATATTTGAATATATATATTCACTAGATGAAAAAGTCAAAGCATGTGATAGGAGGTTGACAATAATATTATGTGATCTATGTATTAAGGAAATATTAATTGGTAACAGACCTGAGACTCGTTTTAAAAAAGAATGATGGGTGAAAATAGTGAATAATTTTGAGAAAGAGATTGGGAGGCCTTATACGCAAAAACAATTGATGAATAGGTGGGATTTATTGAAAAAAAATGAAAGTTATGAAAAAAAAAAAACTTAAAGAAAAAGATACTGGTTTAGGGTGGAATTCTATAAAAGAAACTATTGATGCCTCCGACGACTGGTGGGAGAGTAGACTGTACTTATTTGTAAAATTTTGATTTACAGCAAAATGGAGGGGCTGTAAAGTTGTCTATACAAATAGATAAGCTATGTAATACAGCTGAAAATACGAGTAATGCAACATCTAGACTGAATCCTGTTAGGGATTTATTTGGTATTCCAAAAGCATATAAAGTACTCGAAGAGTTGTATGAGGGAGTTCAAAAAACTAGTGATCTTTATTTTTTTGCACTGCAAATAATAGTGAATAAAAATAAACGAACCTTATTTTTAACAATTGCTCATAAGGTTAGAGTTTGGTGGCTTACTAAAGAAATGGAGGACAGTTTAAAACTTTCTAATCTTCTTGTTCTTTGAGATATGTAGCACCAAATTTATTTTGGATACTGATAAGTGTCAGTTATATTTAATCTTTAGTTTATCTCGAACATTGTTAAGTGCAACATAACCTATGTGACTATATTGTTAAGTGCAACATAAGATTATATTATGAAAAATATTTATTGAAACAACCCTGCATTGATTCGAAACAGTCAGTTGATGCTTGAATTTGAGAGATTTTTGATGGCCTTGAATCACACTACATGATTAATTTTAGAATGTCAAGAATCGTGTTTAAAAGTTTGTTGAGAGTTTTAGAAACACGATACAATTTACAAAGTTCGAAAGGCATTTATTCTCATGAAATGTTGGGTATCTTTCTATATATTTTGGGTATTGGTGTATCCGTTTTTCAGTGTCGAGAGAGATTTCAAAGGTTTAGATGGACAATCAGTCAATACTTTACAATTATGCTCGAGAAAACTTCACATATGACTATAGATATAATTGCACTAGATGATTGTTCTTTTAGCTCAATACCATAACAAATACATAATGATTCTATATATATACCGTATTTTAAGGTAAAATTTTAATATTATAATATCATATTTATGAGATATTTATTTACTTTAAATTTGCATGTATAATAATATGATTTTTATACGATTGCATAGGTGCAATTGATGGTACACATATTCCTGTCATTCTTCCACCAAGTGAACTAATACCTTATATAGGAAGAAAAAGTGTTCCAACTCAGAATGTTATGGCGGTATAAGATTTTAATATGTGCTTCACATTTGTCGTTGCTGGATGAGAAGGAACAACACGTGATACTAGGATATTTCTTGATGCAATTCGAGATCCACGATTAAAACTTTCACACCCATCAAATGGTAAATTTCTTTTATTTGTTTTTCAAATTAAGTTTAAATAATTTAATTGACTGTTCTTGCACTATGATATATAGGAAAATATTACCTCACTGATTCTGGATATCCACAAATGAAAGGTTATCTCGGGCCTTATAGAGGACAACAATATCATTTACATGACTCTCGTAGAGGTAGACCCATGCCTGGTAAAGAGGAGATATTCAATCATTTACATTCGTCGATACGTAGTGTGATTGAACGAACTTTTAGTGTATTAAAAAATGGGTCATTTTAAGAGATATGTCAAGTTATAGTTTTGAAAAGCAAATGATGATTGTTATATGCACAATGGCTATACACAATTTTATTAGAAAACATGCAGGTCAAGATGATGTCGACTTTATGAAATACGAAACAAATGATATTACATATGAAAATATTAACCCAGAAGATGTGCAAGATGAAGAAAGTTATGATGATTATGGTGATGAATTAAACGTTTCATTTGGCTATGAAATGGAATTCACGAGAGATGTCATAGCTTGTAGTTCAACGAATTCAATTTAAATTTTCAAGCATTAATGTGTTTTTTGTGTCGTAGCTTGTAGTTTAATGAAATAATTGTAAATTTCAAGCAGTAATATATATTTTTGTAATATTTATATTCAAATTCATCTTTACTAATTTCTTGTAGTCTAGTAAAATTTATATACTTTTTTAAAAAAACTATATAAAAAATTAATAATGAGTTATTACAAATTATTTTTTATGTTTTTAAATTTATATATTTCATATGTCATAATACTAATGGATTTAGATGTGATTTAAATTAATATATTTTAAATTTTACAACATCATGCCTAAAATGGATATTTTATCTTTTTAAAAGTATTTTTTTGACAACAATGTCAAACACTAAAATCTTATAACTAATTTTTCAGAATCACTTTTAAAATCACTTTCTGACAGCTCTTTTAAAAGCAATTTTCAAAAGCAATGCCAAACTGGCAATAGCAGTAATGTGATTAAATATTTTCAAATATAGAAAACAATACTAAATATTTTGAAATTAAAGTATATGAAGTAAAGTTTAAAATTTTAAATAGCATAAAAAAACTCTTATATATTTAAATCAAAGGATACAAAAGTGGACAAGCATATTTGATCGGTTGGCTAAGTTGCTTAACTTTGTTTTATTATTTTTTAGGTCATGGATTCTATACCCACCAGGAGCACATCTCTTCTTTCTTCTAAAATTTCCCCTTTTCCTCCCTTCTAAGTAGACAAATAAAGCTTTTATAAATTTCCAAGGTTATCTTTCAAATACAAGGTAAGAATGATTTTGCCGCCTCCCAAAATGATAAACTTATCTTTTGATTTTTTAGAATTCATAAATTTTTAATTAAAATAATAGTGAAATTGTACTCTGACCCCTCGATTTTTAATGCAATATTACCCCATATATATATTTTGTCTTTGTATATGATTATAAATAATACATATTCGAATAGACTAGAATCAATAGAAATTAAAATCGAACTAATAATTAGAACATAGTAAACTTTAAATAATATTATAAAAATAAAATTTAATAATAATAAATTAAAATTTAAACTTCCAATTTAATTATTCATTAAAATGTAGATCACATTATTAAAATGTTACATCACATTATTAAAATGTTACATCACATTTTTTATTTACTTGGCAAGAATGTAGGTTTATCTTGAGAATATAAGATTATCTAAAAGTAAATTTTTACGAAATTATTGCGATAATATATTTTCTTTTTAACAAAATAAACTTATTAAATTAAAAATATTTGTATAAAAATCCATAAAACTATTTTTTGTTTACTATATAATTTTCTTTAAAAAGCTTTATTTAACATATTCTTAATATAATAGTAAATTCGATAATATTTTAAAAATAAGGATAAAGTACACCAGTGATCACCGAACTTTTAAAGCGCGTTCATTTTGATCGCCAAACTTTTAAAATTTTTATTTAGTCACTCAACTTTTAGTCCTTTTTATTTTAGTCCCTCTCGTTAATTTCCGTTAAAAATGATGACGTGTCACGTTATCTTCTTTTTCAACCTCTTTCTTCTCCTTTCCCTATTTTTTTCTTGCTCTGTTTTCCTTGCTATATGGTATTTAAGTTAGAAATCCATGGATAGCAGGCTAGCAGCAGCCACAACATTGCTTGTCAAGGTTGGTTAGCTTTAAGTTAAAAACCATGCTGAAAGCTCCATTAATGCTTCAAATTGATTGCTTTCTGAAAAAGAAATCAAAGCTCCATTAACCGAACATGAATTTTGATGTGGTTAAAAGTTACAATATTTCGAAACCAACTTGATTGCTTTCTAAAAAAGAACGTTTAATTTTATATCTGTCTTGTGAATGTCTTAATAAAATATGGATAGTAGAGATTGATTGGATCTGGCATTTCGAAGAGTTCGACGTTAGTGATGTTAAAGTCAGCTACCAAGCCATGAATGTAATCCCAGTTATCATAATAGGAATCATTGGTGGACTTTTGGGAAGCCTTTATAATCATGTTCTCCATAAGGTCCTCAGGCTCTACAATCTCATTAACTAGTAAGCTAATTAATCCATCTTTCTCTTCAACTATTCTACATTGCTTTATTTTCAACATATTGTGAAGATTTGATAAACTGGTCAATGATCAATATTAGTTTGGTTCGATAGCTTGATTAGTAACCAATGTTTTTAATATGTTGCGGTAAGGGATTTGGTTGGAATTAGAAGGAATCCGAAGTTTAGAAAGGAAACTGCACTCAGTGTTGATAACGTTGTTGCTGATTAGGAACTTATAACAAGGAAAACATAGCAAGAAAAAAAACAGGGAAAGGAGAAGAAAGAGGTTGAAGAATAAGATAACATGCCATGTCAGCTTTTTTAACGAAAGTTAACAGGAAAGACCAAAATGAAAACGGACTAAAAGTTGGCTGACCCCAATAAAAATTTTAAAAGTTCGGTGACCAAAATGAACGCGCCCTAAAAATTCAGTGACCACTGGTATACTTTACCCTAAAAATAAATTTACAAAAATAATTTAGTGATCAAATCGCTTCAAAAGTTGTCACATATCCTCTGTAATCACTAATATGTCTCAATAAACATGATTAAGAAAGCATGGATTCATGTTCTAGGCCAAAAAAACTAAAATCTCAACTAAAGAATATAACATCATTCATTAATTTCATTATCAAAAAACAACAAATAAGAAATGACATAATCAATGAGTAGGATCCATATGGATAAATCAATTATTTTAAGGGTAATGTGATCTAAAATGATATTAATAATTCATTAATTTTCGCGAACCAAACATGTAAATTGATTGCGTGATAATATTTTCAATGAATCAAAGACGAGTTAATCTTTAAACAATATTGTTAGTAGATTGGTAGATGGATCGCGCTTGTTAAAGTAAAAAGGTAAACTATTTCAAAAATATAAATGATCATCAATTTTTTAAAAGTTACATAATGAGGATTAAATTTTAATTTTTATTATAGAATGGTCAGTAAGTTATTAATTGCCATTAAAAGGGTGACGTGACAGTTATAAAATTTATATAATAATTTATTTAATCTTTTATATTTAAACATTTAATTAATTTAGTCTTAATTTTAAAAAATCAATAAATTTAGCACTCATTAATATTTACACATTCACTCATTTTGATCTTATTTTAAATTAGAAATAATTTAATATTTTTTTCTCTAATCAGATGATGACACGTGTAAAAATTATTAAATTACTTCTAATTAAAAATAAGACAAAATTGAAAGAATATGTAAAATAATGAGTGCTAAATTTATTAGCATTTTTAAATTATGACTCAATTGGAGGATTAATGTTATATTATACAAATTTTCGTAATTATCACGTCACCCACCTAAAATTAACGATTCAGTGATTATTTATAACAAAAATTAAGAAAAAAACTTTGATACACAGGCCGTGTAAACTTTAGTTTACACGTGTTTTTTAGTTGTAGGGTTTAGGGTTTTAGTTTAGGTTAAAGTTTAAGGGTCTAGGTTGTATGGTTTAGAATTTAAGGTTAGTGTTTAGAATTTAATATAGAGGGTTTAAGGTTTAGGGTTTAGGTTTTTAGTGTTAGAAATTTAGGATTTTAGTTTTATAGTGTAAATACACATGCTTGTGTAAAATTAGTTTTACATAGCCTGTGTATTAAAGTTTTACCAAAAAATTAATGTTTATTATGTAAATTTTGAAAGCGTGGCGATCATTTTATAATTTTTGAGATAGTTTAATGATTATTTGTGAAGAAAAAAAAGGTAAAGCACTTTTTCTTAAATTAAAAAAAAAACCGTAAGCCTTAATTTATTTAAATATCCCCTCCTTTCTCTCCTCTTCAGCCTTCTCAACCTCCAGCTGTTTAGACTTTTTTCCTTTTCAAATTATTGGATTGAAAAAAATGGATCTTCCAAGTCTCGCTCTTGTTCTTCAAGCTGCTCTTAGTTCCAACCCTGCTGAACGCAAAGCTGCTGAACAAAGTCTTAATCAGGTTTATTTCTTTTAATTGTTTTCGGTTATTTGATTTTAGATCAAAACATTGTTTTATTGATTTATTTTTTTATTTTGTTTGGTTCCAGTTTCAGTATACGCCGCAGCATCTAGTGAGAGTATTGCAGATCATCGTTGATAACAACCGGGATATCGTGGTTCGTCAATTTGCTTCTATTCATTTTAAGAACTTCATTGCTAAGAATTGGGCTCCTCTTGATCCAAGTATTCAAAATTTCAATTACTTAATTTTATCTTTACCTTTGTTTTGTCTGATATTTATGTTTTTGAATATGAACATATATTTTTGTTTTATTTTTAATAAACGTAGATGAGCAACAGAAAAATTTCTCCCAGTGATAAAGATGTGGTTCGTGATAATATTCTTGTGTATGTGACTCAAGCTCCTCCTTTGTTGAGGTACAATTATTTTCTGTCACTTTTTCTTATTGTTCGTTTAGAATTGTTTACTGTTTCATTGGTGATGCATGCAGATTATGTGCTAAAGTTGTAAGGTTCATCATATCGGTTTTATTGCAGGGTGCAGTTTGGTGAGTGTCTCAAGACCATCATCAATGCTGACTACCCAGAGCATTGGCCGCGTCTTCTTGACTGGGTGAAGCATAACCTACAAGATCAGCAGGTTTATGGAGCTTTGTTTGTGTTGCGCATTCTTGCTAGAAAATATGAGTAGGTAACTATACACCATATTTTCTCTTTTTGGCTGCATGATTTCTTTATGGTCTTTTTGATATCTTAATTTTTTGAACTTAAGTTCTCCCTTAAGGTGATGGGAAGTATCTGTTTAATTCAACTAGCATCTTTCCATGGGAGTAATGCTTGATTGCAATATGCTAGAAGGCAGCTTTCTCTGTTTGAATGTGTTACATTGTTTTAATTCAAATAACAACTAATTGTTTCTCTTAATTTGGTGCATGCTCCTGTTGTTTCTATTCGATTTTTTTCCAATACTAATTCCATCATTTTCTTTATTATTCTAGGTTCAAGTCCGAGCAGGAGAGAACTCCTATTCACCGCATTGTTGAAGAGACATTTTCTCATCTTTTCAATATATTTAATAAACTTGTGCAGATTGACAAACCAGCACTGGAACTAGCAGATCTTTTCAAGCTTATTTGCA
Organism: Hibiscus mutabilis; assembly: GCA_019671005.1. Classification (NCBI taxonomy): domain Eukaryota; kingdom Viridiplantae; phylum Streptophyta; class Magnoliopsida; order Malvales; family Malvaceae; genus Hibiscus; species Hibiscus mutabilis. The sequence continues at coordinate 5,029,313 of CM033713.1, read as the reverse complement.
AAATTTTCTTGTCATCCATCTATGTAAGTTTTTATTTTGCTAGTTTTATAGTGCACCTTCATTGTTTTTATCACCTGATCTGGTAATGGGATGCTAGAGGGAGCTTCTGCCATTTATTTTACCTTTTTGTTTATACTCATTCCTATTTTCCATTTTTGGCGAAGTTTCTCAATATATTGTTAGCATGCTAATAAATCCATTTAAGTGCATTCTTATGGATATTTCGAGCTGCAGGAAAAATTGTATGCCAAATATTTTGAGCAGAACTCGTATGACGTTTCTGCTGCAATTTGTTTCCTGCGACTTTGCTTTATGAGAATTATATGATTCATATGCCATCTTTGTGCTATTGTCTCTATTTTCAGTTGGAGATTCCAAAGCAATTACTTGATCCAAATGTGTTTAATGCTTGGATGATGCTTTTCTTAAATGTTCTGGAGAGGCCTGTACCCCTGGAAGGTCAACCTGTAGATCCTGAGCTCAGGAAATCATGGGGGTGGTGGAAGGTGAAAAAATGGACGGTTCATATTTTAAATAGGCTATACACTCGGTATGTTTTAAAAATTGCAACATGGTTTGGAGTAATTCCTGATGGGACTTTGTATTAAGCTTTTTGTGATTTCGGGGGCTATTTGATAGGTTTGGAGATTTAAAACTTAGGAATCCAGAAAACAGAGCTTTCGCCCAAATGTTTCAGAAGAATTATGCAGGAAAATTTTTGGAATGCCACTTAAACTAATTGGGCATTATTCGTGCTGGAGGCTACCTCCCTGACAGAGTTACCAATCTTATTCTTCAATATTTAAGCAGCAGGTTTGCACTATCTTTCTGCATAATTCGTGTAATTAGCTGGTGCTTTTGATGTTCTTTAGTCAGTATACTGTATATTTATTCTTTTTTCGAGCTGGCTATTATTTCAGGATAGCTGGACCATCCAATTTTTTAGGCTTAAGGTAGCCCGCATTTTACTGATAAATATGTCCTTTCCTGTGTTGCCTGTTACCTTCTTTCTGTTTCTGAGAGATAGAGAGCAATATGCTGAGCTTCTTGAGATTATGATTACCTAAGCAGTTCTGACGGTATAAAAATATGAATCTTTTGTAGCAGCGTTAATTAGAGTCGTTTCTGTCATAGCTAATTCTACTTCTCTTCCATATTAAATTATGAAGGAAGTTTTGGGCTTTTCTTGATAATAAATCGTGATTTTATAATAAATTTATACTACATTTACGTGTGTCGAGATTCAAGACTACATATGATATTGCAGATTTCACTTATGCCATATCCTTTTTTCAATGCTTTTGTATTGCAAGTTGTTTTAAAGTTTTCAGAAATGCTAATATTAATAATGGATTTTAACCCAAAAAAACTATTTGTGCAGCATTTCAAAAAATAGCATGTATAGGTTGTTGCATCCACAGCTTGATGGCCTTCTTTTTGAAATAGTTTTCCCTCTCATGTGCTTCAATGACAATGATCAAAAGCTTTGGGAGGAAGATCCACATGAGTATGTGAGGAAGGGCTATGGTAAGCTACAAAACCTAGTGCGTGTGTTACAACACCCTGTACCGGTTACAATGATTCATACATTATGTTTTGTACTGCAGATATAATTGAAGATTTATATAGTCCTAGGACTGCTTCCATGGACTTTGTCAGTGAGTTAGTCAGAAAACGTGGAAAAGAGAATCTTCAAAAGTTCATTCAATTCATTGTGGAAATTTTCAGAAGGTATCCTTTTACATTTTAGACCTAATAGAGCCTGGGAATATTGCTTTCTTTGATGCTAGTTCTATTTTGTTTTGTTTTTGGTATATTCACTGTACTCGTTCCAGATATGATGCAGCACCAGTAGAATATAAGCCATATCGACAGAAAGATGGTGCTCTTCTTGCTGTCGGAGCACTTTGTGATAAACTGAAACAAACTGAGCTCTACAAATCTGAATTGGAACAAATGTTGATGTAACATGTTTTCCCCGAGTTCCGAAGTCCTGTTGGTCATCTTAGAGCCAAGGTTTGGTTTCCTATTTTTCAGTCTTGAAGGCAACTTAATCAAGGTCTCCAAGAGATATTTGTATGTGAGAATTTTCTCAATTTTGTACTTTTGTGATATGGATATTAGGCTGCATGGGTAGCAGGACAGTATGCCCATGTGAACTTCTCTGACCAGAATAATTTCCGCCAAGCACTGCATAGCGTTGTTTCTGGATTGCATGATCCGGAGCTTCCTGTTCGTGTTGATTCAGTTTTTGCATTAAGATCATTTGTAGAAGCATGCAGAGGTATACAGCTTGTACTTTTCTCTTTATTTTGTTTCGTACGAGTTGGGATTGGATCGAGTTAGCTTGGGCCAATCTGAGTTTGTAGTTTCATTGCTAATTACTTCTTATGGTTCTATCTATCCACACCTCCTTGTACTTTATTCCGATTGTTGAGGGCTTAACTGACAAAAAATTGTTTCATATGCAGATTTAAATGAGATTCGTCCTATTCTTCCTCAACTACTTGACGGTAAGTGGTATTTGGAGCTTGATTGTGTTTTATTAATAGGCCCCTAATTATTGATGGTTGTCTCAAAATTAACGTGGCTCTTCAGAACACTGTTTCCTGTTGTTTTCTTAACATTGGTTTCATGTACATGATTCTAATCAACTTTCACATAGTACATAGTTACTTTTCGTTATTCAAATTAGTCAATTGATTTGTAATTTCTTTTCCTTCAGAGATTTTCAAACTTATGAATGAAGTTGAAAATGAGGATCTCGTCTTTACTTTGGAGACTATTGTCGACAAGTTTGGGGAGGAGATGGCACCTTATGCTCTTGGATTATGTCAGAATCTGGTAATGCATGTTGCTATCATTTTTAGAAGTATTAAATTTTAAATTTTCTATACTGAAACTATCATCACGCATCTGTTTCCAGGCAGCTGCATTCTGGAGGTGTATGAATACTGCAGAAGCTGATGATCCTGGTGCTCTTGCTGCAGTTGGTTGTTTGCGTGCCGTAAGCACAATACTTGAATCGGTTAGTAGGCTTCCGCACCTTTTTGTTCAGGTGGAGACAACTTTGCTTCCAATCATGCGAAGAATGTTGACAACTGATGGACAAGGTAAGTAAATTGTTCCTCCTTTCCCTTGATGCTTTTTAATTGTTATATTTTCTGAACAGTGATACATACTTGGGGGCAACCTGAAACAAGAAATAATCAATATATAGTATAGCCAATGAAAGAATCAAAAGTTTAAATGTGAATCATGGCGTTGTGAATGGAGCAACCGAATTGGGAGGGTTGCCCCCATTATGGGAGTTTGCATTACCCGATCCGGATTAGTCAGCCAATGAGTTGGATATCCGTGGTTATACTAAAAAAAGAATCTAAAGTTTAAATGTGAAATGACAATTTGCCAGTTTAATGTTGTTTTTCCTTAAATTTTCATATAATAGGATACACTCATAAATGCATTAGGCATTTGTAAAGTAACCCTAAAAATTAAGACTTGTTTAAAAGAACCTTGCATTTCTAAAATTGTGCTGAATGAAATATAAAAGTGAAATAAATTATTGAATAGTTTTTCAGCTGTAGCATTTCAATCATGCCAAATTTGACTGGTATAATTTTTTTATTAGGTCTATGTTATTATATAGGGTCTATTTTGTCAATTTTATGTTTCGTGTTCTTCTGCAGAGATTTTTGAAGAAGTCTTGGAGATTGTTTCATATATGACCTTCTATTCTCCAACCATATCATTGGATATGTGGAGCCTTTGGCCTTTGATGATTGAAGCATTATCTGATTGGGCTATAGACTTCTTTCCAAGTATGGTTTCATCTACTTTTTCTTTTCCTTTATTATTTCCATATAAGAGTGTTTTAGGAAATTTTAACTAGACTTTGTTTCATCAGTTTAAAAATTCCTTTCATTTAGTTTTTAAGTGAAAATTTGCAGGGTTAGAAGTGGGATAAGTTACATAGTGATACTTTATTCTGTGGAAAAACATTATGCCTGACATCATATGAAACTTGTGCTCTATTTGTTTCTAACATCATCATTGTCGAATAGCATTCCAATATTTGTATCTATTTTGTTGGTGGAATTAATTATGCTTGTGAACTTGCTTGATATCGAATATTTTGTTCATGCAAGTCCTAGGACCTAGGCTAAACATTTTTACACGAAACAGTCCTCATTGTTTCAAGTTTTGGGTAGTAGAACAATTTCTTAGATACCATGTGTAAATTTGGGATTGGATTGTCAAGGCAATGTGGATGTTCATATTTGTTTATGATAGAATGTGGATATTTCATTTCTGTTGGTTTTAGTGGGTCCTTATAAATATTTTATATGATAATAACAGAAGGGGTGGTAGGAGCCAAATTTCAAAGGAAAGAAATGATGAAAATAGATCAATAATTTGTAGTAGTGAAGAATCTTAACACTATTACAACCAATAATTAGGAGAATTCAAATAACAATAATCATGATGCAACTAAAAACAAATCCTAGCCTATTTATAATATACATCCTAAACTATTATTTGCTGGAAACAAAGGTAAATTCCTAAAAATAGAGATAATGGGAACATGGTAGATAGTTGTCGGAGACATGGGAGTTAAGTGGGAGACATGGGAGTTGCAACTCCTCTTTAGGATCATGGGATCATGTATGCCAAATAGTTGGAACCCTATAGTACTTTCCCCCTGAAAACTCGACTTTTCCTCAAGTGAAATGAAAGATCGGTATTGTCCTCGTAAGTATAATTAATAGTCTGCTCGCCATCTGTGGTGATTAGTCGAATTATAGTTTGGTTTCCGTAAGTACTTGTAACATGGCACCCCACAGCAACTGCAATTTGAAGGGAAGAAAAACCTATTGCTCCTCCACCTATTAATAACAGCCTTTGCCCTTCAGTTATCCCCGAAATACGTATGTACGCCATATAGTCGATACGGCAAAAGGGATGGCACTTGCATCCACGTGAGTAACTGAAGCTGGCTTCGTAGAAAGCTTATCCTCGGTCAGTGACTTCACCAGAATTTCAACATTTCCCTTTTTCACTCTCTGCTCTGTCTCAATGTCGGACTCATTTATGAAATATTTGACAAGTCCTCAAAATCTGAAGCCATAAGCAAATCTGTTTTGGATTCATTTTCAGGAAGTACATTACCTTTGTTAGGCAATTCTGGAACTGATTCCAACTGTGATGCATCTATGATTTGAGCTTTAAGAGTTGCTATTTCATCCCGTAAAATGTCAATGGCATCAAGTCGAGCAACAATTGAAGCAAGTTGTATTGCAATGGGGTCGGTATTAGGCATGACAACTTGTGAGGTGGAAATGTGTGGATTTTGTTGGCATTGGAAAGCGGTGTTGCAAGTTTTCGCCATTTCAAATTGAACCTTACTCTGATACCAACATGATAGGAGCCAAATTTCGAAGGAAAGAAATGATGAAAATAGATCGATAATTTGTAGTAGTGAAGAATCTTAACACTATTACAACCAATAATTAGGAGAATTCAAATAAAACCACGATGCAACTAAAAACAAATCCTAGCCTATTTATAATAAACGTCATAAACTATTATTTGCTGGAAATAAAGGCAAATTCCTAAAAATAAAGATAATAGGAACATGGTAGATAGTTGTGGGAGACATGGGAATTAAGTGGGAGGCATGGGAGTTACAACTCCTCTTTAGGATCATGTAGATCATGGGATCATGTATGCCAAATAGTTGGAACCGTATCAGGGGGTTCAGACTTTTTTGTCATCCAATTTCAATTTATCAATATCTAGTTTTGAATTCATCTGTAAATTATGTTGTTTCTGAGTAGTAACTGTTTTAATGCAGCAGATATTTTGGTTCCTTTGGACAACTATATATCCAGGGGAACTGCTCATTTTCTTAACTGCAAGGAACCAAACTACCAGCAAAGTCTTTGGGTTATGATTTCATCTGTGAGTTCCTTTCCTTTGGTAAAAGTTGCCTGTAGATAGACAACTCTTCAGGGGAAATGAAAATGCACTGGAGATTCTTCCATTTTTTATCTTTTAATATCTATTTGATTTTCTTTGGCAGATTATGTCAGATAAAAATTTAGAGGACAATGACATTGAGCCAGCCCCAAAGCTGATAGAAGTAGTGTTTCAAAACTGTAGAGGGCAGGTAGACCATTGGGTTGAACTATATCTGAGAATCACACTTGATCGATTGCGTCTAACAGAGAAATCACGGTTGAAATGCCTTCTTGTACAAGTGGTAAGGTGACTGGACCTAGCTGTAATTTCTGCAAGATGATGTCACGCTTTTGATAGTTGTATCTTGTAAATATTACAAATTTGATGTTCTTGAATTTTGCACCCACACAAGGGTACTTAATGCTACAAATCTATACGGCACAATAAGAAACCACTAGTTGATTTATTTTTTGATTTTGATATGTTTAATGTCTGAAATCTATTTGTTGCTTCCTGTTACAAGTTTGAAGAACAATCTATGTTGTCTCAGAATGTTCCTGTTAGGATCTACATCGTCCTTTATGTTGAAATTTGGTATGAAGTAGCTATTGTCAGCAATTTACTCTTCTGAGCATAAATACTACTATTATTTTGCAAGTTGCTTTGGTTTTCTTTCAGAACACTTATTGTTCCTGGAAACAGCGTTTTCTTTTCCTGTGATTTTCTAATACGATGCTAGTTTTCTTTGACCCAGATTGCTAATGCAGTATATTACAATGCGACTTTGACGCTAAGCATATTGAACAAGTTTTGTGTTACATCGGAAGTGTTCAACCTTTGGTTCCAGTTGTTACAGCAAGTTAGGAGGAGTGGTGCACGGGTTAATTTTAAGCGGTAGGCTGTTTTGTATTTCGCTTTGATCATCTTTCATCTCCCGTCATACAAGCCTTAAGTCTAAAACCATTACTTTTATAATGATTTTTTTACATTGGTATGTCTGGCTGTGACTTCATATGTTAATTGGGTTCTATAGGGAGCATGATAAGAAAGTGTGCTGCCTGGGACTTACTTCACTGCTTGCACTTCCTGGTGAACAGTTAGCTGGGGAGGCTCTTGGACGTGTGTTCAGGGCCACCCTTGATCTCCTTGTTGCATACAAGGATCAAGTTGCAGGTCTCTATCTCTCTCTCTCTCTCTATCTAGGTTTGTGTGTGCATGTGCTTATGTGCGGCTCTTGTGTCTGAACCTGCTAACATTTTGCATCGTTTTGACTGGTTTTTTTAATCTTATTGAGTTTTTGTTATTTTCCATAATTTTCTGTAATACCTGGATTTTCTTGATTATTTATGCGAGTAGAAGCTGCAAAGGAGGAAGAGGCTGAAGATGATGATGGTATGGATGGGTTCGAGTCTGATGATGCCGCCGATGATGTTGATGGATCTGACAAGGAAATGGGAGTTGATGCAGTGGATGACGATGAAGCTGATAGCATCAGGCTTCAAAAATTAGCAGCCCAGGTACGCTTTATTTTGGTCCTTAGGAAAAAGGATCCATGGACTTTGTTTAAGATCAACAGACTTTGTTTTCTACAGGCTAAGGCTTTCCGTGCAAATGATGATGATGACGATGACTACGACTCTGATGATGATTTTAGCGATGATGAAGAGTTACAGTCTCCAATTGATGAAGTAGACCCTTTTGTTTTCTTTGTTGATACTGTCAAAGGTAAATATTTGTTCAGCCTAATATTTTTAAATGCAACTTCTACACCCGTTAATCTTTCATGGCATTATCTGAAAAGAGGACCTTTTTCTTCCATTCCCCAATTGTAAATCTAGTTTTGCAAGTATCGGATCCTATGAGGTTCCAGAACCTCACACAAACGCTGGATGTCCATTATCAAGCTCTAGCGAACGGTGTTGCTCTGCATGCTGAACAGAGGAGAGCAGAGATTGAGGAGAAAATGGAGAAGGCATCTAGTGCCCCTATTCCATCATGAGTTAAGTTTTGGATTGAATTTTGGGTTGTATTCATTTAGAAATGGTTTGATGAAACTAAGAGTCGTTCATTCCTGGTCAAATCAAAGCATTCATTAGTTCGCATGGTCTTTAGAGTTGATTGAACCCCAAAAGGTTGAGGTTCAAGTGCACATAGCATTTGAGTGTACAAGTTCAGAGTCATAAGCAGAATGTGGTGAACTCTGAGTTTGACATTCAGGTCTGTGATTTTGGATTGGTGAGAGGCAAATTCTTGGGCAGAAAACTCTTGGTCGTACTCCTTTTCTATTTGTTTCGTGTTTTCATCTTCATCCTCTTCTTTCCTCCAGCTCGTCTTTTCCATTATTTGTTCACATGTATTGGTTGAGGCTTTCCCAGATTGGTTGTTTCAGGGAGGCCGATCTCTCTGGGCAGTGACACAAGGAGTGTCGGTTCCATAGTCGGTGTATCAGATATCTTTTTTTTTTTTGTTTGTTAAGTGGTCGTCTACCCAAAAGGAGAAGGAGGGAAAAATGCTTTGTGCTTTTCCGTTAGGTCATAGTATACGAATGTTTATTAATATTTTTTGGTTTGGGTAATTGGGATTTGTAAGGAAGAGTTATTCTTTTATACAATGCCTAAAAGGGAAACATATTCTTTAACGTCTCTCGTCCCAAATGTCATGCTTGGAATTGAAACTTACCTCTCAGGTATAGATCTTAATGTTCTGCTTCTTTGCGATTGCTGAAATCATGATTTCAACACCTTATCAAAAAAGGAAATGAACTTAAAATTATTAATTCATTTTATTAGTTTTTTTTTAAGATTTGATTTCATTTGTTACTTCAGAATACATGCCCATGTTAGAATTTAAATTATTTAAAAATTTATTTTAAAGATTTTTCTGGAGTGAAATAAAATTAATCTTCTAGCCACGTTTCACTATTTTAATTTTAATTTATGTATTCATAATGCATACAAATATTTCAAATTTAATTATTTGGTTGCCTTTCCAGTTTTTAAAGCTCTGATTATTTCGAATCGACTCGCGTTAAGTAACTTGCTTAGCTTAGCTTTATCATTCATAGTTTAATCACAAAAAATAGGCAATCTTCACTTTCTCATATTTACCGATTTCTGAAGATTGCTTATCACTTTCTTCATCATCCTTCCACTGATGGAAGTTAAAAATAAAAGGCAACAAAAAATGAAGATATTCACTGCAATGCTTGACATTTGAATTCACTTTTAGCTGTTTACAATCTAAAGAGAGACTTACTATTAACATTGAACTCCAGACTAAACCGTGTTTACAGCCATTCTGTTCATACAATACAATCAGTCTTAAAAAGCACTCTTAGCATTTCCATTCCTTTTTTTTTCTCCAACTTTCTGCAGCTTATTTTGTCATAAAACAACCCCCCACCATTGTAAAAGGATATGGAATACCAAGATTTTAAAATTGAAATCAAACTTGAAAGAGTTCTCAATAATATTGGATAGGGCTACCTATAGCCTGTCTTTTTTTTTTTTAAATGACAGTTTTTCTCACATGGCTGACATATCTCGGAAAATGTTCCATCATCACTCACTGCATTATCATATCTTTATTCTTTTCACCATGCAATTTGTTTCTCAAATCTCATCTTCCCTTTCTTATGCTTGTATTAAAGCAGCGGCAGACATCAGAAAGCTACCATGCCAACTCACAAAGCTTGAAATCTACTCGCCTTCTTTTCTTTAAATATTATCCTTTTTATGACCAAATTGAAAGAATATGTAACGAGGGCTAAATTAAATAAATTTTTTTGAATTATGACTAAATTGATTGAATGTGTAAATATAAAGGACTAAATATGTTTTTATACAAAGTTTCATAACAGTCACGTTAAGTATTTAACGGCCTTTAACGGCCGAGTTACCATTTTGTTACAAAACATAAAATTTAATTGTCATTTTGTAATATTTGAAAGGTTGGTTACTGTTTTTTAATAAAATTTAGTGACCATTTTAATACTTTATCTTTTTTTATTAAGTAGAGAAATAAGATAAATATTAAGATTCAAATTTATACAACCTCGGATCCCATAACCCCCATGAGCACGAAACTCAAGAGTAGTTCTGCTGTGAGGCAGATTAAAAAAAAAAGCTAAAAAAGGCAGATTGGTTGTACCAGTATTTGATTCTAACATAAATTCTTACGAGGCGGTAACATAAATGCTTACATTAACTGTAAGAAAAACGGTAGTTACACAAATGCTTATCAGGGTAAGAAATTGTGTGATAACTTAGACAGTTATCCAATAACATTAATTCTTACAAAACGCATAAGATTTTGAGTTGCTACATAAGTTCTTACGGAACCTACTTAAACTCTTACAGAAATTGTTAGAAAAAATGTTATAACACAAATTATTACTGAAGATCACCAAATCCAAAACCCTTTCAACTTGTGATAAGAAATTGTGATATAACCTAAACTCTTAAAGGATAACATTATTTCTTACTCAGCTCATTAGATTTTGGGTTAGTACACAAATTCTTCAGTAACCAACATAAACCCATACACAAATGGTAGTAAAATATGTGATAACACAATTTCTTACTCGTAAGAATTGTGTAAAAAATTGTGTTATGACATAAAATCATAGAAGATAACATTCTTTGTTACCAAACTCATAAGAACTAAGGTGGCTACACAAATTGTTATAACACCTACATCATTTATTACAGAACTGTAAAGAAAAAAAAAGATAATAACACAAATTCCTATCCCATATCATCAAATCTAAAATCAGCGGAACTTATGGTAGGAAATTTGTTTTATAACATAAACTCTTGAAGTATAACTTTATATCTTACCAAGCTCATAAAAATAGAGTACATACACAAATTTTTACGAAACCTACATATATTTTTATAAAACCGGTAGGAAAAAATATAATAGCACAAATTCTTACCCCTTATAACCAAATCTAAAACCAGTGAAACTTATAGTATGAAATTGTGTCATAACATAAGCTCTTAAATGATAACTTTATATCTTACCAAACTCACAAGAAATAGGGTACCTACACAAATTATTACAAAATCTACATAAATTATTATAGAATCGGTAAAAAAAAGTTATAACACAACTTCTTAACTCATATCACAAAATCTAAAACCAACAAAACTTATTGTAAGAAATTGTGATATAACATAAACTCTTAGATGATAACTATATATCTTACCAAACTCATAAGAAATAAGGAACCTACACAAATTGTTATCGAACCTACATAAACTATTACAGAAACAATAAGAAAAAAGGTAATAACACAAATTATTACCTCATATCATCAAATCTAAAACCACCAAAACTTATGCTAAGAAATTGTCTTATAACATAAAATCTTAAAGGATAACTCTATTTGTTACCAAACTTATAAGAAATAGAGTACTTACACAAATTGTTACAAAACCTACATAAATTTTTATAGAATCGATAAGAAAAAAAGGTAATAACACAAATGCTTATCTCATATAACCAAATCGAAAACCCTTCAAACAAATGGTAAGAATTTATGTTATAACCCGTTTTCTTACATTTTCGGTAAGAATTTATGTTGGTTTTGGTATAAATTTATGTAGGAGCATAAAAGTTTATGTGTTTGATAAGAAATAATATTTTTGAGTAAGATTTTAGGTTATAACATAAATTCTTACCATGTGTTTTAAATTTGATTAATTAGATAAAAAAAATTATGTTGTAACATTTCTTCTTATAATTTTTGATATATTTTGTGTTACCACGGAGTAATACTTTTTGTTATAGCTTATTGACCTGTATAACTTTTTATCATTTTTTTTTTAAATCCAACAGTTTAAATTTTGTTTTACCTAATCTAACACTATTTTCTTTTAGTCTTTTTGAACGAATTCATCTCGAAGTGGAAACATTGCGGGCAGAGAAAAGCCAAAATGTCTGCAACTCAGAGTCAGCACGTGCTTCGCCTGGTCCTCTCCTGCCGCAGCATCAAGGCTCGCGTGACTCAGCCGGGGACGTCCTACATCGTCGCCATGGCTTCCTCCTCCGAGCAAGAATTCCTCATCCAATACCGATCCAAGCTTGATCAATTCCCTCGCTCCCGCCGCTTCTGGGACGCCAAAGTCGCATCCAGAGTCGGCGAGAAACTCTGCTTCCGCTTGAAGGAAATCGGCATCCAAAACATCGCCATCGATGTCGATGAAGAGATCTCTAGACCTATGGACCGCCGTAGATTAATTTTGCCGGTCTTTGATTCGTTACGCCGCGTTGGTGTTGAGATCGACGGCGCCGAGAGATTGAACGAAATCGGGCCTAATCTGGGTTAGTCTTTTCATTGCTCCATAATATTTGCCCTATTTTCTGTAGTAAAAGATTTTTTTGGTTCTTTTATTTGCAGAGTTTAGGCTTCTGAATAAAATTTAGCGTGATTCAAATCTGTTGCTTGTAAAACCCTAACTTTGATAGCTTCTTTTCCATAATATTGGCATATTGCTTGTAGCAATTTTTCAAACGAACTGAACTATTTTAAGCTTTTAACATTTTTATATTTATTTTCTATATACATATTTAATATTGAACTAAATCTGCAAGTAAAGCTTGTAGAATTCCTCTTTGAGGAGATATGAATATACTATTGAGCTATATGTTCGGGTTCAACTTGCTCTATATTTTAGTTTGGAATTAAATATCCGAGTAAAGGTTAGTTTTTATCTTTGAATTGAGATATATGAAATTGCTATTAAATATCCGAGTAAAGGTTAATTGAAGATGTGATGTGAAATTAGTCGATGACAGTTTTATTACGTTAAAAAACAGGTCGAATGATCATTTTTTTAACAGACCCGTTTTGGACCCAAATCTGTGAGATCCGTTGGATTTGGATATGGGTCTCAATTTTCTAGACCTGCGAATCCGGGGCGAGTCTGGATCCAGAATGTGAAAATGGGTCTGGATCTGAGTCCAGCTAGATCCGGTCCAGAACTGGCCATTGCCATCCATTTACATGCATAAAGAGTCCATTTACATCTATAATTTACAAATGTGAAATCGAATTTGAAGTACCAACAACTCTGCCTCTTTTACAGTATAAATTTCTGTTAGTATTTAAATAGGAGTTAATTGCACCACACGTTATCAAACTATAACACTCATTTTAAATTGGTCTTTAAACTTTAAAACATTATAATTTCATCCTTAAACTATGACACTCATTTTAAATTGGTCCCTAACTTTAAAACACTTCAATTTTATCCTCAAACTATAACATTCGTTCTAAATTGATCCCCAAATTTTTTGAATGTTCTAATTTCATCCTCAAATTATCGTTCATATCACATCATATTATTACATAATATGCATCAGTGTTTCATGACAATTAACAATTTTTGTAACTGTTTTATTAACATAAGACATGCTTAGCATATATTGATAATTTGGGGATGAAATTAGAACGTTCAAAAAGTTTGAGGACCAATTTAAAATGGGAGTCAAAGTTTGAGGATGAAATTGGAATGCTCAAAAGTTTGGGGATCAACTTAGAATGAAGGTTATAGTTTGAGGATAAAATTGGAATGTTTTAAAGTTTAAGGACCAATTTAAAATGAGAGTCATAGTTTGGGGATGTATGGTGCAATTACTCTTTAAATAAATACAAAGTAATTACTCTCTATGTCCTATTCAATATGTTAAGTATTGACTTTTTGAAAGTCAATTTTTTTAACTTTGATCATAATTATTTTAAATATTTTAATTAATTAAATTTTATAAAATATATATTTTTAAACTACTTGATTGAAGGTTTTTAAAACATATTTTTTTTTCATATTTTATCAATAATAAATTTAAAGTAATAACGTGTAAAAAAATGACTAAAAAAATCAATATTGGACATATTGAATGGGGCAGAGGGAGTAGTAATTAGTTGGCTAAACATGATAGCTGAAACATGAATGAACTGAAGATGAATGCAAAACATGAAACATATTTTTCATTAAGATTAAATTGATTGAATCTATAAATATAAAGGACTATATGTATTCTCGTCTAAATTTTTTCATAATTGCAATGTTACCCCATTAACGGTCTTTAACGACCGAGTTACCATTTTGTTACAAAATATAAAGTTTAATTGTCATTTTGTAACATTTTAAAGTTTGGTACCGTTTGTGACCATTTTGATATTTTACCCTTTAAAAAGTTATAGTTAATTTCGGGTTAAATAAAATTTTTATGACGAAAATGAACAAAATATGATTATATTTAAAATATTAGACTAAATTATAAAATTTAGAAAGAAATTGGGGTTAATTCCATGTTAAATATAAAATTTTAGGACTAAATTAAGCAAAAATATGATTATATTTAAAAACTAAATTATAATAATTATAAAGAAATATGAGTTAATTTCGGGTTAAATATAGATTTTTAAGACTAAACTGAACAAAAATATAATTATATTAAAAAATATTAGACTAAATTATAAAAATTAAAAATAAAGGCTAATTTCAAATTAAAGAAAAAATTTTAGGATTAAATTGAACAAAAATATAAAAGAATTGACAAACTTAACGTGCAATTTACTCCTTTTATTAAAGTCGACTGATTTTTTGTTAATAATGCGACACATGGTACGTTTTGATTGGTCTATGAATTTTTTTAACGAGAGCTAACGCTAGGCGTCAACTGAGACGATTTAAAATTTATGGGGCAAAACTTCCAAAAAAATCTTTTAGTAGGCAACTCGGTAAAAAGTGTACACTTTAGGGATTAATCGGTGCCATTAAGCCAATTTTAATTAACAAAAACACATGGCACTGGTTTGATGGTGCTATTTAGAAAAGGGAATATATTGAGCAAAATATTGAGATTTTGTGCATGAACATTTTCTAGAAGTGCACCTAGATTAGAAGAAAAGAGAAGATATCCATCCACAGGATTGAAACTGCTCCAACACATGCCAAATAAAGAGCCTGAATGTCAATGAAAGGTAGAAGGGCCTGCATCATCTGAGATTCTCAAAGTATAGCGTCCTGCCAAACGTCTAACAGTTCCATCAGCCATCAAAGTATCTATCATCTCATACTTCTTGTAATTTGCTTTCAAAGTTTCTCCTTGCTGCTTTGCAAGCTTCTCCTCCTTCTCCAGTTGATGCTTCAAAGCAACAAATAACACCTTCACTATAAAACACCTAGAAGTGGATGGATTTTACACAAGATTTAGAATCTACCTTGAGCATCACTGCATTTTCAGTAGAATGCTTTCTCACAATCTGCTTACGCTTGTTTGCTACCTCAAAATTGGGTTCAGAAGGGTCTAACCATTGGATATGTAGCCGTCGACCAGGCTTTCTCGGGCGATCACCAAACATCTCGGGCACAGCAGCACATGCCCTCACAGGCCTTGGCATTCCGGACATCATGAAAGGGAGTTATGATAATGTTGAGATGACAACTTCAGCTTGCTTTTCTTTCTCCATCTCCACCAGAGCACATCGGGGCATGTTCCGCGGCTCCGGTAGTTTGGAACGAACTCAACACTCTTGACAGTTCCATACTTATCAAGAGCAGTTCTCAAGACTGACTCGGTTACAAGTGGCGATAGGTTGTCCATGAAAACAGTCCGCCTCACCTTCTCTTTGAAAGCAGCATACTCATCTTGTTCAGCAGACTGCAGACCCCATTTAGGATCAAAAGCAATAAGCCTGATCATTGAAATTCAAGAGGCAGTTGAACAAACCAATTTTTTCCCCAAATTTCCAAGACATTAAATTCATCCAGACATTCCAACAAAATGTGAAGCTCCTTTTTGTACAAATCTTATATATATATATATATATATATATATATATATATATATATATATATATTATTTTTTGTTATAAAGCAAAATCACACTTTTCTTCAAAGATAAACAAATGAATAAAGCCACGAGACATATTCTAACACATTTGTTTCACATATAAAACTAAAATAATGAATTTTGATATTGAAGAAAAATTAAGCCATCGCCATTTGAAACCCATCAAAATACAGTTTCCAACGCATAAAAAACTAATTCAACGAAGATATTTTAAAATTAATTCAAGGAAATAACCTTTAGGATTGCTCTTCAATTCTAGCGGAAGAAAAGGAAATTGAACAAAAATTAATGAAAAAGCTGCAATTTTAAAGAAAACAACTATTCAGAGGAAAATCAAGAGTAAGTATAGCTGAAAAAGATACCTAGTGGTGAAGGCTGAGGAATGAGGAGCGGCGATGGCGAGGTTGCCGGAGAGTTAAGCGTGCACCACCGAGCGAGGAAAAGCAAGAAGAGCCTCCGTAGACACAAAAGAAGCGAGAGAATTCAGTGAAGCGAAGAAAGAAGGAAAATGATCGCCATTGGAAAGAAAAGGAATACGGCGGCTGAAGCGACGCCGACGCCGACGCCGGTAACGTGTAACGTAGAGAGAGTGAGAGAGGTTTGGGTAGGAAATTTCGAATGTGAAAATAATATAGTAAATAAAATCAAATAGGGTTTTATATTTAGGTGTAAATTATATTGGTCCTAATTATTAATAAGGTTACATTTGAGTCACTTAATTATTAAAAGATATAATTGGGCTGCCCAAATAATATTTTAGTTACGATCATGTCACTCCTCCGTAAAATACAAACAAACATCTAACAAGATTTGATGTAATAATAATTTTAGTCCCCAATATATATATATTTTATCAATTTAGTCCTAATTTAAAATAATTCTATAAATTTAATCATTCATATTTAAAAATTATATATATATAAATTTATTCATTTTCTTCTCCCAAATCTCTTGTATACCCACTGAAGTACTTCATTTAAAATCATTAATTAATCTACTACATAAATTTATAAATGTAAAGATATTTATAATTATTTTTTAATTAGACGTGTAATTAGTATTTATATTAAAATTAAACCCAAAATTTATTTAAAATTATTTATGAAAATTTTCAAATTTTAGTTATTGCTACCACATAATTTTCTACAAAAGTTCAAGTTTATTATTATACAATTTTCTTAGTAATTTTATATTTTTGAATAAATTTTTATTATTTTAAAATAAATCTACTTTTATAGTTTTAAACATCTGACATATATTATATATTTTTAAGATTCATATACATAATTATTTTTTAATTTATTTATAACTAAATTTTATTTTTTATATTATGAACTATTAGATCCGAATGAAATTAGAAAAAAATATTACTCAAAACATAATAATAATAATAATATGTTTATGATTAATTGAAAACATCAAGTTTGGTATAACTCGTGTTACCGAGGGTACCAAAGCAGGAATTATGGTGAACAGTGAAGAACAAGCGATTTGGTAGAAGAAAATGACTAAATTGATATATTTTCTAAATATGAGAGGTTAAATTTATTAAATTATTTTAAATTAAGACTAAATTGGTAGAATATATAAGTTTTGAGGACTAAAATTATCATTATACCAAACCTTGTTAGATGTATGTTTGTAATTTAACGGAGGAGTGAGCCTATCATAACTAAAATTTTAATTGGGTCACCCAAATGTAACTTTTAATAATTGGGTGACTCAAATATAACCTTACTAATAATTGAGTGACCTCATTATAGTTTATCCAATTTTGAATAAACAAACAAACCAACAGATTTTAGTTTAGGCCCAATCTTAGTTGGACAACAAGTTCATCTGCTAATGTTAATCGTCAAATCAACTTGAGATCAAACTATGTTGATTTTTTAACCAAATAAATCCTTTCCACCGATAGGATTGAATGATTATCGTTCTATTCATCAAAAATTGACTTTTTATGGAGGTCGACATTCTTAAAACTAGAGGGTTTTTTTATAAGAATATTTCAACGACAATTTTTAACGACTATTGATGATAGTGATCATGATGAAAATAAATTAAAATTTTAGTGACTATGATGTAAGTTTTAAAATTTTGGTGACCAAAGTGAAAATGTCTTAAAAGTTTAGTGAGTACTAATGTAGTTTACCCTAAATTTAAGGGTTAATTATCAAATACATCCTTGAATTTTTAAATATTCTAATCAAATTTTAAAGTATTAATGCGGTATTAATCAAGTCCCTCAAGCAGTCTAACTATCAATTTTTAATATTAAATGTCTATTCAAATCTAATGTGAAGTATGTTCAAACCATATGAATCAATTTACAAACACATGTGAACTATTGTATAAATACTTTGAATTTGACACATTAAAAAAAGCACGTTTGGAGATTGTTATTTTAACACATCAAAAAATAAAAATATCTGTACACTAGATTAAGGGTGGTTTTGAACATGTACAATATGAGCTACTATAAAGGAACACAAAAAGGGGCCAAAAACAGTTAAATACTTTCAAGGAAATGTAAAAAGGTTAGTTCTAGATTAGTGATAAAACACACGGGAAAAGCAAACTGATGTTGTACTTCATTAATTTTGAATTATGTTAGACTCATTTTTTATTTAAAAGTTATTCTACCACAGACACAATAAGTTAATAAATTGAGAGCTCCATTTTTTTTAAATAGAAAAGTATTCCAAACAAGATGAGACACTATGAACATCTTTAACCATTAGGCTAATTAATGGATCTCAGTTGAGAGCTTCATGTTAATAAATCACACAATACCCTTTAAATTTTTGAACCACAAGTAATTCAAATATGTTGTAGTTCAAATTTGAGCTAATACTTGTGTCTAAATTAATGATTATACTAATAAAAAAGGGATTGATTTGATAATGATATAAAACTCATTTAAATTCTTTTGAGTTTTTTTAAGAATTGATTTGATAATGATATAAAACTCATCCCTAACCAAGGAGTGTGAGCAAGCCATCCTTCTCGGCCGTGACTTAGGGTTCCATAAAGTGATCGTGGAGGGAGATGCCGAAATTGTAATCAATAAGGCTTCATCTCCTGCAAAGCTTATAGATCTTTATAATCGAAGGATCTGAGATTAAAAGTGATCGTGGAGGGAGATGCCGAAATTGTAATCAATAAAGTGACTTAGGGTTCATAAAGTTATTAAAAGGCGTTAATCGTTAGTTAATTAACAATTTTTATTTAACTAGAGTAAAATTTGAACAAAAATAGAATATTAAGTAATTGTTTAAATTAAAAAAATAGAAGCTAGATTGACCCAAAAGTTAAATATTGGGCTACTTCTTCTGCATAAAAACAAAAGTGATCAGCACTGTTTTTTACCCTAAAATATCGAGTAATATACCCAAAACTTATAGATCTTTGATAATCGAAGGATCTGAGATTTTGATTAAAAGGCGGTAATGGCGATTTCCTAAGTAAATTATTGATTGGGGTGTCTAGCTTCGTTCTATTTACGTCTCTCTGATCGAAACCGAAACCGAAACTTCAGCGCCAGCCCAGCCACCGTTAAATTTCTTCTCATTTTATTGTATACACACATATATATTATATATATGTATATATCTGTTCAAAATAAATAAAACCCATTATCAATCCTTTTATGAACCAAGGCCTTGTTTGGGTTTTTGGATGATTGGGTTTGAAAAATGGGTTCAAAGAAGAAGAAAGGAGGGGGAAGGAGGAGTAAAGGAAGGGCTTCATTGAAAGACCATAGTTCCCACGATGAAGATGATAATGAGCTCCTCTCCGACGAGATCACTGCCTTGTATGTTAATTATCTCTTAATCCATTTTCTTAATTTTCTTTGTTCCTTGTTAATCTTTTCTTGCAAAATTAGACAAAATGATTTTCTTTTACTGAAGTTACTGAGAACATGGTCGTAAATGGGACCGAGTACTGCAATATGATTCTTATGGCCGTCCCCAAATGCTGGGCAAAATGTTTATTTGTTGTGTGAACATTGATTGTTTAATTTCTTAATGTTGAAACTTTACATGGGTGTTGGAAGAATTTGTGGGAATAGTTAGTCAAGGTTGAGAAAAATATCAAAGTTATTTGTATTTAGAAGCAGTGTTCATTTGTTTTTATTTTAATATGGAGTCTTCTATCTATGCATATATATCCTATGAGTGTACATCATTTCCTAAAAATGCATTACGCATAAACATGTTGAACTTTTAGTATTATCATTTTGCTGACATTTGAAACCATAATTTCTTTAGGGGTTCTATTGAAATTTAGTTCACTCTTTATCATGTTTATAAGTTTTTATGTTTTAAGAAAATAGAATATCTATCAGTTTCTTTTTTAAATGAAATCAAATCAAAGACCTAGTTTTGAGTGACATACGATATGAAAAATGTATTTTATGTCAAATTTCTATATTTGTAGGGGTGCAATATTTCAGGAAGACTGCAAAGTTGACTCAGGGTCACCTCCGCAAATCATCATTAAGCTCAGGTTTTTCTATTCGCTTTGTATTTAATTGTCAGGTGAGCTCTTGTTTTTCCTTATCTCAGTTTTGCTAGTTATGGAAACTGACCAGGCCTTACTCGAAGGATATGGGTTATGAGGACCTTGATATTTCTGCTCTTCTCTTAGTTAGGTAAGTTAAATAGTGAACAAATGTTGTTTCATGTTTCCTTTTACATCAACATGTGTTTCCTTTCAATTTTATTTGTTTATCAGGTGCTTGCCAGGATATCCATACAAGTGCCCAAAGTTGCAGATCACTCCAGAGAAAGGCCTTACAAAAAGCCAGGCCGATAGCCTTTTGTCTCTACTTAATGATCAGGTCTGTATTGACATGTTTTATTTTGTGCTATTTTATAAAAGTTCTGCTGATGACCATAATAATTGGGGACGGTAATTTGTGATGTCGAATGTAACTACTTTGTGTTTATCATTCTAGAAACTTAGGTATGTGCACAGATCATTTTTTGCTCAAAGAGCATGTTGAATACTTATCAAAAGTCAGAATTTGTTTGCATAAGTACTCTGCTTTTGGATTGTCATACCTTTTGCTTTTAGCATCTTATTCTTAGTGATTACTATTGTCTAACTGTTTCCCCCTCCAAAACAGGCAAATGCTAATGCTCGAGAAGGACGCGTGATGATTTTTAATTTGGTGGAAGCAGCTCAAGAATTCCTGTCTGAAATTGTTCCAGTGGGTCAATCACATGAATCTGTATGCTACCCTCACTTATAGTTAGTGCTTCAATTTTTACTTGTATCCATGTCATATTTACTGATCCAAGGTGATTGTTCATCTTTTTAGTTTGGTTTCATTAGTACTTCCTTGTTTTCCCTGCTTAAGTTCTGATGGTTGATATTCATCTTATGTTGGGTGACGCCTTCTGTACAATGATAATTTTCTGTAACATACTGAGCTTTTTTTTCTTAGTTTTCATTTATTCATCTTGTTTGGAAGTTTGAAACTTTGCTGCATGTTAACATGAAAATATATCTACGGTTGGTCATTTAATATGTTTTCTTTGTTTATCTAGAATGACTTTCAAAATATAAGTTGGTTTCTGAGATCTCTGTGCAAAAGTTTTCTTTTTCTCGTTGCTAAGGGGATTTAGGCCTTTTCAATCAGAAATAAATATCTAATCCTTTTTGAGCAAGTAGTTTCAATTGTAACAACTAGTTAGTTGATAGTAGTAAATTTTGTATTAAAGTACTGTTACACCAATGGTCCGTCAAAACTCTTATCTCTTTGCTTTATCAGTAGAGGGACTTTTTTTGGAATACTTTAAGATGATATTTCTTGGTTCATACTATTCTTGAATAATACGGCTTTAGTAGATGAGAGCTTGGAAGGAGTACTCAAAATCTAGAAACTGAGTACGACCAAAACTGAATATTATGTTTGAGTTTTGTAAAAATAAAACTAGAGATGAAGATAGAGTTAAAATACATAACAAAGTTCCGTAGAGTGATAGCCAATGTTTCTGTTTGATGAAACCCTAGATCCAGAGGAAGAACTTGAGAAAGATGTTTCAGCATAGGTGAAGGGAATTTTTTGCGAAATACCCTTAGAAGTTAGAACACCATTGGTGTATTTTAAAAGACTAGTTGATCTAGCCAGTAACTAACAAAGAAGTGCTGCATGGATATTATCGTACTTTGATTGCCTGGGTGAAGAGAAACTTTTGTGGAATATCTTTAAAATGCAGAATTTATTCTTAATGAATGTTGGATGAATGTAGTTGAATTGCAGTTGTTAAGATGGATTAATGTACGTTACATACTACAAAAGGTTATTTAGTCATAAGAAGCTAGAGATGGCATCAAGATAGGATTAAATAAATGATAGGTGACTTGGACCATATGCAATTTAGACCTTAGGATACTCTGTTATCTGAGATTGATTTGGGCCAAGTAGGATAATTCAAAGAGGTAAGAAAAGACCAATAACCGACATGGAATTAAGATCAGCCAAAAAGAAAAAAAAAGAGATGGTTTAACTTCCTTTGATTCTTTTTAGGGTGTGGCCTTTAATTAAAAAGTAGGGATATAATGGATTAATGAAGCCAAGTGCACATAATTTAGATTAAGGCGCTTTTGTGTTGAGTTCATCTATCTTTTTTAAGTGTTTTTCTTTAATTTTCTGCTATTTTATTTAGTTATTATGTCTGAAAATTATCTTTTATTCTTGAAGGCTTTATGTTCAACCACAGGTAGCAGCGGCCAGTTGCTTCAGAAGGATGTTGCAATTTCAAGTAACAAGAGTTCCCCTTCTAGGGGGCCTTTTGTCTATGGTTTTATAGATCTTTTCAGTGGATTTGGAGAGTCATGGAATTGGCCTATGGATATGGACAGAAACAGAGGTATAATTTCTGCTGTACAGTCACTTGCATCAGATGGTTCAAACATTGGATATGATGTTCAACAAAAAAAACTCGAGAAGAATCCAAAGCTGTTGGGAATGGAAGAAAAAACGGAAGTTCTGTCACCTTTACCTGTTGCAAAATTGAATAACATTAAGGAAGAAAGTGAAGACGACAGTAAAAGCACATCTACTGCTGATTCAAGCATTTTTTTTCCGGACTTGCTCCGAAATGGCGAGGAGGTAAGCAATACTAGATTGTTGTTTACTACTTTACTATATATTTATCTTTATCATTCTAATGTAACTTATATTTCTACTATCTAACATTTCTCTAGCAGAAAGGATTCCTAGAAATTCTTAATGCTCACAAAAATAAGATTTCTTATAAGTTATAGCTGTATGCTGTAATTGAGTTATATGGATACTTGTTAGATATTCATGCTTTTTACTCCTGGTTTAGATTGGTTGCGTTTAATGGTCTTCGTAAAATTCTAGCTGACTAGAATACATCCCACTCAAATAAAATTGTTATAAGTTCTCTCTTTTTCGGTCTCCTTTGCCTTCTGTTATAAATTAGAAGGAAGAAAAATAAACTACTTGAATTTGAGTGAAGGGGGCATGTTATTTGTTTTAATTTGAAGGGATAGGTCATGGAGTAGTGCAGGCCTTTTTCCCCTTTCTTAACACGTCTTCTTCAAATTCACATACTTTCAAAATTTGTGCAGAAATTTTCTTTATGTCCTGCAAGTGTTTTCTTGTTCAGAATGTCAATATTATTCTAATCCTGACAATGATTCATATTCTTTCTATATCCTATCCTTTTTCATAGCCTGGGTGTTGTCATCTCACACCTTGCTGTGTGTGTTACATGAAATTCTTTCATGAGAAAAAGAGAAGCTAAAATTACATGTGGGACAAATATGATGGGGAAGTAATATCCTGTAAAAGAAACTTAGATCAAGTAATTAGAGAGATGCTTCAAAATGTATCAGCAGTAGGAGCAGGTGACAATGTTAGAGTTACTAGAACTCGTTTACAATAAGCATGTACAAGTTGAGTGTGGATCTCTAGTGAGTGATGTTATTGGCTTCATAAGATTTTTATAACTTTTCAATTCCCATCTTTCATAAGATCATTCGGCAGAATCTCTATTCTTGTCATTTTTATGCAAGTTAATGGATAGACATTTTGTGACAAGAGGGATTAAAACCATGCTGGCTGTAACGATGCTTTTGTTTCTATTTGAATGTAAAATTAATTTGAACCTGGTTAAGCTAAAAATATGAGATAACTGTGATCTTCTTAAGGCAAAATTTGAAGGTTTTGCAAAATTGTGCACAAAGTGCTATTAAGAAAGTTTGTATCTAAAAGAAGATGGAACAAGGATAGTCATTTCGAAATTGTGAAACTAAACAAAATTTAGGAAAAGAAATCCAAAATTGACAAAATTAAAGAGTGGATGAACAATTTCCTCAATTTTTGAAAGAATCAAACTTTTGTTGTTTAAAACTGTTCTTATTTCATGGTTTAGTTCTTTGTGGAATATTGCATAAGCATTAGATGATTGTTTTAGGAGATTGTTCATGAGGAAACAGAGGAGGAGGAGGAGGATTTTGAAGGTGAGCCTTGGCAGTCGTTATCTTCTGGATCTATTGGCGATAATCAAGCATCAGAACCCATTGAAAAAGATCTAATGATGGTAACTTTCTCATAATTTCTCAATTTTATTTTTCAACATGTAAACATAATTTTGCTTCAAGGGTTACTTCTTAACTTTGTCTAATATATCTCTATTACAAGAACAGGTTCATCTGCTTCGCCTTGCTTGTGCCTCTAAAGGACGATTAACTGATGCACTGCCGCAGATTATAACAGAACTGTATAACTTAGGTGTATGTGATTAATAGTAATCTGCTTGTTGGAAAAAAGAAAAAAAAATATGATTATGTTTAGATTTAAGAGGTTTGAATTCCTTTTTCTTGATTAAATGTTGCTTCTCTGATGTTATTGAGTGCAGATGTTTTCAGAATTCGTGCGAGATTTAGCTCTTAAACCATCTTTGACGTTCAATAAAACCTTTGATCATGCTTTCCATCAGCATATGGTTATCACTTTTTGTTCCATTTTTCTTTCATGTTTTTCTTCCTTTTTTAGTTTTGAATCCCTAATTCTGATAAACATTATAATTTTTGTACATTTATTTAGGTTTCATCCAAAGTTTCCGAATTTTGGAAACCTGCTTCTGATTCGAGTGGGCCTAGCGCATCTCTCCCAAGCTCTCGCTATTTGAGTGACTTTGAGGAACTACAGTCCCTTGGTATTACAGTTCTTCCAATATTTCGTATTCATATGCTTCTGTTTCTCCAGTTGAAAAGTAAATCGGTGATTCTGGTTTGATCTTAGAACTTAACTAATGATGGCTTTTCATTTGTTATTGGATAGTTGATTAGACTAAAATTCTCTTGTTTAAAGTGATGGAAGTTCTAGAAGTTTTGACATTAACCTCCATAGAAATAGTAGTAATGTTGTATTTGTACAGAATGAAAATGGCATCCAGAAACAATGGACCTACCTGCTTTGGAATTCATGATATCTATTGTTCTATCATTCTTTCCTTTCTTTTCCTTGTTTGGGTCTAACATCTTGAACCTAGGGTTCTTGGCAAAAATATATTCACCTTACCACCTTAGTTAAGCCGAAGAGGCAATCAAGTTTGCTTTGTGATTCAATATATCAAGCACTCCTTTTAGTTGTACCAACCCACTTATAATGCTTGTTGTGGTGGCTTCTTTGTGGTTTATATTTTCCCCATAAAGTTGTAGAAAAAATTCATTCACAAAATTGTATTAATTTTCTTTGAACTTTAGGACTACTCAAACTTCTTTCTTTTGTTGGTAATAGGCCATGGTGGTTTTGGGCATGTCGTGTTGTGCAAAAACAAGCTAGACGGGAGACAATATGCGGTGAAGAAAATTCGCCTTAAGGACAAAAACCTGCCTCTTAATGATCGAATATTGAGGTAACTTCTAGAAACTAGGATTTTTGGAACATAAAATAATTCTGGTTTTCTGATTGTTTATTTCAACAGAAGGTACCTATTTATAATAGGTAGATTATAACCGATTCCAACAACAAAGTCCTATTCTGATTTAGTACAATAGAGTTCTAATTCTACAGTAGGTTATACTTCTATTATAAGTAAAACTATTAAGTCAATTGATTAGAAGACTTAGTTAGAGTATAAGTTAAATACCAACTTAAACTACTGAGACAGTAATTAAAACTTAAGTACTGACTGCTATCGTACACGACTACAATATACACTCCCCTCAAGCTGGTGAGTATTCATTATAGAGTCCCAACTTGGATGTAAACACATCAAAGCTGACTCTTGGAAGAGCTTTGGTGAGAATATCAACAAGTTGTTTCTGAGTAGGAACAAACTTGAGTTTCACTAAACCACCGTTGACCTTCTTTGAGATGAATTTTGTCTTTTTCAACATGTTTGGATGTGTCATGATGGACCAACTTTTTCGCAACTTTGGTGGTAGATTGGCCATCTCTTTGCAACTCAAAATTTTCATTCACTTCCAACTCTAGTTCTTTCAACAACTTTTGTAACCACATTCCATCACAAATCCCAACCATCACAAATCCCAAGGACAAGTGCTCGATATTCAACCTCGGCACCACTTCTCGACTAGGGCTATAAATGAGATGAGAATGATCTCAAACTACTCGAGTCCGACTCGGTCAAAGCTGAGTCAAAGTTTGACTTGATTGGACTCAACTCGAGCTCGAGCTCGACTTGAGTTCTTAACGAGTCAAGCTAAGCTACTCGATACCTGACTCGAAAAGCTTGCGAGCTACTCGAAATTGTAATATACTAAATTTTTTAAAATTGAAGTGAACTAAAATGTATGTTGGATATTATTATTATTGTTGTTGTTGTTGTTGATGAATAAATCCACTCAACAATTATTATTATTGTTATTATTAGGGTTGTAAATGAGACAAGACCGATCACGAGCTACTCGAGTTTGACTCGGTCAAAGCTCGATCAATATCCAATTCGATTAGACTCGACTCAAACTTGAACTCGGCTCGAGTTCTTAACGAGTTGAGTTGAACCCAACATTACTGGGCTCAACTCGAGCTTGAACTCGGCTCAAGTTCTTAACGAGCCGAGTCAAGCTCAGCAACACTACTTGGACTCGACTCGGCTCGTTTACACCCCTATTCTCGACACCACTGATTTTTCTAACTTTAGAAGAGCGCTAAATGTCCGCGAATGATAGAAAAAAGGATGGGAGGGTTTATAATGAGTTTGAGGATAAGTGGTTCTTGTATGTTTGCCAAGTTGACATATTTCACAAGAGAAAGATTGGGGATTTTGATTAATGAATAACTTGGGAAATAATTTAGCAAGATAGGAGAAATTGGGATGTCCTGGTCTAAAATGCTATAACATTATTGGACTAGAAAGAAACTCAGAACTAACTTGAGAGATAGAAACAAACTTTGAAACGCAATTTGTATTAACTTGTCTTTTAGGAGGAATTTGCCCTTTGAGTAAATAGAGGCCAACACACATCTCAACACTGGCAATCACCTTCCACTTTTGAGAGTGATCCATTTGTTAGAACATTGAAAGTTCTATCTGGTGAGCTGAATTTTTGAAACATATTGATATCACCTGTCATGTGATCCGAGGCTCCAGAATCTACTATCCAAGTTATGGGGTTTCTGTTTTCAGCAATATTGGCAAAAGAAAGAGTGCCTTGATCTACCATTAAGCTGGTATGCTGACCATTAGATGTTGACAGCTGCCCAAACGTTTTCTGTAGTGCTTCAATCTGCTTTTTACTGAAGAGTTTATTGTCACTGCTGTCAGAGCTAACATCAGGCAGCTTTGCTTGGCTTTCCCTAGGTTGCCGTGCTCTATTTTGTTTCCAGTCGGCTGGTTTTTCCTTTGTTTGATACCTTGGGATGAGATATGAGGGTACAAAGTAGATTCATCAGCCACTATTGAGCCAATTGTTTGCGACCAAGGAAGTTAGTTTGAGCCATTTAATTTGTGTCTGGTGAGAGGGACGGGTGAGGTATCTAGTATGCTGGTTTGGGAGGAATTTTGGTCAGATCCTGAATTGATTTCCAACGAGGAAGATGTTTGATTCATCTTTGAGTAGGGTTAAAATAACCTAGTCTGATACCATGTAGAAACTAGGATTTTTGTAACAGGAAATTCTGGTTTTCTGATTTTTTTTTTTTATTTCGACAGAAGGTACCTATTTATAATAGGTACAGTACAACATATTACAGCAACACCTTAGGTTTACTGTTGAGTTTGTTTCTTTAACACTGTCATGATGCTCAATATAGATATGCTTATTCAGGTGTCTATAACATGGATGTCTGCAATGTTGGTGTAATTTGGTGCATAGGAGTATAGCAGTTTTGCTAGCTTCTGCATATGTTCCCAGTTTAAGATTTATGAACTTTTCAGCTGTGTTGCATTTATTTAGAAGTTTTAGTCAGAGATAATCGTTTATATCCTTGGTTTATCCTTTTTCTTTTCTCTTCTTTCTCAAAATGTTCGCTTGATATTGCTTTCTGGCTCTTTCTTTGTTGGTCGTCTTGTTTTGTATTATGATCCTATCTTGTTGATGTTCTTTTCCAATCTTATATCTGTAGTTAGTCACCTTTTTCATTAATAATTTGCTTTATGGCATCAGATTTTGATGCAGCCTTTTAATTTTGGTTATTTTTTCAGTATCTGAGATTTAGGTGTAATTTCTTTCCATCTTTTACTATACTTGATACTGTTTAATATGTGCTAATGAAACGATACTGCTGACTGTGACGTACTTAGGGAGGTAGCTACACTTTCCCGTTTACAGCATCAGCATGTTGTTCGTTACTATCAGGTATCTCTGAAGAGCCTTTTACCATTTCTTTCTCTCATCATCTTTGGAACTTGTCGAGTCTATGCCTAGCCTACAATTTCTAACAATTTTTTCTTACCTAGGTCTTATAGAAAGATGATAAATTGACTGCTTAATTGTTTTATAAAAGGAAGAGATATTAGGAATATAAAGCAGAAAGCTTTAGAATTATGAAAAATAATGCCCCCGTTTTGGACTTCTGCTAACTTTTACACATTTGTCAATCTCCAGGCATGGTTCGAAACAGGAGTTGATAATTTTTTTGGTGATAGCGCATGGAGTTCAGGGACTGCAACAAGCTCCACATTCGTTAAGGGTGCTGGCTTCACTGATGGCCCTGGACAGGATAACAAACTTGAGTCAACGTATCTATATATTCAAATGGAATATTGCCCCAGGTATCATTAGATTTATTTACTTGCCCTCTATTATTATCCTGTCTGATTCTTGTTGCACATATTTATCTTTCCTTTTTAAAAGTAAATAAATAAGAGTAAAAGAAGTGAAGTAATTTGAAGCTGTTGAAAACCATTGCTACTATTGTCATTTTCCGGAATGTTGCTATTTGGTGGATTATGCTACCATTTGTAATTTATTTTCCTTTGATCTTCGATCTTTGTGATGTAATTAAGAGTGCTTGAAATACATGCTCTCACTATGAATGGGTAAAAGTTATTGGAATAATCATTTGAATAGGTTTATTTTGAATTAGGGTAAAATACACAATTTATCACTCAACTATCTTCTCACTCTTGTTTTGGTCACTCAACTTTCAAAATTTTCAATTTAATAACTGAACTTTATATATTGAAAGTTTTGGTCGCTCTGAAATATTTTATTATTATTTTCCTATGACATGGCATTTTTTAATATTATTAAATATAAAAATGATTTAAAATAAAAAATAAAACTTAACTCTCAGCCGCCGGTCATCTCTACCACGCCGTGCACCATCGTTGAATCCTACCGTCGAAAGCCGTAAATGGTGGCCGTTCAGTCCCAGATTTCATCGGTCGATTCGTCTAGGCCCCCTGAGTCCAAAATCCGACCTCCATTTTGTCGAAAAGTGCTTTGAAGTGTGGATTGGAAACGTGTGACTATTGGAGTCTTTGTTTTATTTAAACTCTTGTAGATTTTATCTAATAGTAGTTTAGATGTATAGAAACTCTAATTTAACTGCTTTTAGATAAAGTTTAACTCTAGTAGTAATTCTACTTAGATTGTAACTCTATGTACTTAGTCTATTAAAAGACTACCAATGTAACCAGTGAATTAATTGAATGAAAAACGGTAGAGAAGTAGATTTCTTCTGGGCAGAAATACCAATTCTTAACATGGTTAGGTTTGTCGATTATGCATGCAAACCCTAGTTAGCATGGTAACACCAGAAAACTCAGAAGTCAACTCCCATTCTGACTCTCGTGCATTTGCTCTCAGTATAGCAGATGCTTCTCCTTCACCAATCACCTCCTACAAATTAAATGGCCAGAACTACTTACCTTGGTTTCAATATGTGAGACTTTACATCACGGGAAGGAAAGAATCTTATCTATCCGACAAGACAACAATCTCGGTAGAGATTG
The DNA here is from genome assembly GCA_019671005.1 of Hibiscus mutabilis. Lineage (NCBI taxonomy): Eukaryota > Viridiplantae > Streptophyta > Magnoliopsida > Malvales > Malvaceae > Hibiscus > Hibiscus mutabilis. Next base: position 4,999,077 of record CM033713.1, on the reverse strand, counting down.
ATCCCACCTATCATACATGGCTTAGAGAAAACACCATAATGTCATGGATCATTAATTCCATGGTTCCTGAAATTGGAGAGAACTTTATGCTGTATCAAACAACAACTGAGATTTTGAATGCTGCTCGAGACACCTACTCCGGTAAAGACAACATTGTTGAACTATTTGGGATTCAAAATCAAATAAAAGAACTTCGGCAATCTGATCTGACTAAAACCTTCTCAAAACAGATAATGGGAGTGAATATTTCACTAAAACCTTAGGCTCCTACTTTTGAGAAAAAAAGATTTTTATATTAGTTCATGTGTCAACACTCCTCAACTGAACGAGGTAGCTGGGAGAAAAAATATACCTTTTAGCTAGAGCTTTGCTTTTTTCTACTGTGAAATATAATTCAGATGGAAGTGTCGAGAGATTCAAAGTTCGGTTGGTGGCTAAGTGATTTACACAATCTTATGGGATAGACTATTAAGAAACTTTTGCACTTGTAGCTAAGCTGAATACAATCAGGGTATTACTTTCTTTAGCGTTAAATAAGGATTGGAAATTGCATCAGTTGGATATCAAGAACGCATTCCTGAATGGTAATCTTGGAGAGGAAGTGTATATGCAGATTCTCCTTGGTATGGAGGACCACTCCACAAAGCAGAAAGTATGCAAGCTAGACAAGTCTCTATATGGCTTAAAGCAGTCACCAAGGGCTTGGTTTGACAGGTTTACCAAGGCTCTTGTGAAGAATGGTTATAGGCAGTGTCAAACAGGTCGTACACTGTTTGTAAAGAGTACACGCGAAAAGAAAGACTCTTTTAATAGTTTATGTCGATGACATAATAATTACTGGAGTGACACTGAAGAAATTAAGAGATTGTAGAAATTCTTGACTGGTGAGTTTGAAACTAAAGTTCTAGGGAGTCGCAGATATTTTCTGGAAATGGAGGTTGCAAGATATAAGGAAGGTATTATGATTAATCAGAGGAAATATACCCCCAACTTGCTCTCTGAAACTGGAATGCTGGGTTGCAAGCCCGTAGACACTCTTATGGAGTATAATTTAAAGATGAAGGATGATCTAGGAAATCTTGTGAACAAAGAATTTTATCGGGGATTAGTGGGAAAGCTAATCTACCTCTCACTCACACGGCCAGACATAGCTTATTCAGTAAGCATAGTCGGCCAATACATGAGCAATCCTAGAGAAGACACATGGAGGCAATCAATAGAATTCTGAGGTATCTAAAGTTTACCCCGGGTGATGGACTATGTTTTAGAAAAAATCAAGATAGGTCGTGAAAATATACACTGATTTCGCTGGGCAGGGGAGTTAACTGATTAAAAGTCCACTACCGGGTATTTATTTGTTTGGGGTAACTTGGTTACACAGAGGAGTAAAAAACATCCTGTGATTTCAAGGAGCAGTGCAGAGGCAGAGTATAGGGCAATGGCCCTTGGAATGTGTGAGGGGATTTGGTTAAAGAGACTTTTATCAGAACTGGAACTAGATGACAAACCAGATTTTGAGTTGTTTAGTGATAGCCATTCTGCTATTAGCATAGCCAAGAACCCAGTTCATTATGATAGAACCAAGCGGATATTGACAGGCATTTTATCTCCGAGAAGGTTAATGATGGAGTGGCAAAACACCATTTTATTCCAACTAAAGATCACCTAGCTGATGTCCTCACCAAGCACTACCTCGAGTAACCTTCGATGAATTCACACCCAAGCTAGGAGTGTACAACATCTACTCACTAGCTTGAGGGGGAGCGTGGATTGGAAACATGTGACTATTAGAGTCAGATTTATTTAAACTATTGTAGATTTTATCTAATAGTAGTTTAGATTTATAGAAACTCTAATCTAACTGTTTTTTGATAAAGTTTAACTCTAGTAGTAATTCTACTTAGGTTGTAACTCTATGTACTTAGTATATTAAAAGACTACCAATGTAACCCGTGAATTAATTGAATGAAAAACAATATAGAGCCAGATTTCTTCTTTTTAGAATCACCAATTCTCAACACGAAGTCCACGAAAAAGAGATCAAAAGTGAAGAAACCGAAAAGTTCCAGTCGAGATTTGCGGGTTTCGAGACATTTTTTGATGAAACAACCACCAAATTTAGACTTAGCGTGTCAAAGCGAGTCTCCCGGTGCAATTTGGGATCAAAGGCTACCTGTTGTCGGGACGATGGTGGCGACAAGCGGCGATGATTCTTTTTTTATATTTTTAAATTTAATAATAATAAAATATAAGTATTATTTATTTTAAATTATTTTTATGTTTAATAATATTAAAAATTTTGAAAATAATAATAAAATATTCCAGAGCGACCAACAACATTCAATGTATAAAATTCATTTATTAAATTGAAAATTTTGAAAGTTGAGTGACCAAAGTAGGAGGGAGAATATAGTTGAGTGTATTTTACCCTTTGAATTATCTGTCTTCTTAAAGCATGTAAATATGTAATTGACTTGAAGTGTTTCAGTTGAACATCTTTTACCTATTCACAGAAAGATTATGCAAATTCTTCTGCTCTATGTTTGACTGCTTTTATTGAATTGGCATATAAATGAATGTATACAAACACAAACTCATGAATGTATTTTCTAGTACACATGCAAATATATCTGTGTGGTTTTCTATGATTTCAATACCATATAACTTTTATTTATTGAGTTAGATTTGAAATGCCTTCTTTTGGCCTTATAATTCCTAACATCCCCCACCCACTTCTCTCTTCTACAAAATCATTCATTCTATGGCTTGAAGGACTCTTCGGCAAGTCTTTGAATCTTATAACCATTTTGACAAAGAATTAGCGTGGCACCTGTTTCGCCAAATTGTGGAAGGCTTGGCACATATACACGGACAAGGAATCATCCATCGAGACTTAACTCCAAACAATATCTTCTTTGATGCTCGCAATGACATTAAAATTGGAGATTTTGGTCTAGGTAAGATATATATTTTTCTATGGTGAAATCAACTTTTGTCTTCCTCTATCCTTTTAGTAGATATTTATTGTCTATTTTGAATGTTAGTTATGGAACAAAACAAAAGTAGAATTCATTTAGTTTGAGAATGAATGCTATATTAAAATTTCTTCTTCATATGGATATAATGTTTATAGTTATGGCTTGAGAAATTCCGATAAAGCAGATTAGACATTTTAAATGAATACTGAATCCTTTTTGGATTCATGAGTATACAATGAGACAAAGGAGAACAAAGTGAATTAAAGGTTCCATAAGCCATGGTTTATGATAACTAGATCGCTACTTGCTGTCAAAAATTGTCCCTTGTCATGTTGTAAGCATCTTTGAACAAGCATTTAAATCATATACCATGTTCAAAAGGCAAGTGCTAGCATGTGTACAAAATATAAATTAATGTTCAATGTTTGAAAAAAAAAGCAAAATTCTGCCAATCAGCAAATATTTTTTATTGTTCTTTTGATTCAACCTATTTTTATTTTATTTGTTGATTATTCTAAGCGGGTAGTGTTTTTTTATGTGTGATCTAGTAGCCAGTACACGCAGTGAAGAAAATGTGTTTCCTCTTACAAAATTGGGATCATGGCCATGTTAGATTAATTCGGAGCCCCAAAATAAAAATAAAAATGACAATTTGTAATTTTCGTTCTTATGGCTTCAGCAAAATTCTTGAGGTTGGAGCAGGTGGACCAGGATGGTGGCTTCCCAACAGATATACTTGGATCTTCTGTTGATGGTACTGGTCAAGTTGGTACCTACTTTTACACTGCACCTGAAATCGAGCAGGGATGGCCAAGGATTGATGAGAAGGTGCATGACAATTCCTTCTTTGGTTTTACTCGGTAACAAGCAGTATGATTTCTTTTAGAGATTATGTCTGGCTCTGTGAGCACTGAGCAAGAAATTTAGGCATTTAGCATTTGTCAGGGTAGCAAGCAACACATGGTTTTATCATCATATAACACTTCTACAATTTCATAACTTATGACATGACTGCTATTAGTTGTCTTATCTTCCAGGTTGATATGTACAGCTTAGGAGTTGTTTTCTTTGAGCTTTGGCGCCCATTTGGGACAGCTATGGAGAGACATATCGTTTTATCTGATTTGAAACTAAAAGGAGAACTTCCTTCTGCATGGATATCTGAATTTCCAGAACAGGCATCGTTGTTAAGATGCTTAATGTCACAAAGTCCTTCTGATCGCCCATCTGCCGTGGAACTTTTGCAAAATGCTTTTCCTCCACAAATGGAATACGAGCTGTTGGATAGTAAGTAACTATGTTCTAGGCTAAATTTTTATCTTTCATGTCAGTATATTTTTCTACAATATGATGTTAAGTGCATTACTTGTTGAATGTTTCCTTTACGAATAATTGGTACTTTACCTTAAGGGGGGAGAAGGAAAACACAGTATACATTTTACACACACACACACACACACACACACACACAACTCTGTAGCTTCTCTTATTCCCGATGGAAATCTTTAAATGAATATTTGAGTAGTATTGAGTGTGTTACAATGGATTTATCAGTTTTTACTAAACAGGAAGGGAAGATCTTAAACAAGCATGCTTGTTAACCACAAGAACATTCATTTTCCATGTAACTCATAAGAAAGCTACTTAATTAATTTTTATCCCAGTTAGACTCAAAGTGTGTAAATGGAATTAGGTTAAATCATCTGCCATAACTCTTGTTCTGGTTGGCAAAAAGGATTCTCTCTCCCCAAAAAGAAAAAAAGAAATTATTATTTTAATGAAAATTGGAAATAGTACATAATTCTAAGCTCTCTAATTGGTTTAAATAAAAGTTTTGTAATATTGGTGCACAACTAGCTTGTAATATAGTCAACATGTGACGATCAGCTGCTGCTGTGTCATTTGATATTCTTCTGTTTTAGGCATTAGCCGTCAGAATACCCTAGATGTCATAATATAATAAATCAGCCTGTAATTTGGCGTAAATAAAGTTTAGAAGGATCTACTAGCCATTTGATAAATCAATAGTTTTGCTAATTTCTTTGCCTATTCAGATATTCTACGCACAATGCAGACTTCTGAGGACACAAGTGTGTATGACAAAGTTGTGAATGCCATTTTTGACAAAGAAATGTTAGCAACAAAAAACCATCACCAGAATGCTGGAAGATTGGGAATGGTTCACCAAGATACTTCTATCCAGTTTGCAGATTTAGACACTGAACTTCGTGATTATGTTGCTGAGGCCTCCAGGGAAGTGTTCAAACAGCATTGTGCTAAGCATCTCGAAATAGTACCTATGCGTCTGCTAGATGATTGTCCACAGTTCTCAAGGTGCTTTTCACAGTCAAAATTCTTGCATCGTTTGCTTAGAGGTACGCCTGACTAATTACATTTGGTTTGTATGACAAGGAATACTGTCAAACTTCTGACTCACGGAGGGGATATGCTTGAACTTTGTCATGAGCTGCGCCTACCTTTTGTTAATTGGATAGTAGCAAACCAGGTATTGAGTACAAAACATTCTAACTTCTTGCTACATTATATATTGTTATTCAGTAACATAAACACTCATATTTGGGTTTTATAGGTCTTCCATATCATATTTTTACTCCAAGTACTTGGTTTTCCCAAGATATTCAAATAGAATTGAAAATATTCATCCTTTTTTATTATTTCTTTTTTTTTATTTAAGACTTTAAGCTTCATTTATAATACATTGTTGTATTGAAAGAAATTTGTTAGGACTCCTAGGTGACATCAATTATGAGCTAAATTAGTACATTTTTATACTGATATTTTTATAGGTAGTGTTGTTGAAGCTAATCGTTTTTAAAAGAAGATAAATGCATTTTCTCTCATTTTTTATATACATGCTTATCATGGTCTCTAATATGCTCGTCTTAGTGGATGTTTATTTGACATTATTTGATTTTCCATTTTATCTGTCATAGAAATTTTCGTTCAAGCGATATGAGATATCATATGCTTATAGAAGAGCAATTGGTCATTCACCTCCAAATCGTTATCTTCAGGTATAGATGCTGTAAAAATTAGGCTGTGATGTACCTTTTAATTCCATAATGTTGAGTTGGTATGCTTGATAGTACATTCATATCAAAAGTTATGGTAACTTTGTACGGTATGGGTTTATGATAAGTTTGACTGTTGATTACCAATAGGGTGATTTTGACATTATTGGAGGTGCATCAGCTTTGACAGAGGCAGAGGTTCTCAAGGTATTCTTTTTTATCTATCTAGTGTTCTATCGTTCACTAGTCATGTAGGTTAAGTAAAGTTGTTTTGTCTTTTTTACCTAGTTATGTTTCTAGCTCAACCATGAGTGTTGATCCAACATTCTCCTCCTCTCTCAGTTATTGTGGAAAAAAATTAAGAATAACTGGAATATTTACTATGATTTTTATTCGCTACGAAATAGTTTACATGTTCCCTTTTAATACACTTAGTTATTAACTCCTAATAAAAGACTTGCTAGAAGATAACACTAAATGATAAGATTAATCTAGTGATAAAGATAACAAGGACTCTTACTCTTGAAAGACTCCTAAAACAATGGAGTCCTAATAAAATAGTAAATATTAAAAATAGAACTCTTAATTCGACACTCCCCTCTAGCTAGCAAATGGATGTCCGCCATTCCCAGCTTGCTAATAATATCTTGAAACGTTTTGTGTGACAATCCTTTTGTGAGTATATCTACTAGCTGGTCCTTTTTTGAGAGATTGTACATGTACCAATCAAGATATTGACGCCTTCTCCCTGGAATAAACTTGCATTTGCCTTTTTTGAGTTCTCTCATCTTCCATTATTTCAATTGACCTAGCTGACTTGTTTTGTTGGGTAATAGGTTCAGGCTCAAGATTTGGTGGCTCATGAGACTGTAAAGAGTTAGATTTAGAGAGATAATTAGAATCAAGAAGGGATAAATTGTTATTGTTATCTTTACTCAAAAGTCTTCCATGAAGATAAGTAGGGTGAAAAAAGGAATCATGTTCAACAAAAGTGACACTAGCCAAGACAAAAATTTTGTGGGAATGGGGTGAAAGCATTTATAACCTTTTTGCATAGAAGAATATCCAACAAAGATGCATTTACTAGTATGCGAATCTTGTTTTCCCCTAAGATGAGAATGAATATTGTAGAAATCAGTAGAGAACATGTTTCTCTTGCATGTATTATTAATCCATATATAGGGGTACATATACACATCTAATATTCCTAAACTAGGTAACATAATGTATCACATTAAATACTATATAAACCACCCTATGAATCAGCCTATAATTCTGTAACACTCCCCCTCAAGTTGGATCATAGATATTAATCATGCCCAACTTGTTACATAGATAATCGATTCGGATTCCGTTAAGAGCCTTTGTGAAGATATCTCCTAGTTGTTCTCCAATTTTCACATGGCCAGTAGTGATCAAACTTCGTTGTATCTTTTCACATATGAAATGACAATAAATCTCAATGTGTTACGTTCGTTCATGAAAGACTGGATTGAAAGCAATGTGAAGCGCAGCTTGATTATCACACCAAAGCTTTGTAGGTATTGAAATCTTTATTCATATTTCATTGAGGAGCTGATATACCCATTTGATTTCGCGTACGGACTTGGCCATCGCTCTATGTTCGACTTTTGCACTGGATCGTGAGACCACATTCTATTTCTTACTCTTCCATGAAACCAATTTTCCTCCAACAAACACACATATCCCGAGGTGGATCTTCTATCTTCCTTGCATCCTGCCTAATCTGAGTCTAAAAAACATTCAATCCTAGTACGACTACGATTGCCATATAAAATTCCACTTCCAGGAGCACTTTTCAGATGATGCAAGACTTGTTCTATTGCCTTCTAATGATCGACAGTTAGTGATGACATATACTGGCTCAGAACACTCACCGGATAAGCAATACTAGTCCGTGTTACAACAAGATAATTTAACTTTCCAATAAGTCTTGTGTACCTCTCATGATCATCAAATAATTCACCTTCTTTGGTTAATTGTAAGATGGAACCATTGGAGTATTACAAGGTTTAGCACCCAATTTTCCCGACTCTGATAATAGATCAAGCACATACTTCCTTTGGGATACTCCTATTCACCTTAACTCCTAAGAAATATTTTAACATCCCCAAATCTTTGGTGTGGGATTGAGTATGGAGAAAAGACTTCGAAGATGAAATTCTGCTAAGAGTCGCTTCTAGTGATTACAATATCATCCACATATACAACTAATATGATAATGCCCCCATCAGACTTTTTAAAGAAAACATAATGGTCTGACTCGCTTTTCTGCATCCTGAACTTCTCAATAGCCTGACTAAACTTTCCAAACCAAACCCGAGGGCTTTGTTTCAAGCCGTATAAAGATTTTTTTAAACGACATACTTTCCTATACTCTCACTGAGCAACAAAGCCAGGTGGTTGCTCCATATATACCTCTTCCTGAAGATCACCTGAAGAAATGCATTCTTTATGTCCAACTGATGCAAAGGCCAGTCAAAAGTCGCGGCGGGAGAGATAAGTAACTGAACAAAAGCAAGTTTAGCAACTGAAGAGAATGTGTCAGAATAATCAACTCCATAAGTTTGAGCATATCCTTTTACAACTAGTCTAGCTTTCAACTGAGCAATGGAGCCATCATGATTGATTTTGATCGTGAACACCCATTTGCATCCAATAACTCGTTTACCAGTAGGTAAAGGCAAAAACTAGGTTCCGTTAGTTTCGAGAGGCGTCATCTCCTCAAGCATAGTTGTACGCCATCCAGGATGAGCTAATGCCTCGCGAACTATTTCAGGGACAAAAATTGTATCTATTGATGACATGAAGGCACAAGAAGAAGAAGATAAACGATTATAGGAAACAACTAAAGAAATTGGGTACGTGCAATTACCTTTACCTTTGTGAAGTGCAAAGGGAATATCAAGATCAGTTGTGGAAGGCAGATTCGATGACGAAGATATTGGCACATCAGGACATGATTCTGGAGTTTCAAGAACCGAGTCAGAACTAGGCAAATGTGGGTGCTCATCAGGCCAAGAGTTTAGAGTCTTAGAACTAGGCGGACGTGGGCGACGCAAGAAAGTGAATTTGATAGGAGGTGTAGTTTTGTGTAGAGGATGACAAACCTGATTGTGAGATGGCTTGGTAAAGTAACAAATCATCCTCCCCCGACTCACAGGACCTGAATTAAAAGGTTCAGGTGTTTGTTCCAAGAACGTAACATTGTCAGACACAAGATACTTACCAAGGCTTGGACAATAACAACGATAACCTTTTGAACACGAGAATACTCCAAAAATACACACTTTAAAGATTTAGGATCAATTTTTGTAATTTGAGGATGAACATCTTGAACAAGGTAATACAACCAAATAACTTAGTGCGATAGGAATAATTTTTTATGTGGAAAGAGTGTATGGAAACGAGTATTACCAAGCAAAACAGACGAAGGCATATGATAATAAGGAAGCAAGTAGTAGAGACAACATCAACCCAGAAACATTTAGGGACCTACATTTGAAACAACAAAGCTCTGAAAGTTTCAAGAAGATGTCTATTTTTTCTCTCAGCAACTCCGGTTTTGAAGGGGTGTCAACACAAGAAGTCTGGTGGAGAATACCCTGCTCAAGCATATATTTCTAAAGAAGTCCCGAAAGATATTCTTTGGCATTATCGCTCCTCAAAATTTGGACAGGTTTACCGAATTGGGTTTGAATTTCAACACACAAAGAGGTAAAGTGAAGAAATAATTGAACAATTTTTCATTAAATAAAGCCAAGTCATTTGAGGATAATCATCAACAAATGTAACAAAATATCTAAAACCGGGTTTCAAGGTTATTGGGCTTGGTCCCCAAACATCAGAATGTACTAAGTCAAAAAGGGCACTAGCTTGCTTATTGACTCGAGGATTAGAACTAAGACGATGATGTTTAGCAAATCGACAAGACTCACAATCTAAAGAAAGGTGAAAAAACTAAGAACAAAGTTTCTTGAACATAGAAAGCGAAGGGTGACCCAAATGACAATGTTCGATAAAAGGAGTAATGGTACTGACACAAGCAATCAGATAAGGTGTTGGGATATCAAGAATGTGTCACTTACCAATAGTCTTCTTCATCATGAGATCCTTTATTACACCATATAACTTTAATCGGATATCAAAAGGAATAATTTCATTTTCTAAGCCCAAAACGGCATTTTAGTCTTTTATGCAAATTAGGGATATTTTAGTCAATTCTAAGCACTTAAGGTTTCAGAACTAATTAATAAATAACATTATTGATTCCAAGGATGTTTTGTGTTCATTTACAATGTCTTAAGACTTCAAAACAGATTTCTAGGCATTAGGGCGTTCTTAGAACTTAACACTACAAGGACATTCTAGACATTTGGTCTCATGAAGAATTTAGTAATTTAATCTCGCAAAGTTAAATCTAGAAATTTAACACACTAAGAGTGTTTAGGTAATTTTTGAAGGACATTTTAATCATCTTAGTGAACAAGGGTATTTTGGTCATTTGACTCATAGGGTAACTCTTGGTCTTTGAAGGGTACATTAGTAATTTATCAGCTTTAAAGGCTAAAAACGGTTAATTATGACTTATAGATGGTTTCGGGAAACCACTTGAGTGAAGGGATGTCTCGAGTCAAACGAACCCAAAGTGATTCAAACTAAGCAACTCAGTGACCCAAGTATCAAAATTAGGGACCGAGTTTCGAAACCAAGAGAATGGTTTAGATACCCCGAAGTCCTTTGTGACACTTGGAAGTATCGGAACTCTATGACACCTAGGTTGGTTCTTGGCGACGGCTGATGGTTTAGGGTTAGGTGGTATGATGTCAGCGGTGGCTAGGGTTTGGGGGAATTTTTGGGGTGACTGAGAGATGGGCCTATATTGGGTTTTAATTTGTAATTGGTTTTGGGGGTTTTTGGTTGGTTAGGTCAATTGGTTGATGGGGCCCAGACGAAAACGAACCTGTACAAGTTGTAGTTTAGTGAAAATTTGTGAACTTTATCATGACTAATTCACAATTAGTACAATTAAATGACTCAAGAGCTAGACTTTAAATTAATTAGGAATCATAAACTTAATTATCCAAAGATGGGTGACCTAAACATCTATGATGAAACCAAATTGTATTTATGGATAGAAATAAGTTTGGCAAAAAGTTTAGGAACATGGAGAACTTTTTTGAGGATAAGGTCTTTAATAATGTAAATGTTTCCTTGGTCGGCCTTAGTAGTTACAGTTCCTTTCGCAATTGTAATTTTTGAGTGGTTTTGAGTATAGGTGGAAAAATACTTTGATGAATAAGTCATATGGTCAGCGGCTCCAGATCTAATAACCAAATAAGTTTAGAAATTTGTTCTGAGGCACAAGGATGAGAGGATGAGGTTCTCAACTTTGCAGCCTCCTCGATATTAAACTCAAGAGAAGACATTTTTTATATACTAGTGGATATAGTACTAGAAAACCTCGACTCTTATCACGTACATGTCGATTGGGCTTGTTTGCAGGTTTGCCATGAAGTTTCGAACATTGCTCTCTAGAGTGACAAGGCTTCTTACAGTAAGTGAAGAATAGGGAGTCACATGAGGATGTTTTGGTTGAATCCCCTCTAATAAATGTAGGAGTATTTGTGGTAACTTTGGTGGCAAATGTAGAACTGTCTCCCCCTTGCGGCTCGAGCATAACACCATGATGACCCTTTTCTACATGTATGATAAAAATCGTCTCGTTTAGAGATGGGAGTTTTGTTTTGCCCAAAATCTGTACTTGTATAGCATCAAAGTCAAAATTCAATCATGCAAGAACATCCTAAATGCAATTTTTCCACAAATCTCTTTAGAGTTGTCGCGTCTTCGGTACAAGTTTTCTGAATGCTTTGATAAGGATCCAACTCTTGCCATAACCCTTGTAATATACTCAAATACTCAAAGTTTTGGTACCTTTGGCGGTTGAAATTCTGGTTCCAATCCCATAAATTTGCGCTGCGTCATTTAACCTATGAGTATGTTTGTTGGACAGCCTCCCAAATCTCCTTAGCAGTCCCGAAAACCATGCGTGTATCGTTGATCTCTGGCAGCATCGACTTCCATAACCAGGCCATGACAACTAAATCTTGTTCATCCCTTACAAATTGAAGATCGTCTCGTGAAGGAGCAATTCCCACCATTTGGCTTAATTTCCCATCGCCCTTGAGAAAGGCTTGGACCAGTTAGGACCATGATGCTTGTCGAATAGTGATGTACTTTAGGACAAGTATACTTGTTGAATCAAGTGATAAATTGATAGAGTAGAGTTTGGAACCCACGAGGATTGAATCAATAACTGCGAAGTTATTGAACTTAAGAATATTTGAGCAAGTATTGATGGTTGTTGATTTATCGAAACTAAAAACAATTAAAGTAAAGGTAGCTATGATTAAAACAAACAGATGCTGCGGCAAATAACAGATAATTATAGAAGCTGAGTTTATTGCTAAGGATATATGCTTGATTACTTATTTCAATGCTATAGCGACTGGCAATATATGTCTGCGTAAACCATTAAGGTTTTTATCTACTCGACATGATTTTCTAATGAAGTTTTGACTCTCTCGATGCCTAGAAATTAATAACATTGAAGCTAAGGTAATACATGTTTGCATGAACCCTAACAACTCTATTATTTGTTTAAGAACTCCCTTTTAGTCGTTGAAACCCTAAACTTATGTCTAAGTCGGATTAAGACTAAGTTAATAGCTTAGCCCCACTGTTCATTTTTGTTTAACCTATCTGTCTCGATATTAAGCCACAAATCAATAGTTACAAGGCATCTCTCGATAGCTCTTACAATAACTACGAATGAAGAACGATGAACATAATAGATAAAGGGAAGAGAACTATAGCATTAAAATAAAGTATTCAAAACATAAAATCCTGTGAAGTAACAATTCCAACTAAAGTATTTAGCTCATGTCTGAGCCTTAAACATCTATAACAAAAAATAATAAAAGTATGGTAGTTTATCAAGAAAAGGATAGAAAAGGGTCGAGCGTCCTCGACGATCTTCCTCCGTGCTCTGCAACTCCTCCTACCTCTGTCGATGGCGTATGTCGTGTGAAGATTTCTCTAGCACTTCGACTCCAGTGGTTCTTTGATAGTTGAAGACTAGGACTGTCGCCTATAATCGCGCTCTCTTGAATTGTTGTCCAAGTCTTTCTTATATAGGCAGGGAAGCTAGGGTTTCATAACCCTAAAGCGCGCATAGCCTCATTTAAGAGGGCCATTAATTTCCTGCTATCTTTTAATGTTCCGTATCTAGGAGAATGTCCACGTGGGTCAAAGGTAGATTTATCTCCAACTCTTCTTGCCTTATTAGCTTCATCCGAGAAATCTGCTTCTCTTCCGCTCCAGCATTCCTCCAGCTCCAATGGTTTCTGCGCATGCACCACAAAAACACTACATTTCCCATGAAAAGCACCAATATATATCATTTAAGCACAGACAGTATAACTCCCTAACTACATGCCACTATATGCAATCTACTCCTAAATGCAACTAAATGAGCTTGAAAACACACAAAAGCCAAGTAAAAAGTTATGCAAAATAGATTATTTACACACTCGTCAGACCACATTAAGTAATTTTTTCCATTCAATCGATTGGCAGGGTGAATATTTAGTAGATCACCCTTTGTAACAACTGCAACCTCTGCTGCGGAGGAATTAGTGATAGGGCTGGTAACCTCTGTTGAACCAAGCATTCGTTCTTTCACCATGGCTTATTGATGAAGAATCGGAGTTTGATCAAGATCGTACCATATCTGATACCATGTGGAAAAAATGATTAAGAATAACTGGAATTTTACTCTGATTTTTATTCACTACGAAATAGTTTACTTGTTCTGATACGAAACAGATACGGTACATCGGAAATATTAGAATAAATTAAATAAAGTGAAAAACAAAACAAAAATAAAAGTAAAAGGATAGATAAAGATCAAATCTAAAAATTCAGATTTTCTTATGGAGATGGCGTCAATGGATTTTGAAGAAGAAAATGGTTATGGCGTGTGGAATTGATAGACGTCCCTCAGAAACTTCCCACCTAAAATTGAATAGGCAACCTCCGGGATATGGCTCTAACCGACCCCCTAATCGCAATTGACTAGGCAAGTAGGAGTGTGAAATTGATCTACAACAAACCCCAAAGAATTTAAAGATTGATATGCTTCTAAAACACAAGACAAAGTATGAACTCAAAAGAGATTTTTATTTTTAATCAAGAAAAATCTCAATTACAATGTGGGTGAAACCTCAAAAAAAAAGAGGCTAAAAACAACTTAAAATAAGGAATGGAATTTTATCCTAAATAAACTCTATTATTTTAATATTTTCTTAAACCTTAAAGAATTAAAATAACATAAATAATTAAATTGAGAGAGCTTTAGGCTAAATTGAATTACAAAAAAATTAAAAATTCATAATAAATAAAAAACCCCATATTTGACCCGTATTTAGTTTTTTTGCATGCACAGTCTTTGCTAAAACGAACATATCTTGCGTTCCCTATATTGAATTGATGCATTTCAAGATACATTGGAAAGATAACTGAATAACGGTCAATCTGTAACAGGACAACTCGACCTAGAAATGTTCAGATCCCATCAGACTTCAAGAACAACTTCAACTTTTTATCCAAAATCCATTGTTTTACCCTCCTAAGTATGTATAAGTTATTGGGCCATGTGGTAATGAGAGCCCATCACGTCCCATGTGTTGTTTTAGGGCATGCATCATCCTCTCCTCTTTCAAAAGGACTCGTCCTCGAATCTGAAGTATCAAAGGGAAAAAGATCGGGCTTGTGATGAAAAAAAGTAGTATTTGAATTTAACCTGCTTGAAACAAGCCTAATTATATATAAATAAATAAATTGATGTTTGGGTTAATGAATTATAATAAGTAGGTGTATGTAATAAACATGTCCAATTTATATATAAATAAATTGGGGTAAATAGGCGTTAATACATGCCCGATTCATATATTAATAAACTAGGTTTCAATTTTGTTTGTAACTAGGGTTTCTTTTCTATCCAACCGCTTTGGCAACTTAGCTTCTCTTTAGTCAAAATGGCTTCTTCCTTTTTATGCCGCCGTTTCGTTCTCAAGTGGAGGTGGTAGAAGAGATAGAGGCGGTGCGATGGCCTATTGCCTGTTAACCCACCTTTCTCCAAGGCACGTTCTAAGTCGCATTCGGTGCACCGTATCGCACCGTTTAGTTTTCCGTTTAGGGTCGAAGGTCCGGGAACGCAGTCCAGTGGGACGTTCCGCGTTCTTGGTACCTATGGTGTAAACCTAAAATATTAAATTCTAAATCTTAATCCTAAAACCTAAACCCTAAAATAAACAAAGTTGTGTAAAAAATAGGACTCTTACAAAGTTGTGTAAAAAATAGGACTCAATTCGACAGTTACTCCTACTGAGAAGCTGAAGAATAACTTTTGGATTATCTTGTAAAATGTTGGGATGGCTTCTTTCCTTTTACTACTAGGAATTTATAAAATTATGCTTAAAACATTTTGCTATTATTTTAAAGGTCACTACATTTCAATTGTGATTTCCAGTGATCTTTTGGATATTTTACTTTTTAGATGTCACCATTCGTGGGCTTCATTAAAAAACAGTATCAGTTTTTGCTTTTTGCAGATAACTAAGAAAACACAATTCATATCTGCCTGAAAAGAAATAAGGTCTGAATATGATTTTTATGGCTTTTATATTCATTGTAAATCTAATTCTTCATAACTACGAATTCTGTATTTCCATGCCATGCCCATGCATTTTGCTTGATTAATTTGTCGTGCAGTAAGTTTCAAGGCCGTTATGTGTTGCCTTGTTGTAGTATTAAATTAATTATACTTTGGACTCATTCTCAGGCGACAGTGGACATTTTTTCTCGATTTTTTAACTCAGAGTTGTGTGATATTCATCTTAACCACGGGAATCTGCTTGAGGCTATCTGGATTTGGGCAGGAATCAATGCAGAGCACAGACAGAAAGTGGCCGAGGTACATTGTTGATTTATAAGCTGCATTTTATTTTAGTATGTGAAGTTTTGATCTGACAGTTGTTCCGTTAACTAAATGAAGCTTCTCTCAATGATGGCTTCTTTACGTCCACAATCATCTGAACGGAAGTTAAAGTGGGTTGTTATAAGGCGTCAACTTTTGCAGGTTTGTAGAAACTATGAAACACACTGTGCTCAGCTTAGCTTAGCTTAGCTTAAGTAGCTGTAGAAGGTGCCATTATTATAATGCTTTTACCAAACTTGTACTTCTTAGAGTTTTGTAAAGTTGAAGTGACTGTTTGTTTTGTGTCTATTGAGTGTTTGCTATTACTGTTAAACCAAGCAGATATTCAAGCAGTTGGTGGTTTTTATGGAAAGGCCTATGTTTCCAAGAAATGATTAGGTCTTGTTGTACAGTCATGATTTTAGCTGGAGAAAGTCGTTAGACTTAAAAGGCTGTTGTTTATTTTATATTGTAAATTTAGAAGCACACCATGTTAGTTGAAAGTGCATCTAAAACATGATAAAAAAGTGTGCATATTTAGGATTTATATTTGATTTGTCAAATATTCTGGATGAATAATCCAACTTGGGCATTTATGGATGCTGAAGATGGACGACAATTTAGGGGGCACTGCAAATACCTTTGAATGATTCTTTATGTTATATTTTCCCTTCAACGGTTTATGATAAAGTAGTGCTATCGATTAGGGTCAATAGCATTTTACTTTGTACCCAAAATGAAATGCTGCATTTATCTGTTTAGGTCATTTTTCTTGTAGTAAAGACGCAAGAAAGTCTAACATTCACTTGGATTGTGCTGGTTCACTGCCCAAATGCTTTACTTGAAACTTCAAATTTCTTGAATAAAATGATGATTCGATAGGCCCTTGATATTATTTTCTAAAATCCAATAACTTCAGGATATGATATTCCAGAACTCTGTCCGATATATCCCTAGTTTTTATATTTTGGCTTAAAAGAGCTGGCCTTATTTTGCTGATTGATTAGAATTTTGTAAAACCTAATGGAAAATCTTGGCAGCTACCTTATACATTCTTAAAGGAATTATGGCTTTTGCTTCATATGTTTTCGTTAGGACATGTTAATACATAATGTTACCTTAGAACAACTACAAAGTAGGGTAAGGTTTTGCTATTATTCAATCTAATAAAAAGCTACTTTATATTTTGTGCCCAAAAAATATCAAGATTCATTACAACTTTACTTTAAAAAAACCCTTGCTTCATGTAGGGTGAATGAATCATGGTGCTTTGGATGTTATTAAGTTCTGTAGATTGTAAACGTGTAGTTTAAGATTAACTCTAGAGATTAATCCTTATTGTATTTCTTATCTATTTTGAGTTTTAGTTTATCTCTAATTATCCTAATTTGAGATAGAGATAACTACTAGAGTAGTCCTAATTTAAAGCTAACTCTTGTACCTAGTCTGATATAAGACTTCGTTGTAAACACAAGAGGAAATACAAATCAAGAGTACTCACATTGAGACTCTTTCCCTTACTTTTGGTATTATTCTATGGTATCAGTTTAGGTTATCGATCCAAAATTCTTTCACAATGGTTGATACATCTTCCTCAACCGTAGTTAATTCTGAAATAGACCAAAACCCTAATTCTGAACCTGCATCTGATGTCTCCACCACACAAATAACCTTTCACAAATTCAATGGCCACAACTATCTTCAGTGGTCTCAAACTGTGAAGCTTTACATCACTGGTCGCGGAAAAGCAACCTGCATCTCTGGAACAATGCAAATTCCAGCAGCTACTGATCCAACCTATCAACTATGACTTCGAGAAAACAGCATGATCATGTCTTGGCTTATTAATTCTATTACTCCTGAAGTAGGTGTTGATTTCCTTCTTTATGAAACAGCAAATGGAATCTGGGTTGCTGCTAAGGAAACCTATTCCAGTTCAATCAATGTTGCCGAGTTGTTTGAAATAGGGAACAAAATTAATAGTATTCACCAAGAAGAGATGAGTGTAACAGTACTACAACACTATCATATGGTATTGGCAACAGTTAGATCTTTTTAAGAATCGTAGTTGGTCGTCCACTATTGATGCAGCCTTATATAAAACAATTACAACTTAGAGGAGAGTGTTCCAGTTCCTTTATGGCCTAAACAGCAGTCTTGACTCTTGATGCAATAAAGGCGAGGATTATTGCTACAAAACCTTTTCCTTCCCTACGAGAGACTTTCTCTGATGTTAGAAGAGAAGAAAGCAGGAGAGTAGTGATGTTATCACAGTCCATACAATCTGAAGGAACTGCACTCCTCACTCATTTTACAAACAAACCGAGAAAGGGGAAACCCTGGTCTGAGCATTATAAAAGGGTTGGTCATGTCAGAGAAAACTGCTGGAAGCTACATGGTAAACCAGCAAATTGGAAACCTCAAAGAATGAAACAACGGAATGGTAATTCTGCCCATATGGCATCCATAGAAACTGGAAACAGCTTCAGCAAACAACTTGAGGACTTGCAAAAGTTGATCCTAGTGACTCTAACATTGCCTCCACAGCCCATGAAGGACTAAAAACCGTTCAAATTGGATTGTTGATACAGGAGCATCAGACCATACAGAAGATGCTTCCCTCTTCCATACTTTTCAACCATTATCGTTTTCCTCTCAAATAAAGACTGTTGATGGCTCCTTATCCTCTGTTTGAGGAAGTGGTTTTCTTAAAATTTCTGAGAATTTTTTACTGTCTAATGTCTTATATGTTCCAAAACTGGCTTGCAACCTTATTTCAGTTAGTAAGTTGTCTACTGATCTGAAATGCAGTACTAAGTTGTCTACTAAATTCCATTAACAGATCCATTTTTTGATGACTTCTAGAATTTTCCAGCAGAAACCTCAGCTCTTACAGCATCTCCCTCTAGAAAACCAGTTTTTGAAAACGTTCAGAATTTTCCAGCAGCAACTTTAACCCCTGCTACTGTCACTAGAGAACATGTTTTATCTCCTAATCCTACTTCACCTATTACTCCCTAGAGAACACAACCTGTTCAACTTGAAAATCAACAGCTTAGTGACTATAAAAGGAGAAAAAAGCCCACTACAGAAGCTGCCACACAGCCTGGAAATTGCTGAGAGCTGAACCTTAGTCCTGCTGCCCTAGAAAATTCGCAAGGTAAGGAATTGTTTCAAGATGAAATTCCTATTCCTCTTATTGACACCACTGATTTGCCTATTGCTCAAAGTAAAGGTGTGAGGAAGTGTACAAACCATCCAATCCAACTGTTTGTGGCGTATGGGAAGTTGAAGCCATCATCCAGAGCATTTACTACAAACCTTGACAGTATTTTTATCCCAAAAACAGTAGAGGATGAGGGATCCCAAAAGGAAAAAGGTTGTTGAAGAAGAAATCAAAGCACTTGAAAGCAATGGGACATGGACACTAGCTGATTTGCCACAAGGGAAGAAACCAGTGGGCTTTAAATGAGTTTTTACAGTAAACCAAGAGACGTTTGCTCGAGTTGCTAAACTAAATACTGTAAGGGTACTGTTGTCCCAAGCTGTTCATAATAATTGGATACTTCATCAATTGGACATCAAGAATGCATTCTTGAATGAACACTTGAAGAAGAGATCCCTCTAGGAATGAACAGAAGCGACAATGATCAGAAAGTTTGCAAGAAGGAAAAGTCACTATATGGCTTAAAACAATCGCCAAGGGCCTGGTCTAATAGATTTACAAGAGTCATCATAAAAAATGGCTACAAACAATGTCAAACTGACCATACTTTGTTTATAAAGGTAACATAAGATGGAAAGAAAGCTATTTTGATTGTTTATGTGGATGACATCATTGTTACAGGAGATGACATCAGTGAGATTGAAAAATTAAAAAAGCTGTTGGCTCATGGATTCGAAACAAAGGACCTTGGCAATCTCAAATATTTTCTGGGAATGGAGGTAGCTAGAACAAAGGTTGGTATTATTATCAATCAAAGAAAATATATTCTTTTAGAAACTGGAATGTTAGGATGTAAACCAGCAGAAACTCATATGGAATCCAACTTAAAATGGAGGAAAGAAGAAATGGGTAGTCCTATTAATAAGGAGAAATACCAAAGATTGGTTGGGAAGCTAATTTACTTGTCTCTTACAAGACCTGACATAGCTTTTTCAGTAAGCATTGTTAGTCAGTATATGTGTGATCCGAGAGAAGAACACCTTGAGGCAGTAAACCACATTCTAAGGTAGATAGAACAGTAAAAATCTTCACTGATTCTAGCTGGGTTGGAGAGCTAACAGATAGGAGATCAACAAGTGGTTATTGTTCCTTCGTATGAGGAAATTTAGTGAGCTAGAGAAGTAAAAAATAATCTGTTGTTTCTAGAAGCAGTGCAGAGGCAGAATTTATAGCTCTAGCACTTGGAATTTGCGAAGGGATATGGCTACAAAGACTCCTAGCAGAATTGGGACCAAGTAAATCCATTCAATTTGATTTGCAAACTGATAGTCAATTGGCTATTAGTATTGCTAAAAATCCAGTCCATCATGATAGGACAAGGCATGTTGAAATAGATAACATATCTCAGAGAAGGTCAACAATGGAGTGGTCAGTCTCAATGTTGTTCCTACTAAAGATCAGCTAGCAGATGTATTCACCAAGGCACTTCCAAGAAAGAGATGAAATTACATCCAATCTGGGACTCTACAACATATACTCACCAGCTTGAGGGGAGTGTAGATTGTAAACGTGTAGTTTAAGATTAACTCTAGAGATTAATCCTTATTGTATTTCTTATCTATTAGGAGTTTTAGTTTATCTCTAACTATCCTAATTTGAGATAGAGATAACTACTAGAGTAGTCCTAATTTAAATATAACTCTTGTACCTACTCTGATATAAGACTTTGTTGTAAACGCAAGAGGAAATACAAATCAAGAGTACTCACGTTGAGACTCTTTCCCTTATTTTCTGGTATTTTTCTACAAGTTGAATTGTTCAAGAGCAAAGTAAATTTGAATAGTAAAGGTGGTTATGTATAATATTCTGGCAATATTCATATAGTTGAGGAGTTTCTTGTCCTAGTGCCTGATTATTAATCTTGAAGAATTATTTGAAGTGAACCATATGAAAAATGAAATCCTATCATTAATATAATTTCTTTGGTTTATACATTCTCTTTTAATTTTTCATTCTTTTCCAGGAACTCAATTTAGCAGAAGCTACCGTAAACAGGTTGCAGACTGTTAGTTTAAGATTCTGTGGAGCTGTAGACCAGGCCCTCCCTCGATTGAGGGGAGCATTGCCTGCAGATAAACCTACCCGCAAAGCTCTTGATGAGTTGTCAAACCTCTTTAGTTACTTGAGGATCTGGAGGATTGAAAAACATGTTTATATAGATCCACTGATGCCACCAACTGAGAATTATCATAGAGATTTGTTTTTTCAGGTATGACAACTTTAGTTGCTTGTGTGTGTATTTATGTACTACATATGTTTATATTACCTTTATCATACCACTTTGTCACTCTGGTGCATATTAGAATGTTGATCACAGTTGCTAAAGGCATCTATCTTTACCATTATTTCTTTAGAAACTGGGATTTGAAATATATATTTTAGCCTTGACCTCAAGGTGAAAGTTTATTCATGTTTTTTTTTATGTAATGCTTCATTGTCCTATGACTACTTGCAACATCATATACTAACGTAAAAGATAACCTATGGGTGCAGTTTCCTGTAACCTTTGTTGACACAAAATTTTGTACTGTTTTATGGTTCTGCCTATAAAGGTGTATATAGATAGTTCTTACACCTACCAGTATTTAGATACAAATTTTTTTATTCGTTGTCCAGATATATTTGGGAAAGGAGAGCCATCCTGGAGCACTTACTGAAGGTTCATTGCTTGCTGTTGGTGGTCGATATAACTATCTACTTCATCAAATGTGGGATCATGAAAATGTATGTTATGCACCTTTGGTTCCTTTCCTAGGTCTCATTTTTGCTCTATTGTATATGCATGTGCACTTGCCATGCAACTTGAATGCATAATTAACATACATAGTTGCACGTTCATGTATAATGGGGTCCCAATAACTAATAAATCAATATATATATAGTGCTGTCTTACAGCTAAGTAACTTCTAACAGAACGTTATATTACTTGGTTTACTTATAATGGATATTGGATTTCCCTGCCGGTCTTAACTGCATGTGCAATTTATAAGTCAAAAAGCCATGGTTGCTTAGGTTTTACTAGTGTGTGTATGCTAGTACCCAGGTATACTTACATAATTTCGAGCTTGAAATCATATATCATCTGTTTAGTGGATGAATTGTGTTTCTCTTTTCTTTGCACCATCCAGAAAACAAATCCTCCAGGTGCTGTTGGAACCAGCCTTGCACTTGAGACTATAATCCAGCATTCTCCTGAAGATTTCAAGCCTATTAGGTGCAGTTGCCTCCTATTGCTTACCTCTTCTCGGTCTTTATTTGATTCATCGACTATACTCATGGGCTCGTCACCTGTGTTTCCTGCTGCTGCAGAAATGAAGCTACCACCAGCATCCTTGTTTGTTCAAGAGGAGGCGGCGGTCTGTTAATGGAACGCATGGAACTTGTTGCTGAATTGTGGGAGGAGAATATCAAGGTTGGGGGTTAGAATGTTGTTATTGATCATTCAAAACAATTTATTGTCTTTTTCGTTCTCATTTATCATTCCTGTACATCAGGCTGAGCTTGTTCCTATACCTGATCCGAGTTTCACTGAGCAATACGAATATGCAAGTGAACATGAGATAAAATGTCTTGTTATCATAACTGACATGGGTGTATCTCAAACTGGCTTTGTTAAGGTAATTCAGACCTGGGAGGCTATTTCTGTTTTTTTTTTTTTTGCTGCTTTAAGAACATTAATTAGTTCTTTACCTGTAACCTTAAAATGATAATATCTTCAGGTTCGCCATCTTGATCTTAAGAAGGAGAAGGAGGTTCAGAGAGAAGATCTTGTACGATTTCTGTTGAATGCAATCGGGACACAATTCCGTAATCCTTCAGTTTGGAGCCAGTAGCATCTCCATCAAATATCAGGTTCGCGGTAGCCTTATGCTCTCCATCATGATCCATCGTTACTTTCTAATGATTCTCCAAATATATCTTTCGAACAATAGGTGTATGAGTCAGAATTCTTCTTTGCTGTCTCCTTTGGCGCCCGATGATGGCAACTGTACAGTCTTTTGCATGAATCTGTCACCAAGTTTTTGCAAATTTAGGTTTTGTTTAAATTACATTACATGTTACGTAAATTCATCCGAAACTAGTGTAAATACATGAACGTTCCCCGGTCTATGTATCAAACAGAATACAAAAAGGAAAAAAAAAACTGTAGTCAGTAATACAGTCATCAACATAATACATCATAGTTTTTGGGTTGGCTGAGAACTTGTCACTTTGAGCTTTGTGTATATCAGTATGTCTCTGCATGCGATGCAGATTGTCCGGATTCGTATAACAATCTGAACCGAACCCAACCCGCCATTGTTCCTCCGGTTTCTTTCTATTTGCCAACCATATATAAGATTGATTTATGACCTCTAATCCTACTTGATAACAGTGTGATTTGATTCATTTTCAGTTTGATTTAGTTCTTGTAATGTTATTGCTTTTATAGATTTTTCTTGAATTACAAGAAAAACGAATCGTTCTTTATGCATTAATGCTTCCATTTCATCAAATCACATTGTGGATGGCTATCTTTTTTGAAATCTGAATATTAATGTTTATATTAATTGAGTTATTTAACAGTTAAGAACATCATTTAAACAACTTGAATATTTTAAAATGCTAAATGGGCAAAAAAAATGATTTGCTATGAAGTTAAAATAGGACTAGAAGTCTAGAAAAATTGTAATTTAAGCAACTGAACGGTAAACATGAATTCCCATCCATTAGCATTAGAAGAAACAGATCAAGCAAGTTACAATCAGTAAAATAGTCACAAGGAAGAATTCAAATTAACAACAGGACAACAAATTGGAACAGCTGCACATGTCACGGTCCGTGTTCGTGGCAGTACGGTTAAAGTTACAGTGTCACGGTCTGTGCCGTCGACAAAGCGATTAAAGCTTCAAGGTTCGTGACACATGCAAGATGCAAACCAGGATATGATACAAAATCCTGAAAATTACATCCTCTCATTCTCCATTTTTTACAGTTCCATTTCCTTCAATAAAGACGAACACTTTCTGGGATCATTTAGAAATTGTGTTGTAAGAACAAGCTTTGTTGAGGAGATGCAGGGCCTATTTCTTCCTCCAAGCTTCTCAAACCGTCCCCGGCATACCCTACGTAGCCTGTGTTTTTTCCTTCTATGTTCTTTCCCTCGACATCTGCTTCTGATACCGATGATTTCCGCCTTTGAGACGAAGTTACACTAGGGAAAGTAATCCATGAAGGAGCTCTAAACTCAAACCTTTGATCCTCAACTTCTGCAACTTCAGTTTTCGAGACCGATCGATTTGAAGACCTTTGAGACGACTTCTTGTTCATTCTGTTGCTTCCCAAGATCACCTTGGTTGGCAAAATTGGTTGTTCGCTACGTGGACTGCCCATCAACTGAGCTAAAGCTCGTTCTAAAGCGGTGGTCACTTTATCCATTGATGGTCTCTCTTTTCCTCTCATTCTTACACATTTGGAAGCCACATTCGCAATCCTTTTTAAAGCTTCGATGTCTGCAGGACGTTTCAAAACGGGATCTAGAACTGCAGATATGTCTCCTGATTTAATCAATGGAACTGCCCACTCGACTATATTCCCTTCTTTGTATTGCATATCAATGGCTTTTCGTCCGCTTAAAATTTCCAGCAACAACACGCCGAAGCTGTAGACATCGGATTTTGTTGTGAGGTAGTGGAGCCTGTAGTATTCCGGATCAAGATAACCGAGTGTTCCAGCAGGTAGCTCGGCTAATGGACTGCTACCATCTGCAGGTCCTAGTAAAGAGAGACCGAAACCAGCCACTCGAGCATTTTGTTCTTCATCGATGAGAATGTTTGAGGATTTGATATCCCTATGAATCACTGGCGGGAAAGCATAACCGTGCAAGTATTCGATTCCCCTAGCAGCTTGGACCACAATGGTGACCCTCCGGACCCAATCTAATTGCTCTTTCATGGCTTTGTTCTTTCCATGAAGATGCTGGTGCAATGATCCATGAGCCATAAACTCGTAAACAAGAAGCCGTTCCCCACTTTCTTCACAATATCCTAGCAGATTCA
This sequence comes from Hibiscus mutabilis, assembly GCA_019671005.1. Lineage (NCBI taxonomy): Eukaryota > Viridiplantae > Streptophyta > Magnoliopsida > Malvales > Malvaceae > Hibiscus > Hibiscus mutabilis. The sequence continues at coordinate 4,973,740 of CM033713.1, read as the reverse complement.
GAAGATGGACATGGTTCAATCTTGACAGTAAATCTAACTCTGTGTGAAACTCTTTCGAATTCTTCTGTTTATGTGAAGACGTTATGGCCTTTTTTACTGCAACAACAGTTACGTCTTTTAGTACCCCTTTATAAACACATGAGAAACTTCCTTTTCCAACCACAGATTCTTCTTTGAATCCACCAGTGGCCCTCTCAAGTTCTTCATAATTGAACATCCGAGCTCTCCGATCTTAAGCTCGTCAATGTCGGGGCGGATTTTTACATTTTCTTTTTGGCAAGAAGAAATCTCATTAGCTTTCTTGGATTTCGGCTCTTTTGATTTGCAGCAACAGTTCTGCAATCTGTATTGAGCATATAAAACTACAGTTAACGACATGATAATCACCAGTAACACGACAAAGGTAATTCCTGCGATGATGATCAGCAATTGCAGCGACCAGATCCTCTCATTTGTACTTCCATTAGCAGCATCGGAATTTGAAGATGAAGAACAATTCGAGAAGCATTCCACTGAGTTGCAACTAGAACAATTGTAATCACAAACTCGATCGGACTTCAAAATACATCCCGATTTTTGGTACATTTCGGCAGGGCAACCAATACTGCAGGGCATGCAAATATGAGATTTAGGAGACTTGCAAGGTGCATTCTCGGGATTAACTTCATAGGAAGGAACCGGGTGCGCAAGGAATGTCTTTGTAAAGTCCGGGTGAGACAGCCAGAGGGAGCGAGGTGGGGAATCCAACGCCCCAACAAACCGGGAGAAAGGATTTTTTGGCCATAACACCACAGGTGAAGTAATTTCCCGCTGCAATTCCATAGACTTTAACACCTTTCGGAGGTGGGATACTTGGTCTGACAATGAAACCCCAGCAAACCACTTGGTGATCGTAACTCTTGATTCCACAAGCATGAAACTTCCCTGCAACTAACGCAAGCATAGGATCTCTTGGCGGCAAATCAACATTTCCTTGATGGGAATATGCCACCGGCATGGGCAGTTCTTCGAGGTTCAAGCTCCTTCCCCAGCACAAGACTCTTGAATTCAACCCTCCCAAAATACCACATACGTGATAACCACCAGCAGCAATCTTTTGGAGCCTCATTTCTCTAGGAATCAAGCTAATGACACGGCTACTCATCTCATCGCCCCAACACAAAACCGTCATGTTCCGAGAAAACAATCTTCAGTTAAACTCCGAGCCTGCAGAGAGTGATTCGATCTGCCCATCAAACGCATAGTTCTTGGTCATATTATAACCCCAACAATCAACAAAAGCATAATTTCTGCGCTTTCCGGTTAAAGGCTTTCTCAAGCCACATAAATGGTAATCTCCTGCACTGATTTCTACATACTCAGCTCCCTTGATCATCGGCTGAGGAACCCCCATTTCGATATAGCTGCTGCTTCCCCGACAATAAGGTTGGCTCGAATCCATCAACAGCCCACAAACAAAGCCATCACCGGCAGTTAGACCCGCAAATGCTAAATGAGAAGGGGTCCCATAGATTACTGCAGCATTTGATCCATAGCAGGTCACAAGATGTGAGCCATCAGGTTTCAAACCACAAAAAACAGGGCCATTCTCACCATAAGAAATGGCAATGCTAGACATCGAGCCTAGACCCGAAACTACCTACCATAGATTTAACAAAGCCACAAGTGAGACACAGACACAGGAATCTCTAATCACCATTGCAGCAGAAGACGAACCTAACTATTCAAAGCTAATCTGAATATCCACTCACATCACTTTTGGAAATGCTTCGAAGTTGCAGCTTGTCTTTATATATATATATACACACACCAAGAGTGCATATGATAAATCAGTAAAGATTACAGTCTCATGTAGCATTTGCAGTATAAAGTACGAACATGATTTTGCATCAGGAAAATGAGACCAAAACTGAAAAACAGAAGCTCCTTACCTAAAACTCAGGTCAAAATACTCGTTAAGCAAGTTTTGTAGAATGGAAACCAAACGAAGTCACTGTTCCTCAGTAGCATTCATCATTTCTTCAATTTTGGGTCACAAACAAGTTAAAGAAGCTGTTGCTGGGAAGGCATTTGTGGCAAGGCAAAACCATGGGTAATAGCTCATACTTTTAGCTTTGCATGTAGCTTCTTGATAGAGAATGTGAATGGGAAAACACCCAGAAAAAAAAAAAGAGGGGATGAAGATAATAGACAAGAAATCTAGTGAAGAAGGGAAGTAGATGATGGTTGGTGTAGTTTATGCAGCCAAGAATGTAGTGAGAAAGGGAAAGGGAAGGAAGAAGTAAATGTGGATCAAAATGCTACATCTGAATATTGGCAAATGTTGGTGATTGCATTTAATGAGAAGTTAATGCCATTACATCTTTTTCATGCCTTCTCTCCCATTATCATATTCATAATCATCACCACATATTTCATTTTTTTTTATTTTAAAACGTCAACAGGACGGAGCCAGGATTTAAGATTAGGAGCAAAATATAAATGTTTGAAAGAGGGCAAATTCATAAATAAATTAATTTTAAAAAAAATTAAAAAAAGGGATAAAGTTAAAAAAATTCTTCGGGGGTGAGGGGGCGATTGCCTCTCCCCACCCCTTAATAGTTTTGTCCCTAGTCATAACTACTGTGCATTACATGCAATTTCTCTTCAAAAAAACAATTCATGTCCTCGGCGCGTACACCTTTCATATATAAATATTTGAATATAAACTCGTAAAATAAATATTATTTTTTACTGAAGTCACTCGTTGGATTCACTTGCATTATAATTTTAATGATATGTTTGATGATGATTTGTATAATTCGAAATTTAATGGTATCATTTCTTGATAGTGTTTGTTGTATCCAACTTTAAATTTCAAAATTTCCTTTATTTTTTCCAGATTTCTTCCTTTTAACCACTCTAGTCTCAACAGCTATTCTTTCAATGTCTCGTAACTTTTTTTTGAAATGGAATGTCATAACTATTGTTATTATAGATTTTGTATACGATATCATGTAGTACATCCCTTTTTTTTTATATCGGAATCATATAGTACACCTTGTAATTTTTAACTTACAGATACCATACATTTTTATATAGAAATATTATTTTCATTTATATTAGACGAACAAATTTTTTTACCCTTTTCTTTGTCATTTTTTTATTTTTTATATCTAATATTAAAAAATTAAATTCTAAGCCCTAACCTTAAATTTTAAATCCTAAACACTAAAAAATACACCTTATGCATAAGTAGGGGCACCAAAGGGACAAAGGATTTCTGTTCTGATCAGATTAAGGATAATTATTTGATATATGAAAAATCTTTGACACATAAGTTCGTGTAAAATTTAGTTTACACAAAATTTTTAAGAGTATAGTTTAGGGTTTAGTGGTTTAGGGTGTATGGTTTAGAATTTATAATTTGGGGTTTTATAGTTAGAGATTTAGGTTTTAGAGCATGTGGTTAAAGCTCTCAGTTGACACCATCCTTTTTCCCTAGATTGTGGGTTCAAGACCCAGGAGCAAAAATTTCCCTCCCCTCCCCCATGGTAGAAATTATTAAAAAATGATTAGGAGTACAATTTTACATAGTTTGTGTACCAAAATATAACCCTTTATATATTAGGAGTACAATTTTGAACAAAAATATCTATCTTTTTGGTGCCCTTCGTATGCTCCAACACTAAAAAAACTAAACACTACACTCTAACCCTAAATCTTAAACCCCAAACCTTAAAAATTAAACTCTGCACCATAAACCTTAAATTATATACACTAAACCTTAAACCCTAATCTCCAATCTTAAATCCTAAATACAATTTTTTAATGTTGGGACTCGACACAAAAATGAACGTATAATTTCTATTCGTACAACTGTTTTGCACAAACAGTTTTAATCTAGTGATACGCGTCCTGTTTTTTAAATAGTACTTAAATACACATTGCTATGAATAAAATCTCTCGGATCTTAAATCTAAATGAAAATTTCAAATATATAAAATCACGCAACACTAAACTCGTTAATGAGCTTAGCAGCATAAGGGGTTAAGCCTTGATATGTTGAGCTCGAGTCATCTTGTCCATTTTATAGTTTATGTTATCTTTCTTTTTTCAATAATATCGGCCTTGTTTGATAAATAGGTTTTTGAACTAAAATTAGGAGTTTGAATTATTTTTAGAGGTTTGATCAATCAAATTCGTTAGTTTAGATGTTTAGTAAATATAAGATTATAATAGCGGATTAGGGGTGAAACTTCTCAATTTATGTTTCTTTTATGAGCTTTTTGAGTTTAAGGTTTGTATAAAAAAATGCAAAGACTCTTTTATCCTTGACAATTATAAAAAGTTTCTCTAGATAACATAAATTTGAATACGCAATAAAATTAAAAAGATAATTTCATAAATAAAAATAATATATATTAATATATACATCTAAATTTAATAATTATTACATTTATATTAAAAATATAATTTAACAAATAAGAAATTAATATACACATCTTTCATATATGCTTAGTAATGATATTACAAAAAATAACTTCTATAATTAATTAATATTAATAGATGCAAAATATTAATAACTAATGAATTATTTAAACAAGGGTTGAATATAATCATGGTTTTATATGTCATTTTGTTTGTTTAAAAAATCAAACAACTATCAGTTAATTTTACCAAACACTTTTATACAATCAACTAATGTAATTCACTAGTCCAATCAGGTGATACATGTACCGGACAAGCCCAAATCAAAGACGAACTCACATTCCCGCTTGGACCAATCACACGAGCCAAGTCCAAGATACTTAAAGATAAACTCTACACCACCGTGCAAGGAGTGCTGACCAAATGATTACAAACATTCATGAAAGAACAAGAATTTCAGAAGAGTATGCATTCTCCATGCTTAAAGAATTGGGTCACACAAACCCATGTTGAAGAAGCACACGCCCAAGAGTTTCAAGACAAGGTCTTAAGCATATTTGAAGTCCATTAATTGGGTTTCAATTGTAATTGCTTAGACCCAATACTAAATTATAAAGTTTGGGTCTAATTAGTTAAATTCTAGCCCAAATCAGATTCATTTAAATTTAGGTCTTATCATCCATTCAAACTAGCCTAAACCAGCCTTATCCACAAAGCTTGTTGCCCTAAATTTTGTCCCCTTTATCCTTGGAGGAAGCTTGCCGCACAAGAGATCCTAAGCAAGGGAAATTCACATTCAGAAAGAAACCACATTATTATATTAGTTTCAGATTATTTTATTGTTTCTTTTAATGTTATTTTATTAATAATAGAGTTTGATTCTATTTAGGAATTTCTACTAGATTAGTCATCCTCCCCCTGTAAAAAAAGGATGAGAACTTCTTCGTTGTAAATCATATTTGAGTTTTAATAAAAAGGGATTCTTTTGAGTACATGTTTGCAAGCATCGGTAAACTTGTGTCTTCGAAGCTTTCTTCAACGTGTTCGATCGGGTTGAGCGAGAGAGAATCTTCACACTCTGGGTTGCCTATCTAATCGCGGGTAGGGGGTCAGTTTTAAGCCATATCACGGAGGTTGCCTAGCTAATCGCAGCTAGGAGGGTTTCGCGAGCAAATTCCACAAGCCATTGTCTTCAATTCAACACGCCATCTCCATTAATTCCAAGTCTGGAATTTTCAAATTCGTTTCTTTAATTCTTTTTCTTATTTGTTTGTTTCCTTTTACTTGATTTCTTATTATTCACCATTGAATATCGATTCTTAACTCACTTTCTTTGAATTTGGTTCTTGAAACAAAAACCCTAAACCCCTAAACATATATTAAGGTGTATTTAATAACATTAATTAAGAAGAAGATTCTATTGTTGCATTTAATATGAAACATTTAATAAGAATCTTATTTAAGAAGACTCTTTGATTATTTAACTCATTTAATAATATTAATTCTCCTATTGAGTTATTTAAGGGTTTATGGTTTATGTCTTTTTGGGTTTAGGGTTTAATGTTTTGTTTAGGGTTTAGAGTTTTTGTTTAGAGTTTTTGTTTATGGTTTAGGGTCTTAGGTTTTAGGGTTTATGGTTTAGGGTCTTGGGTTTTAGGGTTTATGTTTTTTGTTTAGGGTTTAGGATTTATGGTTATATGGGCTTAAGGTGTAGGGTTTAGGGTTTTTGTTTTGGGTTTTGGGTTTTGGGTTTTGTGTTTGATGGTTTTAGGGTTTATAGTTTTTAGGGTCTTAGGTGTAGGGTTCTAGGGTTTTGTTTAGGGTTTAGAGGGGTTTAGGGTATTAGAGATTAAATGAATCAAATAAGCAAATAACCCTAAACCTTAAACAAAAAAACCTAAACCATAAACTCTAAACCTTAAAACCCTAAACATAAACCCCTAAACAAAAAACCTACACCTTAAACCCTAAATCCTAAACAAAAAAATCCTAGGACATAGGCTAAGGTGTATTTAATAAAATTAATTAAGAAGAAGATTATATTGTTGCATTTAATATGAAACATTTAATAAGAATCTCATTTAAGATGACTCTTTGACTATTTAACTCATTTAATAATATTAATTCTCACATTGAGTTGTTTAAGGGTTTAGGGGTTTTGTTTAAGGTTTGTGATTTTTGTTTAGGGTTTAGGGCCTTGAATTTTAGGGCTTTATGGTTTTAGGTTGTTGTTTATTGTTTAGGGTTTAGGGTTCATAGTCTTGGATTTTAGGGGTTTTAATTTAATCTCTAAAATAAACCCTAAAACCCTAGACCCTAAAAACCTTAAACAAAAACCTAAACCATAAACCCTAAATAAAACCCTAAATCCTAAACAAAACCTTAAACTCTTAAACAATTCAATGTTTTGTTTAGTGTCAATGGTTTTTTAGGGTTTTGGGTTTAGAGTTTAGTCTTTAGGGTTTTTTGTTTAGAGTTTAGGGTTTAGGGTTTTGTTTAGAGTTTAGGGTTTATGGTTTTTTGTTTAGGATTTAGGGTTTAGTTTTTTTATTTAGGATTTTGGTTTTTAGGGTTTAGGTGTATTTAATAACATTAATTAAGTAGAAGATTCTATTGTTGCATTTAATATGAAACACTTAATAAGAATTTCATTTAAGATGACTCTTTGATTATTTACTCATTTAATAATATTAGTTCTCATATTGAGTTGATTAAGGTGTTTAGGGTTTTTAGGGTTTAGGGTTTATAGTTTTAGTTTGGGTTTAGGGTTTAGGGTATTGGTTCTTGGGTTTTATGGTTTATGGTTTATGGTTTTAGGGTTTTTGTTAGGGTTTATGATTTTGTTTAGGGTTTTGTTTATGTTTTAGGGTTTAGGGTTTTAGAGATTAAATGAGTTAAATAATTAAATAGTCCTAAACAAAACCTATAAACCTTAAACCCTAGACCCTACTCAAAAAACAAAAAACCCTAGACCCTAAACAAAACCCCTAAACCCTAAACCTTTAACCATAAACCCTAACCCCTAAACAAAAACTTTAAAACTAAATCTTAAAACTCAAAACCCTAGACCCTAAACCCTAAAAGCCCCTACACCCTAAACAAAAATCATAAACCTAACCCATAAACCCTAAACAAAAATATAAGCCTTAAATAAAATAGTAAACCCTAAACTCCAAACAAAACCCCTAAACCCTTAAACAACTCAATGTGAAACTTAATATTATTAAATGAGTTAAATAGTCAAAAAGTCCTCTTTAATGAGATTCTTATTAAATGCTTCATATTAAATAAAAATGTCATTTAAGAGTACTCTTTGACTATTTAACTCATTTAATAATATTAATTCTCACATTGAGTTGCCTAAGGGTTTAAGGTTTTTGTTTGGTGTTTAGGGTTTAGGGTTTTGTTTAGGGTTTATGATTTTTGTTTAGGGCTTAGTTTTTTGTTCAGGGTTTAAGGTTTAAGGGTTTATTTAGGGTTTATGGTTTTTTGTTTAGGGTTTAGGTTTAGGATTTTGTTAGGGTTTATGCTTTATGGTTTTTTGTTTAGGGCTTATTGTTTTTGTTTAGGGTTTAGGGTTTTTTGTTTAAGGTTAGGGTGTATTTAATAACATTAATTAAGAAAAAGGATTCTATTATTGCATTTAATATGAAACATTTAATAAGAATCTCATTAGTACTCTTTGATTATTTAATTCATTTAACAATATTAATTCTTACATTGAGTTGTTTAAGGGTTTAGAGTTTTTGTTTAGGATTTAGTGTTTAGGGTTTTGGGTCTTGATTAGGGTTTAGGGTTTATCATTTATGGTTTAGGATTTTTGTTTAGGGTTTTTAGGGTCTTGTTTAGGATTTTTTTATTAAAAAAAATCTCATTTAAGAGGACTTTTGACTATTTAACTCATTTAATAATAGGCTAAAATACATAAATGGCCACTCAACTATGGGGTTGGTCTCGATTTGACCACTATACTTCTAATTAGAGCAATAAGACCACTCAACTATGTAAATGGACTCAACGTGACCATCTGCCGTTAAAACTTAACCGAAGGAGTGATGTGGCAGTTAGTAAAATTTGTATAATTACATATTTGGTCCTCATTACCTATACATGCTATCAATTTGGTACTAATTTTAATTTAATAAAATAAATTACATATCCAATTAAGTGGTGACACGTGTCATCACATTATTGGAGAAATTTAATTATTTATATTTAATTTAATAAATTTAATTATTTAAGAAAACTTATGTTGGGTGGGACTCAAACCCGAGTAAGGTAGGGGTAAGGGGAGTTACTTAGCCACTGCTCCAAACACAAGTTTGTGCCATGAATTACTAACTTTAATATGTCTTATTGTTTTCTACATTTTTTTTAATTTCACATATATAATTATTGAATTAATTTTTTAATTTAATTAAAAAATCTCAATTAAATTATTATATATGTTAAATTATATTAAAAATAAAAATTTTAAATTATAATAAAAATTCATTTAGCGAATCCAAACTCACGAACATAATTCAAATGAATTTATCTTGTGATTTGTATTATATTAAAAATTCATTTAGGGAATCCAAACTCACAAACATAATTTAAATTAATTTATCTTGTGATTTGTGTTATATTTATATTTATTTTAAAAAATAAATTTAGAAAAAAATATATAATAAATTAAAAGTTTTAATTCGATGATTATATATGTAAAAATAAAAATATAATAATTTAATTGAGATTTTGGATTCGCTTAATGAATTTTAATTATAATTTAAAATTTTTAATTTATTATAATAATTTAATTGAGATGTTTTAATTAAATTAAAAAAATTAATTTGATGATTATATATGTGGAATTAAAAAAATAAATGTAGAAAATAATAAGACATATATTAAAGTTAGTGATTCATAACACAAACTTATGCTTGGCGCAGTAGCTAAATCACTCCCCTTGCCTATGACTTACCTGGGTTCGAGTCCCACCCCAATGCAAGTTTTCTTGATTTCGTTTTTCTCCTCTAAATAGGTGGTGACACGTGTTACTACCTGATTGGAGGAAGAAAATAAATTTATTATATCAAATATAAATAATTAAATTTATCCAATAAGGTGATGACATGTGTCACCACCTAATTGGATGTGTAATTTTATTTATTAAATTAAAAATAGGATCAAATTGATAGAATATATAAGTAACGAGGACCAAATGTATAATTATACAAATTTTTACTAAATGTCATGTCACTCCCTCAGTTACGTCTTAACGGCGGGTCACATTGAGTCCACTTACATAGTTGAGTGGTCTTATTGTTCAATCAAAAGTATAATGGTCAAATCGAGACCAACCCCATAGTTGAGTGGTCATTTATGTAGTTTACACATAATAATATTAATTCTCACATTAAGTTGTTTAAGGGTTTATGGTTTTTGTTTAGGGTTTAAGGTTTAGTGTTTTGTTTAAGGTTTATGTTTTTAGGGTTTATGGTTTTGTTTAGGGTTTAGGGTTATTTGATGATTTAACTCATTTAATCTCTAAAACCCTAAACCATAAACCTAAACTCTAAAACCATAAAACCCAAGACCCTAAAACCCTAAATACTAAATAAAAACTATAAACATAAACCCTAAAACCACCAAACCCAAAGCCCAAGACCTTAAACCTAAACAAAACCATAAACCCTAAAACCCAAGACCCTAAACTCTAAACAAAAAACCCTAAATCCTAAACAAAACCCGAAACTCTAAACCAAAAACCCGAAACTCTAAACCAAAAACCCTAAACCCTACGCCCTTAAACAACTCAATAGCAAATTACTATTGTTAAATGAGTTAAATAATCAAAGAGACCTCCAAATAAAATTCTTATTAAATATTTCATATTAAATGCAATAATAAATTTTTTTAATTAAATAAGATGAGATAAAGCCTTGAAAATTTATAGTTTTACGCCAAATTAAAAGTGAATAGAAAGTTAAGGAAAGAAAAAAAGAGAGTAATTTATCCTTACGAATAAAATAAAAGCATAAGTCATAATTAGTTAAAAATTGAGATTATTGTTGCTTTCTTTAAACTCCCGTTTCATCTTCTTCCATGTCTCTCAATTCTGAATTTGGAAACTCTGAAAAGTACTGACCTCTTTGTTTTAATGGTGGTTGGCTGTACCTGCCGCCATTGAAATTCATGTCTGAAGCTGTCCTCTAAACGTTTTTTCATTGAAACTCCTCACATTTTCAGAAGAACAAGGTGAATTCTTCTATCTCCTTTCACTGCTCTACTTTCCTTTAATTCCCATTTTATCTAAAAAAATTCTTGTTTTTCTTGTTGGATTTTTGGTATATGATCGATTAAGGCCGAAAGTTGATAGATTTTGGGTTTCTTTTTTATACTTTATTGAGCTATTAGAAGTATACGAATCAAGCTTTTTCACTCTTTTAGTTTCTTGGGAAATTCTTAGCTCTCATATTTGCAAATGTGGGGAGATTGATGCAATTTGATGTTTGTTGAGTTACTAGAGGTTTGTGCCTTTCGTTCTTTAGAGTAAATTGGTGAAATTATTAAGAGGTACTGTGTAATTCCATTTTCTAGATGAATCTAGGCTTGTTGATTATTTGTCACTGTTAACTATTGCTTCTTTTCTCCATGGAAAATTTGGATTGTTCATTGATTTTGGGCTCTCTTTTTTTTTTTTCCTGATAGCTTTGTGATGGCTAGCACCTCAAATCCGGAGCTTAACTCGAGCAGGAGGTATCGACTATGGCTGACTGAAACATTTGATGGCCATGAAATGCTTGATAATGAGTTGTCAGATAGTAATCTGGATGAAAATGGTAATTTGATCAATTCATTGGATCGACATTTTCCTATGACTATGGAACATAGGGAACCGTACAGAGGCATGGAGTTCGAGTCAGTGGAGGATGCTAGGGAGTTCTATGAAATGTATGGTCGACGCATGGGCTTCACCATTCGGAACAATCGCACACGTCGATCGCTTAAGGATAATTCAATAATTGGTCGAGAGTTTGTTTGCTCAAAAGAAGGTTTTCGTGCAGAGAAATACACAAAGAAAGAAACCAGAGTTTCCCAATCACGGCCTGCGACAAGGGAGGGATGTGATGCAATGCTGAGAATAGCAGCAAAGGATGGCGGAAAATGGGTTATCTATGGTTTTATTAAAGAACATAATCATGAACTGAATCCAAGCAAAATACCACCTCGACGGTCACATCGAATTGCGTTTTTTGAGGTATGTTAGTGTAAGTATATCAGTTTAATGATTCATACAGAAGCTAACAACATGCTGCTTGAGATGACATTAGTTCTTTTCTACAACCAAATAGAAATACTTTTAAATTTATTTGCTGATGTGACACTATAGATGCATGGTTTAGGGACCTTTGGCGCCAAAATAGGAACCTTCTGAATGTAAAATTTGTTGGAGAATATTGTCATGTTCAAGCTTGAACTAGGCTTATGCTATAATGTTTACTATCAATTCAAGATAAAAAGTAGAGAGCTATAGACTAGAAAGAAATAAGAAAAAAATGGAAATCAAGAAAACGAAATTAGCAAATTAGCAAAGACAAGCAAGCATAATGGAGAGGTGAACAAGATGAAAAGAACTAGAACAGCATTGACTTTGAAAAAGTTTCTCAATTTACAAATCTAGGAAACACCAACTTTGAATCTCATTTTTTTTCTTTATGTAAATTTAACAAGATTAGAAATCAATTGCTGATGCAGTTTGGGCATTATCTGCGTTTCTATGATGTTATCATTTACTCAATCCGATCAATTGATAGAAGAAAACGTTGGGCATGAACTGGACACAATGAACTATTCTATATGGTTTTAATAGCTGTATGTGGCCTTTTATGTGTGGTTTTATATTCGTAATCCAGCAATTCTGAAATTCAATTATGTTCCTTGTTCAGCCATTCCATTTACTGCTAAGCTTCCTGTAATTAAATCCTCTTTGAGACTGGCCTCTTGTGCCCATTTACTGGATTTGCTATGAATGTAACTCAATGGTTTGCCCTTATATGCATTAACTTCTGATTTGCAGGATGAAAAGGATCTTAAAATCCGAGAATTGTCCTCAGAGCTGCATTGCGAGAAAAAGAAATCTGCTGCTTACCAAGAACAGCTACAGATGGTTTTAAATTGTATCGAAGAACACGCTCAGCGGCTATCCCTAAAAGTTAATTTGGTGTCCAACAAGCTGAGGGAGCTTGAATCTGAAAACTAAGACAGCTCATTTTCTAAGGTAAGCCTCCTCCTGAAATCTCTTCTATGCATAAGCAGATCAGTCAAATTGTGAGTCACTACTTAAATTCCTATTTACTTCGATTTAATGGTCTATATCCACATATGTTGAACTCTTTGTTTTCTTGAAATACCCATTTTAGCATTCGTGTCCAACTTATATTCGGACATGAGTATGGGGATATGATACTCCAAGACCCTCCAAACACATTGAACATACTGTGTCATACGTCCAAGTCCGAGTAGCATAGTTGTCTACATTGTTTGTTTATATGCAACTCTTAGATTCTGGGTAAATGAGGGATGGGGGGGGGGGGGGGGAAGAAAAAGGAAAGGAGGTCTCATTAATTGCCTAATATGTGAGAATGCCGTTTAAAAAATTATCCATGGCAGGCTGAACTAATGATGTTGAAAGCTTTCTTTCCGTTTCAGTTGATTCTCAAACCGTGGAAGTTGTCATCGAAGAGATCAGTTAATTGTATCACTGAATGCGGAGATGTTTACCGTTCACATCTTGATTTAAAACATTAACCTCCACCTTACTCGTAAGTGAAACCTGATTTTGATCTGGTACATTGAAGTTGACAAACTAGCCAACGAAGTTATTTGTCGGTCGTGTAATCTGTTCCGAGTGGCTTGATATCATATGATTCTTCCAATGAAGTGGAAACTCAAATGCTCCTTGTATAGTTGTTGAATGCATCAATGTCTTTTTTTGTTGAATTCATGTGTTGTTTCTCATGGACTTTGACTTTTGCTATGTTAATTGAGTGGGCAATCATGTCGTTCATAATTAAAGACGAACTGGTTAAATGTGTCTAATTGTTTTACATGTTGCGTGCTTATGAATGTCTGAAGTTTTATTTGTGTTGTGATATGTTACAATGCTTGTGCTTGAAAAATACTTTTCATAGCTAGTTTGTCAGCTTCACCATTACTTTTCCTCTTAGAGAATTACAAGTTCTGTAAAATTTAAAGGGTAAACTACATCAGTAGTCACCGAACTATGGTTTCTTTCCTATTTTGGTCACCGAACTATCTTTTTTTGCAAAAACATCACTAACGTTATGTTTCCTTCCTATTTTGGTCACCGGCTGTTAAAATCTTAACGGTTTTGCTGATGTGAAATTTTATTTTATTTTTTTAATTTTCCATGTCATTTTTCCTCTCTCCTCGTAAGCAAATGATGTTATTTTATAATATTTTTATTCAAACTAACAAGATGGTGACACGTGTCACTGCCTATTAGTGGAATAAAATGAATGAAAAATTAAGCCCCTTATGCAGCCGGAGAGATTCGACTAATAGCCAGTTACACGTGTCACCATCCTATTAGGCAATTACACGTGTCATCATCTCTCTGACTGCATAAAGGGCTTGATTTTTCATTCCCTTTATTCCACTAATAGACAGTTACACGCGTCACCATCCTGTTAGTTTAAATAAAAATATTATAAAATAACATATATTGCTTACGTGGAGAGAGAGAAAATGACATGGAAAATTAAAAAAATAAAATAAAATTTCACGTCAGCAAAAGCGTTAAGTTTTTTAACAGCCTGTGACCAAAATAGGAAGAAAACATAACGTTAGTGATGTTTTTGCCAAAAAAAAATAGTTTGGTAACCAAAATAGGAAGGAAACATAACGTTAATGATGTTTTCGCCAAAAAAAATAGTTCGGTGACCAAAATAGGAAAGAAACCATAGTTCGGTGACTACTGGTGTAATTTACCCAAATTTAAAACATAACAATATAAATATTTTTATTTTTTTAAAATGTCTCTTTTTGAATTTATATTTTTTTATAATGTCAATTAGAATATAATTTCATTTTTTATAATTTTTTTTAAATTTTTTAATCATTTATAATTTATAGGTTTTGATATTTTTAAAATATTTAATAGTATTTTTAATATTTTAATTTCTTAATTTTTTGTTTAATATTACATAGAAAACAAATTAATTCGTCAAACTTTCTAAAAAATCAATTTTACCCTCGAACTTCATAAAAAATCAAATGTTGCCCCTCTATCATGTCATCAATCATAGGTGGTCTGCCACGTCAGCACTGTTAACGGCCACTTAGCACATCAACAGTCAACCATAGTCAAAGGGTTAAATTGATGCAATTCGCGAGTTCAAAAAGCAAATTGGATGTGTTTATTGTAGAGGGATAAGTTAATTATTTGGTACGAACCGGGGCGAAAATACTACTTAAGCCTTCTGTTATTAATCTTTTAGTTGATTGATTATGCAATTTGTTTAAATTCATGAAATACATCTTTAATGATTTGGTGTATTAGCACAATCTTGAAGATTAAAGGTGGATATTAAATTCTTTAATTTCTTAACTAAACAACTTATATATATATATATATTGATATGATCTAAGGTTAGTAGGATGCTTTTGTGAGAATTTATGTTATTCAATTGGTGTGAGAGAATTAGGGATTAAATTGATAGGATATTGAAATATTGAGGGTTAAATCTTTCAAATGACTAATTTGTTATTTTTTTTTAAAATCAAGTGATCATTTTGAAACTTTTCATAGATGAGAATTCACTAAAAATTGTCATATAGTCGG
Organism: Hibiscus mutabilis; assembly: GCA_019671005.1. Lineage (NCBI taxonomy): Eukaryota > Viridiplantae > Streptophyta > Magnoliopsida > Malvales > Malvaceae > Hibiscus > Hibiscus mutabilis. The sequence continues at coordinate 4,958,481 of CM033713.1, read as the reverse complement.
AAAATTATTTGTGTATTTTATTCGAACTTTAATTTATCTAACAGTTGTGATCACATAATCACTTAATAAATAGTCTATATTTCGTATTAATTGTGCATATTTTTGTGTAATATTCATTGTAAAGTCATCCTAATCAGCATGCTCTTTTTTTATATTTTGTTTTTTATTTTCTCTTTATTTTTTAAAATAATAAGCTTGTATTAGAAAGAATCATATATTGTCAGTGTTGTTGTGACGTTTAAATTATTTTTCTTATTTATATTATTCTTTGATGTAATAATTGTATTCAAAGTATTATATAAGTTGTCGTCAAAAAAAGTATTGTATAAGTATAAATTTTGGCACATTTATAATTTATTTTAAGTAAATTTTGACACATGATATCATTATTAATTTTAAGTAATTCGTTTATTTTTCAAATTTTGTACGAACTAAAGGAAAAGAACATAAATAGAATAAAACATTTTTTTACAATTATGTTTGTGTTATTTTTTGAGTTTAATAAATTATAAATTTAAAAAAGAATTATAAGTTAATAATTAATTTTATGTATATTTTAATACATTCTTGCATTTGTGTTCATGTTTTTTCAGTGTTTTATTTTAATTTTTTCCCATTTTGTGTTTATATGTGTACTAATTCATTACATATTATGTATTATTAATTTTGTATGTAGTGATTCAATTTAGATAAAGATTTATCTACCCACATCATAGATGTTTATTTTTTGCGTTATTTTTAAAAAATATACAAATTTATATAATTTTGTATATTGATATTGACATGCTCGATATATAAGTATTTATGTCATGTTCATGTTAATTTTTATGGTGTGTTTTATTTTAATTATTTCTCTTGAATTCTATATCCCAATTCATGTTAATTTTTTTATTGATTTTTTAATTTCATTTATTTAATAGTTAGATCGTTATATCTATGTATCATTTTTAAAAATTTAATTCCATTTTCTAGATATAACGAGGTATATTCTGATATATGAAAGTGAAGATAGTGGAGATGCGCAAATTTATACAAGACAATAAGGTGTCAACATTTTTGTAAACATATAATATCAAAAATAAAATAAAATAAATAGGATGTGAGAATTTCATATTTATAATTAATTAATTTAATTATTTATGATATTGATGTAATATAGCTTTTTATAAGTCCCATTGGGTTTGACCTGACTTGAAATATGACTTTTAAAAAATATTAAATTTAATCATGTTTATAATTAATTAATTTAAATCAGTTTAAACCGGTATATTTTTTCTAAAACAATTAAGTATATATATATATATTATATTTTAATGTTTTAACATGAACAATTTAATTTTAAATATTTATATTATAGTATTATGTATTATTGCATATTTAATTTTTATGCAATATGAATTACAAATGTATAAAAAACTGAAATAAAATAAATTTTAAAAAATATACCGGGCCAAAGATATATACTCTTAAAGGGAAAAGCTTTAAATTTTCATCTTATAAAATCTAAAAAGAGACTAATATTTTAATTCCTGCAAGTACTAATATATATACAAAAAAATTTATAATGGGGTAACACACCGTTGAACACTACCTGCGCAATACACCGCTGAAAATTATTAATTTTTTTTAATAAAGATTAAAATTATTTTAAAAGAAAATTAAAAATTAAATTTAATAAACATTTTACATTTCTTTATAGCATTTTTAATTGATATATTAGAATTAAATATCTCAAAATCTCCTTAATATTAAAAACCCTAAACTCAACCCTTTATTTCCCTCTGTCATCGGCGCTGCTACCACCGCCGTTAACTATTTTGTCTACTTCTGTACTTTCTACAATTATTACAAGTTTAACCTTTGAACCATTAATTCTAGATTTAATTATCTGACCGACAACCATGATTGTACTTTTAAACTATTTAAAATTCTAGATCCGAACTATTTTATAATTCTAGATTCAAGATTAAAAATCATGGTTGTCGAAGTCAGATAATTGAATCATGGTTGTCAAAAGTTTAACACGACAGTAGTAGAAGCGACAGCAGCGACTGAGGTAAAAGGGAAATAAAGGCGTTGGGTTTAGGGTTTTTGATATTAAATAAATTTTAGAATATTTGATTCTAATGTATCAATTAAAAATATTATAAAGAAATATAAAAAGTTTATTAAATCTAATTTTTATTTTCTTTTGAAATAATTTTAATTATAAGTCTAGTGCTTAAGATTTTTAATCTTTATTAAAAAGTTTAATGGTGTTCAACGGTATATAACGTAAGTGATGTTCAGCTTGCGATACCCGTGATAGACTCGTCCTATATATACACACACTCAAATAAAAAGGAAATGAAAAAATGTTATTGGTATTGATAGATAAAAAGTTTTTCGTTTTATTATAAAAAATTACTGGACCTTATTCGTTAGCTGCTGCATTGAATAATTAATTTACTTTTTTAAGGTAAAGTATATAAATGGCCATTAATTATGTTAGGATGAATTTTTTGACTACTAAAGTTTTAAAAGTTATAAAATAGTCATTGTATTTAATACATTGTTATAAAATAATTATTGCACATTATAAAATACTAATAGATGTTGTTAAATTTATGAAGCATTTTGTAATAGCTTGCGGTCATTTTATACTAATTTAATCAAGTTTAATAATTATTTTATAATAATTTAATGAATTTCATAGCTGTTTTATAACTATTAAAACTTCAGTGACAAAATTATTTGTAACATTATAACGATCCTTTTATGAACTTTATCCAATTTTTTAATCAAGAATTTACCTTACTTTTACCTTAAAATAATAAAAAAAACATTACTTTTTATAGCTTTATTCAGACCCGAATCTGTACCCATTATATAGGAGCCGTTGCTTTAATTGGAAATTTGAGGCGATGGTGTAAAGGACAAGAATATATGCAACAAGAACACGTTATTATGGGGAGGTTCATCCAGTCTTTACAAAAAAGTAGAAAAGAACCAAATCAAAGTGATTGTGTTTATTAATTTAATGTGCATAGATTATTTAATTTACTCATTTCTCACATGCTCATAACTTTTTTATATGTATTTTTCGAGGTGTTCCTGTATTTTTGTTGAATTTATATTAATTTCACATTATATTTTAATTTCTTTTATTATTTTTTAATCAACAATCAGTCGATCAAGTGGATGAGACGTTAGATCCCTTAAAAAAAACTCAAGAGTTTGAATCATGTTGTTGTGAATTGAGAAAACTGGGTTTGGATGGTTGCCCTATAATGAGTCTTTGCAGAACTCAATCCCAATTAGTCGGCCAATTTATCGGATGCCGGTGGTTAAAATAAAAAAATATTATTTGACAATTTGAAAGTCTCTCTCCAAACGAATTTCTCCTCTAAAATTCATCTTCTAAATACATTCTTATTGTGAGGTGGAAATTCTTGACGGGATGTGTGCGGAGAGAGCACTCTCCACGCTTGTTTCGTCCAATTGACACCTCTATTGTGAACGAGTTTGTGTAGCGTTAATTATAAATTCCAATGTATAATATTATTGTATTTATAGTTCAATTTTATTGAAATAGTTCGTAAAAAGTTTAAAGATTTCACAAATGATACAATACAAATATTATACAAGTTTGTATTAAACATTTTTTCTTGGATTATAATGTAGAAAAATTCAAACTAATTAAATGTTTATTTGGAAAACATTTGGTTAAATCTTTAATAGATATGAATTAATAACGAAATTTAACTATATAATATTAGAAAAATTATATCATAGATTATTCCCGCCACGTCATTCATGGGACCAACCAATAAAAATCACCCATCTCATTATTTTTTCCATGTCATATTTTTTACTAAGTGAATCTTCACTCATATAATTTCCCATAATATTAATATACATATTCCGCCTCTGGAGTTTTTTATAAAAAAATTATCTCTAACAACTTTATATTTTTATTTTGTTTGGATTGTCGACCACTAGTAATCTTTCTTCATCTTTGCTAGTTTTTACTATATTATATTTATAATTTTCTTTTTACCTAATTTTTATTAAGAATAACTCTGCCTTTGTGGCACGCTTTTCTTTACTTTGTGACACGTTTTTTTTCGGCTTTTGGTTGGGGTGAGCAACAAAACCGAGAAAATCGAAAAATTGACTCGAACCGGGGTATGTGGTTTCAGGTTTACATGTTGAGGTTCAGTTTCCGGTTCGGTTTAAAATCAAGATTCTCAATTCGGTACGGTTTCAGGTTTTTTCATATGAAACCCGTTTATTCCATATCAATCAGAATTAAAAAAAAAACATTATGACACATATCAAATATATTTTAAAGGTAGTCTCTTGAAATATTTGGATTTATTTTTTTTAAGATAGTTTCTTAAAATATTTATATATGTTTTTATAATATTAAGTTGATTGGGCTGAGAAACCATCTCTACCGTCTCCCACCATTGGATCTCATCATTCTTTATGAATGTGGTGATGCACTCAAGGTTACCCCTAAGGGTAAGATGTAGTTGTCTCATCATACATCATAACATTTCATTTTATTATGATATTTCCTATGTTTCCTATATATTTTTTGGTATTATGACTTTGAATGTTTATTATGGGTCTTAATTGTTAATATTGATCTTAATGGTTATTTCCTTCTTCATTATCTATGTCTACTAATGTCTCTCTTTTTTTCCTTGTTTTCTCTAACAAAAGAGTGGAAGTGGATTAAAAGTAGATCTTTTAATAAAAGGGGCAGAAACTATTTACTATTTTTTGAGAAAAAAAATTTAAGGGACATCTTTTGAAAGAGAAAGGCGAGCTTATTTTTTTCTTCAAAATTTTATTGGATTTTATTTTACCAAGAGGGGGAGATTTTTGAGAAAAAGTTTAATCGATTAATAAACTACGTTACATTTTATATAATAATATTTCTAAAAACACGAATTTTGAAGAAAAGTGACTTAATATTTTTTTTTAAAAAATATTTTTTCATCGTATATTCATCCATGTAATTTAGAATCAGAATCGATTTAAAGAAAAAAATGTAACACTTTTTAAGATATTGCGCTAAAAGTTTAATGTGGTGATTTAGTATTGATACTATCTGGGTAATTTTTCAAAGATTTTTTTTATTAAGTATTGATACTGAACAAAGAGTACTAATACTCATTCACGAGTATCGATTTCTTTTTATAAATATTGATATCTCTTTATAAGTATCAATACCTTTTAACATCTAAAATGTTTATTAAAATACAGTGAACTAAATAAATATTGATATTGCCCATTCAATATTGATACTGACCGAGTCTTTAATGAGTGTCGATACTCACTGAGTTTTCTAACAACTAATTTTGCATTTAATGTAAGAGTATCGGTACTCATTGAAGAGTATGGACACCGAAAGCTTTATAACAACATTTAATGAGAAAAAACATTTCTTTAATGATTATTTATTTCCACATATACCCTAACAAAAAGAAATCAATGAGAAAATATAAATACAAAACTTTAGAATTTACCAGTAATAGAGAATATCAAGAATATTTTTTTATATTTTTTTAAAAAAGTATTTATGAGCATAAATTTTTCATTTAACTCAAGAGTTCGGGTACGAGTGCTTAAATTGCAAACATCTTAATTAAATGGTGATTATTTATTTTTTTGTTCATTTGTTTGTCTCATCTAAGAGAAAAATTATGTTAAGATTTGAGCATAAATCTTAAGAAAATTATAAGGTTAAATGTTTTCATCAAAGGCTAATTAAATTAATGAATTTTAGAGAATTCTTAGCAGTAGAAAGTTAAAACGGCGAATGTAGACTTTGTTAAAAAAAATTCGAATCGCTATAAATTAAAATGTTCACCATATTGTTTTTCTTTTCTTTCCTTCCACAAATTTTTAAAAGGTTAATTCATCCTTTTTTACTATTTTTATTGATGGATTTTTCTAACCCTCGTGGTTAGAGAAAACCTAACAATTAAATGTTAGAAAAAATGAAACGCGTGAATAATGGTGCTTATCGAGCGAGTTGATCACGAGTTGAATAGTGCTCGACTCGAAAACTATTCAACTCATGCTTGACTCGGCTCGATACTCTATAAGCTTGATAAAATTTTGTTCGACTTATGTTCGTTAAAGATCTCATTGCTCGACTCCTGCTCGTTAAAAAAACTCGTTGTTCGTTAAGCTCATAAGAATTTTTACTTTATTTTTTTAATATATGTAAAATCTAGTAATACTATATAGGGCTTAATATAAACATAAATTAACAAATTTAACTAAAAAAGTCAAAATAGTGTGTAAAACAATTCTAAAATCTAAACTCCAAATTAGCAATCCACAAATACCCCAAACTAACATATTATAAAAAAAATTAACGAACTGCTCGTGAACTTATCTAGTCGAATTAGGCATTGCTCAAATCGACTCGCTAAGGTCTCAAGACGAGTTAACTCAAGTCAGACATCGACCGAGTTTTGACCGTTCGAGTTCGAGCTATTTCGTTTTTGACTATTAACATTTGTCATTTGACTATTAAGTTTGACATTGATTATTCTTTAGAGGGAACATCTAGTATTAAGGAGGATGGATCCATTTCTAAGATGAAATGATCGTTCATTTTCTTTAAATAATCGGACATAAATCTTATATACATTTCAAATTAGGTTAGGCACAACAACAAAGTTCTTTAAATATTTTGGTTTAAATAAAATATTGACCCATTACAAAAAAAAATGTAATATTTGGTACATTTAAATGGAATATAAAATATTTCAAAAAAAAAGAATGTATCATGAAAATTATTTTCTGAAAAAATTATTTGATTCCAAAAAGAACTAAAAATAGTATGATTTTTTCTTTTATTATTAGCACATAAAATTCTAAAATTAGGGATGTTCAAAAATACCCGACCTGATTGACTCGACCTGAACTTTAAAAAATCGAGTAATTCTTTAAAAAAATTACTCGGCCGGGCCGGGTACCCTACCCGAGATTTTTCTGAGTAGTTGGGCCGGGCCTGGGCCGATTTTTTGGTAACCGGGTACCCGACACGATACTTTTAATATATTTATATTTTAATTTTAAATTATATTTTTATTTTAGGTTCTTTATATTTTTACTAAAACTAAATTTAAATCTCTAAATCATTTCTATGTTTGTATTATGTACTTTTAAGTTTTAAAATTTTCAAATATATTTTAATTAATTTGTTAATACAAAATTTGAAAGAAAAAATGTGATTAATATTTTTAATATCTTTTTGGTGATAAACTTTAATATATATATATATATCCAAACATTTTATCTTAAAACTATATATACCCAAATATTTCATCTTAAAACTAACTTCAAATCACTAATTTTTATGTTTGAATTATGTATTATGAACTTTTAAATTTTATCTATTTACTATGTACTTTTTTAACTTTTAATTTAAAATTAAATAAATAAAAAAATATGAACCAGATACGTTTTACCAGATTTTCAGAGTACCCAAATTTCACGGACCCGCATATATAATACTCGGATGAACCAGGTATCCGAAAATTAACATCCCTACCAAAATAAAAAAAAAAGTGGGCCCACGTTATGAAATAAAATCCAACAAAAAAAAACACAATTTAATCATGAAGAATAAGAAATAATTTTCCCTTTCTTTCTTATATTATAAATACAGTTCTCTCCTTGTGTTAAAAAAGAAGTTGATACAGTTATCTCCTTCTTCATCTCTCTTTTTATACTTTGTTATTAAAAATCACCCTTCATCTTTTTGCTTTGTTTTCAACGTCATGGCGTCAAACGGAGAAGTTTCCGACAAGACTTTAATCGTGACCCTAGGTGAGATGGTTGTGGATTTCATCCCCACCGTCTCCGGTGTTTCTTTAGCTGAAGCTCCAGGTTTCGTCAAAGCCCCCGGGGGAGGCCCAGCCAACATGGCGGTCGCCGCAGCAAGACTAGGCGGTAAAGTATCTTTCAGGTGACGATGTGTTTGGTCATATGCTGGCCGATATGCTAGAGCAAAACGGAGTCTCTGGTGAGGGGATATTATTCGACCCGGAAGCTAGGACGGCTCTTTCGTTCGTGACTCTACGCGCTGATGGAGAGCGTGAGTTCGCGATTTATTGCGATCCAAACACTGACTTGCGGTTGAAACCGGAGGAATTGAACCTTGATATCCTCAGATCCGTAAGTGGCGTTATCATTGTCTTTACCTTTTAACGCGTAGTGTAATATTTTTGTGGGTAGAGTATAATTTGATTGATATCATAGATAATATGATATACATAAAAACATAAAATCTAATATATTTAAACACTTAATATCCTTTTATTTATAGATAAAAAGGAGTTTAGGTAGTATATATATGGTTTAATAGGTACTGAAATAAGTGTCTAACATTTTATTTTTACTTGTTTTAAAGTCAATCTATCAAAAAAATTTCATCAACCAATTATAGTTTGACATGTGGCTTTTATTTCTTATTTTTTCAAAAACAAACTAAAAATAAAATAAATTAAAAATATCCCAAATTTTAAAAAATTACAAAACAATTCGAAATCCCTAATTCTCCAAATTTCAAAATTGACGTCATTGTCACTGGCGATAGCCTCACCGGACCCTACCATCGCCGTCACTGGAGCGTCCCGCCTATTTTTCCCAACCACCCATCGCCAGTAACTGTTTTGAAATTTGGATGTTTGAATTTGAGACTGTTTTGAAAATTTTGAAAATTTTAGATTTTTTAAAAAATATTCTTTTTTTCAATTTTTTTTAAAAAATAAAATAAAAACATGGGTCAAATTATGTTGGGTGTTAAAAAAAATTTAACGGCGTTACTTTTAAACAATAACGAAATAAAACTTGATACACTTATTTCAAAAAAATTTCTTATTTAAGCTAAAAATAATTTAAATACCTATTATAAAAATATATATATTTTAAGCACCTATTTTATAATTAAACCTATTTATATCGTCCAAGCATATTTCTTTTCTTCAATCTCAAACTTACACAGAAGCAAAATAGCCCGTAGGGAAAGAAACACTGATTCCTACCCCCAATAATATGAGAGTAGAGTTTTAAATAACACTGACATGTCAGCTATCTAGCCGATCATATGATCCATCCATAGTTCTTTTACTGGGCCCACTAGGCACTAAATATTACGCTACTAAATTGACTAAATAAGTTATTCGTTCAAGGTATTTAGGCTTTCGAGTTTGAGTGGAATTGAATTTTGTATTTCATCTTAATAAAATTTAAATTTTTGTATTTTAAATTTTTATTTATTTAAATTGTCACTTAAAAAATAACAACTATTAGAATTTTATATTTTTTCTACTCTTTGTTTTATTATCTCAAAATACAAAAATTAAAATTTTAAAGATAAAATTATTATTTTAAATTTTTTTTCATCACATTTTTTTAAAACTACGAAAAAAGTTGATAAAAAATTTTAATTAAGAAAGAGGGAGTAAGATGATTTACATAAATATTGTTTGAGTTTTTAAAATATACAAATGGACTGTTATGGATAGAATTGAACAGAACCATCGTGATTGTGATTAGATTCTTATAAAATGCGGTGTCTGTTTACCGATTGGACTGGCTTTAAAATTATTGGTTAGGTGAGAAGTCGCATCAGGCCGCGTTTGTTTGTTAGCTAACGGATGGAATGACCGGCCTACCGAACATAACTGTTTTTTTTTTTTGGTTCAAAACCGAACAGAACTGCTTGATGCGTGGTTTTCATGGAAATTTATTGATCAAAAAGGGCGGATTTTGGTGAACAGTATTTGGTTTTTGTGAGTATATGCAGGCCAAAGTGTTGCACTAAGGATCAGTAAGTTTGACGATGCAGCCATGCAGATCGGCTCACTTGAAGGCAATGGAAGTGGCCAAAGAAACGGGCGCTTTGCTCTCGTACGATCCAAACCTTCGGCTGTCAGTTTGGCCTTCAGCCGAGGAGGCAAGGAAACGGATACTGTCGGTGTGGGATAGGGCTGATATTATCAAAGATCAGCAATGATGAGCTAGAGTTCCTCACCGGTAGTGACAAAGCCGACGATGAAACTGCCATGAAGCTTTGGCATCCCAACTTGACACTGCTCTTGGTCACCCTTGGTGCCAAGGGCAGCAGATATTACACCAAGGTAATGCTAAATTCGGCCTATCTTCCTTGGATTATGGACAGAAATTGACAATGGTCGTCGACAGAAATCCCATGGGGCAGTGGATACTTTCCATGTGAAAAGTGTGGATACAACTGGTGCTGGGGACTCCTTTGTTGGTGCTTTGCTGTCCAAGATTGTCCAAGACCCAACCATCCTTGAGGTAACCCACTATATACTAGATATTTTTAACGAAAGGTAACCCACTGTATATATTATGAAAAAAAAATCTGAATCATTCATTTATCATTATCTAAGTATCTAAAAAAATATAAAAATAGGGCTTAAATGAAAATTCAATCTCTAAACTATGTCATTTGTTTGCTTTTAAACTATTTTTTGATCAAAACAAGTACCTAAATTATTATTCATGAACACTTTGCCGTTATCTAAGTAAAAAAATATTTCGGCCAATTAGATATTGACACGTCACAAATATTTAGGCACTTGTTTTTGACCCAAATGATAGTTCATGGACTAAAAGCAAACAAAAACCATACTTTAGGTACTTTTTTTGACCAAAAAATAGTTTCATTTCAAGTACTTAAAGTGGCCAGAAATAATAGTTTATGTATTTGTTCTGAAAAAATTTAGGGACTCAAAGTAAAAAAAAATGCATAGTGCCTAAAATTAAATGAGTATTTTTTTGTTTATATTGATTTTGAACCATCGGATGGATGTAAATTGATGGCTATGGTATTTTTAAAGAAAAAAGAAAGTGCATAATATCAACCACATATTTATACTAATTCAATGATCCAAATCAATATAGTATTTTTTAGTGTTTATACCGTGTAAGTGAATATTAACCCTATGTATGTATATATTTGTTATTCTAGATGTTGTTTTTTTTCTTTTAAAACAAAAAATTGAGAATGAATCAAAATTGAGGGAAGTGCTGAAATTCGCAAATGCGTGTGGAGCCATTACGACAACCAAAAGAGGAGCAATCTCTGCCCTTCCAAACGAAGATGAAATAATTGCCTCAGTCAATGGAGTTCAGAGTTAGAAAATTATTCAGTTTAAATTGTATGCATTATAAATCAAACTATGATGTTGATTCAATAGTATACATTTAAAAATATTTTTTTTATTATTTGTTGAATCTTTAGAGCAAGTTGTTAAATTAAATCTCTCAGTTGACATTCTCACATGTTTTTTAAGTTGTGAGTTTGAAACCCATTTAGTATAAATAAATTTAAATCTTGATATTAACCTTGAAAATGTAATTATCTCTCTACTTAATAAAAAAACTAATATATATATAGAGAGAGGGGGAAAAAACTTTGATACACAGGCCTTGTAAATTTTAGTTTACACGTGTCTTTTAGTTTTAGGGATTAGAGTTTTAGTTTAAGGTTTAAAGTTTAGAGATTTAGGTTGTGTGATTTAAAATTTAAGGTTAGTTTTTAGAATTGAATGTATAGGGTTTAAGGTTTAGTGTTTAATTTTTTAGAGTTAAAATTAAAAATTAAAAATTTTATAATATAAATACACAAATTATATAAAATTAATTTTCCACAATTTGTATATCAAAATTTTACTCTATATAATGGATAAAGATATTATAGGTCATGGCAGCGCTGAGGGGACATCAGCTGTCTTCCCCCAACTACTTCCAAATGAGGAAATTTGCTTTTGGTCCCTTCAACTTTTATAATATTATAAATTAATATAACAATAAATTATTTTTGACCTCTAAACATTTATGATTCAATTTGTCCTAAAACAAGATTACCAACTTCGCACTTCTAACTATATACAAAATTTAAATAAAATGAAAGTTTCGGATATATAATTATATGAAATCATAATCCATATATAATATTACAATTTACATAAAAGTTCATATTTAATTTTGAAGTTACCATGTTAATTGAAATTGTAAAACGGAAACTCAGAAACATAAGAGTAAATTCGAGCTCGTTTAAATTTTATCTTTAAAATTAAAGTTTGAATTGAGATTAAATAAAATTAAACATAAAAACTTTGAGTATGATTTGAAAGTTAGAGCTTAATTCTAAATTCTAAATAATTTAATATATCCTCAATTTTACTATTTAATATATCCTGAAGATAGTTAAGAATAAAATTATACATATTGTTATCAATAGGGTTGGTCCAAGTGGTAAGCCGCTTGGTATCGCTTAAGTCTCGAGTTCGAGGCGTTGTGTATGTTGAAAATCCTCGCTCGGAGACTCACCCACCAAAGCCAAATGTGCGACACGAGTCAGTTCGGATTAGTCAGGACGAATCCCTGAAAACCTGAAGCTTGGTAGACCAGTATTTTCCAAAGATAAAAATCCTCGAAAAAGAAAATAAGCTATATCTTATGAGGGTTCGATCCAGGAATCAACGAATTATGAAAATCTCTAGAAGAGATAAAAAGATCTCCAACTGAAACATTAGACATGACTCAGGTACTTGATAATAAAGAGATCTTAATAAATTATGTCATGTCTGGTAATAAGTGGAACCAAATTTAAATCAACGTCGATAATACATTTGTATGCAATATAGCACTACAGATTTTGGATGATGAGGTGGATCATAAACTATTGTCAATTGGACAATGTAAACAAAGAAATGATTGTCCACAATGGAAAGAGGCAATTGAGGCGGAACTAAAATCTCTTTTGAAAATAGAAGTATTCGGGCCTATAGTCCGTACACCGTAAGGTGTAAAGCCTGTGGATATAAATGAGTCATTGTGAGAAAGAAAAATGAAAAAAAGGGAAATCGCGAGATATAAAGCTTGTTTGATTGTATAAGGATTCTCACAAAGACATAGAAACATACTCCTCGGTGGTGGATGCAACTACTTTTAGATTTTTTTATTAGTCTAGCAAGAAAAGAAAGACTTAGTTTTCGCCTAATGAATGTTGTTACAACCTATATAGGCCTATTGATAATAACATTTACATGAAACTTTCGGAAAGATTTAGACTGTTAGAAGCAGTTAATTCAAGTTCTTGAGAACATTATTCAATCAAATTGAATGTATCTCTTTATGAATTAAAACAATTTTGCGCATGTTGTATAATCGCCTCAGTGAATATTTATTAGCGGAAGGCTATAAGAATGGTTCAATTTCACTGAGAATTTTTATTAAGAGGTTTAGCTCCTGATTTGTTATTGTTGTTGTGTATGTTGATGATTTAAACATCATTGGCACTCATGAAGAGATCTCCATGACAATGAAATCCTTGTGCATCAGTCGACATACATAGAAAAATGTTTAATGAGATTTTGCATGCATAACGCACACCCGTTGAGCACCCATACGGTTTCTAGGTCATTTAATGTAAACAAAGATTCATTCCACCTTCGAGAAAAGAGTGAAGATATTCTTGGTCCAAAAATACCATATCTTAATTGATCTTGAAGCATCAGATCTTAGTTGGTCCAAAAGTATTATCTAAGTGCTACGAGATCATTACCTTTAGATCTTTCAAAACTTGATGCCTCTTCAAATCATGTAAATAATTTTTATGCACGTGACAAAGCCAAAAAAATGTGTTAAGCTAGACATATCCATAAGATATGTAAATTGCCTTCACAAGATAAAATGCAAGCTATCTTGTGATAAGATAATGCAAAATTTATATCTAAATCGAAAGGTAGATACATCAAACGTGACAACATAAAGCATATTTCTTCAAAGTTTTGTCCCTCGTAATCTTCAGAAGAATAGTATTCGATGAATCCTTTCAAGCATCAATTTGAAATATTTATTCACTAGTGCATACTATTCTTCAACATTTGAAGATTGTATTCAAGATTGAGTTGTGAAGATTCAAAGATCTTATGTGATGTTTTCATGAGGGTAAATACGTGTTGCACTCTTTTTTCTTAACCGATGTTTTTTCCCAATGAGTTTTCCTAATAAGGTTTTTAATGAGGCAAAATGTTATGTGTATCAAAGATGTGTGTAATCTTTTTCCTTCACTAACGAGACACATTATCTTCATAGATATCAAAGGGAAGTGTTATGAATATCTTTATTTATGGTAGATATTCATACATTAAATGAGACTTTAATTTACTTTATTATTAGGGTTTAATACCCATTGAAATTAGGGTTTCCATCTTATGCTTATAAATATATTGTTTAGATAAAGCATTATACACAACCATACATTGAGAATATAATACAAGTATCTCTCTTTATCTCTTATCTTTGTTCTTGTTCATCTCTCTTGTTCTTCTTTACTTTATTTACAATATATATACACACGTGTTGTAAAAATTATTTTACATATTTTTTTATTTAAAACTTAAATTCTAAGATTTAAAATTCTAAACCATAAGTTTATAATTCTAAACAAATCATGTTTTTATTAAAAATTACAATCGGATCAGTAATTTAAATTTCAGTTATAATTAAGTAACTCATATGTTAAAACACAAACGAATGTTAAATGATATCGTCAGAAAATAAAAAAAGGTATTTTTTTTTAATTTCGACAGAATCTTTGTAGTAGGATTCGAATTAAGTGTAGGGTTAGTTCTTTTGATTTGATCAACAATTTTAAAGTAGATGACATGAAAAGACAATAGAAGGAAAGCAAATGAAAGACTATCATTTCATTTGGTAAGATTTTAGTTTCTTATCCGGGGTGATAGTTGATTTTTTATTGTAACAATAGTAAGATGATAATTAGGGTTTCTTTCATGATGTTTAGGGTTTTTTGCTATTTTTATTTTATTTTTGTTTTAGAACACGTGTGAACACTGGTGTAACTAAACGTTATTTATTGGGGGCTATTTAAAAAAATTTAAATTTAGGGGACCAACAATAATATATATATATATATATATATATATATATATATATGATTTTACCATTACCCCAACTTCAAATTTTTTATTTTTAAAATTTTTGGGGGCCGTGGCCCCATGAATCTCCATTGAGTATCGCTCATGTGTGAAATTATAATTTTGAGATTTCTGATGTGTTTTTATGACTAGCGTGCACGATATGTTTTCATCCCCTTTTATTATGAATGATTGTACTCAATTTCCATGATATGGGGAAACAAAGTTTGCATAAAATTGTTCATATCCTGAAAATGTTATATATATCCGTCTCTGTAGTTGTAATAGAAATGTTATTTTATAATTTTTACACAAACTTTAAATTATATACATATTAACTACGTTGACGGATCCACTATAGTAAGGATGGACAAGTTATTTACACCGTTGTAAATCGCATTAACTTATTTACACCTAATCGCTTATGTTCGTGAACATATAAACGAACATATTTGTAAAAGTTAAAAGAACTGAGTCCAAACATACTAAATAATAAGTGAACCGGATTTAAACTTAATATTAATATATGTGTACCTAGGCTCAAAAATATTTTTTGATCTACAAATATACCATTTTCCCGCAACTATGGATTTTGTTGTGTCCCAATAATTTAAAGGCCCATTCACGAGTGATTGAGATTAATGGCCCAAATTAAAGTAAACGAACAGCAGCAAACACAATAAATAAAATGTTTTGGGCAAGCGCAGCTGAAATTAGGGTATGCTTTCGATAATAAAAAAAAAGACGAACACAAGCCGTCCATCCTATGAAAGACTCATCTCAACCGTCAAATCTTTCCACTGCTTCAACTATATAATTTACCCCCCTCCCATATGACTCGTTCCCTTGAAGCGAAATTCATTATGTTGCTTTTTTTTCTCTCTGAATTTTTTTTTATTGTTTTAGGGAGTACGATTGAGCATCTATATTTTTTAAGGGTTAAACTATACCAGTAGTCACCAAACTATCGATTCTTTCTTATTTGGATCACCAAACTATTTTCAACAAAAATGTCACCAGCATTATTTTTTTTCTATTTTAGTCACATACAGTTAAAAATTAATAGAGATGCTGCCATTAATTTATTTATTAAATTTTTATTTTACTTTCCCTCTCCTCATAAACAGTCTATGACCATTATGAGTTTTTGGTTATGTCATTCGGGCTTACGAACATACCTGCAGCTTTCATGGATTAGATGAATTAGATTTTTTAGCTATATTTGGATTAGGGGTGTGCAAAAAAAACCGAAATTGATTCCAAAACCCGAAAAAACCGAACCGAAAAAGTGGTTAACCGAACCGAAAAATTCGGTTTCGGTTTAGGTTTTTACATAAAAAATACCGGTTCGGTTACGGTTTACGATTTTGGGACAAACTGGGTAACCGAACCGACTGGTTATATAATATATATTATTATATTATATGCTATTTTAATATTTTATATTTAAAAAAATTAGATTTTATTTTATTTTTTCATTCCCCAAAAGTAAAACTATAATTTCATTTTATAAAGTTTAAGTGTTTAATTTCCGAGTATTAAAAAAGATACTAATATTGCCACACCCCAATTTTCCCCTAACTTTTTAAACCCTAATTTGAGTAAATCCCTAATTAAAACCCTAATTTTAATTGGGAAATTAAATCCAAATTCTTAATTGGATTTTAGTGATCAAATTGGAAAACCTCAAAAATTTTGTGTCCATTCCGTTAAGCATGTGAAGTTGGGATCTCTAAGTTGTAATTTACCCAAACTTTCAGGCTTAACCCTATTATTTTGTTTATACCGACTCTTCAAATCTCATTTTTGAGATTTATCGGCCACCCTAACTTCCTTCTCTCCCTCAATCTCTCTTTCGTAACAACCCCCTCAACCCTCCAGTTCCGGCCAAGCTCCAGCGAGAGCCTCATCGCCGTCCGTTCGCCATTCTGAGATCGCTGGCGTGTTCGCCTCTCCATCGCGATTGTAACCCTCCCCTTACCTTGTCGTTCCGGCTCGTCATTAGTGTCAGAACTGCATTTGGATTCGTTCAAAATCCTTGCGCCGCCTTGCCCTCGGCCGTTGTCGTGCGTTTGTTTTTGGGTAAGCTTTCGAATGGGTTCCTCTTGGGTGCGTGTTGTGGGTGTGGTTATTCCAGAAGCTTTGGGTTGCATTTGTGTGGTCGAAAAATGACCATGGGGATTGGGTCTGTTATCGTGAGCCGCCGCTGCCGGTTCTCCCTTGGCCGTCGCCGTCTGTGGGTGTAAACTCTAGCGGCCAAGGGTTTCGTAACCCTAGCTGTGCATGTGTGGGAGGGGTGTTACGGGCCAGTGGGTGTGTGAGAGGGTGTGGGCTGGTGTTTGGGTTAGGCCCAATTTGGTTAGTGAGCCAAGAGAGAGAGAGCCTGTTTTAAGCCCAAGTCTGGTGGGAAGCCGGACCAATGACCTGAACCGGGTCAGTTTCAAACCGAACCAGTGAATCGGCAGACTTGATCGAACCGAACCATGACCCAACCCGATGACTCGTTGACCAACCTGACCCGTTGACCGTGACCCAACTCGTTGACCCGACCCGAGCTGACGTCAACGTTGATTTTTTCTGACCCAAGTTGGCTTTATGTTTTTCGAAGTTCTGAGTCCAAATTCGCTGCCCGTTTTCCCAAATTCGATCCGAAAGACTGTTTTGCTATCTTCAATTAATTATAGTTTATATTTTGAGAATTTTGAATATCGGAATCTGATCGAATATTATTGTGCTCAGGTGACGTTGACTCGAAGCTTGAGAATCTCCTCCTCCTCCACCTGTTCGAACTCCTTTTGATCAGCTTGCAAGTTCTGCATGTGAGTATGGTTTCGTTTTAGTGGTTACGTTAGTGTGGCATAGTAGTAGGGTATAATTATGTTTTGTTGACCTCGTAGGTGTTGACTCTGTCCGACCGAATACTAAAGCTGAGCGTGGGAGACGTCTCTCTTGACGTTGAGTTATTAGCTACCTAAGGTGTGTCTCTTATTATGCTATATCTTTTTGTGCTCTATGTTATGTGTGCATGTTGTATATGTGACTAAATGAATGATCTGTGATTTATGGTATGTTTTGTTTGATGGCATAACACGCATCGGATATCAGAATCGGACTAAAATAATATCGAACATATATTGTATACACTCGGATTAAATTAATATATATCGGACATACTCTCGGATTTGGAAAATATAATCAGAACATGTCGTATCATTTGGGTTGGGAAATTGTACGGGGAAGTTCAGTGGGTTCACCCTTCAGGCTGAATTCTGCTTCGGATCAGTGGTTTCACCTTCGGGTCGTTCCACTTCGGATGGTGACGATGTAGTTAGTGTGGTTCTGGAGAACCTTACTCTTCGGACGATGTATGGAGATGAGTGTATGACATTACATTTTATGTCTCAGATTGTATGCATATGTATATTGAGATGACTGTTGAACTGTGTTTGATATTCAAATATTTGTTATGTGTTTTTATCTGCACTTTAGAGACACACTGAGCTTTATAGCTTACTCCCCTTAGTTCCTCTTTCAGATACTCATGCTTAGGTGTATGATATTTGGAGGATTTTCGTACCATCAGACTTTATTTTATTTATCAGTATAATTAATCAGACATTTGACTTTATTTATTATTATTATTTTGGACGATTTTGTATTTGGGACTTGGGACATCATTATTATTATTTTGAGACTTAATGGTTTGACATGCATGATTTGAAATTCTTTTAAATTTTTACAATGACATTGGAATTTTTGCTAAACGACTACGTTTTACTTAAATGATATAATTTTATGGTTTTGATCAGTATATTAAATTGAAATTCGAATTATTAAACCTAACAACCTTTCTTGAGGGACAAGATTTTCAAACTTAATTTTCAAGATTCGACTTAAAAAATTAGGTCAAATTTAGGAGGTTACATTTAGTGGTATCAGAGCTAAGTTTAACCTTCGGACTGTGAGGCTCACATGAAATTTTAAACCAAAAATGATTTTTGCATGTATATAAAATATATTTGGGAAAAATGTGATTTTTTGGTAAATCTTTTTATTTTAAAGAATTGATATATTTAGAATAGAAACTCCAAGTACCGACTCTAATTCTAGGATTATTTTCTTTTTGTAGATAGATTACTATGCCACCTTTTATGTTGAAGAATGAGGAATTTAGAACGAAGAATTTTAAGTTGTGTCAGTTAATTTTTGGGATCTATTGCTAAGTCTGGAAATTTCGAGAACGAAATTCCTTTTAAGGGTGGGGGAGTTGTAACACTCCAAAAAATCCTAATTTTGAAATCCCTAAATTCAAAATCCTAGAAATTGGAAATTTAAATATGAAACCCTAATTAGGAAATTCGGGAAATTAATTGAATTTTAAACACATTTAGTGGTCTTTTTATAAATAATTGATATTAGGTACCTACTTAGTAAACCCTAGAAAAGTACAAGGACTTACCTTATAATTTATCCAAAATTATATATATAAGTTTGGTTTCACCCTCCTGCGGCATTGTTTTATCCAAGTTTGCGCTGTTCTTCTCTCTCCCTCTCTCAATTTATATTCGAAACATATCTTCTTTTTCTTTTTTTTTATTTAATTCGATCAAACCCCGCTAAGTCACTAGCACCAATTAATTCAACTATGTCCTTAGTTAATTTGAAGATCAACTATTCGAATTAGATAAGTATTTATTAAATTTCGTAAGATTAGTATTTAGGAATAATTCCTTAATCGTAGGATTATTCTTATAGGTACCAATACAACTGGACCCCGTACTTTTGATTATGAGAGACTCGTCATTCAGTAGGTTGAGTTTGCTTCGGCTAAGGTGTGTTTTCTTCCGGTGCTAAAAACAAATGTTTTTTTATACATTGCTTGATTATGACCTGCATTATGACTTGTATGGTTGACATCATATGCATACGATTTTAGAATGTATTTTTAATTATGATTTATTAAATATTTGATTTACGAAACATTAGAATTTACAGAAAACGGGATTTATGGATTATGATTTATGGATTTATGAAGTATGTCTATGGAATATCGGATTTATGAAATTGTGTTTATGAAAGTTGAGTTTTAAACATCATACATATATGAGCATGGGTTGGGATTTATACAAAAGAAGTTTAGTGGTTTCACCCTTCGGGCTGAATTTCGCTTCGGATCAGTGGCTCCACCTTCGGGTCGAGATTCCACTTCGGATGGTGACAATGTAGCGAGGAGGTTATGGGAACCTTCCTCATCTTTGGCGGACGTAGTTGGGGCGCATTGCATTACGCTTGTGATATTGTACCATTGTTTTATGTTTTAAAGAAACTTGAGAAAATATTACTTTGTTTTACGACTTTGATTTTCTTGCACTCCAGAGACACACTAAGCTCTTTAGCTTACTCCCCCATAGTTTTCTCTTACAGATATCCTTGGACTTTAGGCGACGTGGTACTTGGAGGATCTCACATTTTATACAGTTATTTTATTATTCAGTATGAAACTATTTTTAGTTATTCAGATTATCATTTATTATTTGGGATATTGATGTAATCCATACTTGGGAACTATTTATGTTTTCCGATTATTTTAGCATTCTATCTACTGTGATTTTTATTCAAAGATTTTATTTAAACATTCAAATATTTATTATGACATTACAATTTTATTTATTTATTTATTAAATTATAGTTATTTTATTTTAAATTAAAATATAATTTTAAATTTGATTTTCTTGAGGGAAAAATTTTCAAATGTGTCCATTTTTAAAAGTATATATTTTTTCTAACATATTATTAAAATTTATATTTTTAATAAACAAAATAAAAACCCGTCAACCGAACCGAACCGAATTTTTCGGTTAATCGAATAAATGGTTAACCGGTTGAATGATTACGGTTTAGGGTCGAGAATTGGGTGACCCAAACTTACTGATTAACCGAAATAATTTGCTAACGGTTAACCGAATCCGGTTTTGCACACCCCTAATTTGGATCACTTTGTTGTATTCATCGACAATATTTTGATCTACTCAAGTACCATTGTGAACATAGATGTATTGTTGGTCTGAATTTGGACCAAATTTCCCAGGAGTACCATTGCGAATATAGATGTGTTGTTTTTCTCTGCACTTGATATTCCAAACTCCGGTCTGCATTTGATATCTTTAGATCATCGCCGAATATAGATGTATTGTTCTTCCCCATGACCATTGCAATTTTCACTTATCACCATTGTCATCTCTTTTGTTTTCTCATAAATGGAAAACGCAGTTGAAAATGATGGAGATAGATACAATGATTTCATCGAAGATTAGGTTAAGATTGAAATGCAGTGATTTTATTAATAATAATTTTATTTTTATCTTTTTTGATCCGTTGGTTAAATTTTTTGAGTATTTTTTTATTTTAACGATTTCATTCATTAACTTATTAGAAGTACGAGGAATAAGATGATACTTTGTAAATTGTAATTTATAAAAAAATATTATGTGAAAAATGAATATGATGTGAGTTTATTTAATTGGGTAGGACCATGGATGAGATTGGAAGAATAATTTATAGAATAATTTCTTCTAATTTTATTTTGAAATATGATTAATTTCATGCTGAGCTTTGAGATTTTTAAAAATTATTTAAAAAGTCATTAAAAAATTAATGGTGTTCAACGGTATATTCCGTTATTGGTGTTTAACGTGTGTGTCGCTCGTTCTAGACACATCCATAATAATATCATTTTACAGTTCAATGATATTTTTGATACACGTAATAAATTTCAATGATATTTTATATTATGTTCAAAAAATGATATTTTGTATAATTTACCCCTATTTTAACCTTTCCAAAATGAAAGTGCACGCTATAAATGTTGACCTAATTGTTGGCTTAGGTTCTCTTTGGATGAGTAGTAAGATTGGCTCCATTTAGGGAAGCATGGAAGCGACAGCTCGAGCCCAACTCTTTTTTTTTTTTTTTGAGATTATTATAATTTGGTTTAATTACGAATTTGGTCCGTATATTTGGCACTTTTGTTCAATTCGATATTTGAATATTTTTCGTGCAAATTTAGTTGTTGTTCATTCACCCCGTTAACTATTTTGGTATGTCATGTGACACTAACGTCGGTAAGTCCCAGACGCATGTAACTTAGAGACTACAACACGTGACAATGATGATGTCGTTATCTAAAAACTAATGAAAGATTATAAACATTCAAAGGAATTATATAAAAATCTTTAAAATTTACTAAAAGTTTTAAAATATATTTAAATATTCTGAGAAAATTTATTTTAATAAAAATATTAAATTGAAAGAACATAAATACCCTATAAAATCATAAAATTTATATTATTCTTAATGAAGTACGAAATTACAAAAGGTGTTTTGTTTAATTTTTTAAAATATATAAGTTGAATAAATATAAACATATAAAAATATAAGAAAATAAAAGTTTTAAAAATATATAAAAATTGTAAAAATATTCTTTTATAAAATAAAATTACAATATATTATATACATTAAAATTTAAATTTAAAATATTTATTTATAAAATAAGAAATTCAAAAAATGAAATTTATTAAAGTCAGTGTTTGAGACTTCAAGAGGTTAGTTACAGGTTCCAAGTTAAGATAAAACAAATTTAGGTATTAAGTTGGGATAGATTGCAAAGTATAAAGGTCATATATGTAGTTAAGCCTTTTTATTATTTTTTTATTTAGTTCCTGTTGTTTTATGGTTACCTAGAAATGCATTGCATCATATCAAAATATATAAGCGAGGGAAGTGGAGAATGTAAAAGTAAACTTATAGACTTATAGTACTTACTACTTAACAAGCCTGGGTTATATTTCTCAATGGCAACCGACAAGAAAAGCAATGGCGTCCACGTCCTAACGATCCCATTCCCAGCAAGTGGCCACATTCTTCCCCACATGGACCTAATCCACCAGCTCCTCCGCCGTGGCTTGACCGTCACAATCGTAGTCACCCCCAAAACACTTCACTATCTAAATCCTCTTCTATCTCTGCATTCTTCGACCCGCGTTCATACACTGGTTCTTCCATTTCCTACTTGTTCAACCTCTCCCATCCCTCCTGGAGTGGAGATCATGCAAGATGTTTCCTTAGCACCTCACTTCATCAAATCCTTCAGTGAACTTTTTGATCCTTTGGTTCAATGGTTTCAAACCCACCCATCCCCTCCTGTCGCCATTCTCTCCGATATGCTCCTTAGTTCCTGGGTCAACTCCCTTGCTTCGTATCTTAATATCCAAAATCTAAGTTTTAGTGTTCTTAATCCAAGTGCACTGTTTCCATGGATGTCACGGAACCTGAAGACAATGAATGGTTCCGAATCCGATAATGATTCTTCCACAAGGACACATATCGGAATTGCAACAAGCTGGGGTCTTATCTTCAACTCATTTACTGAGCTAGATGGTGATAAACTGCATATGATTAAAGATGAGTTAGTCCAACATGATCGACTGTGGGCTATAGGCCCTTTGCTCACTATAAAACCTAATGGCACTGAGAGGGGCGGACCAGGTTCTATGCCCCAACAACAAATAATAGCATGGCTTGATTCTTTCCATGTCGATAAATCAGTGGTGTATGTTGGATTCGGATCTCAGATTTCGTTGTCCAAACAGCAAATGGATGCGTTGGCTTTGGCATTGGAAGAGAGCGGGGTTCCTTTCATTTGGGCTATCAACGTCATGGATACATTGAAAGCCGACGATCGGAACATGGTTCCCCCTGGGTTTGAAGAGAAAGTAGGAGGAAAGGGACTCGTGATCAAAGGATGGACGTCGCAGTTGGCGATTCTGGAGCATCGAGCAGTTGGTTCGTACTTGACTCAATGCGGCTGGAACTCAGCATTAGAGGGACTTTTGGGTGATGTTTTGTTGCTGGTATGGCCCATGCAAGTTGATCACTTCGACAACGCCAAGCTCTTGGCTGACGATTTCGGAGTGGCCATCCGAGTCTGCGAGGGTTTAAACACTGTCCCTGATGCCACCAAACTGGCTCGGATCTTGTCTCACTCTGTCTCTATGGACCAACCAGAGAGGGATCGAGCCATGAAACTAAAGGAAACTGCATTGGCTGCCATCCAAAAGGGTGGGAGTTCAGACAAAGCTTTGGATTGCTTAGTTCAGCAACTTTCTGGCTTAGGTGCAGGGACAATTATAAACAAATATTAAGTACTACAAATACACACCCATACATATGTTCTAGCTAATTTGAATGGCATGTGGTATTATCAAAATATAGTTTAGTATATTAATCCAATTTAAAGTTTCTAATAAAATAAAGTACTTTTTTACTGGTTAAAATAAAATTAAGGCTCATGGATTTAGATAGAAGCTACTCACAGCAGTAAATGCATATTTTTTGTTTTTAGAGGGGAAGAAGATAAAATTTAAGATTTAAAGGACTAAAATGTTATAATATATAAATATTGAGAGCTAAAATTTTAAATTTATGAACAAATTAAAATAAGATGTAAAGGTTAAAAGTTAAATTTGTTATTATACAGATTTTATTAACTGCCATATCATTAACTATTTATTTTTTAATAGAATTAGACTGATTTATTAATCGTGATTAATCAAAAGATCTATTGTAACTTCTCATAGTCAGAAAACTCAAAAATGAATTGAGTTATAACCGGGGACCATTATATAGTTTACGCAAAAATATATGAACGCACCTTTAATGACTCTGCTCCATCTACACAACTCTCCATCGCAGCATTATATGCGCCAAGCAGTATGCTGTGGGATGATGGTCCATAAGTGCCCGAAGCAGTCCCACTTTTATTCAATGGCTTCTTGTATCTCAACGCGGATGGTGCTCCTCCACAGATTTTGCTTCTGTCGGTGGACTTTTCCGCCACAATTCTGATTTTTGGATCTCGGGTTTTGACATCACAAATGCTCTTTATACGGAATTATGGGTCACCTTCCTAGGCACACGTTCTTGAGATTTTGGTAATCCTAAGATAAATCTCAAAATTAATCATATTAATAAGTATTGAAAAAATTAAATTTTAAAAGTAGGTCTTTAATAACAAGTATTAGTAAAAAAACCCTCTAATAACAAGTATTAAAAAGTTAAATTTTAAGAGTATGTCTCTAACAATAAATATTGAGAAAAATTAGACTCTAATAACAAGTTTTAGAAGAAAAAAATGGATCCTTAATAACAAATATGAGAAAAAATTAAATTTTAGGAGTAGATCCTTAATAACAAATATTGTAAAAAAATGGACCCTACTATTAAACTTTAAGAGAATGTCCCTAATAACAGGTATTAGAAAAAAAAATAGGATCTCTAACAACAAGTATCGGAAAAAAATAAAATTTAAGGGTATGTTCCTAAAAACAAATGTTAGAAAAAAAATTAGGCCACTTATAATAAGTATTGCGAAAAAAATGAAACAAATATTGAAAAAAAATTGGGGCCCTAATAACAGGTTTTGACAAAATTG
Source organism: Hibiscus mutabilis (assembly GCA_019671005.1). NCBI lineage: Eukaryota > Viridiplantae > Streptophyta > Magnoliopsida > Malvales > Malvaceae > Hibiscus > Hibiscus mutabilis. The sequence goes on along the minus strand of CM033713.1, from coordinate 4,933,002 downwards.
AATCTCTAATAACAAGTATTGAAAAAATTAGACTCTAATAACAAATATTGAAAAAATAGAGCCCTAATAACAAGTGTTAAAAAATTGGGTCACTAATAACAAATATTATAAAAAAAACTAGACTCTTATAATAAATATTAGGAAAAATTAAATTTTAAGAGTAGATCTCTAATAACAAATATTAAAAAAAATTAGACCATAATACCAAATATAAAAAAGGGGCTTTGGCAGGCGCTCCTCCTGCCCATGTCCAGGGACAGCCTTGACCTTATCTCTAAAATTTAAATTCTAAACCCTACAATATAAATTCATAAATTCTAAATTAAACCACTAAACTTTTAATTAGATTCATTTGTGGAAAACAAGTTTTTCGCCACGAATACATAAAATATTTTTTTTTATATTTTAATATTATTATATGGAGTAATAAATGCTTACCTACTTGTTGGGTTAGGTTCTCTTTGGATTAGTAGTAAGATTGGATCCATTTAGGTGAGCATGGAAGGAACAGGTCAAACCAGACTATTTTTTTCAAGATTATTTTGAATTAGTTAATTATGATTTTTTTCGCGAACCAAACGTCACTTTAGTGTATGTAAACATTTTTAGTTTTACACTATTTTAAGATCATTGGATGAATGCAAATTAAAGATTGAGATTAAAAATTAGAAATGAAAGATTTTTTAAGGAAAAAAAGAGAGAATGATTAATCTTAACCATTAACTTAGACTCACCGTGATTCTAAATTAGTATAAAACTTTGTGAGTTTTAAATAATATAAGTAGATCCTAACTCATATGAGATAAGAAAAAATATTTTTTTAATATAACATTCCTAAACATATTTGTTACTCACGAACCATTAACATTCCTAGAATATTAAGATAGCCACCAAAAAATTATAAAAAAAAATAACAAGTTACTCACGAACTTATCGAGTCGAGTTGGACCTTTCTCGACTCGTTAAGATCTCGATTCGAGCTCAATTTCGAGTCGAGTCAACTCGAATCGAACATTAACGAGTTAAACTTAAGTTATTTGCGAGCTGTTCAACTCAATAATTATCCCTAGTAACGAAAAGGACCTATTTGGAGTCGGCGCTTAGAAGAAGATTTACAACGCCATTTGATGTGAGAAAGAGAGGCGCCCAACACCTTCAAAGCTTTCTCTACTTCTGCAGCTTCCATCTCAAGGCTCAAACCTTTTCCCTTTTGTACTGTGGAAAATTAAAATTTAATTAAAAATAAGGCTTAATCCACAATTTGGTATGCACTTTTTTTACTTTAGTACTTCAACGCTGTTAAGAAAATAAGGCTAAATGAGTATTTTTATCTCTGTTTGATTAAAAAGTCAATTCAGTTTCTCGTTGAAAAATGTACCAAATTAGGTCCTTTAGTTCCTAAATTGATATTGAAACCGACGTTGACCGTTATAATACTGACGTGATAGTTAATATAGCGGTCTCTCTATGCTGACGTGACAGTAAACGACAATGATGTGATAATACACTAGGGATGATGATGTGGCACAGGGGCTATATTGTTTTTCAACTGAATTTGAGGGCATAATTGATTTTTTGCAGAGTTCAGAGGCATAATTGATTTTAATTGAATGTTTGGTACCTTATTTAATATTTAAGTTAAAAATTTAGGAAATTATTAAAATTCAAAAATATTAAAACTTGATAAATAATTTGTTTAAATTTCAAGTTAACTTAATCGATTTTTTTAGTTTTTGAATAAAATGTGATAAATAATTTAGTTTTCTGAGTTGAACTTTTACAAATCGAATATATAGAAAGGCGTTTAACAAATTGGTGTAAATATCCTTTGGGTCCTTGATAATTTTAAAAACAAGCAAAAAATTAAAATATTCTTCATTTTTTATTATTAAAATACATATACTTAATAAAAAATAAAATATTCAAAAATTTATTGAAAATAAAAACTAATATAAAAAATTAAAATATATTAAATATAAAATGATAAAATTTAAATATAAATATAAAAAGTAAAAATTGAAAAATGTTTATAAAGTATTAAAAAATGAATACTTTCATCAAAAAAAGTATTCGACTTCGTCAGTCTGAATATTACCATTAGTTAAACAAATTTTCAATGGAATCAAACCTTGTATTAGAGATCATTCAAATCGCATGAGTCTAATGATAATAGAGCACAACATTCTAGATGTCTTCAGGAGAACAAATCAAAAGAGATTACCCATACTAAGGGTTTCCTTAACGAAATTAAGAAATATTTTACCCAAAACATTAAGGTAAGATGACATAACTTATGCCTTCTTTGATGTCTATGAAGTATAAAAGTCAAGAAAATGCGAGTGACTACACTATAAAAAAATAAAGGCTTAATTCACTTTTTGCCCCCTAAACTATACCCTTTTTCTCAGTTTGGTATCTAAACTTTTTTTGGGGGCGAAATGCCCCCCTAACGTTTTCAACGATACCCATTTTCACCCAAAAAGCTAACACCGTTAAAAAAAATCCACCCTGACCAATCAGAACGCTCCACATCATTTTTTTATTTTTAAATTTTAAAATAAAATAAAATAAATATATTAAAATATTTATTAATTTAATTATATTTCCCAAAATATACCTTCTTCCGCAATTTTCCCTAATGGCATTACAAAAACCTCTGTACTTAGACCAAATACCGGTAATATGAGGGTTTTTTACTCAGCACAAGATTTGCAGAAAAGATGACCACAACACAGAGCATACGGATTGAAAACAATTTCCTGATAGATAAAAAGACCAAAACCAAAATGAGATCAACACATTGCCTTTAAAAACAATGGAAATCTGCTTGGAAGTTATGAGCTTACCAAGCAAATAGCATACTTAAAGTTGTATTCCAGCTTTATCGAATGTGGAAGCATCAATGTCATCACCGGTTCCGTCGCATGAAAACGAACAGGAAAACTGAATGAATGCTGCTTCACCATCTGATCCTTTAAAATTCAATGAAAGAGCTCCCAATTCTATAAACCATGGCGATTGCAAAAGCTCTAGATGTTCAACCCTCATTTTGGACTTGGAGTTCATCCCATTAGCAGAATTATGTACCCAAAACCGATTGAAAATCAATTAAATCTTTTGTCGTGATTGCGAAAAGAGGACAATGGATGCATGCTTTATCATACTTCCTGAGGATTTTATGGATATCGATCGGGTACATCGTGATATACTCAATTAACATCCGCCCTTCTTCCACCAACGCTGCTTGTTCGTTCTTGAAGCATTGGCGTAACCGCAACACATACCGCTGCATCCCGGTGGGTACGTGAAGATGGAGGAGATATTGGACTCAGGAAAATTGGGGGAGAAGATGGGATATTTTGAGTATTTTGGGAAATATAATTAAATTAATAAATATTTTAATATATTTATTTTAAAAATAAATAAATAAAATGACATGGAACGTTCTGATTGGTTAGGGTGGATTTTTTTAACGGTGTTAGTTTTTTTAGGTGAAATGGATAACGTCGAAAACATTAAGGGGCACTTCGTCCCGAAAAAAGTTTAAGTACCAAACTGGAAAAAGGGTATAATTTAGGGGGGCAAAAAGTGAATTAAGCCAAAAATAATATTGCTTCAAAGTTTAATGTACATAAGATGAAACTTTTCTAACAATTGTTTGTTCTTATACTTTTGGTACCGCTTCCTATACAGTTTAACAAATTAAAAAAAATAATTACAACTGTCAAAGTAAGAAGTGGGCTCTAACTAGACTCATTTCTCATTGTGTTAAAAAATAGTAAATATTAATATTTACTCCCTCTTTTTAATAATCTATTTAATTGAAACAATGTTTGCGGTAATATATTAAATCAATTAGTTAAAATATCTATATAATAAAAAAATATTATAATGTGTTAAAAATTACTACCAATTATTCAAAAAAAACTTTCATAAAAAGTAATGATCATGTTTGGTAAATAATATTGAGTATAAATAAGAAGTTTAACCAGTTAAATTTATTAATTTAGATATTTGATAAAAAAAGATTGTAACAGCAGGTTGTGGTAAAACCTCTCAAATTTAAAAGGCTACTAAGAGAGGGTTTAGAGGATTTGACATAATAATTATAAAGACTCGTTTATCTTTAACAATTACAAAATGTATCCAAATAACCTAAATATATTTTTTGAAGTAAAACACATTCTCATACATAATTTAAATAATTGTGTTTCTTTCAAACATATGAGATCCATACATATGCTTCAAATGTCATTTAAATTTAATAATTAATCAAATTGTAATAAAACATATTATATAAATAAGAAATTAACATATAGAACCTTCAAATATGCTTAGTAATGTTATATTTAAAAATTAATTTTTATAATCTAATCAATAGGGGTGTGCATTATTCGGTTTTAACCGAATTAACCGACCGAACATAATTTTTTCGGTTAATTCGGTCAGTTAATTTTAGGTAAGTTCAGTTAAAGGTTAATTTTTTTTGGAAAATTCGGTTATCGGCTAATTCGGTTCGAAATCGGTTAATTAACCGAATTAACCGAAATTATTATATATTACATATATTTATTTTTGGTCATTGAACTTTTAAAAATTATAAAATGATCATTAATTTTTTTGATATATTATAAAATGTTCATTAAACTTTTATCAAATTAGTATAAAATGAAAGTTCAGTGACTAAAAATGTCATCTTAGCATAGTTTAGTGACCAATTGTGTAATTTACCCAAAATTTTATAATAAATTTCGGTTAAATCGAAAACCGACCGAATTAACTGAAATAATTTTGATTCGGTTAAGGCTAATTCGGTTCGGTTAACGATTAAAGTTCTAAAATTTTCGGTTAATTCGGTTATGGCTAATTCGGTTCGGTTACTGACCGAATTAACCGAATGCACACCCCTACTAATCAATATCAATAGATACAAAATATTGATAACTAATAAACTATTTAGACAAATATTGAATAAAATTATATCATTATATGTCATTTTGTTTATTCTAATAAACGAACAACTATCACATATCAGTTAACTTTTCCAAAAGCTTTTATACAACCAGCTAATGCAACCCGCTAGCCAAATCAATTAATTCAATCCACTATCAACTATTAGCTAATGTAATTTGCTATCAACTATTTGTTAATTGTCAAACAAGACCGATGATAATTTAAGTTGTCATTTTTAAAAAGAAAAGTATAGTAATAATTTAAGGTCAAACACGATATAAGTCAAACCCCATGTTACCTCTATTTGTGCGTTGCGGTTTCACTCAAATTTACTTGATTAAAACTCTTTTAACGGGAAGACTTTCAGAAGGTATCTAGGCTCCACTTGTTTTCTCCAATTTTTTGTTTGTCCATACATATTTTAAAAGCGATTGAGTTTCGTCCAAGATTTCGAAGTAAAATTTTTAAACCCCTCTCTTTGTTTCAAAAAAGAAATAACTGTTTTTTAATAAATATTAACATTTATCATTTAAATTAATTATGATTTATATTAGGAAATAGTTTGATACACAAGCTTGTGTAAATTTTAGTTTACACAAGCTTTTTAATTTTAAGGTTTAGGGTTTTATGTTAGGGTTTAGGGGTTTAGTGTGCAGGGTGTAGAATTTAAGGTTTATGGTTAGAATTTAGACTCTAAGTTTTAAGGTTTAGGGTGTTAGAGTTTGAGATTTAGGTTTTAAATTTTATAGAAGAGTTATGTAAATTTATTTTATACAATTTGTATATCAAAATATAGTCCTTTATATTATGTCATATATAATATTGTTTAAATAGAATCCGCATTTTTGACAAGTTTTTTAATTTTAGGGTTTAGAGTTTTATGTTACGGTTTAGTGTGTAGGGTGTAGAATTTAAGGTTTATGGTTATAATTTAGACTTTAAGTTTTAAGGTTTAAGAGTTTAAAATTTAAATTTTAAATTTTATAAAAAAATTATGTAAATTTATTTTACACAATTTGTATATCAAAATATAACCATTTATAGTATGTTATTTATAATATGGTTTAAATAGAATCCGCGTTTTACCAAAATACCTTTAGTCCGGATTTTCACGTAAAAGAATCGTTTTTTGACCAAGCGCGCTTTTAGAAAACACCTTATGACCAAACACACATTTACATTACATACAAAAATGATTGCTAGATCAGAAATTAATTTTTATTAGGTGTCAAATACTTAATTAATGTTAAGAAACGTTAAAATTGTCATCTACAACATCCTTCAATTCTAGAATAGAAATCTTCTTTCTTTTTTTTGGTTAGAGTATAAGAAATTAGGTATAAGGTATAAAGTTTAGGAATTATAATTTAGAGTTAAGATTTAAAATTTAAATTTTTAATATTTTTTAATATTAGATATAAAAAAAAATCATCAAACAGGATTGAGGATTTTTGTTCTAAGTTGGACTATGTTATACGGAACCTCTCAAGAAAAAGAAAACGTTAAGTTTGCCTGGAAGTGATCTCTCAAGCTTTGTCTTTTTAAGAAAAATTTTTTTTTTTTTATTTAATTTTTTGCCTGTAACAAAGTGATCAGAGATAATAGCCGCTTTGTCTTTTTTAGTGCCGTCATTATTTTTTTATTTTTATTTAATTTTCATGGCCGACGACAGCATTAATCCCAAGAAGGCACTTCAGAAACACTTCCAAAATTCTTTGGTAAATGTTTTCTTTGATGAATTCATATGTTTATATGTTTATTATATTTGATTGATATAGTCTTCTTGTCCCTTTTTTTAACTCACATCTCTTCCATAGATGCACCATCTTTTTTTCAAATGTTTAAAGGTGATAGTAATAAATTTGTATGAGTTTATTTTAATGCAGCTGACAAGACACCTCCGATATTATTTGGAAGGCAAAAAGAGAATGACACTGGTATGAGGCCTTCATGTTAATTGTTGCTATCTCTTCTTCTAGTACTTCTTTGCTTTTTTTCTTAGAAAGTTTTTAATTTTTCATTTTAATTTTACAAACTGTTGGAATTTTAGTTTTAGTTCTTAGACAGTTTTAAATTTCATTTTTATCTTATTTTAATTTAACCAAACTGTTGGATTTTTTTTTGTTTCCAGATTTTAACAGTAAAATCCGGAGAAGAAGACTATCTGGATGCTTTGTGGTGTTTTTGTATCATATTCGTTAGTTTTTCGTGTTTTAAAAAATATTCATCATCATATTAAAAAAAATACACAGGTAATCAAAGCATGCCCTAATTTGGGGACAAAAATTATTAATGAAGAAAATTACAATTTCACCTTATATGAAAATCATTTTTATTAATTTTTTTTCGGGTTGAGTCGGATTTAATCGAATTTTTTATTAAAATTTCGAGATCAAGTCAGAGTCGGGTTATACTTTTATTAATAACAGGTCGGGTCGGGTCAAAATTTTAAATTTTTGAGTCGGGTTCAGTCGGCCAAAAACCTGTCCGTTGCCAACACTAAGTTCACCGCTGCAGAAAAGCAAATTAAGGTTAGTCTAGAAATACAAGCACGAACTGGATTCGCCAACTCTGGCGGATATGAACGTGTTTGGCAAGCCAATTACTGAGTTTGAGGAAGATGATGTCGTCGACCCTGCTGTGGAGGAAGCTGCGAGGGAAGCAATGCTGTCGGAGGCTAGGTCGGGCAATTACTTGTTTGGAAGCCAATTAATGACGCTTTCTGATGGGACTCCCAGAATACGAGAACAAGGTACGCATGGACAGATCAGTGGTGGCGATGCTGTGGAAAGATAGATATGGTAACCACGACACTGCCGTGAGGTACGTGAGGGAGGTGCACAGGGACTGGAATCTCGACGCTTTACAATGGAACCGGTGAACGTCTCAGATATCACAATGCTTATAATCAGGGACGAAGCCAAAATTTAAGATTGAAGACAAATTATAAATATTTAAAAGTGAAAAGGCAAATTCATAAATAAACTAATTTTAAAAAAAATTAAATAAAAGACAAAAGTAAAAAAAATTCTTCAGGGAGGGGCGACCCCACCCCACATAATTCCGTCCCTGCTTATAATTCTAAAAAGACAAAAAAATAATAATAATCATAACCATGAAATGAATTCTGTACACAAATAAATATAGAAATTATTACATGGAAATTTTGATGATACAACATAAACTAAAGAAAATCAAACTAAATAAAAAAATCAAATCGAAAATGAAGAACATCAAGCTAAATAAAAAACATTTTTTATTTTTTCATAAACAAACACATGTATTTCAAAGAAGTTTAGATCGAAAAAAACACTGAAATAACTCATAAACAAAAATATAATCCAGATCTTTGAATGAAATAAAGAATATATTTGAAAGTTCAGTTTTTTTTTTCTTTGAAAAAATGAAAAGGAAAAAAAAATGCAAAAAAGGAGAGCATGTTAGTGACGGAAAAAAACCCAAAGTTATTTCTAACATTGTGATGATGAGAGGATGGAAATTTGAGAGAGAGATATGCACTCAACGGCGGCAGATGAAATTAACTTTTTAATTCTCGGAAAATCTAAAATATTTTGGAAATTTGAAACTAAAATTTTATGGGTAAATTATCTAGCAATTCACTGGAATTTTTAGAGTTTTCAACTAATATTTAAATTTCTTGGAACATAATATTTTAAGATAGCCACCAAAAAAATAGTAAAAAATTATATAAAAAATTAACGAATTGTTCACGAACTTATAAAGTCGAGCTCGATTTCGAGTAAAGTCAACTGGAGTCGAGCTTTAACCGAGTTTTGACCGAGTCGAGCTCGAGTTGTTTGCGAGCTGCTCCACCCAATAAGCACCCCTAGTTAAATCTAGTAGGTTTATATGGTATTTATAGGGGTAAGAGTTTTATTTGAAATAAAATTTTGAATTATCTGATATTTATTTAAATAAAATTCATTAATCAAATTGCATTATCGCAATAATATTTGAATTAAAAAATAATATATACCATATATTTATCCTTTTAATTCTAGAATATTAAAAAAAATAATATCCAAATTTAAAGATAATCTATGATCATTTATCCTTTTATTTGAGATGTTAAAAATGTTATATTAAAGAAAAATTATCTTGTAGTAGATTAAAATATCTGCAAGCCTATAATGGGCCTTAACCAATCGTAAATTCACATCGTCCATATTATATCAACTTAAATTATTTAATATCAAAAAAGTAGTGTCTTATATATAAACATGTCTCACGCTTGGTACCCCATCAGTTTTTCCTTTTTCCTTAACTCAATTCACAATTAGCCTACTTTTAGCATCAATTTCTTATTTACCACTCACTCGTTTTGAGCATATAAAATATTGTTATAAAGATTTTATTGAGTAGAATATAAAGTCATAATTTCATTATTCAAATTTTCACCTTTACTCATAGAAAATATCTCTCAAAATTTCCGGTTTATCATATTTTTCCAACAGTGTTAAGCAAGCACGAAGCCACAAATCTGTCGAGTCTCTCATGAATATGATTATTAGTTCTTTTGCCCTTTTTTTTATATCAAAGTTCCGCCTTTTACCATTAGTGGATCCAACATCCAAAATGTCATTTCGAGATAACCCATCCCGAAAACTGGCCATATCAACTCCCGCCTTCTAACACGACCTTGTTTATCTGCATCATTAATAATATGTTTGAGCTACTTTTATTCTTGTAGTAGTTTTAATTTATTGATTTCACACATATGATATTTTTTGCATCAATTCGACTACTTCTGAAGCTAAATTGATGCGAAAATATCATAAGGATAAAATCGATAAATTGGGAATACTACAGGGGTAAAATAGCCCTTAAGTCTTAATAATATATATTAATTTATGTTATAATTTTTTTTTGATAAATTTTATATTATTTTATGTCATATTAGACTAAATTATAAAAATTAAAAATAAATAAGGTTAGTTTTGGATTAAATAAAATTCTTTATAAACTAAACTGAATAAAAATAAAATTGAGAGACTAAACCTATCGTTTACCACTTTAATCAAAGTGAGCAGCATTTCAATCGCAATTTTACTAAGGTAAATTTCATCACTCAACTCTTTTATCACTTATATTTTTGTTACTTAAGTTTAAAAATTTTCAATTTAATCACCGAGCTTTCGATTTGCTCTTATTTTGGTCATTCTACTGTTAAATACTTAACGTCGTTATCGTTGTACATATGTCTTTTAAAAATTATAAAATAACCTCAAAACTTTATTTATTTTTGTGAAAAACTCAATGGTTTTGAATTTCCTTTAATTTCTCAACTATTGAGCATTTTCTTCCAAATCCCAACGGTGGGGATGTGGAGAAGAAGGAAGCGAGAAGTATAACTTGATTCCATGAATATCGAACGGTGAATATTATAGGTACAAGTAATATGGGTTTTTGCGTGTTTTAGGTTGAGTTGAGTTTTGCGAGTTTTAAAGTGATTTTTGGAAAATTAAACTAATAGAGTGGTAGTAGATGATGAGGAAAGTTTGTTGGTGTTTTGAGTGATCGAAAAAGACATCATAGTATGGTTATTTCAGTGTCGACATGATAGAGAGGTGAAATCGTAAAATTTTCATATTTGAGAGATGAAGATAAAATAAAAAAAAGAAAGAAAATGGGAAATGATGAGGATGACATGTCAGTAAAAAAAGTCCATATCAGCCCATGTGGCTGCCATGTCATCCTTTCATTTATGATTTAACGGCCAAATGACCAAAATAAGAACAAATTGATAGTTTAATGATTGAATTGAAACCTTTTTAAACTTGAATGAGTAAAACAGAAATGAGAAAGAAATTTGTAATTTACCCATTTAGGAATATAAAATCCTAACTCGAAAGGAATTTCAATCACGATTTTGCTTCCCTCTCTCTCTCGCCACAGACACCAAAGAAACGCCTAGCCACAAGCCTCTCATCTACAATGGCGGCTGCCACTGCGAACTCCGCTTTCGCTAATCTTCCCCCGTTAACTTCCTCCTTCAAATCTTCAATACCCATTCCTAAATCCACTCTCCCTTTCTCCACAACCCCTCAAAAGCCCACCCATTACCGCTGCCTCGACGTTTCCTGCTCCCTTTCTCATGCAAATTCCAATCCCAGATCCGCCGCCGCAGCAGCCGTTACCCAAACAACCGCACGTTCCCATGAGTTCATTTCCCGTTATGCAGACGATGAGCCCCGGAAAGGCGCCGATATCCTCGTGGAAGCCCTGGAACGTGAAGGGGTTAAGGATGTGTTCGCCTACCCGGGCGGAGCTTCAATGGAGATTCACCAGGCTTTAACCCGGTCCAACATAATCCGAAATGTCCTTCCGCGACACGAACAAGGTGGGGTCTTTGCCGCTGAGGGTTACGCCCGCTCCTCCGGCATTCCCGGTGTTTGCATTGCGACGTCTGGCCCTGGGGCAACCAACTTGGTGAGTGGTCTCGCTGATGCGATGCTCGATAGCATTCCTCTCGTGGCGATCACTGGTCAAGTCCCTCGTAGGATGATTGGTACCGATGCTTTCCAAGAAACTCCGATTGTTGAGGTAACAAGGTCTATTACGAAGCACAATTATCTTGTTCTTGATGTGGATGATATTCCTAGGATTGTTAGTGAGGCCTTCTTTTTAGCTAGCTCGGGCAGGCCTGGACCTGTTTTGATTGATGTACCTAAGGATATACAACAGCAACTTGCTGTTCCTAAATGGAACCAGTCTCTTAGGTTGCCGGGGTATATGTCTAGGTTGCCTAAGGCTCCCACTGAGTCTCATTTGGAACAGATTGTGAGGCTGGTTTCCGAGTCTCGAAAGCCGGTTTTATATGTTGGTGGTGGGTGTTTGAACTCCAGTGAGGAGTTGCAGAAATTTGTTGAGCTTACAGGGATACCTGTTGCAAGTACTTTGATGGGTCTCGGGGTGTTTCCGATTTCGGATGAGTTGTCATTGCAAATGCTTGGAATGCATGGAACTGTGTATGCTAATTATGCTGTGGATAACAGTGATTTGTTGCTAGCTTTTGGTGTGAGATTTGATGATAGGGTGACTGGAAAACTCGAGGCTTTTGCCAGTCGGGCCAAGATTGTGCATATTGATATCGATTCGGCTGAGATTGGGAAGAATAAGCAGCCTCATGTGTCGGTGTGTTCCGACGCGAAATTGGCATTGCAGGGGATTAATAAGATATTGGAGACCAAGAGAGCAAATCTGAACCTTGATTATTCTGATTGGAGGCAGGAGTTAAATGAGCTGAAGCTGAAATTCCCATTGAGTTACAAGACCTTTGGTGAAGCTATTCCACCTCAATATGCAATTCAGGTTCTTGATGAATTAACCGGCGGGAATGCGATTATAAGTACCGGTGTCGGTCAGCATCAAATGTGGGCTGCTCAGTTTTACAAGTACAATAAGCCTCGTCAATGGTTAACATCAGGAGGATTAGGTGCTATGGGGTTTGGATTGCCTGCTGCCATTGGAGCTGCCGTTGCAAACCCGGGTGCAGTTGTTGTAGACATCGATGGCGATGGAAGTTTCATCATGAACGTGCAAGAGTTGGCAACCATCCGTGTGGAAAATCTTCCCGTTAAGATATTGTTGTTGAATAATCAGCATCTGGGCATGGTTGTTCAATGGGAGGACCGATTTTACAAAGCAAACAGGGCTCATACATACTTGGGAGACCCCTCCAACGAGTCTGAGATATTCCCAAATATGTTGAAATTTGCGGAAGCATGCGGAATACCAGCCGCCCGTGTGACGAAGAAAGAAGATCTCAAAGCAGCCATTCAGAAAATGTTGGACACTCCTGGACCTTACTTGCTGGATGTGATTGTCCCACATCAAGAGCATGTCCTGCCCATGATCCCCAGCGGAGGTGCTTTCAAAGATGTGATCACTGAGGGTGATGGAAGAACACAATATTGATTTCAAAGAGCATCGATATGTGTTTTTGGGCGATGTATGGGGGCTTTAGTTTCCGAGTTCCGTTTAGTAGTTTTTCTATGTATTAAGAAGGATTTTGTTTGGGATCATGCAAGTCTTACATGTATTTTAGTCGAATAATGTTATGCAATGGAAGAATCTGAAGTTGTTTTGTTCAAATATGTTTCCAAGGCTACACTAATGAACGCTTAAAAATATTGACATAAATATTAATCATACCATAGGAAAAAATATTATCAATCAAAACAAAAAAATTAATTTTTTCAACTTTTGTGGGGAAAAACTCAGTTGGAAGGTAAACTCTAAATTTGGCCTCAGTCACTCCGTTTCTAGTCCCCCTTTGTCGTTCTCTCCGTTCTGTTCCAAAGAAGATTGAATTGCATATATGAAAAGATCACAAATAAATTTTTAGTGTTATTATTTCTAGATTTTCTTGGATTTGTACTTTTTTGTTGTTTGGTTGATGGGAAGGACCATAAAGAAATATGAAGTCGGTAATTATTGTTCTAAAAACTTTTTTTTCGTTTGAAAATGAAATTTGTTTTCTGTTCTTAGTTAATTTTAAGAAGCAAGCAGAGCAGTTAGTATTGTTGTTTGGATAAAATTACTCAGAAGTTTGCTTCCTTTCATTGCAAGTATATAAAAAATTCAGGGTTATTTAGGCATGAAAAATGAAATAAAAGTTTTGAACTGTTGTTTATTTGTGTTTTTTCTATCGTATGGTTGAAAATTCAAGTGGTTAGGTCATGTTAATTGCATTTGGTAGTTTTAAAAGTTGAAGGTTTGGAATTTAAAAGTATTTAACTTTAAGATTAGATGGATTTGCATTTCAGGGTTCTAATAAAGTAATTTAAGTATCAATTATATATGCAAAGTTGGAATAAAACTAGTGAAATTCAAGTGGCATGCTTCATTTATCATAAACTCATAACCTGTTTCTTACACGTGACATGATCGAGCTAACATTTGAACATCGAGTGTTACACTCAAAAAAATAGTTATATTAATTTTTGGGTAAATTACGTAAATCATCATTGAACTTTACTCTCAACCTATTTTACTCACTGAAGTTTTAAAATGTTTAATTTAATCATTGGAGTTTAGACATTAAACGTTTTTTTGTCACTCCTCCGTTAATTTTTTGACATTGTTATGGCATGAATGTCGTCTACCGTTCACCGTCAACGGTCGTAGATGGTGGTCTTTCGGTCTAAAATTTCACCAGTCGCTTTGTCTCGGCCCTTGAGCCCAAATCTGACCTCCATTTCGTTGGAAAGTACCTCAAAGTCCATGAATCAGGAAAAAAATTTTGATTTTTCTCTCGCTGATCTCCCTCCCCCACCATCAAATGAAGTTCGTTTCTCAGTATATTGTTTTTTTCATGTCGATGAAGCTTTCTACCGTTCGAATCTTGGAGAAGTTTCTCCGTTCGCGGATAAATGGACTTTGTCCAAAAGTTAAAGGAGTAGTGACAGAAAATGCTGAATGCCTAAACTTCAATGAGTAAATTGAAAGTTTTGATAATTCAGTGACTAAAATAGGTTCAAAAGTAAAGTTCAGTGATGATTTACAGAATTTACCCTTAATTGTTAGATACAGATATATATTTTTTAAAACTTTAAAAATATGAGTAATATAGTTGGATCGAGAGATATGAATCATCAAAAAGGAAATTTCACATACATTATAAATTGGACACATTTTCTGGTACCCACTTACAATAGGATGCTAATGTATTCAAAACATACTACAAGGTTGAACATCAACATCAACCATGTTTTGCTCTACGAAAACAGAGATTGAATGCCGATTATCAACCCTTTATTCCAACCCTTGTTATTAAAAGTTCAAACTCGAATACCCAATTAGCTGAGAAACCCATCGACGCAGAGCCATTCACCAACAAAGATTTTGTCGCAGTTGAGATTTGGATTGATTTGCAAGAAATCATCAACAGTCAAATTGAATGCTTGAGAGATGCTAAAGCAAGTATCGCCCTCTTGTTGCCCATAAATCGACACACAAGTTGGTGTCAATGCTTTGGCCTTTCCGTCACCAACTACATAACCAAATACATGAACGTATAAAAACTCTCTTTTTTTTAAGTATTAATGCGTACTTAATCAACTGAATAAACCCATATTGGCATTGACTTATAAAATTTGTTAAAGAATGTTTTACTTATAATCTATCATATGTATAAACAAATGAAATCGAGAGCCGAAAAACTTACATCGAAGAAACTTGCTTTCAGCCATGTTTATGATTAGAAGAAGAGAGATCAAAAGAAGAAAGTTGAGATACATTGAAACTTTGTTGTTGGATTTGGCCATTTTCTCTCAAATCTCCTTTTTTTTTTTTTGCTAATTGCCTTCGCTTTGCTTAATTATAAGAATCGCAACCCTATTTATATGTAAAAAAAAGTTCGTGGTAGAATAAAAATATATTTTTTACCGTCCTTGTTATGATTTATGAAGAACAAGGCGATCTCTACAACTTCCTTGCTATTACCAAAAACGGCATGTTTTTATGTGCCGGCAAGGAATAGAAGGCAGGCCTTGTTTCAAAAGTTTCTCTACTATTAACGAAATTTGGAACCTTAATTTTTTTTTGACAAATTTTAATTTTAATTATAATCTTATTTAGAGAGAAGAGAAAATAAGACTTTAAGAGGAAGGAAGAAGTAATCCTAATAGGTCTAAAATTTATAATATAAAGAAATAAAAAGAAACAAAAATCGACATCTTGACTAACCGGCTAAATATGTTTGATCACATGAACTATAATTTTGTGTTTAGAATTTGTTCAAAAGCATCATAATGACAATCTTATACTTTGATTGGTTTTGGGTACGCGCATGTGTCACGGACCATGTGTCAAGTTATTTGTTTATTAGCCATTTACAGATGTATCTATTTTCTCAGGCTGCAGTACTCGCAATGGATGATACAGTATTAGATGTTGATGAAGTGGAAAATCTCATAAAAAATTTTACAAGAGAATTAAAAAAGAGTATAAGATGGTCCAGCTAAAACCTAATCACGTTTTGTCTTAAAAGATTGTTAATATTTAATATGTAACCTTTGAATCATTAAGTAATTTTTTTTATTCGTTTATTAATTATATATATATATATACGCTGTTGAAATTACATATATCATCGTAATCAATAATAAAAGTGGTGGAGTCGTTTGGATAGGACTTAGGAGTATCAGTAAACGCCTTAATTTTTTTTTGAAAAAACATTCTTTATAAATTTCATTCATAAAGAAATTTATGAATAATATATAAAAAATCATAAACCTTAAACCCAAACTCCAAACTTAAACCCAAACCTTAAAATTTAAAGTTTGATATTTGAGATCTGTGGTTTAGAGTTTAAAGTTTATGATTTTTTATATATTATTTATAATATAAATATATTATTTATATGAATATTTTGGGTGTTTTTTAAATAATATATTTATATATTAATATTATTTGTAGTATTATTTATTTTATAAAATAATTTGAATTAATATCAAGTGTACTTTGACATATATTATATTTGTGGTAAAATGTTATATAATTTTATGATGGTTCAGTGGTTAAAGCTTACCCTTTGTTTCTAGAGATTCTAGGTTCAAGCCTACAAGTGCATGGGTTTTATTATTTTTTCTCCAGTAAAAAGATGCCGCTTTGAGCTAAATTAAGCTTCAAAATAGTCGCATCAAAGCGACGCCGTTTTGAGTTAACAGTTCCGTTAAGAGTTAATAGCGGAGTGACATAAATGAGTCAAAAAGTAAAGTTCAGTGTTATATTTGAATATTTTTGAAGTTCGGTGGCATTGAGTCAGTAGTAATAGTTTAGTGATATCTAGTGTAGTTTACCCTAATATTTAATGGATTTATATTCAATACACTAGCGCCAGAAACTAAAAGTTTTCACAAGTGCCTTGTTTTAGGGTTTAGGTGTAGGGATCTAGAATTTAGGGATGATAGTTAAAATTTAGAGTTTAGAGTTAGAGTTTATGGTTTAGAGGTTAGGGTTTAGTTTTAGAGTAATATGGTGATAATTTAGGTTTTAACCTATAAACCCTAAATTTTAACCATAAACCCTAAATTTTAAATCCCTAAACCTTACACCCTAAGCTAGATCGTTAAACCCTAAAACTAAGGTGCTTATGAAAACTTTTAGTTTTCATCGCAGTATATAGAATAATTACCTATATTTAACATGTAACCTATGAAAAATTAAGTAAAGTTATTTATTCGTTTATTAATTATATATATATTAATATGATTACGTTAGTTTTATTAAAATAGGAAAACTCCAAAAATACAATGAGAGTTTACAACTCAGGTAAACAAACTTGATCCAAATATATTCCTAAAAGCACAGAAACTAACGCCTCTAGATCATAAACATGACCATACAAAGAAATGGTAAAAACCCTAACTTGAAAGCTCGAAACAAAATAGATACAAGTATCACCAAAGCTTGACGATAAAAGATAAAAATCAACAACAAACAACATAAAAAATGCATATTACAATAATAAGGCACGTTGACAACACGATCGTTACTACAACTCAATCGCGAACAAGTGCGGTGACTTTGAGCTCGTATCCAAATCCAGTTTGAGGGTCCAGAACAGGGAGATCACCATGATAATCAAAAGAACGTCATCTTGATCAGTCATGCGACGTCAAACCTTGATAGAATATAAACTAAAAAAAAACGGTCAATCGACCGATTAAGAGAAGAAAAACATACCAAAAGACAGAGAATACATACCAAAAAGTAGGGGTGAGCGTTCGATCGAGTCGAGTCAAAAAATTTTAAGTTATTCGAGTTGACGCGTCATATTTTACAACTTGAACTTAATTTGAAATTTTTTTGATTGGAGTCGAGTTTATGAAATTCGAGTCGAGTCGAGTTTTTGAGTTCCTATACAAATTCAATTGTAATTATTTATCATGTTATAGTACGGTTTGATTCCAATTTAAACGACTTTCTCTAATCATATAAGATATGCATATATATATATATATATTTCTTGATATTATTTTTCACATGTATAAGTAAGATTTGTAATGTTATTTAATATGATCTAAACTTCTAAAATATATTTATAATATTATTTTTAAATAAGGAACTTTTGATGATAAAGTATTGATGGGAGTATAAATGAGTCAATGAATTGATGTGAAGAAAAAAAATTACAAAAAAATCAGTTAAAGGACTAAATTGCAAAAAGAATATATTTGTTAAAAATATGAATTGAAGTTATATAGATATTATATAGTGTTAGTGAATCTTGTATTTTAATTTTGGTCAAAAATAGACTTAAAACGAAAGAAAAATTGAAGAAATGTGAAATCATTCAAAGTTGAGGGGCTAAATTGCAAAAGTATGAAATTTAATTTAAAAAATACGAATTGAAGCTAAATAGGTATTCTACAGTGGTTTAGGAGCATGCGGTTCAAATTTGGTCAAAAATTGACTTAAAACGAATGAGAGATTTAAGAAATGAGGAAATCATACAAAGTTAAGGGGCTGAATTGAAAAAATATGAAATTTATTTTCAAAAATATAAATTGAAGGTAAATAAGTATTCTAAGTTGGTTTAGGAATATGTGGTTCAAATTTGGTAAAAAAAATGGACATAAAATGAAGGAGGAATTGAGGAAAAATGAAATCAGGGACTAAATCGCAAAATTGTAAAATTTGGTTTTTCAATTTTTCGGTTTTTCGAGTTGGACAAATTTCAACTCGACTCGAACTCGAAATTTTTTCGAATTACTTGAGTTGAATCGAACATCTCGAATAACTCGACTCAAATAAGTCAAAATTAAAAAAAATCAATTTTTTCGAGTGGAATCGAGTTTTGCTCACCCCTACCAAAAAATAGGAAGAAAAACGTGTCACAATGACAGATTTATTGAATTCAAAAATAATAAAATAAAGAACAAAACAAAAGAAAAAAATTGACATTTAAAAGAATGTATATCTTTATTCGAAAAAAAAACATAAAAATTATATAAAAATAAAGAACCCAAAAAAAAAAAAGAAACAAAGGAGTATCAGTTAACACCCTTTTTTTTTTTGAAAAAAAACGTTCTTTGTAAATTTTATATAAAGATATTAAAAATAAAATTATCAATACTTTAGTAGAATATTGACATTTAAAAAAAATGACATACCTTAAAAAATTGGCACCCACTTATCGTCTTCCACTTAAAATATTGTTTATAAAAATTTTTAAATTTTAATATCGCAATCTAGATTAATTTGTGACTCCTTAACTGAAGGGTTTTCCTTAATATTAAATAACGAAGGTTTCTTTTAGGAAAAAAAACAAGGGAGTAAGAGGTATGGATGGACTGAGGGCAGTCACCCCTTGAAATTTGAAATTCATAAATAATTTAAAAAAATTAAAAGATTTGTATATATTTTGTATTGAAAATTTATTTTTGCCCCTTTAAAATTTGAAAGTCATATATAATTTTAAAAAAATTATAAATTTTTTTATGTATTTTTCTATTGAAAATCTATTTTATCCCCCCTTCAAATTTTATAAGTTCACCCCCTAGAATTTAGACAAAAACTTGGGTGACTTTTTCAGTCCCCTTTCTATGACCCAACATCTTAAATTCTAAATCTTAAGCCTTAATCTTAAATTCTAAATCTTAAACCCTAAATCTTAAAAATACAACCTACACTTAATACCCTAAACTCTAATCATAAGCCATAACCTTAAACCCTAACTCTAAACTTTAAACATAATTTTTTTTAACGTTAGAGCATAAATAGGTGAAAAAGACATACTATTTCTATGGGCGAGTCTACCACGCTCGACGAACACCGTTGAACACCACTAACGTTGAACATTGTTGAATACTATTAAATTGATTAATAAATATTAAAAATCTCAATGACTCAACATATAATTATAAATTATTTAAAATAAAATTTCAATTAAATTATTTTCCATATATTATATTCTTTAATCTTTTTTAAATAATTGGATTAAATACCAACCTTGGTTAATTTAAAAAATAAAAATCGTAAACCGTAAACCTAAAACCTAAAACCTGAAACCATAAACCTAAAACCCGAAACCTGAAATCGTAAACCATAAACCCTAAATTCTAAACTCAAAACCATGAACCCAAAACCCTAAAGCATAAACCCAATATTTGAATTTAGGGTTTATGGTTTAGAGTTTAGTATTTATGGTTTTGAGTTTTGGGTTTTGGATCTATGGTTAAGGATTTAGGGTTTTTATTTTTTAAATCGACTAATGTTGGTATTTGATCCAGTTATTTTCAAACAATAAAATATATAATATATATGAGAAATAATTTAATTGAAATTTTACTTTAAATAATTTATAATTATATGTTTAGTCCTTGAGATTTTTTATCTTTATTAATTAATTTAATAGTGTTCAGCGTTAGTAGTATTCAACTGTATTCATCGAGCGTAGTAGAATTTTCCCTATTTCTATTCGGTAAACTTACCTAAATTTTTAGGACAAAACATGAAAAGTAAAAGTAACACAACTGCAATAAAATTTATGATTAACTTGTCAAAATAACACCGAAGGTTTAAGGTGTTTTAAGTGTTTGTTATAGTGGTTGTTGCTTTTTGTTTTACATTTGTGGTTAAAAAAGATAAGCGGTTTAAAGATTTAGAGGTAATATATAATTTATTAAAATGTAATTTTTAAGTTATTTTTTTAAATGTTTTTTTTATGTGTTGTATGTCGGATAGGTAACTTAACTTAAAATTTATAAAGTACAATAGTATTTTATTTTTTTATGTTCTTTACCACTAATCAATTATTATTGTTATTATTTTTACATTTTGAGGTTTTCTTTATACGATCGCTCTTACCTGTTCAAGACCACCCTGTGTACGAGTGTGGATAGGTGTAATTGGTGGCTAAAGAGGAAATGGTTGACTTTTATCCTTAGCGCCTCATTTGATATAATGGATGCAAAAAAAATGTTGTATTAATTAACATTTTTGTTTTAAAAAGATAGATTAAAGATGATGGTTACTCCATCTGGGTGTTTAGTTGAAAATTTGAGATAAAATTAAAATATAAGTGTTATGTATGATTGTATCTTTTTACCTTTAAAATTCTAGCTTCATATTTTCCCTTGTTTTGACATTAATTATTATATTATTTTTTGGGTTTAGGGTTTATGATATGTTTAGAGTTTAGGGGTTGTGGTTTTGGGTTTATGATGTATGGTTTAGAATTTAGGTTTAAGGTAAGGGTTTAGGGTTCAATATTCATGGCTCATGATTTAGGGTTTACAATATATGGGTCAAAGATAAGGTTTAGATGGTTTATAATTTAGGGTTTAGGGTTTAATGTTTAAGGTTTAGAGTTTAATGTTTAGGGTTTAGGATGATGGGTTTTGAGTTTTAAGGTTTAGGATTTATGATTTATGGTTTTGGGTTAGGATTTAATGGTTATGGTTTAGGTTAGTATATTTACATTGATGTAAATACGAAAAAATAGTATTATAGTGTATACTAGACAAAATTAGCATAACACAGGTGTGTTAAATAAATACATGTGAGCAAGTAATAAATATCAACCAATTTGCTTAGTAAACAATAGGACGTAATAAATATTACATCTACCAAATACATAATTATTTATACTTTTATAATACAAATATATTAAATAATACATCACGCTAATTATAAGCCAACTACACGTGACGTGATTGTTTCTACTACTGAAATTGAGATATCAGATAGTGGTGGTGGTTTTACTTTGTTAGAGAACATAACTATTTTTTTCTACAGAGGAAAAAAAACTTAATCAATCACTTGTTTTCTAGTAATAGAACATCAATATTTAATCTTTGACGATATCAAATAGAAAAGACATTATTTATTTATTAATGAGTTCTATATAGAAATTACAGACATCAATCAATATCCTTTAATATATGATTATTTGTATAGTTTTGGATTGGGACATCCAAAACTTTGCCTGCCACGAGTTCACATCTCGTGAGCCACCAGTTTGGTTGAGCAGTGATTAATCTCAAAACCCGACAACATCAAAAGGTTCACGGACCACGAATACAAATTTCCTACCTTAGTTAGGTGTGATACTCGCACTAAAAAAAATTATTTTTATAATTTAAAATTAAGATTTATGAAATTAAAGACATGATATATTTTTTAAGGTTTAAAGTTTAATATTTAAGATTTAAAATTTAAGGTTATAGTTTAAAATTTAATTTTTTAGTGTTGAATATAAAAATGACACTAAAAAACAGACGCAGAGTCATGATTTTCATATAGAGAGATCAGAGTAGACTTTGAGGTACGAAGATTCCTATACTATTACAATATAAATATTGTTGACCCAAATCCAAACAAATAAAGTAGGGTTAATTCAAATATTTATATGAAAAATTTTATATAAACTCCTTGAAAACCTTATTTAATTTTTTAAAAATCTCATAATACAACAAATCAAGTGAGTTCAATTGACCCTAAAATATACGTGGCTCTGCCACTACTAGAAAAGGCAGAGAATTTTTGTCCACGGACTGCACCAAACTTGTGTGCCATTCCCCTATAAATAACAATCTTTGGATAGCTCTCGGTCCATATCATCTAAGAAAATGAAGGGTCTGGCATTTATAGTAGCACTGGTACTGGTTATGGCAATCGCTACCACAGATGCTCAAAGCATCTGCAACATGCCGGCTTCCGATTTGATGTCGTGCAAGCCAGCAGTGACCCCTCCCAACCCTCCGCCGCCCACCTCTACATGCTGCTCTGCTCTCTCGCACGCCGACATGCGCTGCCTTTGCTCGTATAAGAACTCCAAACTCTTGCCTTCCCTTGGCATTGACCCCAAACTTGCCATGAAATTGCCTAGCCTATGCAAGCTTCCTCACCCTGCAAATTGTTAGTTCCTGGCTATCCATATTTGATCTCAAATGTGAGATAAAATCATGCATTTTATAAGCCTTCACTTCACGTGATTGATTGTACTATGTTTTGAGCTGCTGCTTTTATGTTTTGTGTTTCGATTGGTGTCTTATAATCGTCTAATATCACGTACGAGTTGTGTGATTTCTCATCAATAATCATATTAATATATATTGCTCATATAAGAAATTATACATACGTTTATATATTGTATCACTTTAGTAAATAATTTTAAAATTATGACAAATATATTCTTAAAAATTAATTTATTGTAAAATAATATAAAGCGACGAGGAATATCATATTAATAGAATTGTCTCACTTTAACATGAAGTGCATATGGATTGTTAAGTTAGTCTTGTGAAAAATTTTAACGTTTTAATCGAATTCAAATTAAAAATACAGCAGTTTAATTAAGACTGAAATTATTAAAAGCTCTCCTAAAATAATTAGAAAAACAATTGAACCCTACTCAAAAAAGTTAAATCAATTGAGCATTTATTATGGAAATTATAACGATCAATTAAGTCTTTCTGATTAAAAATAAATAAAAGAACCCATTGAGTGGTAAAGGGTGGATGTTCTCCCAAGTTGACCCAGGTTTGAGCAGCGTGGGTTTACGCAGATATAAAATCAGACTAAGATACTGCAAGGGTGAGATCTTCCCTTTAAGTGACTTGAGTTCGAGTAGCATAGTCTACAAGTGTGCATGAATTTAACTATACATAAAATTGGACTAAAATACTACCTTGTAATGAGATTAGAATATTAAAAAAATACTAGAATGTTACTAATGTATAAGAAGGCAACAATAACTATAATATATTGGGTAAAGTTTACAAAGGATCAGTAAACTATCCTAAATATTACAAAGTGGTCATCAAACTTTTAAAAGTTACATAATAGACATCAAACTTCGATTAGGCTTGGAAGAAGATTATGAAAGGAAGAGCGACATATGCCATTTTTAAATCTGAGGAAGTTAGTGTTTTGGAGGGGAAGAAGATGGATTTAACGTGCCACGTTAGTATCCTCTAACGGTGGTTAACGGAAGCGGCCTAAATGAAAGCGAACTAAAAGTTCAGTGACTATATCACAACTTTTAAGAGTTCGGCGACAAAAATGAAAATGTCGTAGGAGTTCAAGGACTATTTATGTATTTTACCTTTAAAATTTTGATAAAGTTTTGGGTGATTAGATCTCACAATTTCATATGAAAAAAACGCCTCTTAGGTTGAAGATAGTGTTTCCATCTAGGACCTCACTTTGCATGGTGACATCTCTTATTCCTTTGGACCTTTTAAAATCTAGACTCTATTCTTGATACAAAGTAGGTTGAAATGGTAAAGATTGAACCCTTTGCCGAATATAAAACCACCTCACCACCTTTGAACCCAACTTTCATGAGTTTCTTTAAATTGGCATGATCATAAAAACTATACCCTTTTTGGAGTAAAACTCCATTTACAGATCCCATTGAACAACTATTTATATGTTATTCCTTTGCTGCTGCTTCAGATGATCCGCAGAGTTGCTTGCACCAAATGTCCGGAGACATGCATTCCTTGGATTCCTCTTCATGTCCCCTGATCTTTGCTGCAATTCTCTCTTTTTTTCTTACACTTTCTCATTCCTTAACCTTACAATCAGACATTGAAGCTCTTCAATCCCTGAAACTTTCCGTTGATCCAAACATGATCCCACCATCATCTTATCTCACAACATGGGATTTCTCGGTCGATCCATGCGAAACAGCTGGTTCGAAATTCCTTGGAATTTTATGCTCTTTCCCGTCAGGCAATTCAACAAGCCGAATCACAACACTTGAACTTGACAGCGTTGGATATGATGGCTTTTTACCACCCAGAATAGGAACCCTTACTGCACTCACCTCCCTCGACCTCAGCGGCAACAGATTCAGAGGTCCGGTGCCTGACACTATAAAGAATCTCAACAGATTAACCAGGATTTCTCTCTCCTGCAATTTTTTCACCGGCGGCATCTGGACATGGATATACAGATTGAAGAAGCTGGAAAGGTTAAACCTCTCCGGAAACCAACTCTCTGGTCGGATCCCTGCTCGGATTTCCAAACTACGAAGATTGACCCACTTGAGCCTATCAAACAATGAGTTTTCACAGAGAATTCCCAACCTTTATGCACTAGAAAAGCTCCAGATATTAGAACTCGACTCCAACATGTTAACCGGAAGCTTGCCAAACCTTCCTTCTAGGCTAAGCACGTTGAGTTTGTCCCACAACAAACTTACAGGGCATATCACATCATTAGTTAACCTTGAGCATCTAATTTCTGTAGATTTGAGTGATAACTTGTTTTCAGGACCCGTCAATAGGGGAGTTCTTGCATTACCTCGCTTGACTCATCTTAATGTTTCCTTCAACCACTTCACAAAAATGGAGGTGAACAATTATTTCGGAAGTGGATCCCGACTTCAAACTCTAGATGCGCAAAGGAACCGCCTGCAAGGTCATTTACCGGTTAAATTGGTGAATCTAGAGAGATTAGCAGTAATTAACCTAGCACACAATCAATTTGCGGGTGAAATCCCCATGGGATATGGGCAGAGATTGGGGAGACCATGGAGAACCCTGTTTTTAGATCATAACTACTTATCGGGACGTGTTCCGTCGGAGTTCGGCAATGTCGTCCTGAAGATCAGAGGCAGCCTTGCAAATAATTGCCTGAGGTGTCCTTTAAGAATCTCACTTTGCAGGGGACGGCAGAGGTCAGCTTCGGCATGCCATGGATACACTCAAAATACCACAAATCATCCAAAGGAAAACTATTGATTAACGTTGTCAGCACATGTAAATTGGTTTTTTCATGAATATGGTAACACAAGAAAAAGAATTCCCTATGTTAAAAATTCAGGTTGTTTTGACTCAAGTATCCCCATTCTACATTCTTGTATACGGGGCTTTCTAGTTTTTCTTTTTTTCAAATCTTGGTCCCTTTTGATGCTTTCTCCGAACCTCTTTTCCCGATGCTCGTTAACCCATCTTCCGACTATACTATCACACTCTTTCCCGATCCTCTTTATTTTGCTTATCTTTTCCGTCAAAACATCAATCCAACCAAGAAAAGGAGCGAAATCTGAGACCAACATTAACCCTGCCATACGAAAGAAAGCAGCCACGACATCTTGGCATCGCCTCAATTCATCGCCAGTTCCGGAATTGTATCTTTTTCCGGATAATGTCCGTACTATAAGCTTGGTTGTCAAGTCACCAATCCTTTCCTTCATTTCCACTACCGCAACACTTTTGCTTTTCAATGTTTGCTCATATAATTCCTTTATAAAATAGTTGACTTCTGTGTCCCGGACATGGCTGAGTAGCTCTACCCGGTGACTGGAGAGGAGCTTAAGCCTAGCTAGTTTCCTTATATTGCGCCAATAAGGTCCATATGGTGCGAAACCCAACATTTTATGGTCATATCCCATAAGCTTTACGGCTAAGGAGCGTGGACGTGTTGAAAAGTTCATATCATTGGTGGTGAATACTTGTTTTGCAACTTCCCAGTTAATCACCACAGTGCCGGATGAGTGGCGAGTCGGACCATGAACATAGGTCCGTACTTGTCAGCCATGTCTCCGAATGTTCTATGTAGCAGTTGGTCTGATCCTAGAAGATGAAGGTGACCGATCAAAGGCAAGGCCCCTGCTGCCTCTGGCGGTGCTCTCCTTTGCCGTTTCTTCTTGTCTCGAACACGGACCGACAGTGATATGCCGGCGAATGGCTAGAAACTCACCTAATGACTTCAAATAACGTGTAGGAACATTTTGGGACTTAACCATGGAGGTTGAGGGAGGGTTTGGTACAATCTCGAGCGCCAGGTTTTGAAATCAGGGCTCGAGTACCGGTACGGGGTGGTTGCTTACCGGTACTCATTCGCATCTCAGGGGTTGAACTGTGAGAGGCGTATCGGTATGCCTCTTCACGTATCGATACCCCTCGTTAGAGCAGAATTCCAGAGAGGATTTGGTGTGCCGATATGCTCAGGGCGTATCGGTACCCAATGTTGTATTGTTTGGAAAGGCTTTGCGTACCGGTACGCTAAGGTAGGCGTATTGGTATGGGTAAGGATCAGTACGGGGCAATCCCAGTACCGATATAGGGTACTAGTACAAAACATAGCGTATCGATACATGGCAAGAGCCAAATTCTTTCGAACCTAAATAGCGTATCGGTACTCAGCAAGAAGTATCGATACCTAGAGGGGAGTACCAATACTCACCTTAGAGTATCGATACTCGCTGGGCAATCTGCCTAAGTTTTTACGTTTTGAGTTCGGGGTTTTTATAAATTGTGATAAAGGTTCTAATGCGTCCCTTGTGATATAAAATGACTGGTAAGATCAAGAATGTATGTTCCTCATTGCTTATATGGATTAAATGGTTAATTGAGTATGTAAATGAAAGTAAATTGCTTGGTAAGTGAGTTTTAGGGATCCTTTGTGGATCATTTGTAGTCGTGCCAGGTAAGGGCACTTGTTTGGTTATGAGTCCTTGTTTGATGGGATTCAGATACCCACTGAGTGAGTGTTGCAACACATGAAGGCCATCCGATGTGAGATTCTGGGTGACGAATTGAAGGCTATCCAAAAGGACTAAATTGATTATAATTTGAATTATGAGGCTTAAATTAAGTCAAAAAATTTTATGAGGGCTTAATTGATTTTTAGATAATTCTTAATAGGGGTCAACTTCTTCTCATATTTTACTAAAGTTTTTGGTTTAGGGATTCAAGATTAGTGATGAATCTTTATATTCATGGATAGGGTTGGTTAGTAAATCGAAAAATAAAATTGTCTAAATTCAAAATTAACACGAGTTTAATAAGTAGTTTATTCAAGATTTAAGCAGGGCCGCCCCTGTGTTTTTGGTAGCATAGGACGAACTGCAAATTGAGCCTTAAACTAGGGTCGTGTTGCTTTTATCGCAATTGCGGATATAACGAATGTTGTTTCAATCACAACGAGAATCACGGTTGTGAAATTTTTTAATAACATATGCTATTGTGGATAGGGATAGACAAAACTCGACTTGAAAAAAACCAAATTATTCTACTCGTCTCAGTGCGAAAAAACTAGACTCGTAATTTCATAAACTTGACTCAGCTCGAAAATTTTCAAATAAAGTTGAGTACCTCAATTTTGTCTGATATATCTATCACATATGAGAAAAAAAATATGAATAAATATGTGTACTTTATATTGTTATAGAAAGCCATTTAAATTGGAACTATTTAGTAACATGACATTATAAAATGTTTACAATTAAACTTTAGTTTTTATTACAAATAGTCACTAAACTATCCCTAAAAATATAAAATGGTCACCAAATCAAAACTGACATAATGGTCATTAAAATTTAGTTTTTATTACAAAATGGTCATTGGACCGTTAACTGGGAGACGTGGCAGTTATAGAAATTTGTATAATAACATATTTTATCCTTAATATTTACATATTCAGTCAATTTAGACATCAATAATGATGGTTAAATTATGAATAAATTGATTACATATGTCAATATGGAGGATTAAATAGTATATTATTCAATTTTTTGTAACTGTCACGTCATCCAATTATTGACAGTTAACGGCTCAGTGACTATTTTGTAACAAAAACTAAAGTTTAATGCCTATTATGTAACATTTGAAAGTTTGATAACCAATTTATATTTTTAAAGATAGTTTAGTGACCATTTATGTACTTTACCCTATTATTTATTTTAAAATAAAATTCGAAGTATTATTAGCGTAAAATGCTTGATCTAATCGTTTGACAACCTTTTGGAGTTTCAAGTTTTGAACTTTGAAGCTGCAAGTTTAAACCCTTTTGAAAATAAGGGATACCCTTGTCGACTCTTGTAGAGTTTTCTCTGGTAAGAAGCTTTATTTCATTGTTTTGTTTATCTTTTTGGTGAACATGAAGGTTTTCGATTTTTTTTGGGGATGTTCTTCATTTTTAGTTATTATTATACCTTGTTTCTTTTAGTCGAAGTTGTTGATCTTTAAATGGGAATTTAGTGAGATAAGCTACTCGAATTGTAATTGTGTATTTATGAAAGCATTTTAAAAAGTATTTTCCGGAAAGTAAATAATGGGATTTCAGTTTCCACTATTCCTCATATTAAACTTTTGTTCAATGGGAAAGCCCTATGCCTGTAATTTGGGGGGGGGGGGGAGAGAAACAAGTTCTGAGCTGTTGAAGATAAGTGCTCAATTACTTATAGATATTTTATGTCTATTGAGCAAATGAAATTCAAATCCAAAATTTTCAAATTGATGTTCCAAACACAACATTAGCAATTTAACTTCCATCTTAAGTGAATATCTTCAAATTTTGCTTTGCCCATCTTGCTTTTAACTCCCTCCGACCCCTTCTTTCTGTTGTGCATTAGCTTCAATGTTTTCCTCTTATGTTATAACAGATTCAGAATAGTTGTGTCCGCTGGTTACATGGGATACAATGCTGGACAATTGTTTGGTCTTCTAGGACTAGGGACCAAAAAAAAGGTAATAATATGTTATCCACATTTGATGAGATAGACCACAGAGTTATAGTTCTTGAAGACTGGTGAATATTTAATAGAGTAGTGATTAGAGTGTGGGGTGAACGAGTCAGTTTGGTGCTTTACAGTTAGTTTTCCTAGCCTTCGGGCTTGTGCCGCTAGCTTTGTGGAGAAACGACATCCTTTTAACCATATGTTGCATCAGCTTATGGTGATTTAAACGAAAACAAATAAAATGTAGCTTATTTGTTATAGCTTCTGTTTCTGTTTTAAAGTAGTTTACTTATTACTTATGCATGCACCAGTGTAGATTATAATATCTCTATTACAATAAATATCCATGGGAAACACACAGTTTCTCCTTTGAGTAAAACATCCTCTACACTTACGATTTATCTATCATGAGATTTTTAGATGTATCTAAGTGGTTATCGCACAAAAATGAGGAAGGTTTGTTTTGATGATATTTATTTCTGGTCATTTCTGTGTTACTAGCAGCAATTCAGGAAAGATATATGTTAATCTTGATACAAGGACATCTGCTGTTGGCATTTTGGTAGGGGTATAGGAGGGTTCATGTTGATGTCGATGGAATTACTAGAACGACCATGAAAATCCCTCAATGATTTATCCTCCTGATGAATACTAAGGTGGCCACTTGGAGTTCGATAATTGTCAAATTCTTTATTGCAATGAAAGCATGTTTTAGTATTTGCATGCTTCTCTAAATCTTCTCTACATGAATGGAAAGTCATGGTAGAACCTGAGAAAGAAACACAAAAATCATTACTTTATGTTTTATTCCTTGAGTAGGTTTGACCAGTGTTAATTAAAATATTGTTAAAAGAGTTTATACACGGAATGCTCTCAGTTGCTACTCTAGGCTTTTCTTAAAATAACATGTTAAGAATTGGGAAAGCAAATTTTATAGGAATCTCAATTTGGAAAATATTCCTTAAGGAGTTGATTGTTGTGCAGCTTTTACATTCTTCAATGGGGCGTTCTCCGGTATTAATGGGGTTGTCCTAATTGAGTGATGTGTTTCTCATGGGCTTCTTGTGGATGCATTTGGTATGGACTGACAATTTAAAATCCATACTCTTATGTGCTACCACATTCTTGTTGTTTTCTCTTGAATGACACTCAATACAAGAGTCATTGCAACATTTGAGAGATTATGATACTAATAATAATAGGTTAGTCCTACATAGTACTTGATTTTATGATTCAATTAGATGTTTGTGACATTTCTTTGCTATTCTCCACCAAATACATGTATCCTTTGGACGCTTAAATAGAGCGTCAATTCACTAGTCTAAAATTTTCAAATTCTAGAGCAGATAATGTTGAAGCCGTTGGGTAAGGTTAGATTATCAATATGTAGTTATCGTGACCTATATTATCCTTGCTATTTGGTTTCCTTTAATTTAGTAATGTCAGACACATCAGATACCTTAAATGGAAAATGGCTCTTTGTTACTAGGTTTTCCTAAATGTTGGGGCCACATAGGTATGACATGGAGAGCGTTTATGTTTTACTCAATGTTCCAAAATTACCCCTTAACTGACTCGAGATATTAGGTGCCAATTTGTGTCTTGACCTTGTGATAGTCGGTGTCCTTTCTACATGGTGTTTGACATTTGGTTAGCAAGATTTTGATTCTTTGGATTGCCATTTATGACCACACTAAATGTGGGTAATTATGGACAAGGCCGAATTTAATTTTGTTTTATCGAGGATCTCGCCTATGTCAACTTTATTTTCCATTTATGCTTTCTATGGTTAATTTTCATAAATGGCTTTTATTATAATTGTTGTTTACCTTAATTGGTGTTAACCACTATGACTTATTTCTTCACACCGAAGGCCTATAAAATGAAGAGTAAGACCGCCATCGTCATTGCAAGGTCTACATTAGTTTTTCTAGTCTCTATCTCTCCCTGAAAGTAGTTGAGTTTTGTGTTTCTTCTCAGGTTCTACGATGAATTTTGATTCTTGTAGAGAAGATGTAGAGACATACGCAAATATTAAAACATGCTTTTATTGTAATAGAGAGTTTGACAACTATCGAGCTCTACATAACCACATCAGGATTCATCAAACCAACGGGTCATTGTGGGGTTCAAATTTTCATGGTCGAACTAGTAATTACATCGGCCTTAATAGGAACCCTCCTATCCCCCTATTGAACAGCGATCAGAACTTGGCTGGTGCAAACAACCCAATTCCATTCACTCGAGCTCCACCTCCAATTAACTTCTGTACAGTGTTCCGCCCGAACGAAGCAAACCAAGCTGATGGGAACAGATCCACTGGCGGTAATCCTAGAGTTCCTCAAACTCAGATTTTCATGTCTAATGGTGTAGCTGTTCTCTGTAACAGTTTGGATGGAAGAACATTTATTCCTGCTGGTGCCGGTGCGTCCGTGGCTTCCGCTATATATGTTCCATCTGGTAGTGTTGTAACTACTGGCCTTGATACGGATTCTTCGCCATATTTGGGCTCAAATGGAGTTTGTCAGTTTCATACTGATGAATTTCAGATTAGCCAAGATGGTCTGCCACCAACCTCTCGAGATGACTTGAAGAGAACTCAAGGTTTTAATCTTGGTAAGCTTCCAAATCCCTCCTTTGTTATAACAAATCCTGACCATCTCTATCGCTTGTTTGTACCTTTTGCCAGGTCCTCCACTATTCTCAAGTTTAGAAAATGTTGGTCAATCTGAGAGAAGCTTGTCGACTCTTGACGGAAGCAAGAGGCCCTGCATAGCTGACAACCCAGTGAATGCAGACAAGAAACCAAGAATTGCCTATGATGATACGGAGCTGGAGAATCATCAGCTAAAAGAGCTTCCGCTTCTTTACAATTTCGTCGAATCGTCGTCTTCTGCAGAAACCGGCGATGGTGCTGAAGAGGAAGTCTGTCCAGCTGATTTAAATCTTTCCCTGCATCTCTAGGTTGATGTGTGGGGTTTGCTCTCTGATTTAATAAAATACTACTAGATCAATAAGGGAATGGTCTTTGTTGCCTTCCCCATCCCGACTAAGTGTGCTTCGGACACTCTTTTTGGTGCTTTAACTTTTTAATGTTGCTATATACTGCTGATATATCTACAAAGTGCTTGTTTAGTTGTTCAGTTTGTTTTTATCTTATGGTATATGAAGTTATTATGAAATCTCTTGTGGACTGTGGTGTTTGATTGATCTTTTCCCTTGCTTAAGCTTTATTTCGAGTCGAGACCTCGTAATTGTGTTCTTATGGTTGTTTTTTTCGAATCATATACACATAAGTAATTTGAACTGGACAATTCATGTTTGGTTTTATAGAATCATATAGACATAAGTAATGGTCATTAGAGGAATGGCTTATCTATTGGAATTTGTCTGTTTTTGGAGAATTCTTATTTTACATTGTGATCAGCAAAGGCAATGGAGCATTTTAGATTGAGAATGCTTCTTTGGTATAGGAGCTTAAGGGGTGATAACGACTCGGTTCGTATTGATTATGGAGAAGATTGCTGTTTATCTTACAGTATTTTTATTTAACCTTTATGAATTTTTCACATTCAATTTAGCTCTCATAATTCAAATTAGCGATCAATTAAGCCCTTCCGTAATATTGGTCGCGTTAACCGTCAGAGTCTACTAACAGTCTACTAGCGGTCAACGTTAAGGTCAACCATGTCAACATTACAAAAGGACCGCCCCAAGTTTTTCCAAAACGATAACGACATAAACCAAGATATGCATAGTAGACAAGAGTTAACGTGATTCAGTATAGCCTACCTCTACGGACAAGAGAAACGAACAATCCACTAATAACGTAGAGAACCAGAAGAGTACATGATAACCCAGGTGGAACCAAAACACTCTTCCAAACATACTTACAATACCCATCTCTACAACTTAGGCACAATAGTTGTAGAGATCCTAAAAGTGATTACGTCTCTTCAGAGTAATTCCCCCCTCTCATTTTCTTGTTGTTCAGAGTAATTCCCCCTCTCATTTTCTTGTTATCTCATAATTCAAAAGGTTAAACCTGGTATATACCCAAATACTTGGCCACCAAGAAATCTTATTCAATAAGATCTCTACCTAAAATATATATTTACACATTAAAGTAAATCCTAATTACCAAGTAATCTTCAACCGCTAGAATTACAACAAAAGTCAAATTAATTACCAATTAGAATTTGAGTCAAAATATAACACTTACAATTACCTAAGTTTATTTCTTTTATCTAATATTGTGGATAAAAAAATTGAATTAGGCGAGTAGTCCAATAACAGACTACAGTACCCGATCCGAATTAATCTATCAATAAATTAAATAATAATGATTATAAAAATAGCGATTAATAAGTCAATATTAATAAATCAAATAATGTCACCATAATAATAAAAATTAAATTTTTTTTTCTTCTGGTGAGATATTATGTGATGTCAATATCGAGTTATATATCAATATAATGCTCACTTTGAATGGAAGTATTTTTTTCTTAAGTTGATAAATATTAAAATATTGTATTCAATATTAACTAATCAAATCGATTTAATTTGTAGTATTAAATACAATAATCTAGACATAGTATCCATAAGCCAACACCCAACAACATGCATCAAACCTTTACAAAGCTTGAATCGTTACTTTATCATTGAAAAATATATTTTAATCGACTTGTATTATATATATATATATATATATATATATATATATATATCAAATTTAGTTTTCAAAAAAAATAAAATCGTAAAATTTTAGTTCTAGACAATAAAATGTACAAATATAAAACGTAAACAAAAGTAGTATATTTTAAGTAATCAAATGCACTTTATTTTTTTAATAATAAAATGGGAGAAATAATTTCAAAATATAATAATATTAAAAAGTAATATGTCATATAATTAACGTGGATGTCATTTGAACCCTTAAATCGTTTTAGTAGTTTAGCATAACTCATTTTTCCTAAGTGACTCGTACTAACAGTTGTGTTTGTAGGAGTGAGATGGGATCAGGGTAGTTTAGGATTTTTACCAAGCCTTGTCCAATGTTATTAAACAAGTGGGCTGTCTCGAATCAATCAAATTTCTCAGTTGGAGACTAATTAGAAGAAAAAACAACTCAGGAAAGACACTAAAAGGGCGTTTGGTTTTAGAAAATGTAAGTCATTTTTTATTTTCATTTTTTTGGTAAACCGGAAAATGTTGAAAAAAAAAACGTATTTAGTTTTAAAATTAAAAAATGATTTGTAAAAATTAAAAACAAAAATGAGTGAATTTTATAACATAAAAAGATGTTTTTATTGTTTTTATTAAAAATATTTTAGAAAATTGAAAGATAAAAATAAGAAATATTATAATTTAAACTCTATTTAATCTGAATTTGAATTCTTTTAATCACAATTTAAAAACTTTACAATAAGGAGATGGGGAGATTATTAAATGTGTGGTACATAATAGCAAGGCCAAAGTTATATTTTTTTTGGGTAAAACTTTGATACACAGTCTCTGTGTAAAATTAATTTTACATAACTCTGTATATTTACACTATAAAAACTTAAATCTTAAATTTCTAATCCTAACCCTAACCCTAAAAAACTAAACCCTAAACCTTAAGCCATATACACTAAATTTTAAACACTAACCTTAAATTCTAAATCACACAACATAAACCCCTAAACTTTAAACTAAAACATAACCCCTAAAACTAAAAGACACGTGTAAACTAAAATTTACACGAACTGCGTATCAAAGTTTTTTCCTATTTTTACAACGTACTACTTCTATATACATTCATTAATATTTAAACGACTAATTTCATGATTGTTCTCACGTTTTTCTTCAAAAAAAATGATTTTATAAAAAATTTTGAGCATTAGTGAAAGAATGTTGGTAATTATAAATAATCCTAAATTGGGAAGGAACTGTCCCGCTTGGTCTGGTCCAGTTCGTGCGTGTTTTCTTTTTAGACATGATCATTTCGGTATAATATTATCTTATTAGAATTTATATATATATATATATATATATATATTGGATAAAATTAGATTTTATATTTTACCATTACTAGTGTTACAAAATATTTAAAATATTTTATGGACTTTAGATTATATTTATGACAAGGAAAATTTCAGAACGGACGACGCACATCATTGAACATTATTAATGTAATATACCGCTAAATATCATTAATTGTTTAGTGATTTTTAAATAATTATTAAAAATTTCAAAGGCTCGATATGCAATTAATCATATTTCAAAATAAAATTAGAAAAAATTATTCCATGAACTATTCTTACAATTGAATAAACACACATCATCTTTATTTTCTACATAATATTTTCTTAGAAATTAAAATTTACAGATCATCATCATCTTCCTCATACCTCAAAAATTTATTCTAATATGTTAATGAATAAAATTGCTAAAATAAAAAACACCCAAAAAATTTAACAAACGAATTAAAAGAGACAAAAATAAAACTATTATTAATAAAATCACTGCATTTTAATCTCAACTTAATTTTCTATAAAATTACTGTATTTATCTCCATCATTCTTTTAGAGCTTCATAATGCAAAATTAACAAAAATTCATGGATATAACAGAATTGATTGAAGGTAAATTTGAAAAATCTGATCTTTAAATAAAAAACACTTAAATATACAATTTTTTTTACCGTATATCAAATAATAACCTACCTTCATTTAACCCAAAATCATATAGTCAAACCTTTCCCTCACCAACCATATAGTCAAACCCAAAACCCTAAGTTTGTAGTATCCCACCTCTTTTCTTTACCGACACGACTAATCTTATACCATACAAAACTAAAAACCTAATCCCCTTCCAAATCGACATTCTTGGACAGGCCACTTGCTCGCCGGAGCAATTCGGTCGCAGACCTGATCTGCAAACTAACTATGTCAGTTTTGAATGTGGTGATGCACTCAGTGATTTTATTAATAATAATTTTATTTGTCTTTTTTGATTGTGAGTTAAGTTTTGGGTATTTTTTATTTTAAGAATTTCATTTATTAACGTATTAAAATAAATATATAAAGTATGATGAAGAAAATTATGATTTGTAAATTTTAATTTATAAGAAAGTATTATGTGAAAAATAAAGATGATATGAGTTTATTTAAGTCATAATGCCAAAAAATACTCTTAATGTTTAATTAAATAGTCATTTTGACCTCAATTCTTTTTTTTTATTTTGGGTCAAAATGGTTCCTATGTGAATGAAAACTGTTAGTTGACTAAGAGTTTTCATCCGCATAGAGTCATTTTGACTCAAAATAAAACGTTAAGGGTTAAATTGTTTCAAAAAATAGGGGCTAAAATAACTATTCAGCCAAATGTTAGAGACATTTTTTGGCATTATACCTTTATTTAACTGGATAATACCAGAGATATGATTGTAATAATGGTTCATAAAATAATTTCTTTCAAATTAATTTCTTCAATCAAATCTAAAATTTATTTTTGTAGCAGTATTTTTTTTTTCAACAAAGACATGGTGAAGAATATTACACCCCATGCTCTAAAGAGAGAAGCAAAGTGTAGTTATCTGGCATGAAGAAGAAAAAGAGAAGGTTATTAGGTTTATAACTGGTGACGTTACATGTATCATTTGAGAAGAGGTTACTTGATAAACTTTTCTTTTTCATGATTATATTTCTAAATTGAAATCTTTTCATCTTTCTTCTCTTCCAATTCCACCGCCACGTTATCCATTTTAAATAGTTTACACAATTCTTTTTTAAGGCTCTAATAGGAAATTCAATAGTTGAAAGAGAACAACTTTTGTGATTTTAGATTCCTTTCTTATAATTTTTCAACATTTGAAAAACATGTGCTTTTAGTTATTATTATTATTATTATTATTATTATTATATATATATATAAAATTTTAGATTTTTTTCAAAAACTTATTTTAAAATATTTTAATACACGGCATAAATTAATTCGTTAGATGCCACCTCATCAGATACTTAAGTCCTAAATTGGTCAAAATTACCCAGTTCAAGGATAAAAAAAATATGTTAGTTCTTATAAATAATTGTCGAAGTACTAACATGACCATAGATTAAGAGCCAAATTGTATACTAAACCTACTTTTAACGTGTCACACCATCATTTCGCTACTCATTTAATGTGAGTTAACAAATGGGTAATCAAAGTGTGACAAATCGATAATATTAATAATTATAAATAATTTTTTAAATATTAGCTACTAAAACAGAAAATTACTTAAATATAAACCATTTTTTGTATAATTTATATATATATATATTACTATTCATATTTGAAATTCAGGCTACTAAAAATTCAATTTCAAAATTTAAACCGTCTCTACTCACAATTGCTTCCATCTTATGCTTATTGATATATATATTCACCCTTAGGCTTTATTTGCCGGTGTAGTTCAGAAACCTGGGTTTGAGGGACAAACACCCGTTTACAGAAGGTAGTTTTTTTAGATGTTTAAAAACACCTATTGGGCGAGAAAATTGAATGATGAATGGTCGTTTGGAGCCAAACGAGGGTTTTTTTGGGTTGTTATTGCTGGTGAACGGGCGTTGCCCACCGCAACAACAATAAAAAACACAGCCTTAATGCTACACAAAAGAACCGGTCCAAACTCCAAAGTGAGTTGCATAGCGATAGGTCTTGGGTACGGCAGGTTTGGAGTGTAACTAAAAGACATCAAGTTTCGAAATTTGTCTAATGTTAAACTTTTTGATGATATTTTAGGTTGAATTTTTTGTATTTTTGGGCTAGTATTGATAATTATTTTGTAAGTATCGATACTTAGTAAATATCGATACTTACAAAATAAGTATCGATACTTGTAAAAAACGAAAAAATCACTTAAAATATTATAAAAAAGTCTATTATTTTAAATTTTGAGACAATAATAGAAACTTGTCGTCTTTTAGTCGCACTCTAAATTTGTTGTACGTTAAACTCGCCCTGAGTGGGTTGCAGTCGTAACGTAATATAAGTATACAATCACTTAAGCAAGGTTAAAACAGGTAACTCGGTCAAAATATTTTTTAGGGTTTCCTCGAGCGCCTCCATATAATCAATTAACTAAGAGGCATAAAAGCCAAAAAATGCCTCAAACGTTTGACTGAATAGTCACTTTGGTCCATGTTCTTTTTTTGAAGTAATTCAACCCTCAATATTTTATTTTGGGTCAAAATAGTTCCTCTGTAGATAAAAACTGTCAGTCAACTGATGGTAAATAGCTTGAAATAACGTGGCAAACCTATATAGCATTG
Source organism: Hibiscus mutabilis (assembly GCA_019671005.1). Lineage (NCBI taxonomy): Eukaryota > Viridiplantae > Streptophyta > Magnoliopsida > Malvales > Malvaceae > Hibiscus > Hibiscus mutabilis. The sequence goes on along the minus strand of CM033713.1, from coordinate 4,894,309 downwards.
CACGCTGACATGACAGTATCATATAGACAAATGTGTTGACTTGAAAAACGTTACATCAATCAAAAATAATTTTATAAAATTATATAAAATATAAAATAATTTTTTCTGTTGATTTATCATTCTGTCAATTTATTTTAAATTGTTTATCGTTAATTTTCTAATAATTTTTATCTGTAAATGGTCATTTTAACCTAAAATGAAACGTTGAGGCCAAAGAGATTATTTAACGAAACGTTTTGGAGTTGGACCCTGGAGTGTGAAGAAGCTCCTCTGAAAACGTCAATCGAAAATAATGGTAAAGTAAAACCATTTCCCTCTTCAATTGTTTCATTAGATCTCCGAACTTTTTTCGTTTTGATGGTCAATGGCTCATGTTTGCTTATCCTTCAGATCCTCTTCTATCTTGAATTGTTTCGTCAATTTTCCTCTTTTGGGCTTGCTTGATGCATTTTCTTGTAGTTTGTTTTTTTAGTGAAGACGGGTTGAAATTTGAATTTGTTTCTTATAAATGATTCTGAGAAATAGTTCGGGTTGTGTGTTTAGGAGACATTTGAAAGACGCGAGCTTTGCCTTAGAGCATAGTAATATAAATTGAGAGAAATGGTTGTTCTTTCTTCTTCAATGGAATATTTTCAATGAATTACTTTGCATTTGGTCTGCTTGAAAATATTGATATATTATTAATTCTATTGAGTTGAGCTGTTTTTTCTTTAAGGTCTTTCTCTGATCATTTAATTGTAAGCTGTTCTGGTTTGATGAAAGGTTGATTAAAATTTGGAAGTAAATTGCTGAGAATTTGAACAATGAAAAGTTGAAGCATTTGAAATGTTTATGCTAAAGTCCTGATAAATTGTAATATTCCCTGTAGAATCCGTTTGCATGCATGTGCAGTTTTTTATCCCCTGGTTGTATTTTTTGTTTCTCTTGTATTCGAGATGTTAATCACCTGGTTGTGATAGGCTTTAGGATTGTGATTTTCTGGCTCTGCTTTTTCCCCCTGAGGTTCTATTTGTTTTTTATCTTGTGATGCGCTGCCTAAGCAAATTCATGAGATCAAGGACTTCCTTCTCACTGCTAGAAGGAAAGATGCACTCTCCGTAAAGATTAAGAAAAGCAAAGACGCTGCTCCAAGTACTTGTATACACTGTGTGTCTGATGCCGAGAAGGCCAACAAATTGAAGCAGTCGCTTCCCCCAGGTAATTCATGATTGAGGAGCCTTTTCTGGTTCCTTGTTTTCCTATCAAATCGGGGTCAGTATTTGAAATGAACAAAAGCATGATGCGGAAATGAACTCTTGTTCCGGTTACGGTGGAATTACAATGGATCATAGGGATCTTTCTTATCATGTTGATGAACATTTCAAGGTTCTTGGTCTTGACCCTATTTCTCATTGTTTTTATGTTTTGCAGGTTTGAGCGTCCAAGACCTATGGAAATTACAGCTGCCCTGAGTTTGTCTTCCCAATTACTGGGCGATGAAAACTAGATTTTGATTTTTTGTAGTTGATTGCTTGCATGTCATGCTTTTGTAATGGAATATGTATTTGGTGTTTTATGGACTCTGACCCTTTGTGTTTTAATATTCGCGTGTAACACAAGATGGAAAACTATAGGATCAATTACGTTTGCACGTGAAAACCAACTTTAGGAGATTTGAACTTCAGACTCCTTGTCTCTTCATCATCACCGCTTATAAGTTCATTACGAATCTAATTAATAAGAAAATATTTCATGCACTGAGAGTAGAAAAAAAAAGTTTTTGATAAGTGGATTTAGTTTAGGGGTTTTGAATTTAAACATTTTGAAGTGACGAGGGGTTAAAAGTTAGTTGTTCTTTCACAGAGCATAGGAATATTGCAGTTTAACTTGAAAGATGTTCAATGTGTAGAGTTAAATCGAAAGAATGAATGATTTATTCATTTGAAAGAGTTGGTACCCAAGGTTTATTTAAAGAATAAGGCTTTTGAATTGCCAAGAGTCAACTAGAAGAGAGCTCCGAAGAAATTCATTTCATTTCCACAGCATCAGTATCCACAAAAACATGTTCAAAACAACAAAAGGAAATAAAAGGAGGAAATGCATCGAGGAGAGAAACCTACAACAGAGGTGTATCATTGTCCAACAATCGAAAAAACTTTTGAAGCTTCACTGTTGAACTCGAAATCTCCTGAATCAGATAAATCTCACTAAAAGAGCTCCAAGGTCGGAGTAAGGTCCCTCAGAAAGAGGAAAGAAGCATCACAACTCGAGCAAGGAAAAGTCGAGCAAAGAGATGAAGAAGTTCTCACTTTGACTCGCAATGAATGGTAAACCTCCAAGTGCTGATGACGAGAAAATCCACCTTCGAATTTGGAAAAGTAAGGAAGATGAACCATAGAAATGATTCCCCGACCATCACTCGTTTCTCCTTTCTTCCGAGTGAGGTAACACCTTCTTTAAACCTTTCAAAAAGTGACACCGGCATACTAACAACCCCAAGAGACCCTCAAACAAAAAATAATAGACGTCGTCTGATCCAAACGAAATCCTCAATCGAGCCAGTTGCTTGCTCCAAATGGCCAAACATAAAAAGAAACAAGGCGTCGAACCTGAAACGACATTATCAATATGAGGAGTAAAGGATGGACGGAAAGTTCTACTCCCGACGACTCTGAGGCCATCTTAGGAGCTGTTTCAAACTTTAAAATCAAAGAGAAACATTGGAGAGAGAAAAAAAAGTGAATTTTTAAGAAATCAAATAATTATGGGTTCATGACAGCGTATTGTGAACAATGCATAACATTATCATGTCCAAAACAGCTCCTTTCGAACATGATTATCACCAATTTCTTCTTGTTCCAAACACTGCATATTTCTCCTTGATCAATGAGTCACGTCTTTCATTTATTCAGTCCTTTTCTCCCTAAGACTACAAAGATATCCTCATTGATAATGCAACAAGTTTTTGTTTTCAGTGTACAACAAAGTACGAGAATATCATTATTCGTTACAAGATTATTGATATTGGCATAGAATGGAAGCATACCAAATTGTTTCATCTTTCTTGAGGTGCATACAATGGTTTAATCAGAAGTTGAAAAGTTTTTTTGTAATTTCAAACCCAATGGGTAGATGGTGATGCAACAATTTGAACAGAAAATGTTCTATTTTTATTTGTATATTTAAAAAGTATACAAAGAATCGAATGACTTTTCTCCAAGAACACCAAGTCTGTAAAAAATTGGTTTTGCATCAACATGAAAGAAATTAGAAAGGAACATCCAACAAGATTGAATCAAAATCGAAGGTTGGTGATCTACATATAATTTTACTTATATTAGAAAGGAACATCCAATAAAGAAGTGATTTCTTTCGTACAAATCTATAAACAGAGTAACCAAATTGTAAATTTGTTCATAATTGAGTAACCTCCATTTGGAATTTACCATTATTATTATTATTATGGGTAAACTTCGCCTGATGTCTCTTATGTTTAGAGTTTGTTCTATTTTAGTCACCCATTTTAAAAAAAGTTATTTTTGTCACTTACATTTTTGTCCGTTACTGTTTTGGTCGCCCACCATTAACACTCGTTAATAGTTTAATAAAAAAAATTTAATTTCCAATTTAACCCTGAACTTTCAAAACGAGTCTCTCATGTGGGAATCATTTGATAATGCTTAGTGTTGTAGGGCTGGAGATCTTGTGCAATTACTACTTTAGGTCGGAAAAGCATTGGGGTTTCGAAAATTCAGGTCAGTGCATCTGTTCAGGGTGTGAACTTGTATAAGTCATAAAGCTACTGATGCATAAAGATGGAACCGTTTTTTATTCTTTTCTTGGAATGGATGCCATCTTTTTCGTAATCAACAAGTATCAAAATTCTAAATCAGGCACCAAAAGTTGTAGCAGAAACAAATATACTTGTAAATTTAGGACCCGTTTCCTGCAAATGTAACTTTTTTAAGGTACAACAGTATTCTTCGGTTCATTGCATGTATGGAAAGATGTTCCTGTTAGGGTTAAAAATTCTTACAATCCTAAAGCTCTTATCCCCAGGAGTAGAGATATGAGTAAGGTTTGTAGCATTCTTTGATGAAATCTGAATGGGTCTAATCATTCTTTTCCTAATTGCAGGCATGACTCACCAGCATTGTTTTGAAACGGATTGTTGGATATTGAATGCTTGGTCAATTAGGCTTTCTTGCCAAGGTTTGAAGGACATTCCTTTCTTTTAACGCTCTCTGTTAATTTGGATTTCTATGTTGTGCAATTGATCTTTACTTCTTTTATCTGTGCAGGTATTTCCTATCTTCCAAGATTTAGGCATCTCTGTGGATGTTGTAGCTACTAGTGAAGTCAGTGTTTACCTGAATTTGGATCCGTCAAAATAGTAATAGCAAGGGAAGAATTGCTGGGAAGAAGAAGATGATGAAAAATAAAGTTTTGAAAGTTTAGGAGTTAAATTAGAAGTTAATATTTTTTATTAACGTGTTACGTCACGTATTACCGGGTGTGAATGGTCGGGTGACCAAAACAGTAACGGACAAAAATGTAAGTGGTAAGAATAATTTTTTCCAAAACAGGTGACCAAAATACAATAAGCCCTAAATATAAGGACCTCCGGTGAAGTTTATCCTATTATTATTAACCATTTGTTTTTCATTTCCAAATAAAATGACTGAACAACGACCTCTGATTCGCGAAGTGAAAAGCCCTAGCCAGCTCTGAAGGTACTCACTCTTTACTCCCGAAACCTTATATCTTCTTTTTCAAACTGTTTGGTTCACGAGAAAATTTCAAGAATATTTGCAAGACATCCCTCGACTGTGAATGTTTAATTAATTGATTATTTTTTCTACTTTTTTTTCTGCCTCTCTCTGTGAAATCTTAGGTTCCTAACTTCCTATTACTGAACTAGTAATTTGATATGAACTTCAGTTATTTGGCTTGTAAAAAAAATGTGATGAATTTTCTTTTTAATTTTAAGGAGTTGATTTCCCCCTTTTCGATTTCTTTCTCTTCACTTTCCCTTTAAAACCGCTGCGAATTGAATTTAATAGATATTGGAGTTGCTTCTTTCAACTTCAACATAGGTTTTTGCTTCTTAATTTCATTCTATTTTAAGTGTTGGTGATTAATGTTGTATCGAAGAGTCATTGACTTGGTTATTTTTTCAAGCGTGATTGATGGAATTTTAAGTTCAATTTAACTTCAATTTGTTTTATTCGTGGAATTGTGTTCTTCGTTGAACTGATGGAATCTCAATTGTGTTGCCTTTCAGTTAAATGGAAGCCAGAGCCGCAGAACGTTTAGAGAGAATCTGGATTGTTTTGTTCTGTATTTAGTATTGTTAGCAAGTTTGGATTGCGTAGTTTTCATAACGATTGGCTTTCAGATTTCTGAAAATGGTTGGAAATACATTATTCAAGATTCCAACGTCCCCGTCTCTATCGTCTTCAACTTTGACCTCCATTCCGCATCCTTCTCGGAGAATTTTGCCATGTCTTCCGCCTAAACCAAGAACGAGGCCGGCAAGAGTTAGAGTTATGTCTGCTAGTACTGAGCATAACCCACCAACTGGTTCTTCAGAGGAAAAGAATCCACTCGCTGTTGTTTTAGATATTCCCCAGAATATTTGGAGGCAAACTTTACGTCCACTTAGTGATTTTGGGTTTGGTGGTAGAAGCATTTGGGAAGGTGGAGTTGGGTTGTTTCTTGTGTCAGGTACTGTGCTTCTTGCACTTAGTCTGGCCTGGTTGAGGGGGTTTCAGATTCGTTCTAAATTCCAAAAGTACCTAGCAGTGTTTGAATTTGCTCAGGCATCAGGTATTTGCACTGGAACACCTGTTAGGATTAGAGGGGTGACTATAGGCAATGTTGTACGTGTTAATCCCTCCCTGAAAAGTATAGAAGCAGTTGTTGAGGTATGTTTCAGAATAGTAATTTTTCTGTTATATTTTCTTGTGGTTTTGTTTGTGTATGCATTAACATTGCTGCCATCATTCTTAGGTTGAAGATGATAAGATTATTGTACCTCGAAATTCACTGATTGAGGTCAACCAATCTGGTCTTTTGATGGAAACTTTGATCGATATCACACCAAGGGATCCAATTCCGTCACCTTCAGTAGGACCTCTTGATGCTGACTGCATTAAGGAAGGCTTAATTGTATGTGATAGGCAAAAGATAGTGGGGGAACAAGGGGTAAGCCTGAATGCTTTGGTAGGGATTGCCACCCGTCTTGCTCGTCAAATGGAGAAAATTGGTATTGCCAACATGTATAATCTTGCTGAGCAAGTTGCTGCTGTTATTCAGGATGCAAAGCCCCTACTCACAAAGGTGTGCAATGTCTTGTTACATTTTATGTCTTATTGATGAAATTTCTTTTTCTAAACTATATTGCTGATAGTTCTATTAAGCCCAAAAGAAGTGAATGGGTATGCTACATTATCTTTTTCTTTTCTTTGTTTCCCCTCCGTGCGTTCTTTTTGAATGATTTATCATTACACACTGTAGCCTGATGTGCATAAATCTAGAAGTTTATGTATTGTCTGTATGTGTTTCCCTGCTCTCTAACTGACTGGATAAACATTCTAAACTGAAATTTTGATGGATTCTCATGCTCAAAATTTTGAATTGATGTAGTGATTTTTCAGATTGAAGCCATGGCCGAAGATGTGCAACCTTTGTTGGCTGAGCTTCATGATAGTGGTCTGCTTAAGGAGGTTGAGAATTTGACCAGAAGCCTAACACAAGCCTCTGAGGATTTGAGGTGAATTGTCTATTCTTTCTTGATTATAATTTTCTTAAGATGTGCTTGTCACAAAGTGTTGCTACCACATACTGTAACCAAGAATTGTTTTCAGACAAAGCAATACGCCAACATGCTTATAACTAAGAATTGTATGTAAGGCACTTTAATCTGTCATCTGAATCATATTTGAACAAAATATTGTGAAACTTCAAAGTAATTAGTTTATGAATATTTTTTTTCGTTAACCTAGCATCAATTCAAAATTTTCATTCTGTAAAGTGCCTCGTGATTTTTCTAGGTAATGTGTGGAAATGCATTAATGATGTTAATTCATACATCTTACATTGTCATCTTCCACCTCCAAGACGTGTTATGGCGTCCTTTTATGGTTTTACCTCTGTGTTCTGCAGTTAGCATTATATTACTGGTACAATCAACCCTGACTCTTAATAATTACAAGCCACCACCTTATCTTCTTTACCTTCTGTAGTCCTCTAAAACCAAAGGACTATATGATTCGAACTCCAGCTACCGAGGTATCTATCCTTGCACCTACTGTTAATAGTCAGTTGTCAATGTTGCATCATGAGCATACTATATCCTTGAATTTGGAGTAGCAAATTTTAAAATGCTGTGGCTCAATAAATTAATTGTAATGTATTGTATGGAAGCATAAATTTGGACACTTTGAATTTCATCTATACTAAGATGTAATTTTCTGATTATGATGTGAGAGGAAGAAATATGCTTTATGTGTAAACAAGATTTGACCCTTTCATTCTTTGCCTTGGCTGCCCTCTTCTTCATCTTTAATGTATGGGCTTACAACTACAGTCCCTTTCTGTGCAGAAGGGTGCATTCATCCATTATGACCCCTGAGAATACGGAATTGATTCAAAAATCAATTTATACTCTGATTTTCACTTTGAAGAATATCGAGGTAAAATTTTACTTACTAGACTACCAGCTACTAGTATTCCTCTAATTGTTTATTTAAATCTTACGTTCACATCGTCTTGTCTCTATCTTCATTTACCATTGCAGAATATAAGTTCTGATATACTGGGATTCACGGGGGATGAGTCTACAAGAAAGAATCTAAAATCACTGATCAAGTCGCTTAGCAGGATGTTGTGATGGTGAAGACAAGTGAAAAGAATACAATAATTGATTACAGAGTCCAAACTCAAAACTGCTTTGTCTTTTCCATTGTTATAAAGGGGGAGATATTTGTTCCATTCCAATTTCTTGGAAAATGTTGATGGTTGAGGTATTTGTTGCACACCGTTTACTAGTATAAATGCAAATTAAATTTTGTCGATTGTTAATTAGTAGTTGCAAACTGTTGCTGTGATCGAATAAAAGTGGAAAACTGATTACAGGGTCTGGTGCAATTAAGTGCATTTCAACATAGTTTTGCTATGGTTTTGCCGGCATTTCAAATCCGAGGGGGAGAGGGGATTTGCAGGCATTTCAAATCCGAGGGGGAGAGGGGATTTGCAGGTAACCTCTTATTCGGGTTAAACGTTGATCGTTTCGCTGGTTTTTCATCTAACCTTGTTAGATGAATCTCTTTTGTACACCTTTTTTGTTCCCCATTTTCTTCTCTCCTTGGCTTGGCTGAATGATGGGGCCCTTAGGATCCCGAATTGATTATGAATTCTTTTAGCTGAAAATGACTTAACCGTTACCGTTGTTTTTGGGTCCACTCTCTCGTAATCTCTTTCTTTAAAATAAGGGTAAACTACTCTAGTCAGATAGTGATATACAAATTGGAAAGGGAAATTTTAAATCTAACTTTGGCTCCAATAGGATTCAAACCTGGGTGGAGTTGGACAAGCACAACCACTAAGTCAAAGGATATTTATTATCTATTGGTATTTTATAACTTTTTTTTTATTTAAAGAATATGATTGGTATGTACAAACTAATTATAGAACGAAATGCTTACAGTTCATTCACCATTAATGGAACAAAAACAAAATCCAGGCTTAAGATTGGAAAATGGTGGCTTATATTCCTTGATTGAAAACCTAAATACCAGAGTTTAGATTCATAACAATAAAGAAAACTTCTTAAGCTAGTACTCGTTCTCCCCCCAACAAAACAACAGATTTTACGTTGTTTTTCTTAGCTTGGAACCACTTCGAGGAGCAGTGCCTTTTTTTGTCCTTGTCTTGTTTCTTGTCCATTCCCAGCTTTTGTTTCCCAATCGATTTTTTGTCTTCACTTCCATCCACCTTGAAGCGGCTTGGACCCGAGGAAGCATTTCAAGAACTTTCATAGAGAGACTACCCAAGTCCATTGCTCAGCTCGACCTTTTAGAGACATTCAGATTGTTGCAGTGTTAGAATCATCATTGTCCGCAACAGCTTCATGGCTGCAGTGAACTAAATAAAATAAAAAAGTTGTAAAATGCCAATGGATAATATTCTTTTGCTCAGTGGTTGTGCTTGCCTAACTCCACCCACGCTATCATAGCCTCATAGGTTGCCTAAGATTTATCCTCCGGTCAGATAGAATAAATTTATTAAATTTAATTTAGCATTGAATATAGGGCACCTTTAAAATTTGTGGTCAAAAAATTAATCATTGAACTCGCTCTAGTAAACACATTGAGAAATTAAAAAAATAAAAAATTATTTAAAAATAAAATCTGATTAGTGAATAGTTTTTTTAATGATTTATATTCAATATACTGGCGGTGAAATCTGAAAATTTTTACAAGCACCACAGTTTTATGGTTTAGGGTTTAAATGTTAGGGTTTAATTTTAGGGTAATATGGTGAGGATTTAGGTTTTAATCTATAAACCCTAAATTCTAACACTAAACCTTAAATTTTAACAACTATCCCTAAATTCTAAACACCTACATCAACCCCCTAAACTGTACACCCTAAACTAAATCTTTAAACCCTAAAACTAAGTCGTTCTCTCTCAAATCTTTTAACCTAGTCGCTCTCTCTCAAATCTGTCGCCTGCAATTTTGCTTTTCTTCTTTTGGTTGGTGTCGGCAACCGCTCTTAGTATTAGTTGTCGACCACCAGGTCTATTATTTTTCTTATTTTTTCATATTTTAATAAGAATCCATGCCTTTGTGGCACGCGTTTCTCAGTCCTTGTGACATGTTTTGTGGTTCGTTTTTATCTATTATTGTGGCATGATTTCAATACACTTTAGCGGTCTGTTGGTGCTCGTATAGAGATTTCCACGACGCCAATATCTGATTATGGTTCTGTCGGTGGTTTTAGAATGATGAATTCTCACTCGGTTGATGGTTGGTTGTTGATGTAATCAAGCCTAGATAGCGGAACAATTTGCCTGATAGCTTAATTTGCTCACCACTCTTTTTTCGCCCTGTAAAGTGTCTCGTTTGGATAGAGACAAAAAGATTAAAAAGGTTTTTAAATTTTAATATGCAAATCAAGATGAAAAGTGTTACTTTTCTTTAACCATTATAAAAGACTTTTAAAAGACTTATCTTTTTTTATACATTATATTATATTCACTTTCATACAAATTAATAAAATTTAGATTAATTGTTAAAAAAAATAAAGGTGGGGAGACCATTTCAAAGTGGCGCCGGTGGTGACAGCAATCATGACTCCAACATAGCCCAACTGCAGTTCCACGTGTGACTCGGCCAATGGTTTTAGTTCCTTAAAATTCTCACAGACAGCAACTTTATCATCAAAGCTTAATTGTCAAAATTAAGTTGAAATAAATTATACGCGTCTCCTAGGTATAATGACGGGTCGAAACCGAATAGAGTTTTTATTTATTCATTTGAAGTTCAATTTGTTTGTCATTTTCATATTATCAAAAAATAATATTTTATAACTTTTGTTTATATATCTTATTTTTTAATCACATTAAAATTATTTAAAAAATTAATAAACAGTAAATTTAAATTAAGTTAGTCTAACCCGCTGAAGTACTTAAAATGAGTTACAAAAATTAAATTTATAATAAATTTTAATAGTATTTTACTTAAATTAATTAATCAATAAATTCGATACAATGATTATAAAAATTAAATAATAATTTAAATTTATTAAAAAGAGAAAATTATATATTTTATTTTTTTCTTAAAAGTTTTTGTTGTATTTAAACTGAAATTTTTTCTCTCCCTTTAAAAAAAAAAAGTTTATTTCAGCTTCTCTCCTCCCCCGCATAAACACAGAAAGGAAAACATACTTGAGTGCCAGCCCACAGCTACAGTACAGACGTTTTCTCTCTCTAAAGAGAGAAACAACTCTTAAAAGAAAGTAAACCCATTTTAGAGAGAGGAAGTTTTAACAAAATGCTCTCTAAAGCTTCATCTGCTATGCCCTCCTTCCCTTGTTCCAGTGTTTGTTACTTTCTTCCCTTTCATTTCTTTGGTTTTTATTTTGCATGTTTGTTTTTTCTTCTGTTGAATTTCCAACCTTTTTTTCGAAGAGAAATGAAAATATAATGGTAAAGATCTGATTCCCCTCCCTGGTTGTGACTAATTCAGGAAATGGGTGTTTTTGTATTGCTCAGGCCCAGAGTTAGCCTATTTTTTGCTTGTTTGCTAGTCTGATTTTTCTTTTTGTGCCATTCTTACTGATCTTTTCTTACTTATTATGTTGCAATCTTCCAAAATTCAGTCATGTGCTTTTCTATAAGTTTACCGTAATAAGGACAATCAAAATTTCTGTTAAGAAAGATAACTCTATATTTTTTTGTGAATCTCTTCTTGTGGTGATCATGCGAATGGGGTGATATAGGATATTTTGTCGGTTTTCAAGATTTTTCATTTATTTGGAGGATTGTACCTTTGTATAAATGTCCAATTTTCTGTCTAACATGTGCAAGTATATTTGGCCGGTTGACCAAGCTACTCATCTTTGTTGCATCATATTTCCTTAGGTCATGAGTTCTAAACCCACTAGCAGCACCCCTTCCTTCCCCTAGAGTTCCCTTCCCCGAGGTAGGATTAGGATTAGAATTAATATTTGTCAAAAAAAAAACATATGTCGAACATAGCTAATTCAGGAGAAAAAGAAGGAAAAGTTGGACTAACATAGGCTTCAAGTCATTAAAACAAAGACTTGGCTTTGATCTGAACTTGAGTTTTGATCATTTTGTTTGTATTGTACGTGGAATTATGGATATCCCCCTCTGAAATCGTTTCATGCAGAGTATTGGTTTTTCCATTAAAAAGTTAGATGTTGCGGTTTAGGATCTCAACCTAACTACAGATTCTTCAATATGAAGTTTAATTATTATTTTTCACGGAGCTTCTCTAAATCTGTTGAATGTTGGTTTATGGTGTTTACATTTGAAAGTCTGCTTTCCAATGTTTTAGGTGAGGAGTGGGCTTTGCGTCTGGCCAGGCAAGAGGCAACTTTGCATTAGAAAATGTCTTTTGTATGGCCTTATGCGCTTACTATCAATTCCCTTCAAAACCTTGCGTGGAGCAAGTCGGTCTCTTAGGGTTGCAGAGTTTTGCAGTGTTTCCAATGTGTCTTCCTCGTTACAAATTGAATTGGTGAGCAAACCTCTTTCTATCTTCAATTGCATTTTTTCACTATATCTTTTGCTTAACTGTTTATTAGCATTTTTTGTTTGACATGAAAAAAGAGTACTTTTGACTTCTTGTTGTTGAAGGTTATAATTACTGGTTTTCATGAGCATTAGTTATGAACCTTTCACAAACTGTTTCTTCTTTTTTTCAGGTACCATGTCTTGGAGACAATTATGCATATCTTTTACATGATGTGAACACGGGCACGGTTGGAGTCGTTGATCCTTCAGAAGCTGTACCAATTATTGATGCTTTGAGTCGGAAAAACTGGAATTTGACTTATATATTGAATACACACCACCATCACGACCACACTGCTGGGAATACGGAGTTAAAAGCAAGGTACGGTGCAAAGGTAAGGAAAACTCCTAACTTTTCTGTCACCTTTCAGCTCATATTAGATAGTTAGTTTCCTCTCAAATTATCCAGCTCGTATATGGTGTAACTATTTGTAGTCTAATAGAGCCTTTGGATCTTGTTCGTAGTAGTAATAATAATAATAATAATAATAATAATAATAATAATAATAATAATAATTGTGCTTTTTCATGTAGGTGATTGGTTCTGCAATAGACAAAGGTAGGATTCCTGGAATTGATATTGTTCTAAATGATGGGGAAACATGGATGTTTGCAGGTCATGAGGTACAAATCATGGAGACTCCTGGTCATACCCGAGGTTAGATCTGTTTGTCAATTCCGTTGGAAATCCCATTAATTAGATACTTTTTATTATTTCAGAAGTCAATGAGAATGTCTCGATGTAGAAACTCATGATTGTGGTTCTACGTTTTGCAGTAGCTTGTATCTTCTCATTCCCTTTTATTGTTATTATTTTAAAAAAATTTAATTTGTCATATGCAGGCCATATTAGCTTCTATTTTCCGGGTTCTCGAGCAATATTTACTGGAGACACTTTGTTCAGCTTATCATGTGGCAAGCTTTTCGAAGGAACCCCAGAGCAGGTAATCTTGTTGTCTATATTTTATAATATCGTAGCTGACAGTGGACACGCTATGGGCAACTATTTCACCTCTTAATCTAAATAAGAAGCTCAACAAATTGTTGCAAGTTTTAATTGTCAACGGATGGTAAATTGGTTACTTTCTGGAGGAAATGGAATTCAGCTATCTAAGTGATGCAAATTTATTGTTGGGTACAATAGTATAAAAGTTTGAACATGACTCATAATTTACTAGTGATTGAATTTTTAAGGTTTAGAAGTTAAAACTACAAAGTTTGCATGTCTTATAAGTTTTGCTTTGGAATTCTTACTCATCTTTTTTCATAGAAAAAGTTGAAGTACTAGCGGTAGAGTAATTGTTTGGTGAATTGGTAGTTCCTTATAATTTCCACCAGAAATCGTGTGCATGGGAATGTATTATCTGAAATTATAGTTGCTATAGTGGGGTCTTATTTTTGTTACTTCTACGCTTGCATGTGCATTGTGCGATTTTGGTCCTTTGGGCATTGGTTTCTTTTTATACCAACTGAAGGTTCATGGAGTTAAATTAAAACCAAATAATTGTACATTTCTGGTACTATATATCATGATTCTTTTATAATCTGGCAAATCTTCTTTATTGTTTTTGATACTATCATAACATCCAAACTCTATCCGGCAGATGCTTTCTTCTCTACAGCGGATTATGTCTCTGCCTGATGATACAAATATATACTGTGGTCATGAATATACTTTGGTTAGTCTACTTATTTTTGTACCCTAATCATTTAGCTTTCCCAGACCCTGAATTCTGAAAGGCTCTAACAATACATGTATCCATTTTGGCAGAGTAATTCGAAATTTGCTTTATCTATAGAACCCAATAATGATACTCTTCAGGCTTATGCAACCCATGTAGCCCACCTTCGCAACAAGGGATTGCCCACGGTAATTTCCGAGTGTTTTTTCTTTCTTAATTGGTTTCTAGGATCTTTTGAAGTTTAAAATATTCTAATGAGTTACGCTACCTGGACTCTTCATTTTTTCTTAAACCATCTATGTTTGACATTTGTGTTCAACACATATTCGTGTACGGGGATATGATTATTCAACTATATGACAAAAATTTTAAGAATTTAAGCATATTTGTGTCAAACCCCACATATGCGTCGGAGTAGCATACCGCGTGAGTGTTATTAGATCATGAGATTTGTAAAAAAATGACCATGATCAGTTTGAGGCTTGAGGTAAGGGTTTAGGGTTTGAGATCAGTTTATTTTTAACGGAAACATTCGAGGATAAGTTGAATGTGAAATTGATGTTTCAGAATCCAAGTACATTAAAGATGGAGAAGGCATGCAATCCATTCCTCCGGACATCAAGTGCAGAAATCCGGCAGGCATTAGAAATTCCGGTGGCGGCAAATGATGCAGAAGCCTTGGGTGTCATACGTCGAGCAAAAGATAATTTCTAGTACTACTTACATACATAGCTACTACACATATATGATACTTCAATTCTATTTGGGTATAGCTGAAGTGATGATTGCTGTTCCATTCTAAAATGATCAAGCACAACCAATGTTTACTATTTCCAAGTCCATAAGCTTTAGTTTTACCTCATAAATTTTCAGTGTTTTGAAATTTAAATTTCTTAAGCAAATCTCAACATATTATTTGCTTATTGATCATGTTCAATCTTTTTGGCTTTTTGGTAATAAAATACTACAACATTTCGTTTCCTATTCTTTGATTACCGTGAGAAAATGTATGTTGTATAAGACCAGCTGGGTGATTAACATTACCGGTTTAAATTTGATACACAGGTACACAAGCCTGTCTATTTTTACTATAAATTAAACTTAAACCCTAAAAACTAAATCCTAATTAAACACTAACCTAAAATTCTAAATCCTACAACCTAAACTCTAAATCATAAACTAAACCCCTAAACTTAAAACTAAAAGGTCTGTGTAAAATAAAATTTACACAGATCGTGTATTGAAGTTTTTTTCTCACGTTAATTACAATTTAGTTTTTAGTTTAAAGAAGAAAAGGTTCTCCTCTTTAGCCAAAGGCTTCTGCTACTACCAGGCATGGATTCCACCACCTTTCCCACACCATGAACATTTTCTTCTCCAGTTTTTTGCTGAACAAAGAGAGAATCCATATACCCTTTTGAGCTTGAAGCTGGTTCTGATGGACTTCTATGATATCTTCTCCCGAGCTGTTCATTATCGCTTGAACTCTCATCTTCAATGGCTGCCTTTGCCTTGACAACAGGCTCCTCCTCTTCTTCAGAATCCGAAACATAGTTTCTCCCGCTGCTGCTTTCGTCTGAAGATGTATTGCTTAGCGTATGGAAAATTGTAACACTTTCTTTCTTTGCCCTCTGGAAAGAGTAGCTCCTTGTTCTTCCACTGTATAATGGAAGAACGGATATCAGATTTGAAACTGTTTCATCTCTGCCTAAACTGTATGTTGTCGACAGCTCTCTCTCGATGCCCTGCCTTTCTCGAACGAGTTCGCCAAGTTCTTCCATTGTTGCTTCATTTGCTACTGCTTCCTCTGTAGCCTTTTGCTCAAGCTCTGTAATCGCTCTATCAAATGCTTTCTTCTTAAGTTTAAGGGAACTCTAGAACTCCAAAATGCCATAACATTTAGTTTACATACAGTTAAGCTCTTTTATCAATGGAGAGACAGAAGATGATTGCAATGTTATCCTCCATATACGTGAAAGATATAGAAAAATTTGAACATATTGTATTGATACATATTCATATCCGACACTCGTAACTGAGTAGAAATAGCATAAATAAAAAAATGAGTTTGACAGGAATAAAGTGTAGAACTTACTCGTTTTTCTAGGAAGCGTCCAAGGCCTTGATCTTGAAGCTTCTTTTTCCTCCAAAAGACACAACAGAACCGCACGAGTGCAGCTAAAACTACCAAGAGTATGGACTCCAATAAAAGGAAGAGAAATATAGATCTTCTATTACCTGAAAGTGAAGGGATATCATTTGATTCTAGAAGTAAAGCTGAGTTATTTGTATGTATCATTATATATCATAACCTAATTTTGAAACATTGTGTATTCGTGTTATTTGTATTTTCATGTTGTGTCGAAAATTGCAGTCTTACCTGTGTAGACACTAAGGCGCTTGCTTGTTCCTTGAGAGCAGCTGGATGCAAGCTTTAGAGCTGGCGGTAGGTTTCACAGGTTTGGTGTCAAATAACTAATTAAAGAAACAAGGGAACATGTCGAGGTGTTTAAGACGAAGAATTACCCTTGCTGTGACAAGGTAGCTGGTTGCCAATCTCTGCAAAATCCAAAATACCAGCACTTAAGTTTAACGACACCATAGCTTGATTGAATATCTAAACAGTTTAAGCCATTCTGCTCAGAATATCATAGGTATGTGTTTATTTAGTTAAAGAAGCATTGAATTCGAACTTGCATACCCATTATCTGATACTCACAGCCAAATCCGACTTACATGCATACCCATATATAATACTCACACTCAAATCCGATTTACATGCATGATGTTCACATGGAAATATTGGTTTTAAAAGAAATGGATGTAAGATAAGTATGAAATGAAAGAAGCAAGTAATAAGAGCATGTCGATGAATCTTACGCGAAGCAGTGACAAAAGCTAGAAGCATGCCCTCATTCACTACAAAGTTCTGCAGATCACTCTTAGACAATGAAGATAAAAAAGGGCCTGATAAGGTCAACCATATAAGACACTGAGAAAGTAAATCCACTAAAGAATCTAAATAATGATGATTAAAATAAAGATGTAAGTCACCATGATTGCTTTCAGACCAGTAGATTTTGCCAGTAGATGGAACCATTAGTGTGAATACTGATCTTTTCGGTTTCATTGCAGAGACCTGAGTGAATTGGTCGTTCATATGGATAACCTTTTCCTCCATTTCTGTCTGACAAAAATATACTGCATAGCCAGAACAATCAAGGAAAATACTATATTGAATCACGGAATCTAATGCGTCTGCTTTAGGAAATTTCGTGAGAGTTCCTGTAGGTGAAAATGAGTATAGGAATCCATCCAGTGAACCGATTGTCACCCAACCTGTTGTTTTCAATCATAAAGTTAAAAGCAATAAAATGCAAAGTAATATATTCAAGGAGATCTTCATTTGTTCATCCGGTAAATCGAGTAACAAGGAAATTAAATCAGCTATATAAAGTTTGAAAGGCAGAAAGGGTGATGCAAGTGAATTTTGAGAAGATATGATTGAATAGCTAGCAAGTGGAAGAGATTTTCAGTGTTAGTTTAGCAGAAAATATAAGCTATGTTACTCGGATTCTTCATTTTTTTTAAGTACACATGTCCAACATATTTGGACATGGTTGTGGACATATAATAATCCAAAACGATAGACAAACTAGAAAAAAAATATTAATTTAAACATATCCGACACACTGACATCCGGGTTAGAATATAAGAATAAGAAACTGAAAAGACAGTCTGCAAGAGGCTAAGTTTGGAGCTAAATAAGTAAACCTGGAATAGCTAACAAGTGAAAGAGATTTTCGGTGTTGGTTTACTAGAAAAAAGAAGCACCAGTATGCAAAATGCATATTCATTTATGAAAAAACTAGTGTTGGACACATACTCCTAGGTTGTATCCCACACTCGTATCCGAATCCGAGCCTAAGTAACACATAATTTTGTAAGAAGAAACTGAAAGGACAGTTCAAGAATCTAAATTTGGAGTTAAAGGAGTAAGATTTGACCATAAGAATCAACCACTGGAGAGGATTCTGCGGAACTCAGTGGCCCAATGCTTGTCTGCCAGAGAACATTCCCCGAAGAAACGTCTAGTGCCAGAGTAAGAGATTTCACCGGTACAGTAACATATAAGAGGCCATTATTTCCTGGTGTAATAGTGTAAACCTTATCAAATGAACTGAAGTCCTGAATCCAATTAAACTGCGGACTCTGAATCGACAGTGAATAAAGTTCTCCTTCTGTATTTGAGATCTGCATACTCAATAACATGAAAACATCATCCTAGGGGGCAAGCTGCAATCTTATAGTAAGAGATCCGGAATTTTATAGAACAGTTTGTATCCTTAAAATGCTAAGCAGACCTTACATAATACTAGCTTAGAAATTAACAATTATTGATTGAAGATTATAATTGGAGGAATTACAGGTAAGCAGACCTTACATAAATACTAGATTCACATTGATCAATCACAGGGGATGAAGCAAAATAACAATCTGAAACATTTTTCCAGCAACCTTGCCTGTAGCCATACTGATCTAGCACAGGTCCAATACTCCAAAGAACTTGTCCCCGCATCGAATACGCAAACAAACCACGATTTTTAACATTGATAATCACAGATGAGCCCAATGTGCTTACTGCAATTCCAACAATTTCATCTCCTCGTTCACCTGGTCCAGGATCAAACAGAACTTGAGCCGCAGGTTCTGACGTTCCAATTTTCATGATATTGATTTGAAGTACCCTGTTTTCTGCAATCAAAAAGATCTGCCAATACTTGACCAAATCAATAATTACTGCATTCTGAAAGGGAAAAAAACCATTTAATGTAGTGATAATTTTTGCTCAGTACCTTTCCTCTACCTCCATGAACTGGGGCTTTAGCCATGTCGCATTTGAAAGTCAAAGGTAACAACCAAGCAATGGAACCGTTGTTTTCGAATGCAAATAACATATTCTCAGAACAGGCGTAAACTCTTCCACTATCTCCGATTAAGGGTTTCGAAAGCCTATCACCGCCATTTTTGAAACGTTCTTGACCTGAAAACAAGTGTGGATGATGTGGGTAATTAGGGAACCATGAGGACTGAGGAAACCCGAACCCGGGAGCCCCCATGAAGAGGAAGAAGATAAGGGAAAGGATTGCAGGCATTGTGAAGTTTCAGGGGAATTCAATGGCTTTGAATTTTCACAGACAGGTTGATCGAGTTCTGCACTTCATATATGTGAAAATTAAAGAACATAAACGGTTTCTTAACTGCCTGTTTTGGGCGGGAAAACATTGCAAACATGATTTTTTTAGGGTTAAACTAAATTCTTTATTCTCAAATTGGGTATCCTTAGACTTATTTTCTTTAATTGGGTACATCCCCATAATAATAATAATAATAATAATAATAATAATAATAATAATAATAATAATGGGAAAATTACATTGGATGCAGGGCCGTTTATGAGATTTTAGTGGTATATGGGCGAATTAAAATTTTGGGCCCTAATAACAACTATTAAAATTAATAATTTTAAGAGTATACAAAAAAATTAATTTATCTAAATTACCCTTTTGTGATTCTATTAATTCTTGTGCTAATTTTTTTCTTTTTTCACATTATACTATAAAAATTATAAAGCAAAAAGTATAGAATGACAGCACTTGAGTCTCTGTCGTTAAAGACTTGAAGTTGTGCCTCAAATTTAATTATAGTACATCAGTAGTAAATCCCATAAACCGCAATCTCCTTGAATATATGAATTTTTGTCCTCTTGGAATATCAAATCAAAATTATATATAAAAAACTAGAATAAATTATGAGAAAATAACACAAGAAAGAGAAAATGGAGGAAAAATTGAGATGCTAAGAACAAGATCAAAGATTATTTATAGGTGTATTTGAATTTTTTATTCTTATTAAAAATAAATTATTATTAAAATCTTAATAATTACCCTAAAACCTATCTAATTAAAAATTAACGGTATTTTTTTGGAGAAAAAAATCTAATGGTACAGGTACTTGATATTAGATTGTTTGTAATTTTGATTAAGCTATAATTTTTTTTTAAAAAATAATGGTTCAAACGGTTATAAAAAATTAATAATAAATTATCCAATAATAATAATGTGGGGTATGCAGTAGCTGTATTCCAATTTTCAACTTTGAAGCTTTCACTCACTATGCACGTTTCATATATATTATATAAAAAATTATTGTGTGGGCCTTCAAAATTCTTTAAACTCACCCCAAGTCTATAGTTAACATATTCTAATATATTTGAGTGTGACCCTGGGCAAGGCAGGGTACTGGGTCGTCGCCCTTATTGCCCTAGCCCAGGGACGGCCCTGATTGAATGTTACTCAATTATTACTAAAGTTATATTTGGATTACCCAATTATTAAAAATTATAATTGAATCACTCAATTAATATTTTAGTTACAATTGGATTACTCTCTCGTTTAAATGCAAACGAACGTAAAATGTTGTCGCCAGGAAATACATTGGAGGCCACTCAATTATTAGTGAAGTTATAAACAAGTCACTAAATTATTAAAACTTACAATTGAGTCACTCAGTTAAATTATGTTTACAACCGGGTCACTCTTTCGTTAAAATTCAAATGGATATCTAACAAGGCTCGGTATAATGACAGTTTTAGTCTTCAAAACGTATATTATATTCTATCAATTTAGTCCTAGTTCAAAATAATTCAATAAATTTAACCTTCATATTTAAAAAATATATCAATTAATAGTTGTGTTGACAATAACTTATACTAATTACGTATTCATTGCTTCGTGCATGCTTATGTTTCATTATGTGAAAACAACTTATGTGTCATGTTTTAAATATGAATAAAAAATTATAAATTTTCATAATAATAAAAATTTGTTTAACAATTAGAAAATTTGTAAATAAGAACAGAAAATTTAAATTTTTTATAAAAAGTACAACTTTTTAATAAAATTACACAAACTTGTAGAGAACTTAAGAAATCTATTTTATAATAAAAATACAGTAACTAAAACCTAAAATTTTGTAGAAAATTATGTGGTAACAGTAACTAAAATCTGAAGGTTTTCATAAATAATTTTAAATAGATTTCAATAAATTTAATTTTAATGTATTAGTAATTACATATCTAACATTAAAAAATAATTATAAATGTCTTTACATTTATAAATTTGTGTATTAGATTAATTAATAATTTTAAATGAAATACTCTAGTGCTAACGATGATATACAAGTGATTTAAGAGAAGAAAATGACTAAATTGATATATTTTTAAATGTAAAGGGTTAAATTTATTAAATTATTTTGAATTACGACTAAACTGATAGATTACATACATATATGTTTTGAAGACTAAAACTATCATTATACCAAACCTTGTTAGATATCCATTTGAATTTTAACAAAAGAGTGACCTCGATTGTAACCAAATTTTAATTGAGTGGCCTATTTGTAACTTCACTAGTAATTTACTTGTTTGTTACACATCGACAACATTTTAACGTCTATTTGCATTTAAATGGGAGAGTGACCCAATTGTAACTAGAATATTGATTGACCTAATTGTAATTTTTAATAATTGGGTGACCCAAATATAACCTTACTAATAATTGAGTGATAGTTTACCGTAATAATAATAAGGGTAAGGTACACAAATGGTCACTAAACTACCCTAAATAATACAAAATGACCATCAAACTTTCAAAAGTTACATAATGGGTATTAAACTTTAATTTTTATTACAAAATAGTCACTGAGCCGTAACTGCAATTAAAAGGTTGAGGTGGCAGTTAAAAGAATTATATAATAGTACATTTAATCCTCCAAATTTACACACTCAATTAATTTAGTCCTAAATCAAAAATAATAATAAATCTGATCATGTGTTGGACTACATCTGCTCCATCAGAATTGACCCAATAGTTTCTCACCTGAAGAATACGATGGAAAAAAGAAAGGGTGAAAATGATTGTAAGCATTAAGTTGGTCTAGTTCTACGTCCAAAACAATGAG
Source organism: Hibiscus mutabilis (assembly GCA_019671005.1). Classification (NCBI taxonomy): domain Eukaryota; kingdom Viridiplantae; phylum Streptophyta; class Magnoliopsida; order Malvales; family Malvaceae; genus Hibiscus; species Hibiscus mutabilis. The sequence continues at coordinate 4,872,298 of CM033713.1, read as the reverse complement.
TTAGTAAAGAATAAACTTGCCTGAAAAGCAAGATGTGCAAGAAGCCTTTGTCTGCTTCCTTTGACGTAAATTATACACTCAAAAACAATTCGTAACATATATAATTAACATTTTCCAAATTTTATTTGTATAATCAAGTCGAGCTTTATGTGGAAATTTAGTGTGTTTGTGTATTCGTATCATGTCCAAAACTATCAATTTTATAAAAATTAAAATGTATCTCGGAATGTTGCAAGGGTTTTCACAAAATGTATCTCGGAAATTTAGGGTTTTGTAAAAAATTGTGACAAACTTGAAACCAAAAGTTATTTTTATGCTACAGCCACTTGCTGCTCCTGCAATGCTAGTGGAATCGCAGGCCTCCAACTTGTGCCGGTTGGGGAGTCCATCAGAGCAATTCCAACAACAGCCAAATCTTTTCTAATTGCATCTGACTTTTCATAGTCTTTGTTCTTTCTTGCCTCGGTTCGTTCCTCAAATTTTTGCAAAATTTCGTCTTCTGTTAACTTTGCCCTCTTCAGTGCCGTATCCCTCAGCTGTTGCAGTGCCTGCAAGTTCAGATAGTTTCATGGTGAATAAAATACAGGACAACCGCATGTAGCAACAGAAGGGAGTTCAAACAAAGATGGCAACACCCAAACTCTTCGTGTTCCAACCCAACATGATCTTATAGGGCTTTTTTTTCAAAATCAGGTTTAAATTTAAGTATCGGGGTTGGATTACTCAAACTTAAGTTCGGATTCAAGGCATGCATCAGCAGGAAATATTTGAAGGTCAGGTTGGAGACGGAGGGCAATAATCCACCCTAAGAAGTGACTTCAACAACATCCGGGTGAAAAATGCAAATTGTTTGGCCACGAGAAGAGAGTTGATTATGCAATATATCATAAAATATTGATATCAAACAAAATTTCCTTTAGCTGTTAGTCTGAAACATGCACTAGAGAGCAATATTTGACATCAAGTCTTTACCTCGCTATAACTTGTCGGCATCAGCCCCAGTACATTTAGAATATTCCTAATTATCTTTTCTAGAGCAGAAACTGATTCTATCCGCAATGCCTGCTTCTTCCCCTGGAAGATCACAGTATCAATTATAAAGAATAACTAACCCTAAATGCAGAAGTAATCAAAGGTTCAAAGATTTTAACCAACAAAATGGGTTCATAAAACAAGTCTTGCATTCATCCCTGGAATGGTTCATGTAGAAAAGAGTGATATATGATTCATATGTTTGGGACCATGCAGTGCTTATGGTTAAACTACAGAGAAGCGTTTTGAAGTTCTATAAAGAAAAGAATTAAATCAATCGTCTTAAAACCTGATACCTTATGAGTATGTAGTAGATCATTGATGGTTTTCAATGGATCAGATAATGCTGCCAAGACAACTGGAGTGTGGAGATCATCTGACATGGAAGCCAAAAAGTCGTTATGGAACTTGTTGATGATGTCAGAAGTCTCTGGCGGAATGGACTCCTGAAGCCCTTTGAAATGCTGGCTCAAAACATCTTCACAATCACGTAGCGTCTGCACCAATTGGATCATATCACAAACGACATAGCAGAAAACAGCTTTCGTCAAACTGAAATCAACAAACATATCATATCAAAGAAGCTAAAATATCTCCCAGTTTTATTTGTACATAATGCCTATTGTTGCAAATCATCAAAAATCAGTTTTACGTTGCTGCCTGTCTTAATTCCGAAATTTAAGTACCTCCAAAAGGATAAGCTGTACCAGAAACCAGAGAAAAGGTATTGTTATGCCCTATAGTGGTATGACTGTGGCAGATTAATCCAGACAGCAATAAAACCACTTTAGAGAGAAAATGGTTGACGAGATTCATTAGTCCAACAACTTGGACAGCTTATATATTTATGCACCTGAGTACACACATACAAACAAAGAGAGTAGGTGAGAGACTGTGCAACCTGATAGATGTAGAAAAGGCGTTCTGAAGCACTTTCAAGTAGCACATCAGAGTAGTTGATTGGAGATCTATAGTGAGTTCCCATTAAGAAAAGTCTCAAAGCCAGTGGATGATAAAGATCTATAACCTGAGAAACAGTAAAAATGGTTAGCAACAGAAGGATCCTAGCGGACTTATTATTTACTCAAGTAAAATTACGTGTCAAAGATCATTGCAAACCTACCTGCCTAATCGTGAAGAAGTTTCCTAGGGATTTGGACATTTTCTCAGAGTCAATAGTGACAAAGCCATTGTGTATCCAGTAGCTTACATTACTCTGTTTACATGCAGCACAACTTTGCGCAATTTCATTTTCGTGGTGAGGAAACACAAGGTCCATCCCTCCACCGTGTATATCAAAAGTGTAACCCAAATAAGCGGCACTCATGGCACTACACTCAATATGCCATCCAGGTCTTCCAGGCCCCCATGGACTCTCCCAAAAGGGCTCCCCTTCTTTTGCGGACTGCACAAATATTCAAATGATATTCAAGAAAAATAATACTATGATGAGAAAGCCTACTTGGTGGTAAGCATATAACATAAAGGATTCTTATTTTAAATTCAACGCACCTGTATCTAAGATATAAAACCGGAAAGTTGACATAGATTCAAGATAAATGACAATAACTAGGTTAAATTGAACCATAGGCTGATTAATAATAACATTTACGGCCAAAGAAGTTATTACTATGAGCTTTTAAGGATGATTTTAGGGATGTATTCATTTTGCAAAACAGAGACTTAGAATAAAAAAGAAAAAATGCAGTTTGAAGTAATATTTACTTATTATCTCAGTGGCAAGAACCCTTCTTTACATCTTCAAACCTACCAATTTACGGTATCAGTTAGGAAAGCCTGGGCTCCTTCCTTCGTCCCACTGTTTAACAACTTAAGCTGAGAAACTGTGCAAAGTTCACACTTAATGCATGCCTGGTTGGGTCCTACAATCTTAATCTACAAAGAGTCAGGTACTTTATGTGATACTTGTAACATATTTTCCACTTGTGATAGTAGTATATATACTATATAATACATGCATGACACAGGTGTATCACAATATTTCTCATAAAGCTTGCCTTCCATAACGCAAAATCAGCTGGATTTCCCTTCCTTGAGTCAACAGCAACACGCTCCCCAGCTCGATTATCTTCTAATTTCCGCCCAGATAACTGGCCATAATCCGGAAATTTTTCCACCGCAAAGAAAACATCACCTTCAACTCTGTAGGCATACCCATTATCAACAATCTGTTCAGGGTAGCACATTGTAGATTAAAAGAAAGAAAATATCAGGTACAGCAGAATTCAGACAAATGTAATTCTAAGTTAAACCAAGCCAAAATGTCTATATTGACATTGCAAAGCCTTAGTTAAATAGGCCAATATTAGGACTTCTGTTACAAATAAAGGTTCTAATTTATAGCCTAAATCACGGTCTAATAAAGGCATAAAAATAGTCCAAAAATGCTGTGAGCTGATGACCCAATTTAACATTAACATATGTTAAGTCATACCAAAAATGAAACATCTGCTGCTCTTTTTTTCCTTCTTCTCTTCCCTAGCAAACTTTCTTCTTTCTTAGAGTGTGCTCAATAGAGAGGGAAAGTATTGAAAGAGAAGCGTGCAAAAGTGGAAATAAAAACAATTTTGGGTGTGCTTGGTAGAAAGGAAAATGAGTGGGACAAAAATAGGAAAGGTGATCATTTCCCATCCCCATGAATAAAAACAAATCACTCCAATTTGGAATGATACTACTATTTCCATCTTTTCAATTTTCTTTCGCACTTCCAAGAAAAGCCTTAAAGATTAGCAAAAACTAACATAAAGAAGATGAAACAATAAACAAAATTATGAATTATATTCAATACTGCTATAAAATATTTTACACCAGGAATTTTAAAACAGGGTGTATTACTTTGAGCATTTACATCATTCCATGCTCCTTTGAACGTATCAAGAACATCCACCCTGAGGAAATAAAGTGGCAATACACAGCATTGCAACGTAAAATTATTACAGTTATTACAGATACCAACTTCTGCAAGCATTACAAATATAGCATGCCGAAGAAGAAATGTCCATTGCCAATGAACAAAAAAACATACAATCAATGGTCCAGAAACTACCTGCTTGATCATATCAATGATTTGAGGCATGTGATCTGACACACGAGGTTCAACAGACGGTGGCAGACATTGAAGATGCACCATATCTTGATTGAACTCGTCACAGTACCGTCTGCTCAAGTTGATCGGATCCTCTCCCAATTCATTTGCTCTAGCAATTATCTACAGAATTTGAAAAAGTGCAGACTCAGCTATCCTGTCATATCAATTAAAAGAAACCAGTCGGCATCCAAATCTTAAAGGCGAAGGAAAAGAAACTAATTTGAAAGACATTTTTGCAAGCATTAGCAATTTCAAGATGAAAATTTGAATGAACTTTGTAATATGAATTGGCATTGAAATAACAACAGAAAACTTAACTCATTCATTTCTTAATAATATCGACTGAAGAAATGAAATGCCCTCTAAAGATTAAGGAACTCTTTTGTTATTAGTTTTATAGCTTGATTTTGGTTTCCAAAAATATTTCCAGGTACGAAAGCAAACAACATTTTTACCTTTTTGGAGAAAAAAGAGAATAATTTTACTTTTATAAAGAACAATTATGTTAGAATAAACATTTCATTCAAGTCTTCCTTCACTTTTTTTATCTATAATTTATACTTTTGCTTTCTGTCATTAACCTTGTTCTTTCAAAAACTTTTTAAGGAACACTTGATCAAAACAATAAACTCAAACTTAAGTTTTTCAAGTTTCAATTTTTGCTACTACAAAAAGGGGGAAACATAACTTTCATTTATTAACACTATATATTCTACAATTTAAAAAAAAAATCAACTTCAAACTTTTTCCAAGCAAGACAACAGTTTGCAGCTAAAAGATACAACATATATATATATAAAAACTGACCTTGTCATCGACATCAGTGAAATTCCGAACATAGCAAACTTCATAGCCCAAATGCTTAAGATATCTGCCGAATTCCACAATTTTAACCCACAAAACCAAAATTCAAAATTTCCAATTAGTACACAATCCAGTTACAAATGAAATTCAAATTGAAAAAAAAAAAACTTTACTAAATCGATTTGGGATGAGAGTAAAGGAAGACCTGTAAAGAACATCGAAAGTAACATAGACACGAGCATGCCCAATGTGGCTGAGATCGTAAGCGGTGACACCGCAAACGTACATCCCAACTCTACCTTCAACTTTGGGCTTAAACAATTCCTTCTTTTTACTCATCGTGTTGTGCAGCCAGAGCTCCAATGACGGAATCTCAGGCTGCGGATTCCCATCCAACGTTTTGTCATTGATTAAGGGCTGTGATGATGGGCTGAACGAGGTGAAACAACGTCGGATTAGATTTCTCCGTTTTGGGTGATTGAAAGAGTGGGGCCTGAGTTGGACCGAGCGGAGTGCGTTGGGGAAGGACGGGAATCGGATGGAGAAAAGAGGTTTGTAGCACTTCAGAAGAGTGCCCATTCGCTAATTGCTCTGCTTTGGTTTCAGTTTGAGTTTTGAGTCGGAGCTTGACGCTTTCTGGGACTGGTTGGTTTTCTTGTTATCTCCTTAGCTGTTAGGGTATATAACACTCGCACCGAATCAGTTGTATTATACTTCCTTTTACACGCGGCGTTTCGGAAGCAGTTTCTCCTTTGCCACCATTTATTTAAGGGTAATCTACCTTAGGTCGAGCGTTCGATCGAGTCGAACTAAAAAAATTTAATTATTGGAGTTTGTAAGTCATATTTTACAATTTAAACTTTTTTAATTTTTTTTCGAATTGAGTCAAGTTTATGAAATTCGAGTCGTGTTTTCAAGTTTATGTACAAATTTAATTGTACATATATATATTTCTTCACATATATTCTATATGTATATACGTAGTGGTGGACATATATATTTTTATATGCATATACTTAGGGCTAGGCTGAGCATATATTGATTCTAATTTTAACAACTTTCTATATCCATATACCATATAAATATATATTTCTTCATATTTTCACATGTGATATTCATAATATATCATGCAAGATTGACAGACTCGGCTCGAATATAAAAACTAATCTAGCATTAACTACAATATAATATTATATACAAGCGTAGTAATCTACCTCTCAAAAGCAGTAGTGCTTATCGAGCGATTCGATCGCGATTGGAGTAGTACTCAAATCGTGCTCGTTAAGCTCGATAAAATTTTGCTAGACTTGTGCTCGTTAAAAAATATCATTGCTCGTTAAGCTTGCCAAAATTTTTACCTTGTTTTTTTTTTAAAATATAGGTAAAATCTAGTGATACTATTAGAGTTTGATATAAACATAAAAATTTAGAAGAAAAAAATGTGAGGTCTGAGAAAATAAATAAACGAACCTGTCATGATCGAGTTAGAGATGAAGTTGATATTCGAGTGTGAGAATCTTTTTATTTTTCCAACAAACTTCGATGAACAACAAATGAGAGAATATCTTAGGAATTCCGGAGTGTTAACTTTCAATCGTATTTTTTTATTTAGAAAGTGAAAATTAAAAAAATTTATTTTTTTTATTTAGAAAGTAATAATAAAAGAAAAAAGTCGAGTGGCCAATTGTTTGGCTAAACTCGCTTCCAAGGATGATCTAGTGGTGCAACGTTTTTTTTGGATCCGCCTATGGCCGTTATATCCTTGCTTAATGAGGTTACGTTAGGATAATTGGGTTGGGTTATTTTATTGTGAGACTTTTTGTGAACTTTTAATATTATCACATGTACTCTTTTATTTCATTTAGGTTATAAAAGTTTTTAACGAGGCACGTGTTAATATTCTTTTTTTTACAAAAAAAAAATAATAAAAGAAAAAAAGAAAGACTTTGATAAAAAAAAAAGAAAGACCCATTATTATAATTTAATTTCTTATTAGTACAAATTAAAATATTTAATTCTCAAAAAATACAAAAATATTTTGAAAATTTGAAACCAAATTTTTTTAAGGTAACCACCCAAAAATCATAAAAATACTTTGTAAAAACATAACAAGCTGCTCACGAAGTTATCGAGTTAAGCTGGGCCTTGCTCGACCTGACTCGCTAAGATCTCGAGTCGAACTCGATTTCGAATCGAGGAAACTTGAATTGAGCGTTAACTGAATTTTGACCGAGCTCAAATTCGAGCTCGAGTTGTTTGCGAGCTGCTCAACGCAATATACACCCTAAAGCAAAAATGTTGCTTGGCCTGGTAGTGTAGGTTTGGCCTTTGCTCCTTAAAGACCTAGAATCGATTCCTACCAAGGTCATTTCCTTTTTGTTTTATTTTTATACCATTTTTAATTGTCATGTTAGTTTTTTTTTTGAATGTGAGTACACTATTTTTTATTAAAAAAGAAAAAAATTTAAAATACAATGAGAATTTATAATTCATGTAAACAAATTTAATCTGAACATATTTCTAAAAATACGAAAACTAGTCTTTCTATATTATAAACAAGACCATACAAAAAAGGGTAAAACCCAAACTCAAAGACTCGAAACAAAATAGATACAACCAATACCAATGCTCGATGATGAAAGGTAAAAAAACCAATAGACGACATTAAAAAATACATATTACAATAATAAGACACGTTGACAACACGATCATTACCACAACTCAATCGCGAATAAGAACGATGATTGTAAGCTCGTATCCGAATTCAGTTCGAGGGTCCAAAACAGGGAAATCAACGAGATAATTAAAGAGCGCCATCTTGATCAGTCGTGGCGACTTCAAATCTAACCCTGATAAGAAATCAAAGAAAAAAAGCGGCCAAACGACTGAATAAGAAAATAAAAGTTTGCCAAAAGACGGAAAATACGTACCAAAAGATAAAAAAAACGTGTCACAATGACAGAATTATTGAAATTAAAAACGAGAACATAAAAACAAAATAAAAAAGGGAACAATTACCGGCAGTTGACAACCATCATCTACTTAAAAAAGAAAAAAAAAGTTGAGAGGAGGCTAGTTTTTTTTTTAACTTGAAAAAGAAAAGAAAGTATGGGATTGCCATGTTAATTTTTTAAACTGTTAGTGACTTAATTAATATCATTTAAGTAATTAAGTGGTATGATATATGATGACCTTTATCTAAATAACATGCAGGGCGGATACTTTAAAGGACATGCGGAGGCCTTAACCCCCAAAATTTTAAAAAACTAAATTTTAGTCCCTTAAATATTTAAAGCTTGCATCATCATCAATAATCGCAACAAGCGCGTAAAAGATTTTCTCAAGTCAAGAATTGTGTTCTCAAGTACCAAAATATTAGTAAAATTATAATTTTAAAAATAAATTACAAGTTTTCATTTTTTTGTTTTTTTTTAATTTTTTTAAATTATTACTTAAAAATATTAAAAAGTATCAAAATAAAATTTTAGCTACGATTGAAGGGTTAAATGGGATATTACCCATTAATTTCACATGTCACATCATCTCAAGTAACAGAAGTAGCAGCATAGTGCCCATTTTGTAATAAAATAAAAAATTTAATGCTTATTTTGTAACTTTTAAAAATTTAGTGATCAAAGTAAATATTTTGTGATAGTTTAGTGACCATTTTAAACTTTACCCTAAATTTGATCATCATCAACGTTAATAAAACTTTCATTTTAGTCATGATGGTTAAACCCTTAATAAGGTCTAACTCAGACATTGACATGTGTCACAATTTAATTGATCATAATATGAGATTTAATAAACAATGTCACCTGTCATCATCTAATTGACCGCAAATTTAAAATGAGAAGCCAAACTGTGATTCAAACTTGAGTTTCTCGAAACAAAACCACCAATGTAGAACCATACACCTAACTAAAATATTTATTATAGAATTGAAAATAAATCATTTTGAGGTTAAGTTGACGATGAAGTTAATTATATTTATTCACATAAATGAATGTTGTAATTTTAATTTATGTTATAAATTATTATAACATGAATTAATATATTTTATAACTATAATTTATATTACAATAAATGAATTTTATAAAAGTAAATGTGATTAATTTCATCTATCAATCATATAACAAATATTTTAATGTGATGTAGTGGTTATGCATAGCAGCATAGGGTTTTGTTCTATGAAATTTTGGTTGGAATCCTAAAATCGATAACTAATAAATTACATGGTGAAATGTGTTAGTGTCTTATAAGAGGTTTGACCGCTTAAATATAACTTTTCTTACTGTGGTGATTAAATTAATAGCGCTTTAAAAATTGATAACTTAATTGCAATACATTTTTAGTGACTAAATTTATAAAAGTTTTAAAATTGGATGATCATTTGAGAATTTGTCCCACATTTTCCTGAAAAATATTATTGTAGAAAACATGAAAACTTTGTAAAGGATTTATAGTTAATATACAGATGTGAAAATAAAAAGTTTCGATAAACGCATTGGTTTTGAGAGTTAGGATTAGATTTTAGGATTTAAAGGTTATAAATTTATGTTTAGGGGTTTAAAATTTAGGGATAATGATTAGAATAAAATGTTTTAGGGTTTAGAGGCTATGATTTAGAATTTAGTGTAATATGGTTAGAGATTTAGGTTTTATCTTATAAACCCTAAATTTTAACCACTAGACCTAAACCACTAACTTTTTAACCCTAAAATATAACCCTAAACTCTAAAACTAAGATAGAAACTTTTTATTTTTATCACTTGTGTATTGAATAGTTATCTTTTTTTTTTAAATATTAGGAGAGAGAGGGATAAGTAGTTATCAGGTGAAAGGGCCTATATAATCTGATGCGGTGGACCTTCTGGCTCCATTACTGGACCCCCAACGATTCAATTCTCATCCTTCTTCTTCTCTACCATACATACTTCATTTTTTTTTCCACCAAAACAGAAAGGCCAAGCAAATAATAATAATAATAATAATAATAATAATAACATTAATGCAACGGTTCCCCGCCAAACACCTCCTTAGTATACGACGCCCATAATTGACGATCCCTACTACGATGGTGGTGAAGACGACGGCCATTGACGTGGCCACCGAGAGCAGGACGTGCGTCGTTCTCGGAGGCCGTGGATTCTTAGGGAGATCTCTCGTTGCCAGGCTGCTTCGACTGGGCGGTTGGATCGTCCGAGTCGCCGATTCATCTTCTCACTCCCTGCTCACCGATCCTTCCCTCGCTTCCGACTCTCTCCTCTCCAATGCTCTTTGCTCCGGTCAAGCCTCCTTTTGCCATGTCGACGTTCGCGATACATCTCAAATCATCAAAGGTAAAACCATATTATTCACATATATATACATGTAGGTATGTTTGTATGTTTAAACGCCAATATGCGTTAATATAATATTTATACGTTCAAATTAGGGTGCTTTTAAGTTTGTTTTAGCTGAGAATTAATCCTGTCTTAGCTGAACATTATTGTCTGAATTTACTTAAAATTTGCAAGAGCCCCCCGAGGTTTCCTTGATCCTTGCCTTTAAGTAAAAGCATATTCATTGTTGATTTAAAATGAAAATGATCAAAAAGTACCATAATTAGTCTAAAGGGGTGAAATCATGTATTTTACTACCAAAAGAAATTGTTTGCATATATGCATTTGCAAAAAAGTTGTTCACTTTTAATTTCAAACACGTTTTGGTTATTTCTTTGGGGGAACTTACTAGTTTTACATTGTCCTTTCTTAATTGAAATGGGGAACTTTTTATTTTACTAGAAAATTGAAGCAAAATGGAAAATGCTAAAAATGATGTCTTTTCCTCAGAGATTATAGTATTTACCGGATGGATTAAGTTTAGCTGGAAAGAATGGGAATTAAGGTCTATGGTACCGATATTTTGTTCCTAAGAAACCATATATATTGTGATAATTGAAAACTTGAAAAAAAATGCTAGAGTTTAATCAATCTTTTCTTCTTCTTCTTTTTTAAATTTTCCTTTACGAACTTACTTGGGAAATGAGCTCATGGAATTGGTATTGTCTGGTATTAACTAAAATATAGTAGTACCTCAATTATATTTGTTAAGAATCTGAATGGTTTTGAGGTGATGAGGAAATAAATTGAATTCATAATCTAATATTTTTAAGTCTCGTTTTCAAATTTGAAATTTCCTTGCAACATTGAAAATGTTTGAGAATTGATTCCGTCTTGACAATGCACCACTTGCAGTAACTAAAGGTGCAGATGTTGTATTTTACATGGAGCAGACTGATTTAGACATTCGTGATTTTTATAATTGTTACATGATCATAGTTCAAGGTAACGGATCTTTCCACCCTCTTTTCGTGGATTTCCCCCTCTCATTTGATATTCTAGTTTTGTAATTAATACATTATATTTCTAAAAATGGATACCTTTGTGGAGAGATACTGTATTCAGGTGCAAAAAATGTCATTTATGCATGTCGGGAATGTAGAGTTAGACAACTTGTATACAACAGTTCTGCAGATGTAGTTTTTGATGGTTCACGGGATATACTTGATGGTGATATCTCTTTCATTTGCCCGGGGAAAGTACGTTTCCCATTGCTGCAATCTAATGAAACACTTTGGAATTTGGGTTGCCATTTGTTGTTTGCTAATTGTCCTTTATTTTATTGATGTACCGATACAGTTTAAGGATACGCTGATTGACCTCAAGTTTCATGCGGAAGGACTAATCAGGTTAGCAAACAATATTGATGGTCTTCTAACATGTGTACTTCGGCCTAGCAATGTCTTTGGACCTTGTGACACACGGTTCGTGCCTTTGCTGGTGAATCTAGCCAAAGCTGGTTTGTCAAAGGTTTGTGACATGTCTCAATGTAACTTTATCTGTATAGAGCTTTAGTTTTACTACTATCTTATTTATTTGGAAATTTCCTGATATTATCAATAGTAGCCGAAACATAATTACAACAATTTAACTTTTAAGAACCTCTCCATTTTTATCCCAACTTCTCATTTTTGGATTTCTCGCATGTAAGACCCTTAGTTGTTATGCATATTAGATTTCTTTTCTTTTTTTAATGTTTGAAACACAAATACAACAACTTACCTTTAAGAACCTCTCCATTTTTATTCTAACCTCTCATTTTTGGATTTATCTCAATGGATATCCTTAGTTGTTATGTATCTTAGAATTTTTTTACGCTTTTGGTGCAGGTGGATACCTGTTAGTAAAATTCTGTTATTTCTCTTGATTTTTCAAAAAATAATTGCCCATTTTATGTAATGATGCAACGTGGAATATTTATATTTAATTCTTTTTATATTGACTAGGTTCCTTATTTCAGTTTATTATAGGAAGTGGTGAAAATATGTCCGACTTTACCTATGCGGAGAATGTTGCTCATGCTCATATCTGTGCGGCAGAAACTCTAGGTTCTCGGGTGGTCTCTGTGGCCGGAAAGGTTCTCCTTAAAAGTGTTATTGGTTATGCAAAATCTCTCTGATATTTTAATTTATATTGAATCCATATATAAGAGAGAAGTTATCAATATGCAGGCTTTTTTCATCACAAATCTCGAGCCCATAATGTTCTGGGAATTTGTATCTCTCATACTTGGAGGTCTAGGGTATCCAAGGTAAAGCCCCCTGTTTTCATAATGGGTGAAGTATGATACGTCATTCATCAGCACAAGGTGCTGCTGAATTTTTTCATACCATTAGCAGCAAGGATATATACCTAGGCATGAATCTTCTTGCTTGTTTGGCCGTGGATTGCAGATGATATCTACTGTTATGCTATACAAAATCTGTTGTTATATATTTTGTCGTGCTGTTTGATTTTTTTTCTCTGAATCCTCATTGTTTTTTGTAAAAGAACTGTGTGTTTGTCTTTCTGTTGCATTGGTATAATTCCTTTCTTTCCCTTTGTTTGATTGTGCCAGATTTTCAATGTTTTTCTTCTAACCGGGCTTGTTATTGTACTGCAGACCGTACATAAAGGTTCCTACTTGGATGGTTTCATGTATCGTCTCACTTCACCAATGCTCTCATGAAAATTTGCACAACCATAGCGTATCACCTCACTACATGCTTCGATTAGCTTCACGCACCAGAACCTTTGACTGCTCTGCAGCTCAAAACCATCTTGGATACTCACCTGTTATCTCCCTAAAGGTAAGTTTCTGCCATCTTTCTCGGTATGTAAATGCAATCCTTTCTACCATATAATATATGCATCATCTGTCCTTTCTTTCAGCACTCCTATATCATATAGAGTATTTTCTTGATCTTCTGTTAGCCTACAGTTTTTTCCCCATAATTTATGTTGGGTTTTAAAAACTAGAATACTTATTATCAGTTGACTAGCCAAAGTATGTATATATCGCATTCAATTTATTTTTCTGCTTCTGTATTTTCTTTTTGTCTCTTGATGTCTTATTGCTAATGTTGATCTTTATTGGGTAGAAGCATTACTCCTTGATTCCGCTTCTGAAATATTGACAGGATTATAAATCAGCAATTGACTTATACAGTCAATTAAACATTCTTGGCTTCAATTTATTTGTTTCCTAACACGCTATAATGTAAATAGGTCCTAATGCTAGTTCATTCTCGTTCAAGTTCCTTAAAATATCCCTTGTGAGGGACAGATGTACTGTCTTTGATGGCAAGGTAAATAGAGTGGGGGTTAATTCTGCTTATTTCCTTGAACAGAACTGATAGAATGAATGGGGTTTTGTAGAACTGGGAATCCTTGTTGCTTTGTGAAATTAAAAATAAAAATATGTCCCTTCAGAGTAGGCTTTCTAGTTGAATCCAATAACATCTTTTGTCCTTATCTGTTTAAGCTTGTTCTTCCCTAGTTGATAAACAGAAGGCTGTTTTCATTCTCTGTTATGCGATTTTCCTCACATCTTACATTCCAGCCCACCTTAAGAGATAATTAATGTTAGTTTCAAGCTCTAGCTGATTGAATTCAGCACCTAGAAGTGTTTGATTCAAAGCTGTTTCTTCTTGTTTACTGATTATCTGAAAATAGTTTTTCAAGATCCAGTAGGGAGACTGCTAGCTTCTTTAGATCTGAAAGTTTGACTTCTTTTTTTGCTTCTTTTTGCTACAGGATGGTATCAATTCAACAATTCAATCATTCTCTCATTTAACCAATGACACATTTTATATGAAATTTAATGAACAATCCAAAGCGGAGAAGATGCTAGGCGGTGGGATAGGTAGTCCATTATTTGATTTTTTACTCAGACTTCGTAATGGCATTGCATAGGCATTTTCTCTGAAGTTTATGTTTGGCCAAAGAATTTGAAGTGGTGTCCTTTCAATGATTGAGCATATGTTCAAATTTTAGTAGATTTCTAATGTTGGAACCAACTATGGGAAGAATAGTTCAAATTCAGTTCCTTCTTTCCTCAAATGCTGGTGAAAGTTTCTGGGTTTTAATCATAACCAACAGGCTAACAGTGCAAGCTGACTTAGCCTGAAGCCTAAGCCAACTTCATAGAAAACTGTACAATCAGATACAGACACAGTACTAGATGCACCAACTGATCACTAAGTGAAGACTTTAAGACATTGCTCCTGACTCACCACTTTTCCTTCGATGCATCCAAATATGCTACTGTAAACAATTGAGGCATGATAATGCAATTTTCGCTATATAACGACCTTAAATTACTTTGTTTCAGTTGCGGACATCTTGCTGTGGAGAGATGAAAGGAGGACATTTGCTTGCTTCTTTGTTCTGGTTTTGTTATTTTGCTGGTTCTTTCTCTGTGGAAGAACTTTTGCCTCATCTTTAGCCGACCTTCTGCTTCTAGTCGTAGTCACTCTTTATGGGCATGGCATTTTATCATCAAAGCTGTGAGTATTGGTAATTATATGCCTCGGTTGTCTTATGACATTTGATTGTGCCTTTTAAAAGCATCTTTAATTTGCTGTAGTTTGTTTAATCCCCATTTCTGCACGTTGATTGAATCTATATGGAATGTGAAGCAGTAGCCTTCCCATTTCATCCTTTTTCTTTTCTACTGTCCATGCTTTATGCCAAGCTCTTTTGATTGATATTATCTTTTTCTCAGACATATATTCCTTTCGATTCCACTGTTTTGGCTAAGTTTCTCTGGCTATTCTTTTTTCTTTAGAGAACTGGGGTCTGATTCGTCTGTGATGCTCAAACCCGAATCTAAGTAACATAGGATTTTGCTTATCCTCCAATTCTGCGTGGGTCATTAGGGCCCCAGGGGGATGAGAAGGAAGATTTGGTGTTTTCTCTTGAGTTTTTATAGTCAAATAGATGTTATGAAGTACTTAATCTGGATTCCCTTTGTTTACTTTTAACATTTCTGTCAATATGACTAAACGAGGATTTCTTTCCATACAATAAAACCAACGTATTAGATACCATGAGTCCCTCCCCCCCCCCCCCCAACAAAAAAAAAGCAATTAAAGAATGTGGTTTAGTTGAGTACATGGTACAGAACTCTTGACATACCATAACATTTATCTCTCTAAAGTATTTACATTCCCATTATCAACCGATAAAATCTGCAACTTTTTCTTTTCCTCAGTAGCCTGTTGAATTTTGTATTTTTTTTTTCATACAAGCGTGCACACACAAATGTGAATATATATATCTGTCTCTGATACCTTCACAACAGATGTGGTTATGCTGTTCAAGAGATACCTTCGCCTTGTTTCCAAGTCACTATATCAGATGTTCAAAAGTCACTGAGATCCATAGCATATATATGGAATAGAGGAGTACGCAGAATAACAACGTTGGCAAAGGGAGAGGATTGGTGCAAGTTTTTCAAGGTTGGCAATTCTTGTAATAATCTCATGCATTTATATGGTGTTTTATTATTTGTTAGTAAAGCATTACGAGTTTTTAGTCTAGTACATGTATAATATGAAATCCCCAACGTAGAACTTTTTATTATACGCATCCTGTTGAAATCCCGTGTTTGGGTTAGATCTTGTTTGCAGTTGCATTCTGGTAACTTATGTTTCGAAAGCAGGCTATTATAGTGGTCCATTGTGCTGAGGTTAAAGCTATTAAAGTTATTGGGTTGTGTTTAGACTGTCCAAATATTTATATTACGAGTATAGACCTCCCCATACACATGAAAGATATGTAATGAATATTGTCATGACCGATCGACTCGATACTTTCGTTTTCCTGCATTGCACCGTGCCATACCTACAATCTGGTATTGTTGTCTTCGGATATTCACCATCTCTCAAGGTTTTGCTACCTGAAGGTTTTGTTTTGGTTGGACCTTTAAGCCAAGGGTTAGGTTTTTCATTAGCCTCACATGCAATGCGACTCGGTGTTAGTGTCCGAGTATGAGTAAAAAAAGTAGCAGTTTTCTTCTTGTTCATTGAATTTCTCACTTGTGCATTTACCTTGTTCAGGTTGTGTTTTCCCTTTATCTCTTAAAGTATATGCAGTCTTATTCCTTGGCCGTGCCTTTTGGCATCGGTGAGTAAAAACGTAACAATTTGCTTCTGCTAATAACTGATCATTTCTTTGGTTTAATTGACTGGAAACAATCCGTATCGCAGCTCTGGTTTATGCCTTCACTGCATATTTTGTTTATGATCAATACGAAGCAGAGATCGATGCATTCAGGTTGCTTCTGTTCTGTTGTATGGTGGAATTAAAAGAATATTTATGGAGGTACTTACCAATATCATCATCCGTTCAAAACGACAATGCTTTGCATCAACCAAAAGTTGCTGGTCGAGTAAAGGAGTGGAAATAGCCGGTTCGAGCTCTGGTTATAGCCGTGTAAGTGACACGAGTATGTTCATTTTTCTTTTTATGTATTTGGAGTGTCCTTGAAGGATCATATGTAACATCGGACTAGAGAAATTATGTTCCTAGCAAAATAGAGAAGTAGATGCGGCCGTAGTTTAAACAACGGCGTATGTAAAAAGTCTATCCCTTCTAGTTCTAATGAATCGGATACATATACATACGTATATGCATTCGTAACACGTGCTGAGTGTACTAGAAAAAAATCATACTTTTTAACATTTAATTTTCAATATTTCGATTTAAAGCTGTTATCTCAAATATTTCAGCTTAAGAAATGTGGCTACTACCAAAAGTAGCCGTTAAGAAGCTACATAGGAAAGAGTTGTAAGTTATAGGTAATTGAAGGTTGCTTTGAAAATTATAAAAAATGTTTAGGTAGATAATGCATTCCTTAATAGGAGTTAATTAGATAAAACTGGGTTATCATTAGAAACTATAACACATTCTCATCATAAGTTTAATGATAGTGCAAGTGATAATAGAGGGGGAAATCATTATAAATTGGGTAAATTATAAATCTCATCACTCAACTTTCTTCTCACACCTATTTTGGTCGCTTAAGTTTAAAAATTTTAAATTTAATCACTGAACTTTTGATTTGCTCTTATTTTGGTCTCTCTGTCGTTAAATGCTTAACGGCGTTATGATTAAACATCTATCTTTAAAAATTTATGCAATAACCCCAAAATATTTTTTTTGTGAAAAACTCCATGATTTTGAATTTCCTTTGATTTCTTTGGAGGTGGAGGAGACTTCTTTGGAGGTGGAGAAGGAGAAAGAGAAGAATGGATATTGTGGATTAGAGTAATATATCACGATTCACGTTGATCGAGCAATAGATATTATAGATTAGAGTAGTTTGAGATTTTGCGTATTTTAGGTTTTGTGTTGAATTTTGTAAGTTTTAAAGTGATTTTGGGGAAATCTAAATTGATAAAGTGGTAGGAGATGATGAGATTAGTTTGTTGGTATCCTGAGTGTTCGAAGAAGATGCCAGAGAATGATTATTTCAATGTTGACGTGATAGAAGGGTGAAACTATAAAACTTTCATCTTTGAAATAAAAGATAAAAAAGAAGAAAAAGTGGGAAAATGACGTGGTTGACATGTGGTTGCCATGTCACTATTTTATTTTTTATTTAACGCCTGAGTGTCCAAAATAGGAACAAATCGAAAATTTAGTGTTTATATTGAAAATTTTAAAACTTGAGTGACCAAAATATGAGTGAGAAGAAAATTGAATGATGAAATTTATCATTTACCCTTATAAATTTAGTATGCTTTTTTATTAGAAATATAGTTTTTACTTAATTTACATTCGATAGAAAGGGTTTAAATTTGATATATAGACGGTATAAAATAAATTTTACACAAGTTTATTTATATTATATCCAAAATTAAACCTAAACCCCCAAAACTAAACTCTAAACCGTAAATTCTAAACACTAACTTTAAATTCTAAACCCTACAACCCAAACCTCTAAACTCTAAGCTCTAAACTAAACTTCTAACCCCTAAAATTAAAAGGCATGTGTAAACTTTAATTTACACAGCCCGTGTATTGAAGTTTTTCTCTAAATAAATTATCAATGTAATAGATATTTTTTATTTTTTTATGTAATATCTAATTGTTTTAACTTTGCGATAAATTCTTGGTGCTTCTAATTTATGTCTTATGATCATAAAAACTACTTCGATTTCACTATAACATATCAGAACAAAATAAATTTACACAAAAATATGTCATACAATAGAACTTCTACAAATTAATACTCGATAAATTAATAACCTCTTGCCCAAGGTCTAAATTAATAATTTTGATAAATTATTAAGATAATAATTTTCTAAAAGACCCTCACATAAAATTTATGGTTCATTCAATATTATAAATTAATAATTCTATAAAATTACAAATATAACTAGAGAAACTTAGTAAAATATGATTCTATTGTTTATATAGTGGTTGATTTTGATAAACCTATTTGATTTTTATATAACTTAATGAAAAATATTTTTGAACTTAAACTAATTTGCAAAAATATTTCAAAAGTCCATAAACTTGAAAAATATGTTTGAAATGTTTTCAAAGGTTTTTGACATGTTTTCAAGTGTTTTTAAACAACCAAAGTGTTAAAAATTGGTCTTGAGTACGATACGGTTTTACCCGTACCGATACCCAGAGGATCTCGTACCGATACGGTTTTGAGCGTATCGTTATGACTTTTGATCCCTAAGTTTTCCAAATTTCAGTAGACAAATTTCGTACCGATACAAGCCTAGCCATATCGATACGAGTAGGTGCGTACCGATACGCTTGTACAGCGTACCGATACCCCCGTGTTTTAAATGCTCCAACGGCTAGTTTTCTAAAGAACATGTACAGATACGGGTCCCCGCGTACCGATATCAAGGAGTCCTAAACTGCATTTATTGCGGGAAATAAAGGCTCCAATGGCTCCAAACAACCCCCAACGGCTAGTAACAACCATGAAGTTGTTAGAGGGTTTAAAAGACACCTCCAAGCATCTATGAAAGACTAAGAAACAACAAGCCAACATTCTATGATTAAGATAAAGTGTTTTTGTATTTAATTATCAATTTCTTTGTAGAACACACTTGTGAGCTTAATTGTCATATATACTCAAGTGTTAGGTTTTGGGTGAGTGCTTAGAATTGCAAACAATTAACCTTGTGAGGTTTATCCCAGTTTGCTTATTTCTTTTCTCTTGAAAAGAGGGTTTTCTCAAAGCTTTGGGGTATAAGCTTTGGGGTTGTAAGGTTTCCTCTTGAGCCTAGAAAAATGGAAGAAATTCATAGTGAATTTGGGAAAACCCTTAGTAGGAAGCTAAGGTAGTGGATGTAGAGCTTGGTTAGGAGCTCGAACCACTATAAATTCTTGTGTCTATTTTTAATTTCCATAGCTTCCACCACTATCACCTAAAAACCAATTCACCTCTCTCTTGGCTATCTCGGTTGATCGTCGAGCCTCCCAACAAATTTTCTTACCATACATGAACTTGCATTAAATTTATATAGTGGTTGATTTCCTTACCATACATGAACTTGCATTAAGTTTTAACTAGTACTACGTACTACAATGAACTTTGTTTTTGTTGAACTAATATTTTGATATAACAAATTAAAAGAAAAAATGTTTTTAATCAAACATATTAGATCTCTAAAAAATAATTCAAATTTCAAATAAACTTGAAAAATTCGTTTCAAATAATTTCCAACAGAGCCGATCTTTTTCAAAACAAGTATGATGCGTTTTTGTACTATAAAAACTATTTTTTCATACTTCAAGGAAAAAAGGATCGAATCCCTAAAGTAAGGGATCGATCCCTTTATGGGCATAAACGTTTTGATTTTGTCTCCTAGTCTCCAAGTGCAAAAGGATTGATCCTCTGGCTTAAAGGATCGATCCCTTGGTTGTAACGATCGTATTTTTTGAAAAATGATCGATCCCTTTAGTTATAAATGCTAAAAAAATATGTAGGTAACGGCTATTTTGCATCCCCAACGACTATAACTCATCCCCAATTGTCATAAACGGCTAGAAAGTCATTCTACACTATATAAACACCACAATGACACTTGAAGATCATTAGATACAATATCCAAGCTTCATGATTAAGAGAAATATTCTTTAAGTCTTCATTTTTTTATTTCTCTGGTATATAGTGTATAGAGAGTGATTTAATTGTAAATCATTTGTACTCTTGTGAGCTCAATTATTGTAAACTCCCACCTTATAAGATTTTCTTTGTTTACACAAATTACCTTGTAAAAACTAAAGGTTCTAGTTTAGCTTAAGGAAAAAACTATAGTGGTTCTATCTTAGCCATTGAAAAGATAAGGGTGTAAATGTTACTCTTTGAGCCTGTAAAAAGAAAGAATTCATAGTAGTGAATTGTGAAATTTTTAGTGGTGCTAAGGTAGTGGATGTAGACTTAGTTGAGAACTCGAACCACTCTAAAATCGTTATGCAAAATTGTCCAATATTTTTTGATTTTTTGCCAATTCCTTTGAGAAGCAATTTCAACCTACTTGGCGGTCTTCGGTTGATCGTTCGAGCTCAACAATTTTTTAGGGGTGTGTATTATATTTAATTAATCACATTGTACATGAACATCATTCAATTAGTCAATATAATGTATATGTCCTATTCATGAGAATAATGTAGGTTCGTAGAATCGGAAAAAAATATCTTTAAATTATTAATTTATCGATTAATTAATACTCTTTAAATTAATAAAATTATGTGATCCCGCTATTATTAATTTATAGATGTTTTACTGTATTTATTTCAATTGATATTCTTCTTGTATATATTAAATTCGTGTAAATATACAGTAGAAAGCTTTTATATTATTTTTATTCAAATTGTAACATACATAAATAAATTGTTAGCGTAAACCGACAATTTTTTTCTTATTGTAACCTTTAATTGTTTTAACTTTATCATAATTGTAGAGGCTTGTTTTAAATTATTTGGCTTAAGGGTACAGTAAGCCCTTAAACTTTTGTAAAAAAATCAATTAAGTTCTTATTTTTTTTTGCATTTTATTAAGCCCTCAAACTCAAGAAAAAAAAATCAATTTGTCCATTTGACCAACGTTAACGTTAACTTTAACTTTAACTTTAATGGTGTTTTAAAAAAAATTAGCACGTGTTGCAACAGGATAATGTCACCTGTCATTTCTACAAATTTTTATAGCATATATAAAAATTAGAAAAAAATTAAAAATAAAAAAAACTGAAAAATTCTAAAAATCATTTTAAAAATTTTAAAAATATTTTTATTTTCAAAATTTATTTAAGAATATTAAATAACAATTTTTCAAAAGATTTAAATATTTTAAAAAATTAAAAATATTAAATATTATTATACAATTATGAAAAATAAATTGAAAAAATATAAAACAATAAAACTTATTTTGGGTTTTAAAATAAATTTTATTTTTTATATTTTTGAAAATAAATTTTATTGTTTTATATTTGAAAAATCAAAATAACTTTTATTGTTTTATAGTTTTCAATTTAATTTTATAATAATATTTAATATTTTAAACTTTTTAAAATATTTTAATCATTTGAAAAATTATTATTTATTATTTTTAATACATTTTGAAATTAAAAAAAATATTTTTATATATTTTTAAAATAATTTTTAGATTTTTCCAAAATTTTTCAGTTTTTTTAGAATTTTTCTGATTTTTAAAAAATTAAAATTTAAAAAATGCTAGAAATGACAAGTGCACTATCCTATTACGACATGTGTGAAAAAAATTCAAGAAAAAATTGTTTAAGTTAACGGTCAACGTTGACCAAATGGCCAAATTGATTTTTTTCTTGAGTTTGAGGGCTTAATTGAGTGCAAAAAAAAATTAAGAGCTTAATTGATTTTTTTACAAAAGTTTAGGGGCTTATTGAACACTTAAGCCTAATTTTTTGAATTTCAATCATAAATTAAATTTACTTCATATTTATTATGATTCATTATTTTAAAAAATATTTATTATGATTTATAATTTTTTTGAATAAGTTAATTCATCTTAACACGATTAAAAGGGTAATTTTGTCTACAGTAGTCCCTGAATTTATTTATTTTTATCTATGTTAATCCCTGAATCTATTTATTTTTTTTATCCGCATTAGTCATTAAATTTCTTTTTTATATTCAAGATCTTCTAAACTATTTTGATCTCTTATAGGTTCCAATATGCAAATAATCTAATGGTATATTTTACACCCAAATGAAGCTTACATATCCTACTTCAAACTAATTATAGATTTTAGAGTTGCTATTTACAGATATCAAGAGTTGGTTAGTTAAAACTGCTTTACTCAAATTATTGGGTTTTCAGTTTCAATTAGTATGTTTTCATACTCCAATTCTATTAACATACAGAAGCCTAATTCCAACCCTCAATACAAAGTTATAATTCGCACTTCATATAACAAATATGATAAGGGATGACCATTTAACTCAGATCTGACGGGTTTCGACCCGACCATATAGGGTCGGGTTTTGTAAAAAGAAAATTTTGTGTTCGGGCTTAGTTTTTTTAGGGTAGTATCGGGTCGAGTTTGAGTCTAAGGTGAAAAATATTCGACCCGATCCAAAATAATAGTTTAGTTTTATTCTAAATATTTAGGTGTAGTTGCTATAATGTATCTTTATATATATATATATATATATATATATATATATATATATTCAATTATCTCTTTATTTTGTCTAATAAAAAATGAAATAATTATTATAATATCTCATCTCTATTTGTATTTTTTTCAATTAGCTCTCTATTTTATCGAATACAAATAGAAAAAATAATTTTTATTAATGTCGGGCCAGATTTGTTCGAGTTTTTACTTTAAAATTTGAATCGAGTTTAGATCGGATGGAGCATCATAAAATGCCAGTCGGATTTGAGTGGAGGTACTATATTTTTAGGTCAAATATGGATTGACCAAAAATCTAATCCTACCCATCACCATCCCTAAATATGACCAATCACCCAACTTATTCCAAATCATATTGTGGAGTTCTAACGTCAAAAAGTTATTAGTTCATAACATAAAATATCATGAACAAAAAAGAGCATTACATCATCAATTCTATCCAATTTTAGGATGCCGAGACTACACCATACAGTGTTAGAACAAAATGAATTTTCCCAAAAAAAAGTCTATCATATTTACAAACATGCCAAAACAAAATGAATTATTTTTCATCGAAATTTTTTTTGATACACAGGCCATGTAAATTTTAGTTTACACGTGCCTTTTAGTTTTATGAGTTATGGTTTTAGTTTAGGTTGTAGGGTTTAGAATTTAAGGTTGGTGTTTAAGATTTAGGGTTTAGTTTTTTAGGGTTAGGATTAGGAATTTAGAATTTGAGTTTTATAGTATAAATATGTAGGCTTGTGTAAAATTAGTTTTACACAGCATGTGTATCAAAATTTTACCCATATTCATTTGTATTAAATATATTATTTTTTGGGTCGAGAGTTCGATCTTCGCCTTAAGCATGAAGCAACTTTAAAACGTGTGGACAACACCTATCCTTTATATAAACCAATAGAACAAAAATAATTAATCACTAAACTTGTTTCATTGATTACCTTAGAAAACAAAAAAAAAAAGTTTCTATATTACATTTTAATGTTTTATTCCAAATTATTATATCCTTATCAAACAAAAACCTTTACCACTCTCTTACTAAACAAGAAAATTTCACTATGTGCATAAACATGATATTTAACAAACAAAAATTTATTTGTTAAAAAATTGTTTAAAAAATCATATAATTATTTTGACGACAATTAGGAATGGAATACATGTACAGTTTCGCGGATTCCGCATCGAACCAACTTAAGTTGGGGTGAAGATGAGTATGAGTTTAGTGGGTAATGGGTGGGTGTGGATATAAAAATCATACCCACCGTGGGTAGTGGGTAGGTGATAAATTTGAGACTTTACCCCACCGTATCTGTTTGCCCCGCATTCGCCTACCCACGAAGCACCCACCATATGAATTTTAAACTATTTATGTTTGTAGACTTTGATTATGCTTTTTTATGGTGTTTTATGTGTTAAGGTCTTTATTTGTTTTAAAATTTATGTTAGTTCTTAAGTTTGTAGACTTTGAACTCAATTAATTTAATTTGAAAATTGATGGTTTATGATCGAGCTTGAATTTATGGTTTATGATCGAGCTTGAATTAATCAGGTTGTAAATTTATAATATGTGTGCTTAAGTAAAATTTATATCGGGGTAAATATGCTTTAGTTAAGTTAGATATAGTTGGTTACTTAGTTAGTTGTAGTTGTAGTTAAATTTATACCGGTATAAATATATTATAGATATGTATTTGATCAATCAATAAAGTATGCGAAGTTTTATTTTTTTTACAAAAGTCTATGATTTTTTTTACATAATTCGATATTAGTAGTTGCTTGACAATTGGATACGAGTGGGTACAAGTTAGGTGATGAATATCCAATTGTATAGTCGGGTGGAGATGAATTTAAACGGTACCCACGTGGACAGATGTAGATTTAAAAATTGTACCCGCATGGAGTTTATATATTTTCCCAAAATCTTCCCCTTGCTTCCATCCTTCTCCAAATCCATTTTAAATTGATTTTTCAAACTTTTTAGGGTTTTAAGTTTCTTTCTCTCCCTGTTTCGTTCTAACAACTTTAAAACCCGCGCAATGGGTCCGCCGATGAATCTACTGAAGTTAGGCAAAGAATGGGACGAATCCGTCCCGCCGTCGAACCATTTGTGGGTAGGAAACCTGCCGGGAGAGACGGTGGATTCGGATCTGATGGAGTTGTTCTACAAATTCGGCGCACTCGATAGCGTCACCACGTACTCCTCGAGAAGCTACGCTTTCGTCTACTTTAAGCGCGTGGAGGATGCCAAGGCGGCAAGGGACGCTCTCCAAGGAGCAACCTTGCACGGAAGCCAGATCAAAATTGAGTTCGCTCGACCGGTTTGTTTCGTTGTTCTTTTCTTTTCCGTCTCGTTAGGTTTTTCAAAATTTTCGCAATCTTTGTATAACTATTTCTGTTCATATTTCCAAGCAACTTTGAATATAAATCGATGTTTTAGGTCACTTCCAAATTCATATTTTTGGTTTTTGAACATTTTTTTCCACAAATTATTCGCCCCTTTTACGTGAAAACGTGAAATAAACCTGGAACTTAGAATGCAGTCAGTAACGCTAGCTGAATCAATTTAAAAAGAATCAAAATTTATCTGGGTATAGATGATATTTAGGGCCATAGATACTTTTTTCTATAATGGAACTGAGAAATCTTGGCAACCGCTAAGTGGTTTTTCAAAATTCGCGGAATTAAGGGTTGAGCTTCAGAAGAATGGCAGACCAAAACAATCAACTCTTTTTTCTTTGTATCAAATTATGATTCACGCATGGTCAAAAGCAACAATTGATCAAATTATATTCCCTTTCCCTGCAATGAATCTCTCAATGGAAACAAAGTTGTAGGCTGACGAGTCTTTAACCAGATGATTTTAGGGAAATTCTGCTTGTTCAATGTTTGGGTTATCCGTTTTCACAATCCGAATTTAGTTGGTATAGGGTCGGGTTATTGCTTTCACTCAGTAGAGTAGTGAAACGAGTTTTTCGAGTTCGGTGTCTGAGATTTGATGAATCAAAACTTTTTTATCTTAATTAATCAAGTCCCTTTCTTGTAATTAGGTCTCGAAAATCTAATTTTAATGCACCAACTTTTTTCTACAAATCCCAACCGTCGATGGGTTAATTGGTCGATGATTAGAAAATGATCCCAATATCCAACTTTAAGTTTAAGAATACAAAATGAACAAACTTTAAGCCTTTTCTTTCTGGTATCAGTAACAAGAAACCTCCCGGGTTAAATTTAGTTTTCTTTAAAAAAAAAAATTCAATTGCACAATCCCCCCCCCCTCTGGTACACAAGGCCAAGGTTGGGGTGTGAGTGTCGAGCATATTCGGATTTCTTTTTATATCTTTATATTCGGACGGAAACTTGAAGCAATTTGACAAATTTATAAAATTCCTTTAAAACTGATTTGATTATCCCAGAAAACTTCTCCAAGCTAAATGATCTTAGTTTGATTAAATTTAGATGAAGAATAACCAAACTAGGGCGATTAAATGGAACTGAACAAAATTGGTGCCTAGGTTGTCAATTGAGCTATCTCTTTTATTTCTGGAGGTTAGAGATGATGCATTTTGACCAAAATAACATTCTCTGTTTTGAAGAAGACAACTCATATCAACAAAAGCCTTGGTCCTAAACTGGTTGGGATTTGTTAAATATGACCGTCTTAAAAATGTGTTGAAATGTCTTTCACGTTGAAAGAGACCACCTTAATATGTCGGGCTTTATAGGGGTAGAAATTGTGCATGTAGAAAGTGGTCTTTTTTCACAACTTGAAGAATTGTAGGATGTCATAATCTACATATTTGCTTGCAATAGAACGAATAGTAGTTTAAGATTATATGAATTCCAGCAATTAGATGTGTTAGCATTACAGAAATTTATATATCTTCAATTTTATGATTTATATTCCTCCGCTATTTTTAATGTGTTTTTCCTCCTAATATGTCCTGTGCTTAACCTTTGAACTTTGTTGGGGTTTGTTGTGAATTCCTCAGGCAAAACCTTGTAAGAATCTATGGGTTGGTGGAATCAACCAGACTGTTTCAAAGGAAGAATTGGAAGAAGAGTTCCGTAAGTTCGGTAAAATTGAAGATTTCAAGTTCCTTAGAGATCGTAATACCGCATTTGTTGAATATTCTAGAATAGAAGATGCTTCTGAGGCCATGAGAAACATGAGTGGGAAGCGAATAGGTGGTGAACAGATACGTGTTGATTTTTTGAGATCCCACCCTTCGAGAAGAGTAAGTACCTGCAGTTGGAATTTCAAGTGTTCTTTTACTAGTTAGAACTATCTTATGTTACTTGGAGTCGACCGAGGCTACTGGAAACAAGTATCTGTTCAACATGGGTATGCTCAATTTTTTCTAAGCTTTTTCGTGTGTTTTGAGGGTCCTTGGAGGGCATATCTTGATACTCATGTTCAGTTACTTAAAGAAAAATGAAGAGTAAGAACAACACAAGAATTGCCTTTTGGTTTGATTTGGCATCTAGTTCGCATGCCAATATTTTCCTGTGCTTAAAGCACGTCAATCTAGTTCTCCATTCCTTCCATATATCTTGTACACATTTAAAATGCTTTAATGTGCTGGTAGTTGTCATACTGAATGAATTTCTCATCAATCCTTTTGACAGGATCAGTGGCCTAATTCTCATGACCTCAGAGATGGGACTTTTTCTGGAAGATTGGGGTCTTCTGACAGCCATTCTGTTGCAAAAAGGGCGGTGAGTTCTAAACCGAAAAGCTTCTCTTGATCTAGATTTTGCATAATGTTCTTCATTGTTCCTGCACTGACATTTATCGCCTGACTTGAATATTTTTGCATTCTGATTTGTTGAATCATTTTTGCAGCATTCTCAATTAGGTAGCCGAAATGTGGATGGTCTGCCTAGCAAAGTTTTGTGGATAGGTTATCCTCCCTCTGTGCAAATCGATGAACAAATGCTTCATAATGCCATGATACTCTTCGGTGAGATTGAGAACATGAAAAGCTTCCCTTCAAGACACTATGCCTTTGTGGAGTTTAGGAGTGTGGAGGAAGCTCGGCGTGCAAAGGAGGGTTTACAGGGTCGTTTATTTAATGATCCAAGGATCACCATTATGTACTCAAGTAGTGAACTTGCACCTGGGAGGGATTACGGCTTTGATTCAGGCATAAAGGGGCCAAGGCCTGGCATGATGTTCAGTGACCATCCATTTAGGCCTTCACAAATGGACATTCTTGGTCAAAATCATCCATTACTACCTAATACAGTATCTGGTTCATTGTCTGTACATCACAATATGCATGATGCTGATCTTAAAAATCTCGTTGGTGTAAATCAGGGAAGGCCATCTCCTCCTCTTCCTTCTGCTCTAGGTTTTAGGCCTTCACCGAGACAAGCATCTGGTTCATGGGATGTTTATGACTCGAACCAATTCCAGAGAGATGCAAAACGGTCGAGGATAGAGACTGCAATACCTATTGATGATCTCAGGCCAGTAATTGGTGGAGGTGCTTCAGGTCCATTTGTGAATGTCCAGGGGAAGGGTCATTTAAGTCCTGTGCCTGGAAAGGTCACTGCTGGTGGACCTGGACCATCCCCTCCTAATAACGATTTCTTATGGAGAGGCATTATTGCTAAGGGTGGAACGCCTGTTTGTCATGCTCGATGTGTTCCCATTGGAAAGGGGCTAGAGACAGGACTGTAAGTGTTGTTCTTTTTTCCTTGTAGGTTTTACCTGATGTATCTGTTTTTATAACGATTGTTGGACACGTTAATTTGTTTGTTTCTTTATTTAGAATCTTCTATTCTATGTTACGGCGATTATTATTTTTACTTGAAAATACCCATTCCCCACACTTGTAATTTGTTGGATAACTTAATTTCTCTGAATTTCTTTCCGGAAAATTTATATCTAACCTACAAATTTGACATTTAGCAGTCGCTAATGTCATTAGCATCTCAGAGACTCTAGTAAAGTTTCCTATTTGATAAATAATCGTCTGTTTTTGTGGGTGGGATCTTGCCTACTAAGGTCCTGGTTTTTGAAGGCTGGCTTCCTTAAACTACGTTAAATTAGAGTTTTCTTTGTTTCTATGTTGTTACTCACTGAATTTCCTGTTTTCTTCAGTCCCGAAGTTGTTAACTGTTCAGCCAGAACAGGATTGGACATGCTAGCAAAACACTATCGTGAGGCCATTGGATTTGATATTGTTTTCTTCTTACCAGACAGTGAAGATGATTTTGCATCATACACCGAATTCCTTCGCTACCTTGGTTCAAAAAACAGAGCTGGTGTTGCTAAGTTCGATGATGGGACTACATTATTTTTGGTGCCTCCATCTGAATTTTTAACAAAAGTTCTAAAAGTTTTTGGACCTGAACGGCTCTATGGTGTTGTTTTAAAGTTGACTCCACAAGTACCAAGTGCTGCACCACCGCAACCGCATCCTCCTCTTCTTTCTCATCCTGATTATAGTCATTTGAAGGAAGAACAGACTCTGAAGATGGAGTATGGAAGGGTTTTGCATGAGGACTCCAAACCTCCTGCAAGACCACTTGGACAATCTATCATGCAAAGTCAGCAACCCATTGCTGCGGCAGCACTGTCCCAAACTGGTGTTGCTTTAACACCGGATCTGATTGCTACTCTAGCCTCCTTTCTCCCGGTGACCTCGCAGTCCACTGCTGTTGGAGGTGTTCAACCTTCAATAATGACATCAACTACCTCATTTGCTCAAACAAATGCACCTAAAGGAGCTTCTGCCCAAATTTGGAACCAGGATCAACAAACTTCTGAGTCTGCAGCCCCATCTTTCCAACGGTTTAATCCTTCAGCACAATTACCACTAGTTCAGCATTACTCCACCATATCAAGCACATATGCCCATCCAGCTCAAATTGCCCATGGAGGCACTCAGTTTCAGGAGTCTATCATCGGACAGCAAGGTGCTGCATCATCAATGCCATTGACTAATTTCAATATCCCATCTCAAAGTGAACATGGTGTTTTTTCTGCCCCTATTAACCAGCAGTACCAGCCTCAAGTTTCTCCCGTTACACAGAAAGGCTATGGAATGATGCATGTACCTGATGCTTCCGGGTTTTATGGTGCACCAACTCTTCAGCCGCTTAACAATCCAAATGTTATGTCTAATCAGGCTCATGGTGCTACTGTTTCGCAGCCACAAAATCTGATGCAAGCTGACAGAAAAAATCCAGACCTTCCTAGTCAAATACAGCCACTTCAATCTGTGCTTTCTGGAGCTGGTCAAGGCACATCAGACGTGGAGGTCGATAAGAACCAGCGTTACCAGTCAACATTGCAATTTGCAGCTAACCTGCTGCTCCAGATTCAGCAGCAACAGCAGCAAACAAATACTCCAGGCGGACAAGGGTCGGGAAGTTAGTTGTGAAATCTCCTTCAATCTAGGTAATTGCCGTAGCTTATTTTCTTGAATTCATACCTGCTTGACTAGTTAATTTAGGGATGGTCTTTGATTTAGGTTTGTTATGCGATGATAGTTGTTAGTCGACTGTTATTATCCTTCCTTTTAGATGGCTGCGTGTTCATTCTGAAGATTGCTTATTTGAAGTAAAACTTTGTTGATTTAGAACTTAGAAAATTTAGTAGTAGTGTTTATGGTAAGTATACATGGCATTTGCCAGACCTGCAATTTTAAGAATAGCAAAAGGGCCATAAATACTGGCGCGTTTGGATGTTATGTGATGAAATGAGGTCCTTGGAATCCTTTTTGGTTATACAAGTGTTTCAAGGTATTTAAGAAAATGTTATGGTCTTGATCTTGAGTCTTGACAAGAGATATGGTGTTCTTTTAATCTGATTTGTGCATTTTTGGGGAGGTTATTTCTAGGTTGGATATTTACTAGGGGTGTGCAGTTGTTGGCTTGGCTGGTTCAGTTTTTGTATATCAATAACTGAAAAAATCTATTAAATCATTAAAATCAAATAAATCGAATAAACCAAATTGATAATTTTACCTTTTTTTTTTCTTTTAAAGATTTATTCATATACATGCAATTTATTATTTGAAAATGCTTATTCGGTTTATTCGGCTTGGATTTCCAAAACCGATGGCCAAACCGAATTAACTGCCGAATAAATAAAAACTGAAAACCCCCGGTAAAATCTTTAATAGTTAGTTTTAAGAACTAGTTTTTAGAGGTATGGTTAGAAAAATTGTAAAAGTATTAAACCAATATTTTAGCTATACTTCAGGTGCCAAATTAAATATTAATCTCTTTTTAACTTGTTACTAGAGTTGACAGCTAAGTGAGTATAATGTAATAAATTGATATTGTTAGTGACTAGAACTTGACTTTTCAAACATTAGTGGTCAAAATGCAAAGTGACTCAGTCATGAGTGGTCATTTCTTTAGTTTATATTCTTTATAGATGTTATTGTGTACATACATTTCATCTGCAATTACTATATATATATTAGTTGTGTTATTGTTTTGTTTGCGAGCCTTCTTACTGTATCAGTCTATCTGCCTATCTGTCTGTCTATCTGTATGTATACGTATATAACATACATTTCATCTTTACAATAAGCTTACTGTTACATTGATTTTGACAATTATCTGCACTTTTCATCAGACAGTAGGATGAAGCTTAGAATTCTTATGGGATTCAAAGGTGTATTGTTACTTTGTACCTAAGTTAATTTACCAAGTCAAAATTGTTTTACGTTCTTAAAAGTATTTACCATTGAAGCCAGGTGCAATGTTTTTCCAAAGTGTATATGTCCTATGCACATTTGAACATGAGTACGGGGTTATGATTCTTCAAATACATAGAAAAAATCAAGTATATTTGTATTTCGATTTGAGTCCGGGTAACATAGATTCTTAAATGAAGTCCGAAACTTGAGTACCTGTAATCTGTTAAAGTTTGTAATGGTTAGATATGTGAAATTGGAACAAGCTTCATTTTACTTTTTCAAAGGATTCTTATACACAACTGAATTGATATCATTTATTACAGTTGCGACTTTCTGGATACGTAATCTAAAATCTCGATCAAGGTTCGACGAATAGCTTCTCGAATTCTTGTAGAAAGACTAGCTTTTCTGGGAATTTTAGAATGTAAGCCAAAATTTGATGACAGAATCAGAGATATTGTCAGGCAAGAGGTTGAACAATCTGTTTGTTGAAGATCTAAACCCTAAAACATATGAGCATTCATTTTAAATGAAAAAAAACACACAAGATTGAGCTTTGGTTTGATGGGTTCTGGTGGAGTGCGTTAAAAAAAAAGAATGCATGCATGAGTATGTTGTACTTAATTGATGCTTGGTATTCTGAATCTCAACATAACACAAGCCTTGTTTTTTGGATTGTGTAGGTAAGATTTTGGCTGCGTCCAGGGTTTAGGGTTTTTAAGGAAGTGAAGTTGATGGATGTTATTTCTGTTGCTCAACACTGGATTCTTCCTTTCTTGAGATTTACACAATTGTGTTTGTTTTGAATCGTATCTTGCTTGGGTTTCAAACTTGTGTTCAACTCTCTCTTCCCCGTCTCCTATTAACATATCATACCAAATTTTATTCTATTATCCGAAAAAACAAACCAACACACGAAAAGATGTTATTCAATATTGATAGGATATACAGAATCCGTGTTCCAAATTTTAAAATTAAAAATTTGACTAATGGTTCATGATATTAACTGTTATGGGGTTGATATGGCAGTTCACAGTGCTGACATGATATTCTATAGTCAATAATGACATTACGTATAGGGCTAAATTTATTTTTTTAGAAAGTTTAATGGCTTAATTGGTTTTTCTTATAAAGTTCAAGAGTTTATTTATTTTTTTAGAAAATAAATAAAACAAAAATTTTAAATGTAAACAATTATTAAAATACTCAAAAATTAAAATTTTAAAATATTTTATGAAAAAGTCTTCGACTGTCTCTTGTTTTATTATATGATATGGTCATAATTTTTTTATAAAAAAAAATTAATTTTTATACCATAAGGTATAATATTTTTAAAAGTAAACAAAATTCCATGAACATAAGGTTATAAAAATACGAATTGGAAACTCAAAGCTTATTACACTGTGCAAGGGCTAAGCTGTTTTAGCGTCCAACTTTTTAATCAGAGGTGTTGGTGCCTGAGTGCTGCCTGCAATGCCAATTGGTTTGATTCCAAGATTTTCCCCACCTCCTTGACCTTGATTACTTTAAACATTGTTTTTATCCCTCACAAACACGATTCATCATATACATATATAATATCCATGTGTAACAAGGATCCTAACTCATGCTTCAAATTAAGATTACCAAATATCAAGGATTAGGCTCGGCCTGACTCACACTTCTTCTTTCCACTCTTTAGTAGCGAGCTACTCAAGTCCAACTCAGTCAATACTTAACTAGTTTGGATTCGACTTGTGCCCGAACTCAGCTCGAGTTTTAATAAGCTGAGCCGAGTCGAGCTATTCAATACCTAACTCGAAAAGCTTGCGAGCTACTCAAAAATATAATATAATATAATATATTTTTTAATTTTTTAAAATTAAAGTGAAATAATAATAATAATAATAATAATAATAATAATAATAATATGAATAAGGTTATAAATGAGACGAGAGAGATCGCGAGCTACTCAAGTTCAACTCGATCAAAGTTTGGTCAGCACTTAACTTGATTGGACGCGATACAACTTAAAATTCGACTCAAATTCTTAATGAGCTGAGTCGAACTCATCAGTACTAGGGCTCGACTCATCCCCTTTACCCCCTTATTAAGCCTTTTGTTCAAGCAAATCAAAGCTCGAGGGGATATTCATGATATCTCGGTGTGTCGTAGAGCACCACCAGTCACACATCTTTTATTTGTTTGCGATAACTTTTTCATTTTGAAGACAAAATCTGTTGATTGGGCTTAATCATAAGAAGTGCACAAATTATTATTATTTTTAAATAGGTGCCTGAATTATTTTTTGAGTCGAATAGGTGCATAACATTTTATTCTGTAATTATTTTAAGGTTTTTTTTTTACAGACGTTAATTTTTTTTTGTTATCCAATTAAAACATGACATGTGACCTATTTTTGTAATTTTCTTTAATTTTTATTTTTAAAAACTCATAAAGTCTTTAATTTTATAAAAATCCCAATCTTTAATTTCTCAAAAAAGCCTCCCAATCTCTAAACTTAAATCACTAAACCCTTAAA
The DNA here is from genome assembly GCA_019671005.1 of Hibiscus mutabilis. NCBI lineage: Eukaryota > Viridiplantae > Streptophyta > Magnoliopsida > Malvales > Malvaceae > Hibiscus > Hibiscus mutabilis. The sequence continues at coordinate 4,838,153 of CM033713.1, read as the reverse complement.
TTCCACTTCTCCGACTGCTGATTCAACACTACCAGCCACTCATTCCTTTGTCGACCCTCACAACCAATAACTCCAACCTTACATCGTCAGAAATTGACAAACGAACCACGAACGTTGAACGAGAAATTTTCAATCGAATGACAAAAGAAGGATTAGCGAATGACGAATTGGACCTTACGACTTGTGCGACGAGAGGAGGAGACCTCATTGCTGCGGCAAAGATATGGTGTTCGACAGTGGTAGAGGGATATTTAGGGATTTGAGGGTTGTTTTGAAAAAAATTAAAAAAATGGATTTTTTAAAAGAAGTTAATAATTTTCTAAAAATTAAGAAATATATTATGTGTCACGTTTTAATTGGATGACGAAATTTTTTAACGATCGTTGATGGAAATTTTTTAAAATAATTACAGAATAAAACGTTAGACACATTTTTTGAACAATTCCTACCTAGGGGAAGGGAAATTTTAAGGGTGGCAATGGGGTGGGTCGGGGACTATTTTGCATTCCCCACTCTGTCCCCAACACTTGCGAGTACGGTTTTGGGGAATCCCCATTAAATGTTTCGAGAAATTTTTCATCCTCATCCCTTACGGATCCCCACGGTTTTTGGTTAATCACCGTGCAAAAATAAAATAAAATTTAATACATTAAAATAAATAATCAACATTAAATCTCCAAAATTAAAAACATAAATGATAAATTTAATTATACCAACAACACACAAACCATTTTAAAACTATAAAACATGACTAAAATATTAACTATTAAAACATGGCAGCCTGCACTGCCTTTAAAAGAAAATATGCTACTAATAATCCACAGTTCCAAATCATGATCTGTTTGTTCTAAAAGGAACTAGATTCAATAATCTTTCCAACCATATAAATTACCTCTTCTAATTTTACTCGTACGATTTATGACGAATTTCTGAAGTCATTGTCATTGTTGTTTTTGAAAACAATCTTTTCCTCTGACCTTTGCTCACTTAAAAATTAATAACTCTTAATACATAACTCGAAATCAAGAACCGTTTGTTTTAAAAGAATCTAGACTTCCGTATGATTATAGAAATATAAGGCTCACTTCTTGATTTATCTTGTAAAATTTTTGGTGATTTTTCAAAGCTAAAACTGTTTTCTAAGAAAGCTGGTGCCAAATTTTTATGACCATTTTCAAATTACTTTTATGAAATTTACGGAGAATTTTCAAACTTACTCCAGCCGACCATACTCAGGTTATGGGAGATTAAATTTTTGTTGAAAATGTGTAAATTACCCTTATGACCATCCAATTTTTTAAAATATCGGGAATCCATGCGGATATTTTTTGGGGATCCCCATGGTGATTTATACAGGTATGTGTCGATTATCCCCACGGTTCGGATATAGCAATCCCCGTCTCCATCCCCATTTGAGCTTCGGTGTTAATACTTCCTCCGTCCCCGTCCCCGACCCCATGGGTGAAGATTTCGGTTATTCCATATACCCATCGGTTTGGATCCCCATGATTATTGGTTATTCCTCACCCGATTGCCACCCCTAGGAATTTTGCTCCTAATGGGTCTAGAACCCACAACCTAAGAGGAGGGGATGTGTCAACTGAGAGGTTTTAATCACTTACTCTAAAAGTTGTTGAGTGTTAAACACATATTTAATTCAAAAGATAGTTCATATACCTATATAGAAAAATGATATAATTTACGCACTTTACTTTATGATGGTTAAGCCTAATATTCTAGGCATTTATGAAGGAGTAAATTTTAGTAAGTTCGGAATCACGTACATCTTGATCAGAGGCAATAAACGATGCCGATAAAGCAAGTCTAGATTTTAGTTAGGTTAGTAGAAAAGAAATTCTAACAAAGCAGTGCATCAATGGAGATTTTGTTTTATGCCACCTTTAATTCTTGTCTAGTTCAGATATAGAAATTACTTCCAAGTGAGCGAGCTTAGTTGATATATTACAACTATGTATATGTGTGTTCCAGGGGTTTAGTCATGGGGTACCTCTAAAAAAATGAATTAGTATTGTTTCTATTTTAATTATGGGGAAATTGTCATTTAACGTTGGTCGTTGTTGTTAGACTCAGTCATGTTGCCCAAGCGACCAAAATGACAACAAAGTCTAATGGCACCTAATTTACAAATTTTTGAGGACTAAAATGAAAATTTATGAAAGTTAGATGACCAATTAATGTAGTTTACTTTTTCCCTCTACTTTTGTTTTGACAAATAAAACATCCATTCATTTATAAAAACAACGGGTGAGTCTAAGTTGCAACATGGCTATGGTATGACTGTGGTGCGGCGCCAACCGAAATATTACAAAACACGAAATTTAAATATTTCGGTTGGTGCCGCACCGTAATCGTACAATAATCTTGTTGTACGTTAGATTCCCCGAAAAACAACATTATAGAAGCAAACTTAATCCAAAAGGTCGAGAAGCCACCCAGTTCGAGGGACATGAGTCAGACCGAACAGCCCTAGCAAGTCAGTCCCTCAAACCATCTCGAAATAAGGCTTTCATTATCAGATTTCACAAGGATACGCTGAAGCTCATCATTAACAGCAACATTAATACCAATTCGAATAGCAACTCCGGCTCCTCTTGAGGAAGCGTCAAACAAAGCATCGCAATTAATTTTTAACAAACCCACATGGTGGGGGAACCCAAGGAGACATGAGATGAATGAATGGCTCTCTTGGTTTGATGCTAGAGTTGCGTGACTGCATAAATTCGGCTACCCACATAGTCATTCGGTCGGAATGAAGCAATCGTAAAGGAAGGTAGGTAAGGTTTGAGATTCAAGGATTTCATATCGCAATATCTTCCCCGTTACCAACTCTATACGCGCCATTCGTCTTTCCAGAAAGCTGAGAGACCTTATGGCTTCCGCTGAAGCAGAGCCTGATAAGTTGGATCTTGCTATGGCTGCTCAGTTGCATAATGATATCTTGACATTGTGTGAGGAATATGATCTTGGAGGTATCGATATGGTCGACGAGGAAATCAATGCGGTCAAAGAGATAGGGAGTAAGTTAAGAAGTGAAGCAATGAAAGTTTTGGAAAAGGGAATGGAAGGGCTGAATCAGGCTGAGGTGGGAACTGGGTTGCAAGTGTTTTATAATCTTGGGGAGTTGAGAGGGACGGTGGAGCAATTGGTGAATAAATACAAGGGAATGGGTGTGAAGAGTGTGAGTATGGCATTGGATATGAAGGCCATTTCTGCTGGTGGCGGCGGATTCGGTCCTGGAGGTATTAGGGGGAGTGGAACGCCGCAGATTGGTGGAAGTGGGAAGGCAAGAGAGGCGTTGTGGCAGCGGATGGGGAGTTGTATGGATCAGTTGCATTCTATAATGGTTGCAATTTGGCATTTGCAGAGGGTTTTGTCGAAGAAGAGAGACCCTCTTTCACATGTCTTGCTTTTTGATGAAGTCATTAAGGTGACCCCATTTTGATTTATTTTCATTTTCTTTCTGTAATGGTAATTCTATTCATAATTGAATTAGTCTACTTTAGTGTTAGACTTTATGACATTCTTTCCATGTTTCTATCTCTATATTCATAATGAATGTCAACAACATAGGAAATGGCAAAACATGTACCTGCTGTTTCCCTGCGTGACTGTAATTATTTATGCTGCTTGGTGCAGGAGGGTGATCCCGTGCTGACAGATCGAGTGTGGGAAGCTCTAGTTAAGGCTTTTGCTACCCAAATGAAGTCTGCTTTTACTGCATCAAGTTTTGTCAAAGAGATATTCACAAATGGGTATCCGAAGCTCTTCTCTATGATGGAAAATCTTCTTGAAGGAATTTTGCGGGACACTGATGTCAAGGGGGTGTTACCAGCCATAACATCAGAGGGAAAAGCTCAAATGGTTGCGGCTATTGAAACTTTCCAGATGTCTTTCTTGGCTGGCTGCCTAGGCCGTCTGTCAGATATTGTTAATTCTGTTTTCGCAGTCTCCAGCCGTGGTAGTGTTCCCTCCAAAGAACAGATCTCTAGAATTCTTTCTCACATTCAGGAAGAAATCGAAGCTGCTCAATTGGATGCTCGATTGACTCTTCTTGTGCTGCGTGAAATTAGCAAGGTTTTGCTGCTGATCGCAGAACGAGCTGAATATCTGGTATTTCATTTTTCCTGTGCAAAATTTGTTTTTCTTCTTACTGAATTGAATATCTTCTATGTGCGTAATTATACATTAGGATATCCCTGATTTAGAATTGGGATCAGGGTAGGGGAGGAAGAAAGAGGTTACCGCTCCATTGTCTTTCCTAAATCTGCTATGGTTTGTCTATGTGAGTTTATGATTAAGAACTTGTTGGTATTTCGTCCCTTCTGTGTCATTGTAAGTTTTTGGTATATTTGGGAGCTCAGATGGCACTGTGATTATATTGCATGTTTTCTATAACATCATTTTGCAATTCATGACACAACTAAATGGGGTAACATTTAAATATTATATCATCAAATAAACACATTTCACTAAAAGCTACAACACTGTTCTATATTGTTATTTCTAAAGTCTGAACCTCAACTTGAGAAATATATGCAGTGTCCAATTTGTATATGTTGATGATGTTTATGCAATTTACAGTACAATGGTCCATCTGGTAAGGCAACTAGTTGATACAATTACCCCGTCCATTTTTCTGGTTTTCTGAATGTATGTAACATTTTTTTTTTGTCTTACAAGTATAAAATGTATTGTTTTGTGTGATAATTTGTTTAGGCATACATACTAGGCATTGGGTGACATTATAAACCTTTGGCATTCTCTGATGCTGTATTTGATCTAATCATGGACTTGATCTAGCTATTAGTGATCAGTTTAATCTCATTGTTGATTTCTGAAGGTTTCCTTTCCTCAAAACCCTGAAAAGTCTCGACAAATCTTATAGTAGTATATCGATTAATACAAACATGTACTTTACAAAACACACACACATATATAAAATAATAAGTGTAAACTTTGTTAAACTGGCAGATATCAACTGGTCCTGAAGCCCGTCAAGTATCTGGTCCTGCTACTGCAGCTCAGCTCAAGAACTTTGCATTATGTCAGCATTTACAAGAAATTCATACACGCTTAACTTCTATGATCATGGGGCTTCCAACTATTGCTGCAGATGTATTGTCACCTTCACTTGGTGCAATATATGGTGTTGCTTGTGACTCTATAACATCATTGTTCCAGGCAATGATTGATCATCTTGAATCTTGCATCTTGCAAATCCATGACCAGAACTTTTCTGCACTTGGCATGGATGCTGCTATGGACAACAATGCTTCGCCTTACATGGAGGAGTTGCAAAAGTGCATTCTTCACTTTCGTAGTGAGTTCCTATCTAGGCTGTTGCCATCTTCAGCCAATGCTACAACCGCAGGAACAGAAACCATATGCACAAGGCTTGTGAGGAGCATGGCTTCAAGGGTTTTGATTCTCTTTATCAGGCACACTTCTCTTGTTAGACCCCTTTCGGAGTCGGGGAAGTTTAGAATGGCCAGAGACATGGCTGAGCTGGAGTTAGCTGTGGGCCAAAATTTGTTCCCAGTTGAACAACTAGGTGCACCATACCGAGCTCTTCGAGCATTCAGACCACTAATCTTCTTGGAAACTTCTCAACTAGGAGCATCTCCTCTTCTTCAAGATTTACCTCCAAGTGTCATACTGCATCATCTCTATTCCCGAGGCCCTGAAGACTTGCAGTCACCACTCCAGAGGAACAGGCTTACACATTTGCAATATTCATTGTGGTTGGATTCTCAAGGGGAAGATCAGATCTGGAAAGGAATCAAGGCAACACTGGATGATTATGCTGCAAAGGTTAGGGCTAGAGGAGACAAGGAGTTCAGTCCTGTATATCCTCTTATGCTTCGATTAGGCTCATCATTGAGTGAGACTGCACCTGCATCTCAAAAATGATCAATCATCAGCAACTCTTCATGTAAATTAGAATAAACAAATCGAAACAGCTCTTGCCATGTTTTTGCCTTGTAGCAAAATCTTTTGCAATGAACATCTCTGGGGAAAAGCATCAAAAGTGTTGCTGGATCTACTTTAAACCTTTAGGTGAGCATGGTTTCATCAACATAACTTGGATTTTTCTTTCAAAAGTAAACTTTTTGTGATGAACTGACAATTTGTTTTATCTTCTCTGGGTCGTTAGGGTCTTATCACCTTGGAAAAATTGGGATCAATGGCTGCATTGCAATTTTGGCAGATTTCACAGCCGGTTGTAGTTGAATGCCCTCAACTTGACCTTTTACGCTCTTTGAATTTTGTTGTCACTGTTACTCTTTATGGTTATGTTCATTGGTTCTTTCAATTTATACTTCATTTTGTCATATAGTACAGTTCCCTATCCCAGATTTTCTCATTACTTTTAGACCACATTTTGACAAACTTATCAAAGGGATTATCTTCTTTATTGCGGGGAAAATGTTACTTCAGAGAATTACAGTATACTGAAGTCAGATATTTCGTCGTAGCAACTGGAATTTTTTTTCTGTTTCTGGAGAATAGATCAGACCAGTTCTGAAATGTTGGTTGTGGACGGTAGCCAAGTTTTTCTGTAATTTTCTTTTATACTAGTTTTAAGTTTAACCCAGATGCCTTGTACGTGAAGGGATATCACATAACAATATTACAGATTCAAACGCAGAGTTATCCGCAATGATGAAGGGAACTGGGTAGTTGGATTTGCTAAATCAGTTGGCACATTTTCGATCGTTGAAGAGGAGTTATGGGGTCTCAGACTAGCTTGGCGAATTGGTCTACGACATGTTGCGGTTTATTACAAAGGAAGGCTTCTGCTGGTAATCCGTATACGATTATTTCTCTTATCTTATATCACTATCCAACATGTGCCTTGCACTTGCAACCAGGTTGCTGATGCCTTAACAGCAAAGAGTGCCTATTTTTGTTATTCTCGTTTTTACACTATTCTTAGCCCCTCCAGATTCTGTTTTAGAAAGTGCATAATGACTGCAATGATTATCTCTTTCATATTTTGAATTCAACAAGTGGTCTTAATGAAAAAACAGATGGTGTTCATCTTAAGAAACCTGGTCAATCGTTTTGTCTACAAAGTGTGTGCATTGTCAAAGGGTTGAGAATATCTATGAACAAATACTATCTTGTAATTACATTTAGATTATTAAAAAATAGTATAGTTTCTCCTCTTTCATCAAAAAGCATTATAGATTCAAATAGCTAATTTATCATAATCACGTAAATATAAGTAAATATAATTTAATTGATATTTATTCGTAGATTTATTCATAATTTACTAATGGTTATATTTTGATCTACAATCATTCTTTAAAATACAAATTTTAACACCTTAAATTTTAAACTCTACAACTTAAACCCTTAAGTTTACACAAATTTATGTATTAAAGTTTTTTTTTCATTTATTAACTAATTAAATAATGGTTATTTAAGGTTTATGGGTTTATGTTATGGGGCTTATAATTTAAGGTTTATGATTATAATTTAGTGTTTAGAGCTTAAGGTTTATGATTTAGGGTTTTAGGGTTAGTGATTTAGATTTTAGATTTTAAAATAAAAGTAGACAAGCTTGTGTGATTTTGTATGGCAATGTATCAAATAATAACCCAATAAAAAATGAAAAAGAAACTATGATATCAAGTGTAATAGTTTACAGAAGTTTGTTAAATTTAAGGTTTATGGTGTTAGTTTAAAATTTAGGGTTTAGGCTATATGAGTTTGAATTTAGTACTATAGTTTAGGGTTTAAAAGTATAAGGTTTAGGGTTCTAAGTTTAAAAACTTATATTTTAGATTTTAAAGAAAGTTTTTGTAATATTTTTTACATAATTTATGTATCAAATTGTAACCTTAAAAAATTAACTATAAACAAAGAAAAAAATTTGATATACAGGTCGTGTAAACTAAAGTTTACACGTGCCGATTAGGGTTTAAAGTTTAGGAGTTTAGGTTGTAGGGTTTAGAATTTAAGGTTAATGTTTAGATTTTAGTGCATAGAGTTTAAGGTTTAGAGTTTAGTTTTTTAGAGTCAGAGCTAGAAATTTAGAATTTAACTTTTTATAGTGTAAATATGCAGGCTTGTGTAAAATTAGTTTTACACAACCTGTAGATAAAAATTTTACTCATAAACAAAATGTGTAAAATTGCTTGATTATAGAAATATATAATTCGGGTATACATTACGAAAGTAAATTTTTGTAAAGAAAAACTATCAAGATAATTATAATTTATAAATATAATTATAATGAGTCATAATTCTCATACTGACATATGCCTAGATTCTTTGAAAAAATAATATCAAAATTCATTTTTTACAAAGAAAACCTTTGAGGAATAATTGTAAATGTAGGGATTCAAGTTTCATATCAATTGTTTGCTCTCTCTTAAATGTAGATAACTAAACTTCAAGTTTTATTACTTAATAAATGATTATCATTAGAGAAATAAATTTTTTAGAATAAATTATATTGATGATCACTAAATTTTTATGGCGCTTTCAACATGGTTATTGGAATAAAAATTTTCACTAGAGTTATTATCTTTAAAAACATTTCATTTTGACCAATGAATCATTAAACCATTAATGATAGTTGACGTGACACGTTCATTTATCAATAGCAACTAAATCAACATATCCACATATCATTTTTCTTAATAAATTATTAAAATTTTGAGTTGGATTTTTTCGCCTCAAAAATTGACACATGTAAATAATTTAAATCTACTTTACTCAGAGAAAAGGTGTTCGAAAGTGCACTAATGATCCTATTGAGAGGTATATTGTAACTTCTCTACCCGACCTAGAAGATATGATCGAATCAAGAAGATCACAATGATAACTTTCCCTTCAAGCAAACTATTTTGTTAATAAACATACTATAATACATATAAAATATCTGAAATGTTGTTCAACTTAATAACATAAAATATCTCAACCGTTTATAAAGTCTTAGCAATATGATGACAGTATGGAAGTTTAATAAAACAATCGAATATTAAATCTATGAATGCATAAAAAATAATTTCAAAATATAAATACTCTCAAATGTGATATTACATCATTGTCCTAAATAAAATAATAAAGTAAGACTTCGAAAACTAGGATAGCCTATACTGAAAGATAAAATGACTGAATAAAACATGAAATTCTCTGAGTACCAAGTCGCCTAAAGAGTATCTGAAAGAGGAATTAAGGGGTGAGCTATAGAGCTTAATGTGTCTCTAACGTGTAAACAAATACTAACACAACACAATATTATTTACAACATCGTTCTCAAAGTCTCAAGATCACACAAACATGTATAAATATGTGCAAGATAGAATGCGACGAGCACAATGCGATACACCCTGCTACGTCGTCATCAAATAAAGAGGTTGGTTATTCAGAACCCATCGCTATGTCGTCACTGTCACAAGTGATATAGTATCATCCATAAGGGTGAAACCAATGCTTCCCCGTACAATCGCACTTCACAATAATGATACGATGTCTCAATTATTACTATCTCAACACAACCCCATTTAGGAATTTGTGTGATCAAATTTTATTTAATTTAAGATACGTTTATGAATGAGAGTCCATTTTAAGGGTCTCATTGTTTCAAGGAACAATTAAAATCACCACGAACACTTTGGTACTAACTGAATATACCCTTTAATAATGCAACACCGCATCATCAAATTATATCAAATCCATGCAAACAAAATGAGCAAGATATAAACAAAGATATGTATATAATGACTGTAATGTAAACTACCCAGACCATATATAATGCGGATCATACCCCACGTAAGGTCGTAGGACTGATGTGTAATAAAAGTAGAATTAGAGTTGCAAAATTAAAGTTTTACTTTGTATTTATTAAACTTATCTTAAAAGTTTTAAGTAGATAATAGATTAGATAAAAGTCCTAATCTCCTAATTTAACTCTACTAATGTAAATCCTAGTATGTAACTGGACCTATTTTAATAGGTCTATTTTTCCTTTTAAATTTGAACAGAAAAGAGGAAAAATACATTGGTTTTTTTCCTTCCAGTAAACCTTTTTCTAGTAGCTTTCTTTCACAGAAAAGTCACAAAGACTACATTAGGTAAAATGGTGTTCACTGATGAAACTGTTGGAGAACATTTTGAGCTAAAAATGTGGTTTTATGTCTCAAAGAAGTTTGAGTTAAAAGCGATTGTGGAAAAACTCAATGAAGCTTCAACCAAAAGAAAGCCTGAAAAGTACCTTCAATTGGAAACGCTACAACATGATCTTTGAGGCAACATTATCGGAAAGAAGTTTTTGTTTGTTCTTGATGATGTGTGGAATGGTGACCTTTAAAAGTGGCTCAGCTTGAAAACTTTTACTCTTAGATGGTGCTACTGCTAGGGGAAGTTGGATTGTAAATTGTAATCACCATTCACCACACCTAGTGAAGTGGTTGCATAAATCACAGCCATCGTTTCATCACATGTGCAGAGAATGGGGAAAGATGAATAACAATGTACATAGGTATCTAACTCAACCAGAGACTAGTATTATGCCAATTTTAAACTCGAGTTACGATCATCTTCCATGGCATTTGAAACAATGTTTTGGTTCCTGCTGCTTAATCTCCAAGGATACTGAGTTTGAGGTGACGGTTTTGATCAGGTATTGGATGGCACAGTGGTTTATCTAAAAGGAGATGATGATCTAGAAGATGTTGGCCTCAAAGATTTGCCTTGGAGATCCGTTTTTCAAGTTGCAGAAGAAGATGGTTCAGGAAATGTGCATAGCTTTACAATGCATGCTCTATTGCTAGGACTGACTGAGTACTATATTTCCAATTCGAAAGGGGAAAATGCAAATGAAAGAACTCGCCGTGTTTCGTTTGAAGATAGATTAGACTTTGCAAAAAAAAAAAACTAGAGTGAGGTCATTTATTCCTGCAAAAGACAGCAGCTTAAATCAAGACAGGCTGAAACATTTATATGCAGACTGCAAAGGCTGCCCCTGTTTCAAGGATTATTACTCACCTGAAAAGCTGAATCCTTGTAACATAAACCAGAACATAGATTAAGAAATTTTCTTTTTATTGCTCTGCAAGTATAGTTTACATTGTATTAAGGGGTTGATCCCCAGATTTGGCAGTACATTAAATTAAAGAAGAAAAAATTGTAATTCTTGTAATCAATTACACAATCTAAACTTTAAATCAGGCCAAAAATAATGGCCCTTGTATTCTATATTTCTTTACCTATTTCAGATAGTTATCTCTATCATTATTTGAATTTAATTAATTTTGTATCTCTACCTGTACAAAACTAGTATTTTCTGGAAGCTGCTGGCTGCCTTGTCTTCCAAAGTAACAATCTTGAGATCTGCAGTGTTTTAGCTTTTAAACTGAATCATAATTTGTTGAGTGATGTTTGATTATCACTTCATTATTGTTCTGTAATTCCGATGATTCCGTTGTTTGGAATTGGGGTTTGGATGAAATGTCTGAAGAATGAAGTTCCTGATCATGACGAGCTTGCGCTGTCCATACGAGAACCAAAATTACCATGACGACAGAGAGAAGAACCATTGCCGCCCATGCCATGCGCACGGATCTCTTCCACGGTCTGCAGTGTCGGCCAAGGATCTCCGAAAATGCGTCCTTCACGGACTGGCATTGGACTAGATTTTCCATGCCTGGATAAACATTTAGCAGGTTTTGAATTGAACTTGTGTAGGCCTCCACCGTTTTGTAATCGCTGCTGGATATGAATTGTCCCTCTTGACAGGTTCCATTGTTGGCATCCGAACAAGTGAATACTTGCAATATCTGCAAATAGACTAGACAATTAGTCACTGATATCTGAGATTTAACCGACAAACTGATGTGATAAACTCGAAAAGAATTTTGGGTAGGAGTAATGTACAAGAACAACATAACAGAACCTGAAACAGGATGATTGATTGCATACCTTTGGTATGTCGCCGATCCTGATTGTATTAGCAGGGCAGTTATTTGGCTGATATGTATATTCCGGTGGTGCAGAGAAAGGGTTGCAAACATGAACAAGAGTTGGATATGTTGTTGCTTGCAGCTGCGATATGTTTGAATTCACCTGAAGAATTGAAATCATAAAGTTCACTAACATATTCCGGTGGAAGTTCATATCATGTTTGGATTTAGGCTAATCAGGTTAGTTTTCGAGTTCCTTTTTTTACTTGTAACGGAGTAGTCTGGTTGGATTAAACATATGAAGTAAAACTATAAATGAGATTGAGTTACCTCATTAACAAGGTTGTAAATTCCAGCACTAACATCAGAGAGGACTGACTCTGCAGACAGCAATTCATCACAAGGGAGGATTGAACTCAAAGTGTTGTTGTAAGGATTTTCTTGGAAGTTTTCGATAGCGGTGCATGTATCTCCTGAAAAACTGGAATTCAAGCATTTGTTTTTGAGTTTTTCGATTCAATCGAACCTGGAAAATCTTGAGAAAATAACATATAGATTGAGCAAACCAGATAAATATAAAGCATGCACTTACTTTTCCAAGAAGAAATAAATCCCAAAGAACAACCAGCATAGAATTGTCAAGATCCAACACATTCCAATTAGCCTGAAAAGATTGGGAAAAAAATAAAATCTTCAGCTAAATTTTCTCACCTTTAATCATTCATTCACTAGAAATCTGAAGCTCATGAATGCTCAAGTGACTTACCAGTAAAGTGCTTTTCGAATCCTCAGAATTCCAGTCACTGCAGAAGGAAAAAAATCAACTTTGATAAGAACAATGGCGAAGAACTATTATTTCAACCAGTTCCGGTTTATATATTTATATTCGAAGTTGTCTGATCCAATTATCTAAATTCGATAATGATTATGGATTTTGTTCATGATCATGAAAAGTTTCAGAAACATTGATAAACATACCCGACAAAGCAATAACTGCTACAAGGTTCAAGGAAATAGTCACTGTGGTTACTATAAACCTGTAAGAACAAATAGATATAAGGATCCATAATCAATCCTGGAGGCTCAAAATCGAGTTTGAGTAACATATATGCAGAGGAAGTTTGAGAGATATTTACACAATCTCGAGACCCCTATCAATCAATCGCCTGTTTTTTCTCGCCTGCCGTGCGATATTGTCGGCTTCACCATCCAATCTCCGAGACGTAGTTGTAAGAAAAGTAGAAGCCTGAGCAGTTGCATCAGTGTCCCCCAAGCTGTCCCTCATTGCTTTCATGGCTCCGGTTGTGTTATATATAGTTTGTGATGCCCCATTTGCTGTTCTTATGATAATGTCCACCACAGCTTTTGCTTCGGAATGGAATCTAACTGTCCCTCCAAGAGCTAAACCTGAAGCAACTCTGGAAACGAAAACAATATTTCCTCAAAACCCGGAATTGGTTTCGATGTTTGAAGCTCGGAAACATGAGATGATTCAATTAAAATTGAAACGTTGAAGAACTTACAGGGCCAGGATTGTGAAGATTATGGCTAGGAGAATAGGCCACAGGTAACACTGTTTGTGACAGACTGATTTCCTGTTGGGTTTTCTGCTTCTTTTGCAACAGTAAGCAGTTGCCAGGAGATACATTCCGTACAATATTCCACATAAAAGCCATACAAATGCGATTGCGAACCCGTAGATCCCTGTAAATACAACTGACTGCAAAAAAATGTAAATTTAATCAAAATTGATGGCTGAGATTAAAAGTTAAAAATGATAGATTTTACATTTTTTTTTAATAGTTTCAACGATCGATTTACACCCACCCAATAATCATAAATTAGTGTAAACTTTTTTTTAACTTTTGCAGTTTGGATAATTTTAAATTTAATAGTTTTTTTAATTTAGATTATTTTAAATTTAGATTGTTTCTAGTTTAGGTCTATTTAAATTCGGTTTGACTTTTTATAACTAAATCCAATTGAATTAAATTTAGATTTTGATTAATCGAATTAGATTTCGAGTTACAATCAAAGATATTACATCTAATAAATCAATTAAAATCCGGAGGTTAATGTGAAATGGTAAGAGAGAGAGAGAAAAGAGAGTTACACTCCAATAATGCTTGTTAGTGATATCAAATCCCCCTCTATACTTGTTGAAATTGTCCAATGGATCCACCCTCACTGTATCATCCTCATTGCTTGAATTTGTATCTAATCAAAATTAAAACAAAACCAACATATTAAATTATATATGTAATATTGTTTAAACAAAAAAAATAGTCTATTATCTTCAAATGAAGGCATTTCAAAAACTAAATAATTCTACTAGTAGACAAGCCAAATCTAATTAGAACTGAACCAACAAGTGATCCTAGTAGAAAAACGGATATGTTCATCCTGGTTCAACTCACTTTGTCATATGAATAGATATTACCTTGTAATCACCTTAAGACTATTGAAAAAAAAAAATCTAATTAGAACTGACCTAGTGAAGCAGCAGGAGGTGAATCAAACTGGGCAGCAATTGCTATGAAATGGAAGGCTAAAATCAGCAACAAAGGCACCACCAATCTTGTGAACCCCATTTTCAACCTGTCAAACAAGCACAACAGTATGAATGAGCAGACTTTAAATTTGACAATGCCATTGTTTTTTCTGTCAAAATGAAACCAAATTCTAAGGATTGACCACTTCAACTAAAACCCTTTCCTTTGCAAATTAAGAACTTAACCTTTTAATTATCCTAGATTTTGAGTTTATGAATTAAGAACACTATTATCACACATGTTACAAGTCGAAATGAACCCTTCACAAAGATTTACAGCAACAAGCTTTGAGCTTTCTTATTTTGCAGAAACACTAGGGAACTTGAAGCAGATAAAAACAAGGGAAGCATCCAGTTTAAGTGTGAATGGAGAAAGATATCTTTTTGTAGTAAGCATGGTTTTTATTTATTTTCATTTTTTTATGTACAAAGATGTCAAAGTGTTTGCATAACTTTTGTAAAAGCAGTGACCTCTCAAGCAAGCAAAGAACAACTTTAGCCTCTACTACATGGCCTAAATTCTAGACTATCCCTCCCTTTAGAAAAACCAACAACACTTTTTCTGTTTCAAGAATCAGAAAACTGAAGATTGATTCAGAAGATATAATGGAAACTTCAACTCGCAGTTTCAAAGAACCAACAATGGCAGATAAGAGAGAAGAAACAGAAGAAATCTGCAAAGGAAATGGTTTAAATGAAACTACTTACAGGAACTGATTCAATCTTCAAACTTCCAATGAAAGCTCTCTTGCAGAGAACTCTACTTCCTTTTTTAAGCAATAAATGCTTCAATGGCTGCCTCAAAATTCAATCTTTTAGTTTGACACAACAACTTGGAATTCTTAAACATTCCCAGACCGGGAATTCATTGCATTCAGATAAATAAAAATAAAAACAAGTGATCTAGAAGCTTGGACTCTTCTAAAATGAAGTCATGGATGATTCTATAATATTCAAAAACACACAAAACCCAATGTCAAGAAACCTCAACTGAAACACTTTCAGGGTTTCTAATCCATTTTCATCAAAATCTCCATAGCTTTAAAGTCCCCCCAGACAACCAAAAAAGGGCATGAAGTTTGAGGTTTGTTTATTACTGAACCCACTTGTGAAGAAAAACCTAAAACAACAACTCCCTCGGCTTCACCATATATATATATG
The DNA here is from genome assembly GCA_019671005.1 of Hibiscus mutabilis. Classification (NCBI taxonomy): domain Eukaryota; kingdom Viridiplantae; phylum Streptophyta; class Magnoliopsida; order Malvales; family Malvaceae; genus Hibiscus; species Hibiscus mutabilis. The sequence goes on along the minus strand of CM033713.1, from coordinate 4,822,505 downwards.
TTCATTATTTCAAGTTGGGTTCTCTGAAATGGAGTACATTTTAACCAAAAACAATTTCCTTTCGGTCTCTTTGACTCTTGCAAAAGTCAAAAAGAACCAAAGTGTTGTTTTTTTTTTTTGTGTTGTTTTGTGGTCAAATTGGCGGCCTTCCCGTCAAGATTATGGTCATTTGTCAGCATTTCGCTTCTTTTCTTTTCTTGCTTTTTGAAAAAAACGTAGGGGTGCAAGAAAGTCTAAGACTGAATCTAAAAAGATGGCTGATTAAATGATCTTAACTTGTTTGCCTTTACAACAAAACTGGTTGCTTTTCTCTTAAATTAATGTTTTGTAAAACGTGGCTGATTCCTTCTATTTAAATGAAAGGTAAACTATATAAATAGTCACCGAACTTTTAGGCCAGATTTATTTTAGTCACCGTACTTTTAAAATATTCGATAAGGTCACCCAACTTTTAGTTCAGTTTCAATATAGTCACCAAACTTTTAGGAAAGATTCATTTTGGTCACTGTACCTTTAAAATATTCGATAAGATCACCAAAATTTTAGTTCAATTTCAATATAGTCACTGAACTTTTAGTTCACTTTCAATATGGTCCCTCATGTTACCTTCAGTTAAAAAATGACATTAGTTTTCGTTTTTTTAGTAAAAAATGGGTAAACTACACCAATCATCACTCAACATTCTTCTCACTCCTATTTTGGTCACTAGAGTTAAAAAAATTTCAATTTAATAACTTAACTTTCGAATTGTTCATATTTTGGCCACTCTCAAATGACATGTTAATACAATTAGAAAAATTCGATTAATCCTTAAAAGATTTATTTTGGTTAACTGGTAAATTTAGATTACTTAATTCTCGATCTTATATTGTATTAATTAAATCAGATAATCGATTAAATAGTTAACTAAAATATTTGATTCTGGAAATGATTTTTTACTTTGTTTCTTAAAATATCAAAAATGACAATATGATAAATTTAACAAATTTTCGGTTGTGATAAAAGTGTAAAAACAACTAGAAAGTCAAAAATTGAAAGTTCACACCTATTAATTCTACCCAGAGCCAAAACTAAAAAAAAATCAGAAGGGTATCAAAATCATTAGACTATAAGATATTATAATGCATAAAATCTAGAAATATTATATATACTAGATCAGTCCAGTTAATCAATTTTGCTTAAAACTGTGAACCGTAATCGAATCGAAATAATTTATTTTAAAATTTTGTACCGAAATCAAGTTCAATTAATCCTTAAAAATTACTTTGGTTAATTGCTAAATTCAAATTATTAAATTATCAACCTTATATTGTACCAATTAAATCGGATAATCGATTGACCGGTTAATTGGAATATTTAATTCGAGTAATAATTTTTTTACTTTGCTTATTAAAATATCAAATATGGTAACATGGTAAATTTAATAAGCAAAGTAAAAAACCAGTACCCGAGTTTTTTAAGGATTAATCGAATTTTTCTATTTGTATAACCATGTCATTTGAGAGTGACCAAAATATGAACGATTCGAAAGTTAAGTTATTAAATTGAATTTTTTTTAACTCTAGTGACCAAAATAGGAGTGAGAAGAATGTTAAGTAATGATTGGTGTAGTTTACCCGTTTTTATTAAGGAAAAACAAAAACTAACGTAAGCTTTTAACGAAAGGTAACGGGAGGGGCCATATTGAAAGCGAACTAAAAGTTCGGTGACTATATTGAAATTGAACTAAAAGCTGGATGACCTTATCGAATATTTTAAAAGTATGGTGACCAAAATGAATCTGCCCTAAAAGTTCGATGACTATATTGAAATCAAACTAAAAGTTGGGTGACCTTATCGAAAATTTTAAAAGTACAGTGACCAAAATAAATTTATCCTAAAAGTTCGGTGACCATTTATGTAGTTTACCCTTAAATGAAATATAATTATCTATAACGATACCCGAGTCTCTTAAGATGAATTCATTATAAGCGAAGTCACAATGGGTCTGGCAAGGGTCAGACCCTGTGGTTCATCCCTACGATCCATTTTTTTTAATTTGGCCCTATAGAATTTTAAATTATAATTTATTTTACTTATTTTATATTATAGATTAGTTCTTGTCTTTATGGTAAAGTATTTATAGAAAATTAAATTTGTTTTACTTAAAGGTAGTACATCAAATCCTATTGGCAACATTTTTTAATCTTTTTTTTATTCTACGCCCCTTTCACTTTTAATTCTTGTCTTCGCCTTTGAATATTATCCTCTTTTTATTGGGACCACTGGTTGAGTTCACATAGTGTTATTTAAATATATGAAAAATAGAGTTAGTAATGTCTCGCTTTATGTTGATTGAAGGCTAATTTGACATTAATTTTAAAAATGTAGGAAAAATATTTTTAAAAATTATTTGATTTAAAATAATAATATTTGATATTATTGTAAAAAATATTTTTTAATATGTTTGTAAACTCTAATCCCAAGAGCAAAAAACCGCTACATATACACTATATTCATACTACAAAATATCTATACAAGATACCAATTGTAAAAAAAAAAAAAACTATACAACAATCTCCCAAGCAATGCACCGGGCCCTGTTGGCAGCCCCACCCTTCCTAATTGTAAGAACATTTAGCTTCAAACTATCAGCCACATTGTTGAACTACCTTATATACCTTTCCCTCCATAGAAGAGCAACCGAACAATTCCAAGCTAATCTCATCACAACTGAACGCAGAGATCTCCCTTAGTTTTAAGGGTTTTGAATTTAAGATTTGTTGTTAAAATATAGGGTTTAGGTTTAGGGTAATATAGTTAGGAATTTGGTTTTAATATAAACCTTAAATTCTAAATCCATAAACCTTCAAATTAAGACACTTTTTTAAAAAAAATCACCGTCTATGTATAAAATAATTAAAAGTTAAGAATATTAACTAGAATAAATGAATAATTTTGCTCAAAAGTACTTTTTGAAAAAATTAAAAAAATTATAAATGTCAGCTTTTGAAAAGCATTTTCAAACCGAAGCCAATAAACATTTTTTTGCCTAAAAAGTCACTTGTTTTGTATTGCTTTTGATGATCTTAAAAGCTAAAATTACTTTTTGAAAAGCATTGGAGAACAAGAACTGAGTTTATTTTAATTGATATTGTTGTTGTTGTAACATATAAAAAAATATAGAATTGAGCATATTTAAATTGTTAATAATTTTCGATTTCCATTTGATGGGAATAAATTTGCCTAACCTAGACAATCTATAAAAAAATAAATGTAATTAATTAAAATAAGGTAATTATACCATACATTAATGGTGGAGACATTTTGTTTTCACAAGCGCCCTAATGTTAGGAGTTGGAGATTCGGTTTAGGGTTTATAATTTAACGGTTTAGGTTTATCTGCGTATAATTTAGAGATTGTGGTTTGAATTTAAGGTTTATGGCTAGAATTTAAGGTTTATATGTTAAAACTTAAATCCCTAACATATTACCTTAAAATCTAAACTCTAACCTCTAAACCCTAAATTCTAACCATAATCCCTAAACTCTAAACCCTAAAGTAAATTTCTAAATCTTAGAATTAGGGTGCTTGTGGAAATAAAATTTTTTCACTGCTAGTGCATGTAATATTTTCCCTTAAAATATACGTCTAATATTGCAACTTTGTTCTTTGTAGTTAAAAGCAAATTGTCCAATTCAAGCTTCATCTTGTTTACCCTGTAAACCGCCATTATATACTTTCTTTTCTTCCTCTGTGATTAAATTCAATAAGATCCAAATGTTAATTGACAGACCACATTCAAAGCACAGTTCTTTATCATATAATTCTTTTTTTGCCTGCTTTGTTCCTAAATTTGACTCCCCATTATCTTTTTTTTATTTAATTTCAAATATTATATTCCTATCCCTAAACTTCTAATTCGTATATAATGAAAAATAAAAAATTTCTATAAAAAGTTCAATTTAGCTGTTCACTTGATAAATAAAAATGTACATTTATGAAGTATGATATTGTTGAACTTTAGAAATGTCTGGGGGAGTAGAATTGTTAATGAGACGGGTTTGAAAATATTGATCTCTTGTTTGAATACTCTTATAATTTAGGTATAACATCAAAATTTGCCCCTAACATTTCATAATTTTGTCACTTTGATTCATATTCTTTTTTAAAGTACTTTAGCCCGTAACGTTTTAATTTTGAGAACTTTTCCTTAGATGAAAAATATTAGTTGACTAACGGTCAACGCGTCCCGGTGACTAGAGAATGACACGTGGAGTAGAATGATGACGTGACATGCCATATCATCAATTTTTTTAATTTTTAATTTTAAAAATTGATTAAAAATATTATATTCTATGAAATTATTTACAACCAATCATATGCCGACACGTGTTAGTCTTTTTTAGTTTAAAATTAAATGGTTTTAAGAATTACCCAAGCCTTTGGATGAAAAATATCAAGCAATAACCACTAGACCAAACTTCCTTATTAGGTATAATTTGATAAAATTGATTTATATAACCATTTAAATTTCGTTTCTTCTTCTTCTTCCTCCTCAAGCTCTGCACTGTTGCTGCAACTGACTAAATATTTAAACAAATAATTAATTTTAAATTAAGATATTGAGGCACGTTAACCTTTCGAACTCTTCAAAATCTGCCATGGTCAAACCTTCATTGTTGCTTGATTATTGTTTTTACTTGGTTTGTGTGGTGAACTGTGATGGAAAATTATTGATATATACTGTTTTTCTTAGAATACGTTAACCAAGGATTGACCTAGAGGGGCTGGAGGGCGGTCGGCCTTTAAAATTTTAAAATTTTTATATGATTTAATTTTTTTTTAAATCTATTTTTTTCCTCCAAAATTTTATAAATTTATTCTCTAGAATTCTATAAGTTTATCCTCTAACATAAAGTCCATCCCTGACGTTAACGTTTCATGTTCAATGTATTTTTTCTGAGCACTGCAACATGAATTGATAAAAGTGAATACTCCAACAGACACCAATTCCCTTATTCCTTTTCTTTGATTTTGAGTTCATGATTTTTCGAAAATGAAGAAGGAAAAGATGGTTTCTGTCAGAAACTGATTTTTTTTTTTAATTTGAAACTCTTTCTGGTCTATAAATTCAACATTCAACCTTGACATCTTCTGACCTAACAGTTTACATGCTTTGATACTCACAGCATACAAAGGGATCACATTGTCTTCAGTTTTGCAGCACTTGGCCAAAAGTGCCTTGTCCCCAAAGGGCAGTCCTAATCATGCCGTTCTTGAGATTTTAGTGGCTCTAGGACGAATTTAAAAATTAGGCCCTAATTTTTAAATTTAAATTCCAGTTACGATCGTATATTCGGTCATGTTGCGTTTATCACGGTTACAGACATAACGATGTTATTTCTATTACTATGGGTATCACAATTGTGAAATTTTTTAATAACATATGCTAGTGTGGACATAACGGTTGCAGGTATTGTGGTTTTGGATGGTGTCTCTACCGATATATAACGATCTCTGTTGTGGTTACATACCCCTATTTAAATATATGTCTATAATATCAAGTATTGAAAAAAATTAATTTTAGGAGTACGTCTATAATAACAAGCATTGAAAAAAAAATTAAGAGTATGCTCATAATAATAAATAGTGGAAAAAATAGGTCTCCTAATAACAAGTATTAAACAATTTAATTTTAATATTTGTTATTACGAGCATACTCTTAAAATTGAATTAGTTTTAATACTTATTATTAGGAGCTCGATTTTCTCCCAATATTTATTAATATGAGATACTCTTACGATTTAATTTTTTTAATACTTGTTATTGGGGCCCTTGAAACTTATCCAGTTATATATATGTTCACCACTAAAAAAATTTTATTCACCCATAAAAACTAAGAATTATATTTTTAATTTTTCTTGGATGTGGGCCATGGGCGGGCGCCCTATTGCCCTGGCCCAGGGACGGCATTGGTCCTAATCTCCAATTTTCGAAGGCTTTCACTCCCAGAAAGTACATGGTGGATTCAAATTTTCCCTTTAAAATAATTATATATATTCACCATTTACAGCAAAAATGCAGAGCTTGAGGAAGAAGAAGAAACAAAATTTAAATGGTTATATAATTTGTTTTTATCAAATTTTATCCAACAAGGTAGTTTGGTCTGGTGGTCGTTGCTTGATATATTTAACCCACGGGCTTGAGTTTGATTTTCACCAATACCAAATGCTAAAAATCATTTAATTTTAAAATAAAAAGACTATCACGTATTGGCATATAATTGGTTACAAATAATTCGTAAAATGTAATAAATTTTAATTAATTTTTAAAATAAAAAATAAAAATTAGCTGATGTGGCATGCCACGTCATCATTTTAGTTAATGTGTCATTGTCTAGTCACCAAGACGTGTTGATCGTTAGTCAACTAACGATTTTCATCCAACGAATGGTATTTTTGTCCAAAATTAAAACGTTAAAAGATTAAAGTGCTTTAAAAAAGAATAATGGTCAAAATGACAAAACTGTGAAACTTTAGAGACAAATTTTGACACTATGCCTAAGTCATTTTATTATTTAAAAATATTTTATTTAAATTTATTCATATTTATCGGACTAGAAAGGCAATCCAGCTTTTAGATGTAAATGTTTAAACAAAATTAATAAATTAACAAATATATATCTCCCAGACATTAGGGGAATTTGGGAAAGTCAAAAATCAATGACGGCTGTCGTATACGGGCAACCACAGTTATTGTCGGTGAAGGTGATAACTGTCGGTGAGGCGACACCCGCCTATGAAGGTTTAGACGGCCGCTTAAGTCCAAAACAAAATAACAATAAAAAAATTTATTTTATCGGATTGGCTGTGCGAACAACGGGTGACGACGGTCGAGATCGAACGACGGCCATGTAGAGAAGGAGGCACGAAGGCGACTATTTCTCTGACAAAAAAAGCTAACGGCGGTGGTGACTTCGATGGCAAGGAAAAAATATTTAGGTTTTTTAATTTAGGGGTTGGCATTTGATCTAATTATTTAAAAAAGATTATGAAAAATAATGTAATTAATATTTTATTTTAAATAATTTACCTTTAGATATTTAACTAATTTATAATTATACGTTGAGTGCTTGAATTTTTATTTTTTATAAATTAAATTAATGGTGCTCAGTGATACTCATTATTAGCGGTGCTCGTCAAGCCATGTAGAATTTCCCCCAATTTACACAAAGAACTGAATTCAAAGGAATTTCATTTTAAAAACTTCATTGAGGATAACATGTATTAATTTTTTAATTTTTATATAATTTTATAAAATTATTATCTGATGGGTATTTATTTTATACATTGACGGTAATTTTTTCGTAAGCTCTTTAATTTTGGGTATTGGAGATTTAGTTTTGTGTTTAGGTTTAGAGGTAAGAATTATAGTTAAAATTTAGGGTTTATAGGTTTAAACTTAAATTCTTAACCATATTACCATAACATCAAACCTTCAATTCTAATCTTAAACCCTAAATTCTAACAATGGCCTCTAAATTCTAAACTCCTAAACTAAATTCCTAAACTCTATAATTAAGATGCTTGTGGAAACTTTTTTATCCACCAATATATTGAATATAAATCCTTATCTTATTTTTTATAAAAAAATCCTTAACTGACTTATTGATAAGAAAATTTTTAAACTTTATAAATAACATGAGAAAATTAATTTTGGGCTAAACAAGGTTTAGGATGGTCCTAATTAATCCGTGTGTTAATTTTAATTATAATAATGACACTTAACACATTCGTAGAGGGAACCCAACTAAAGCGTCATAGGTTTGTTCTTCATGTATTGTATATCATTTACTAATTTGGATTAAATACAAGACATTTTTAAAAATATTATTGTATAAACAGTTTTACAATGTTAATGGTAGGTGCGAGTAAAATTCAACTTGAAAAGTTAGATTTTTTAATTTGATTCAACATGAAAAATCTCAACATAATTTGATTCAAATCATAATTTTATAAACGAAAATTTTCAAATAAAATTTAAGTTATAAAATAAGACTCAAAAATCTCAAAATTTTTATTAATTAGTGAATCAATTTTTAAGGTGGAGTCCCTCAACTCTACATGATGTACACATATGAAAAAAATATAAGAATATATATATATATATAGAAATCTATTTAAATTGAAACCAATTATTATTATAACATTATGAATATTTATAATTAAATATGAACAAAAATTCGAACAACTCAACTTGAATCGAATTTTATAAACTTGACTCAAAAAAATTTCAAATAAAACTTGAATTATAAAATAAGACTGTCAACTCGAAATTTTTTTACTCTGACTCGACAAATTCTCGCAAAAAAAAACATGCATGAAATATGGGATCTAATTATCATACAACAATTATGAAGATAAAAGAAAGACCCACCAAGATTAAATCTTTTTAATTGCAAAAAAACCAATACAATAATTATAAATAATACATTAACAGAATGTTCATTTAAGTGATTATTATAAATAAATTTAAAATAAACATGTCAACGTTTTAAAATTTACCTGTGAAATTTTTTAAAATAGAAAAAAAAAACTATAGGAACACAAAGAATTAAAATATTTATATTTTAACTCTTGATTTCATTATGAAATATAAATAATCACCTTCTCCTGCATGAACTAACAAACAAATTATAGAATAAAGAAGCAAAAGAAGAAACTAAGAAAACTCTAAGCCTTCTACACGCAAGAAAAGGGGGGAAGAGAACTTATTCTCAAATGCTAAAGAAAGGTGAGTCGACCTTATCGGCTGTTATTTTCTAGATCAGCTAAAACACAATCCGCTGCTCAGTTATCGGAACTAAGCAGGAGGCGGAGGATCATGAAAGCATTGGACGAGATGAAGGGGGAAGGACGGTATTAGCTATCTCTTCATTCAGTTTCACTGGAAGTACTTGCATCTGCTTCATTATATCTGGCATGTCATTCAACCTGGAAGATATAAACACACACAATTAATAACCCATATGATAATCAAGTCCAGCAACCTGAATGCTAACCAAGAAAGCAACATCCAATAACGATAGCAAATTCATAACTGATAGAAGATATATATGGTAAACACCGGACTTTAACTAGTTCTCCATTTCTATTCAAACCAGCTTTTGGAGCCAAAAGTGCTTTTGGTACTAAAAGCAATAAAGAACAAGAGAACTGGCCCTTAATCCAATTGATTTATGTAGCCGCCTTTAAGAAACATCAAGTAAATCTGAGATTCCAATTCCCATATCAGCAACCCTTTTCCTTATTTCCAGACTGCAGCCTCATTTCTACCGGAATAAATATTGCTTTTATGAAATACTAATATTTACTAGATAATACACAATGATTTACCAAAAAAACAGACAGAGATTAAAAGGGAAAAAGATTAGGTTTCATTAAAAGCTTGAGGATTATTTAGAATGGCAATGATGACAGGATTACTGCTGAAATTTGAGGAATGGCCGTGATAAAGCAAACTGCCAAAGATAAATTTCTGAATAACATTTCAGCTACCTTTATTATATTTTAATTAAGTAAATTCATATAATTGAGTTTTTTGTACCATGTGCCAAGTCATATGATGGGGAAAGCAAATAACTCCTAGCAAAAATTGGAACTTACTCGTTCATGATTTTCAGAATGTTGTCATGAGTTTGGCAGAGGAGATCAATATTTTCCTGTATCTAGAAAAGAAAAAATGAGACGAGTTCCGTGAGAGACCCATAAAGCTGAAATGAAAAACTAGATCATCAGAACTTTTGGTCTATCCACATGAACGGCCGCAAATGTTATTGGAAGGATAGAATTAAGGGACCTGGTACTAGTCATTTGTACATAAATGAGCATTGAAAACCTGGAATGCAAACAAAAAAAATAAAAATAGAAGGATAACATAAAATCAATCTATTCATAACCTTGGTATTTCACCTGAAAAGCTGCAAGATTTGCAGATATTTGATTTAAGGCTTGAGCATTCTGCTCCAGAAGTTCGCCTGTCACCCCGCCAATGGCTGTGAAATAGCATAATGCAGCTTTCAGTTTAAATTTCCAATAATAACATCATAAAAAACATAAAGGTTTTCATGTGTAGTAAATTTCAGGCACCGTAAATAAATACAAATTCAAGCTTCATTTGTTGCAGTGATCAACAACAAAAAATAAATTCAATAAATAATTGTGGCTACTATTTTAAACTATTTAAGATCATGTCGTGCAACCTTTTTTTCTGTTACTTGAATTTTAACAAGAATTCACACACCTCAAATGTATATATGGAGAGAAGACCAAATTTTTCTTCTTCACTTCTCTCACTTTCTTTTCAATACTAGAAGTTGGTAGTTTATTGAAGTTCATAACATATCATAAAAGGAGCATCAAACAGGTTATGCCAACTAAAACACCACAGAGTAAGAAAAGAAAGAAAGAAAGAATGCTCCACCCCAACCCAAAGCCTTCAAATCACCATCTTTTGCCCAAAAAAGTTCAGCTGCTTTTGCAGACAGTTCAGGCTATCAACATTAATTTCAGCTTTAAGAACAATATGCATACCGAGGATTAAGAAAATCAGAAACCCAAACAACGACCGAAGGAAAAAACAAAACTCCAATGTAACTAGTGAGGCAATAGAACATGAACCACCGAAACTTAGTTTATCTTCCACAAAAAAATGTACATAAAACTTCAAATGTAATACTAAATATATCTTGACTAAACAGAAAGCAAGACATTACAGTAAACACAATTTAAAAACGCAGGCTAAAAGATAGTATTTTTAAGAAAGTAAAACTTGCAATTGCATGTGAGAGGCAACATAGCACATCCCTAAACCCCGAGCTCTGAGGGACAACTCAAAAAAATATTCAAAGATCAAATCTAACCTCGGTATGGAATGCCATCATCATAGTCCATAGGAATCATTGGGGTTGCATATAGAGAAAGATTAGGTTGAGCTGCAAAATGGGTAGGCTTTGCCAGAGGATCAGCAACTCTTTCCTGAAAAAAACAAAAAAAATATTCCTAAGCATCTTTAGGTCCAAAACATGGTCATAACTCATAAACTATACATATTTCCTTATTTCTATACTATCATGAATTGGCAATTTTAAAAGAAATTATTTTTACTTGAATCTAATATATTCCAAGTCTAAATATTAATTGAAGTAGAAAATGTTTTATCAGCAGACATAAAGAATGCTCCAATGTGAATCTCCCAACAGAGGCCTCAGTGAAAAGATTATGGAAAGACAACGATAACAAGTGAACCATACTGTGATTCAAGCATACTGAAATGAACATGCCACAAGAACCTAATATAATCAATAAAAAATCCAAAGAAACAGCTGCCTATCCAAGGTACTAATTAAATCTCGATCTAGCATCTCTACCATGAAAATATAAAAATACTATGCTAAACTCAATAACCTCCCTATGGTCAATGAGCTCCACTACCTTGCATATATAAGAGAGGTTTCCTGTGTTAACGGAAGCAGTCATTCACATATCTTCAGATGATCCAGAGAGAAATTGGAGAGAGAAATATATATAAAATAAAATCTCTGCAGTCTGCACATCAGTATCACAGAGAGAGAGAGAGAGAGAGATGATTTACTTTTTAACTGAAATCTTATATCTTGCATTCTAACAATTAACCAACCAAGCAGACTCATAGAGTAAAGAAAACAGAAACAAATACAGCTTAGCAAACAGAAGAAAGAACCAGTAAATAATACCTTTTTGTCTTTACTTTTCCTGGCTATATTACGTTCTTCCTTCCTTCTCTTGCTATTTTCCTTTTTCTGCATAAAGCAAAATGAGAATACGTGAACACACACACACATAACACAGGGTAGAACTATGGTATCATGCCAGCAAAACATGAATTAACTCAAATAATTGCAGCCTGCCTCATTGAAGTAGCATTTTAAGCCACTTGAGAAATATCTTCTACAAGAGGCAATATATGCAAGTCAAAACAGTTGATTGATGAGTTTAAATTGAGACTTATGAGAACAGGAAAGCTTACCGTCATCCATCTGCACAACAAAGCGACATTCCGAAACGTCTTATTTTGTAACTGCAAAGCAATTTTTGCATAACGAATTATGCTCGGCTCTGATGCATATCTGCAAGGAGATGTCACAAAAAAAAAATTAGAATTAAAATTTGCATTCTCCCAGTCCAACAAAAGGAAGAACTATAAAATAAATTAGGCTAATAATGAGCTCATTCAGTAAAATGTGAAAAAAAATATCGATTGGAATATCCAAAACAACTAACAAGGAATTCGGATAAACAGAAGATTGACATTCAACAGACCTCTATTTCCATTTAAATTCTGACAAGGAAAATGACTGATATAAATCTGTTGCTCCTATGATTAATAGAAGCTGAATTATTCCACTCCCTTCCACTTATAAACTTAAAACACTGTGATATGCAGCCTATTTCCTTCTTTCATAATCCCAACCAGTTCGAAGAAACAATCAAATAAATCAAGAATACAATAACGAAAATCACATTCCCAGAAGTTAAATTCAAAACTGACAAAATAGAATTTCACCAAAACCCCAAAAATCCATGCAACCAAAAGAGAAAAAGAGTAAAGAAGGCTCACTTTTTTAACCCGTCTTCTAGTATAGTTTGCTCTTCTAAGGTCCAATCAGGGAAATAACAGGGTTATGCTTCAAACCCGAACCTGAGGTTTCGGGTTTCGGATTCCCGTTGGTCAAGTGAGCTCCATTGAAAGAAGATGACGCGTGATTTGCTTCCTGTTGATGGTTCCCCGGGGGGTTCGCCATCAATTTTAGATTCAAAACTTTCCTATCTTAACACCTCTCTTCGGGTTTCTACAGAATAAAATGGAAACACAAGAGGAAAGTTGGTTCTTTCCCGCTAGCTGAGGAGTTCCCGCCAGAAAATAAGCAAAACCCAGATTAAAAAATCAAGATTGTTAACGAATTGTGAAAAATAAGAGAGGAAATCCAAAGATTAAGATAGAAAAACAGAGTAAGGGGTATTATTTGCAACTGTAAACTGTGTAGGAAAAGGGAGTTGAGAGACAAGGATTGGAGAGAGAGAGAGAGAGAGAGAGAGAGAGAGAGAGAGAGAGAGAGGTGTACGGAACAGGGAAACATCAATCAAACTCCATTGGAGAACTGGGAATGGGGTTATTATTGGTTCGAAGCTTTCCGAATCTCAAAGTACAATTATTTTCATTACTAATTTCATTTCTTTCCTTCTATTTGTTTAGATTTTTATTTTATTATAGAAAATATTTTAATATACATTTTTTTAATTTTAAAATTTAGAATTTTAGGTTAGATTTAAGGGTTAGGGCTTTAGTGTGTAGGGTATAGAATTTAAGGTTTGTGATTAAAATTTAGAGTTTATGGTTTAGAATTTAAAGTGCTGGTTTAGAATTTAAGTTTTAAATTTTATAGAATGATTGTATAAAATTTTTTACACAACTTTTATATCAAAATATTATCCTTTTATTATTATATATTTGCATTTTTGTTCTCTATTAGCCGAGTTTGGAAATATATTACTGTCAAATTTGGGTTTTTTACCAAAATATTTCGTTTTTAATATTATTTATGGATCTAATGCTTAAAAATATTATTTTTTATCTAACACTTATTTTTGAAACTCTTCTAGCTGGTATGAAGAGTTTTTACAATTTTTTTATTTTTTTAATGGGCTTTATGGAACTCGTTTGGTTGATATAAAAAGTTATGTAATATATTATTTTTAATATTTTTTATGTCAGAATTGAATAAGTTCTATAAAAACCTATTAAAAATAAAAAAAAATTATGAGAATTCGTTACACTAATATGATGAGTTCCATAAAATTTATTAAAAAAATATTTTTTGGGAGAACTCATCAAACCAACATGATGAATTGTAAAAATTGGTGTTAAATTAATAATTAATATTTTTTAGGTGTCAAGTTCGGAAATAATATTAAAAAAACTCAACATTTGCATGAAATTGCAGTCAAATTCTTTTTATTATTATTAATATTTGTATTATATAAAAACTATATATTTGATTTGAGGATAGCTTGGGTCATGCCACCCCTGAGCATGTTGGTTAGCTTGCAGGGTTATTGTGATCGAGTTCTGTTAGTCATGTGTGGTGGTTTTGGTTTCTTTTCGCATTATTTTGCTTCCTTTATTGGTTGGTTTAGTATTGATGTTATTATAAATACTGTTGATGCTATCATGGGTACTTTTTTCTTACACCTATGATTAGAGAATTTTTAACGATGCATATATTGTATCGTGTTCTCAGTGTTCTCTTCTCCCCTTTTATCGAAAAAACTATATATTTGATTTATATATTTTAATTTAATTATTTTTAATTCTTATGCTTTTAAAATTTTTAATTTTTCCCACCCAAACAATAAATGCAATTTCTTAAGTCTAATTCTGCTACTAGTCATTGTATTATGCATAAATTATAGATTTAATTTATGTTTTTCAATTTAATCATTTTTAATACCTAAAATTTAGTTAGATTGTCCTTATGTTATTTGAGTCAAAAATAAAATTTTAAAACTCACAAATACAGAATTAAAATTGATTGAATTAGAATGTAAGACCGAAATCTACAATTTACATAAAAACAGAGACTAATAACAGAATTGGACAAAAACATTATATTTATTAAACATTGTTTTTGCCCATTTGGATTGTGGCAGCATTATGAAAAGACAAATGAATTAAAATTTGAATTAAGCTCTCACGTTAAAAATAGCCGTTATAACTTTTTCTTTTCAAATTTCTAGTTAAAAGAAGTTACTTAAAATATAAATGGTCAATTTAAGGTTTTAACTTATGAATTTGTCAAATTCAACCCAATTCTATCCCTCACTTTTTTCTCAAAAGTGGTTCAATATTCAAATAATAAAAATAAAATTATGGATTTTAAATTAAAATATTTTAAGTTAAGTTAACAAATGTAACTTTTTTTAAAATATTATAGACGTTCACATGTAATTTATTGGTCGATTAATCTGAATTGAATATTGCGCATATCTATTATAGAACAACTCTTTCAACATATTTTTTATCGTTCACAATGTTAAAATTTAAATATGTGATCTTATTAAAAAAATACAACATCTCATCTCACAAAATAAAACTAACTGATAATTGATAAAATTATTTTTAAAATAAAATACATGTATCCTATCAAACTTGTTTCACCTAAAACAAACAAGCAATTATTATTATTATTATTATTATTATTATTATTAAATATGGTTGAAAGGGAACAAAAAAGAAAATAATTAAATAATTAGTTGACAATGACACATTTGCCTCTTTAATTTCTCGGGGACTTCGTTATATGCAGAACACGAGGTCTTTATCGCTAATTTTAAATTGGGTTATCTGAAAAGTCCTTCCACGTAAGATGAACTAGCGTCCTGAAGAAAATGAGTTCTTTAATCGCGTTTTGTGGAACGCGAGGTCTTCTTACGTGATCGATTTATGAATTATTTTTTCAAATAAAGCTGGGAAATAGTTATTTTTCTAAATAAATATTTAATTTAAGTTTTTCATATAAAAATGCCTTAAAAAATGTCTTCATTTGAGTGATGGGCGCCTACCCATACCATAGTTGTCATATTCCCAATTATTGGACTAATAAATTATTTTCAGCATTTATTGTCCCTATTGCATCCTCCTATTTATTTGAAGCAATCATCGAAGATATATGTGACTTTGATAACACCCTTTGATAACTCTCCATTATATATATATATATATATATATATATATAATATTTATTTAAGATACAATATAAATTTTAAATTTTTTGAAATAATTATTTAAATTTAAAATTTTATTTTAATCAATATTATAATATCATAACAATAAATATATAACTATTTAAGCTAAATAAAAAATATGTGTAAGATTTTGAGGCTCGCTTTTTCAAAGAAACAAGCATGAACAATGCATGTCCAATTTCTTTTCTTTTTTTCGTTTAAGCTCTTTTAATAAATCAATCGAACTCATTTAAAACTCGTTTATCGATCAATTATATGTTCATAAAAATTCTCGTTAAATGTTGATAAATATGTATATTTAGTATTCATAAACATGTTTGTTTAACTTAAACCATTTAATATAAACGCATGAACAAATATCAAGCTAATTTTGACATTTTTAATGAACACGAAAAATCTTAGAAAAACAAACATGAATAGAGTTTCGTTTGTTTGGGATCTATCATATCTTATATCCGGTCTGGAAGTTACAACCGAGTATGGTATGTCATCGAACGAAAATATAAAATTTAAGCGAAAAAACAATGTTCGACAGTTTATTTAACATTACATGATACATAAAATCCAAAAATTAGTTCAAAGTCATAACCGAAAAGTAAATAATTTACAGAAAAGAACAATACTAAAAAACTAGTAATCGTTCAAAAACATAGGTTCTTCAAGAAATGTCGAGTTCGAACTTCAGTTATACACTGATCTAAAAAATAAGAAAGAATAAAACAAAGAATGAGCTATAGAGCTCAGTGTGATTTCTAAGTGTGAAAAGTAACCAAAGAGCATACATGTTACGAAATTTAAACAGAGATTATGTCATTAGGAATAATTAACCAAAAAGCAAAAGAAATCAAACAAATACAAAACTTTGACGAGAATAATGTATCGATATGTAGGCGTAGGCCGGTAAGCCTCTAGCTACCCATCCATGATTCATCCTCTACATGTTATCAACGAATTATCTCAGAATTATAGGGTAATACGAAATGCTGCATCGTATTACAATAATAAGAATACAGTTATAACGTAGTTTTGTATTAAAGTTAAAACTCCTGCTCCTGCAAATCAAAAGAAATTACGAGAGCAAAATGTTGTTACTCATCCAATGGTAGTTCATGACCAAATTGAGGAGGTGACAAAAACTCTAGTGCATGCAGGGATGGACCTAGAGAGGGGTTGGAGGGGGTGATCGCTTCCTAAAAAATTGAAATTCCTATATAATATAAAAAAATTTAGAAAAAATTTATGTATTTCCTATTGAAAATCTCTTTTCACCTCCTAAAATTTTATAGGTTCACCTCCCTAACATAAAATTCTGCGTCCGTCCTTGAGTGCATGTCCGTGAATCTTCTCGAGTGTACCCCTTTAAAAGATATATTCACCAGTTCTTTAGTCTTTGTTCGGGGTCAAGAATGTCTTAAAATCACCCATTCAACATGTCTCAAGCAATCTCTCTGAATTTATTGGTTTCCTTTTTGTCAGAGATTTTTGAAAAAGATTGGTTCACAATCTGAGGAATTGCTTAGGATTAAACATTATGCTCTTTCAATTCTCTCTAAAAACAAATTGGAATTTTCTACACTCTTGGACTTTCATCTCGTCTTCATCTGAGAACGGACAGCTTGAGGAGCTTTTAATTCTTGAGCTGCATTGTTTTATCATGTTTGTTTTCGTTTTAAGGTTTAAGAAAAATCAAGCGTGGAGCAAAATGAGAGCATAGAAAGGAAAAAGGAAACTTAATGCGTAGAAAATTTGGTGTTTATTAAAAATCGGGTGTTTAGACTTTTATATAGCGAGATTTAAAAGTTTGGGGACCATATTACAAAAGTCTTAAAAGTTCAATCATTATTTATAAATAAAACTAGATAAGCCTTAAAAGAACATAAATACTGAAAGCAATAAAAACAAAAAGGAGCAAGAAGGATGAAAACAGAGATGGATTTGACTGGGCACTTTTCTATCAGTGAAAGGGGTGCCTGGTGGTGTATATGTTCATTTACAAATCCTATCTAATTTATTAGAATTATTTTCTTAATAAATCATGAACCTATATTTGTATAATGGAAAGTTGTTAATTTAATTAAAAGAATTGAAAGCCCGGGGCATGAATGTAAAGTAACAACATCATGCAAAACTCTTTTCTTTCAACAAATAAATTGTTCAATCCTAACCTAAATTGTCCAATCAGCTACATGTTGAACAATGATCTAACTACACAGAGCATATATTGTTTTCTTTTTCCGTTGTGTAAATTCACATGCATAGAAATAAAATAAAAAAAAAAAAGAGGAGAGATTTTAGAGGCACACTTTCACATTTGAATTTACATGTTTTCTTTTAAACTCTATAAAGAAAGCCAGATCATGCCGGCCTAACCTGCAACTGCTAAATGCTTACATCTGTACCAACCTTGACAAAAATGGGGATTTCTTATAGCCACTTTGGGTGCCTTCTTCAACATGAGGAGCCAACAAATGCAGGACAACTGTGCTGCAAGTTACACCACAAAAGGTCTAAAAAATGATGCAAAATAATTTGATTCCACTGATAAATTAAAAAAGATTATCAATATTCAAAAATATCTGCATGTGTGAGTATTGGATACGGATATGTTTAAAAAAATTATATTTTTTTCCCGTGCATTTGGAGGGCAATAACTTGCACCCATCTCCAAATATGGCAACGGGCATAGATGATTTTCCCTCAAACTAAATAGCCAACAATTCAAGTCTTTGATAAACTAAATAATAGGTCCAGATTTCACCAAATAGAAATACATAAATTTACTTTATATCATTTCACATAACCAGACTACCCTATTTGACTTGAAAATGTGTCATTATCCCAGCATGTAATACCGAGTCCACTCAACCCAAAATTTCAATATGCATATTATTATACAATCTTTTTGTATCAAATATACTATTGGCATAAAACAGAATATAAACCAGACAGTAGATACCTTGGAACAGACGAGGATAATGGAGGTGCAGAACTTGGATGAATCTTTGGGCAGAAAAAACACTTTGCTTAATATGCCATTAGAAAAATCCACCATAAAGTTTCATGCCATGCCCAAACTAGGAATCCAGATGGAAAATACTGGCTCAAAGTGCTGTCACCTTTTTATTTCCGTGAAAGTAGGTAAGAAATGTTGCCAACCTACTCAATACTGCGATCTACGTGACTTTTGCTCTTGATTAGCTAATTGAAACAAAACATGAGATTACTACAGGTTACTGTGAAGGTGAACCAATTAATGGAGCAACAAAACAAGTGATGTCATGCACGTCCTTCGGCATACTATATGGATTTACACATTTTACATGCCACCTAGTTAATATAACTTGGCAATGGAGATAATAAATTCTGTTCGTTCAACATGTTAATATTCTCATCTCATCCATTCAAAAGGAGAAATCTATTCAAAACAAGAAGATTCCGTCAGAAAACTATGTGATAGTCAAGAAAAGTCATTGCAAGAACACATCACAGTATTTTCCCATATGGGGTTTGCTATATGGATCATATCAAAATCACCGTGCTCCATTTAAGACTATATATCGGCAAGGGTTATACTTATCATGCATTAACTCACATCTCGTCACATGGGTAATTGAGTACTTCTTTTCACATGTTCAAGCATGATATAACAGTATTTGAATTTCCAATATAAAGCACCTTCATTTTGTCATCAGAAAAGAGACCAGAGAAAGAAGCAAAAGTTTGAAGGATTCATCTCACAGTAGCTAGTTGAATTCACATATTGCCTCTCATTCATAATTCCGTAGATTACTAACCTTGTATAAATATTTCTTTCTGAGTTTGATTGCAGCACCTACGCATCTTTTCACATGGATCTTCAGAAGCTTATCATTGAAAATCTGCAATAGAAAAGCAAAGAAAAACAATTGAAATCAAAGAAAGCATCCCAACTATCCAAAATAAAGAAAGGGAAATCTTCCCCAAATTTCACTTGTATGGCTGCAACATAGCAAAGCTAAAGCACCATTTCAAAGGTGAGGCATCACTTTGATCAACATCACATATATCAGACATGTTTTCCAAGTTTCTTTCTATCTTGTAGAAGAGAACAATAAAAGTCTTCTACCTTTTTACAGAAGGGAAAAATAATAACAATGCATCTTGAGGAAAAAAAAACATTTTCTACTTTGGCTAAATTCAATAAGTCCTACTTGAGAGGGGTTGTGAATAGAATGGATGCTCAAAGCTGTGTGTAAAGACAAAGATGATGGTAGTATAACTTAATAATTTTAAGGGACTTACCTTTATCATGTCATCTATTGAATGGGTTTCCTTGATTATTTTTTGACGGTTCATAATAAGAATAGCAGCTACACAAAATACAGGCAAATTGTCATCTCTTTTCCTTGTTGATGAGACAACACCGCATAATTGGAGGATATTATTTTTAGCCAAAAAATTCTTTGTCAAACCACAAAAGCGATGAGACGATGCCGACAAAGAATGTCTTGATTCTAGGCCACACTTTACGCCATCATCTTCATTGTCTAGGTTTTCTTCTCTGGTTTCTTCCCCAGAATCCCGAGGAAGCTGTACAATCAATGCATCTAGACAGATGCCCTCTAAATTGCAGGTGGTAGATTCATCAAAATCTGCTGCCCACATCATCTATATTGAGGTTTATATTCTTAGTTCCAATCTCAACCAAAGAAAAAAAAACGAAAGCATATGAAAAAGTAAAATATAGTTTCATGCTTATCATGAGAAACACTAGAGACATACAATTTCCTTTTTCAACCCTGCTTCAAAGAAACCATTCTCATCAACTGCACCTCAGACATTGAAAACTTGAACTTGACAATAAAATGAGGTGGACAAAGTCAAGATCTTGAGACTTGATTAAAATGCAAATCAATACATATATTACACACTGTATATATAGGTTCGTGGTGATCTCTGTTAATTTATAGAGCAAAGGGAAATCTGTTGGAAATTTTAAGTAATTTCCTGTGGCCCTATTCTTTTAACTTTATATTGTTAAAGCACCCTCATAGATGCAGTACTCAAAAGTAAAACCCCACAAGTTGGTTTCAGGACCTTCATCTATAAATACCATCAGTCCAGGGTTTGAGTTATCTATGTAAGACAAGAATCACTGATCACAATAGGCAGGGCTCCTCATGGAACCACAATGGTGAAAAAAGGACAAAGAAGGGATAAAAAAATTCAAGAAATATGGGGCTCAATCAAGAGTGAAATAAAGAAGACAATAGTTGCAGCGATGCTCTAAATAGGCAACAAAATTAGTGCTAGAAGTTTTCCACCTTACATTGTTAGCCTTGGGCTCAACCAGGTGACTATTATGCACATTCAAATTTTATCACAATGCTTTGTTGTTTCCTAGCTATATCATAACATAGTATTACCAAAGATTGCAATAGTTTAATAGCATCAAATGAGACAAAGGGCACAGACCTCCCACATACGGAGAGACTCATTGAATGACAACTCTCGCCGAAACAGAACAAGCAGCATTGGAAATGCAAAATGAAGGCTTTCAGCACCTATATTTGAGAGATGTGCAAAAATTTCCCTGTCTGTTAATTCCAAAATATGCCACAGTGCTTCCAGCTGCTTCATCACTCCAGTTGGCCCGTCAATCTTAAAATTTTCACGCTGGAGGCGCATGGAAAAGAGGTGTAAGTATTAAAAACATAAACGGTCAAGATCAACCTATTCACAAAGTTTAAATTACCATTCTCCTAATGAGCATCTCAAAGCACCAAAATGCATCTGCATTATCCTCAAAGAGCACAACAAAGGGAGACAGCAGGTCACTCATACCTAATATCAAAATCCAAACAAAAGAGTTAGCATTAGACGTTTAAAACTCAAAACCTGAAGTTGGATAATTCACAGCTTTGCACCAAATAAAAAGAGAAAGATTCAGCAAGCATGTTACAAATAGAAGGCTAAAACCTTGACAATAACCAGTTGTAGGATCAACCCACGCATAAACAGCAAGAATATCAGCCATTCTAGCTAAGTTTCTTGTATCCTTATAGAAATCAAGATGACTATCCGTTCTGACCACATCAACAACTGAGAAAACACAAACCCTGTCAGCTAAGAAGAAAAACAAACAAACAGTATCCATCCAATGGAATACAAAAAGGTTTTAAACTGAAAATAACATACGTTACCTATTCGGTGCAGAGTCCAAAGCCATTCACTTACTCTTTCTTCTTGGGCAGCCACTTCTTGGGATCTGGTTGCATTTACCAATGGTGTTTCTGGGACACTTGACATGCTTAATCTGTTCACTGTTTCTGTTTTATAACTTACATTGCTGGGACTCAGGACAGGCTCAAAGGCATCAGAATGGGTCACCAATTCAATTTCAGTGTTATAACGCCGTGGGATATTTTTAGAAAGTGAGGATGAAATGTTTGATTCCATGATTAAATCAGCATTGTTATTGATTTGAAAATTATGCATATTATCTTCCTCAAATATCAATTTATATCGTGCAGAATACACTTCCTCTGCGTCAAATTCTTTCTCATCTTCACTCTTCTCAAACAAGTCTGTTACTGGTAAGGAAGGAAAATCAAAACCATATTCAGTTATGAATTCTGACCCATTACAGTCTCCCCCTCTTTTTGAGGAACAAGGATCACATAAACCAGAAGTCGATGAAGAACAAGAAATATATGCAGAACTGTCAGCATTTCTCCCAACACTCGTACGATCACCCGAATTACTAATATTCACTCTTTGGTCAGCATATAACTTGTCAGGACAGTTATTACTGAAATCATAATATTTCTCTCTTTTACCAGTACCATCAGTGGAAGCTTCTATATGCTCAACTTTAATTTCTTTGGACGTAGTCCTCATATCCATAACTTTTGAACCCACAGGATAGGCAAGTGAACCAGTGCCTATGCTTGAATGCATTGTCTGGCATTGCTTTATAAGGTCCTTGTAACGTTCCCTGCATAATTTTCATACAGCTGTTAAATATTTAGAATGCAGAAGAACAGAGCCTTGATCTGAGAACAAAGGATAGTGGAATACACAGAATTCCCAGCACCATTGAGAAATTTTCCAAAAAGAAAATTTCAACTATTAAAATTCCCAGCATGCATCTCTACAAATGCTTAATCAAGAGAGAGGCTTTTCCCAAATGAATATATATGTGTGTCTATAATTTCTTAAATAGTGCTGACGTGTATCATTCTTCTAGACAAAGCATGTAACTAAAAGTTCCAATCAAAATGTCCTTTAATCTTCTGTATGCTAGATGTATTCTCACTGCATTGCAATTTGAGCACTTTTCCCAGCATTTAAAACCATAGTATGTTTCTCTGTTAAAAGTTATTGGCGTTTGAAGGAATTTATAGATTGCAATAGCAGATGAAGAGGATAAGGATATACTACAAACATTATCCCTATATAATAAAAGCTAATACAGGTAAAATTATAATCCTTTCCGAAATAAGCCTCTAAAAAGGTAATCTAATTGGTACAAATCATACCATAACAAATATGACTTCTCTAACAAATGACACCTTTCAGTCATTTGCTTGGGTAGCTATTTCCTACATATGACTATGAGCATATTTGTCTATCTGCTGACAATAGAAAGAGGAGAAATAATGGATACCGCAGATAATCACTAAAAATAATGTTGATCGAAAGCTAATCATGGTTGACAATTAAGTATGATTACATACGAATATTTAACTGAAAAAAGAGATTCAGTTACTTTGACATGCAAGCACAGCCTAAGAAAGGCACTTACAAGGAAAAGACTATTAGAATATAAAGTGGAAAAGAACAGGACTAGACCTCCGGACTCTCCTTAATTGCCTTCTGTCATCTGCAGTGCTCCCCAATGCATAGCAACCTAGAAGAAATTCCCAAACTTCTGGTCTTATAGATGGATCAACCCCCTAACATCAATGAGATAAATTGATGTTAAAGTTTTGCACCAACTACTGAAAATGTGAGTATGTGCATACAGATTTGAAGGGGAAGGGGGATACGTGGAAAGCAAATATGGGAATAACTGAAAAACAGTAGCAATCACCTAAAATCTTAAAGCTAGTCGAGGTAAAGAAGGTGACAAGTGCACTATATCGAACTATACAAACTGAGTGAAGTTGCACTTATATTTTCTCCTCTTATTCAGTCATACAACCAAGCTGAGGTCTGAAGCTACATTTGACCTCCCACCTCTTAATTATGAGCTAAGAAGATATCATATTTATATGAAATATGTGGCTGATTAAAGAAAGAACTTGTGAATTATATCAGACTACCAAACAACCAGTGAGGTTGAAGAGATAGAAATATGACAGCAAGCAACAAGAGTGCAAACAAAACAAGAGAGAAGTGCCATTAAGCCTAGAGGTCACTGCAGATAATAAACCATGCAAATTTCTAGAAGCCAAACCCAAATGTGTTTACAATTTAAGCACGCAAGAATTAGAAATGGAATAGTTTAAAGCTAGCATCCAATCAAGCCAACAATTAATTACAAATATATTAGTCTCTTCACATTTTAGCACTAAAAAATTAAAGAACTTTCAAGAAACTAGTGACATAATATAGGCATGCATATAATTACCATAAATAACATGAAAATACATAAAAAAAAGATGTAGTCAGGTTGATTATCATACAAGGTATTAATTGACAGTCTGACACATCCTATTAAAGTTGGGACAAGTTAATACCCTCAAAAACTATCCAATTGTTATCTATGATAGACCCCGCTAAAATTTAGTGTCATATAGTTCAGAAAGGCATGAAGTATAGATATTTTCATACAGTGGCAGGGCCAGGATTTTCATCTAGTGGGGTCATGAATAAAGTATGAGGTATGAAAGATTTTCATACCACTATAGTAAGTATTGTTGACCCCAAACCCTAACAAATTAAGTGGGATCAAATCTAATATTTCCTATGAAAAATTCTAGATTACCACATTAAAAACCTCATACCTACAAATCAAGTGGGGTCAATTGCACCCCCACTTACTATGCTACATCCGCCCATGTTACCCTAACAAATCAAGTGGGATCAATTGCACCCCCACTTACTATGCTACATCCGCCCATGTTTTCATAGGTCGGGAGTATATATAATAGGAATTTGCAAATAAACATGCAAAGTTGAACATGACAAGATGAAAAAGACTAATAATCAAATTGGTACAGAAGGAAGAATAATGATTAATGAACTTGCAACATTGGTATTATTTATTAAACTTTGCTAACAAATTGGTCCCTCCATTATACTCCAATTCTCAGATTGATACTTTAGGTTTTTTTGTCAGAACCGGTACTTAAACTATCATTTTATCTCATTTTACTCCCAAAAAATGTACGGTGTCTAATAAGAACATGCCATGTGCCACATTGTTATAGACTGGTATTGCTTTTGGGACAAGGTTAATACTTTAGGTACCACTTCTAACCAATAAAAACCTTTAAGTACCAATCTGAAAATTAGGGCATAGTTTAGTGGTCAATTTACAACTGAAGCGTATTTATTTCTAAATCAAGGAAACAAATCTTTGAGCATATCAGATCTCACCATGGACCACAATAAAAATCCATGTCTACAAGTACATAGCAATACAAACAGATTTCCAGAAAAATGCAATATGAAAGCACGAATAAACAATCTAGTTGAAACAAATGATCGGAAAAAGAAAAGGGAAAGAGAAACTATGACATACCCCCAGAATAATCAACTTGAGTGCTTTATGAAAACCGGAAACCTTCCCTTTGTTATCAAAAGTGGCCTGCCACTTCTCTGGCTTAAGCATCTTGCCTACCTAAATCATAAGTACCAGGTTTATCAATATGGAAATAGATAAGAAAAAAATTACCATAGCCACACCATAATCAGAAAATGGGAAACCAATGAAGGTACAATTTTGTGGAAATCATTTATTTTTTCAAAGTAATGAAGCCACGTTTTCTCTAATTATTGAAATTATCAAAATAGAAAATGGAGAGAGCCAGTAAAGAAACATTTCAATACATGAAAGCAATCACTACTCACAGTCTTGCTCTGCCAAGACAGTAAGACTACAATGCTGCAATTCGTTTGAACTCACATTGTATGGTCTGACTCAATTTTCAGAGACCATAAATTCTAAATATATAACCATATTAGTGTGAGCACAACGTTCAATGTTCGGATGCACCAAGTTGCTAATCTCCTTCATAATTAATGTTTCATTGCATTTGACCGGCATCAACGCTTTCCTCGCAATTCAAACTTCTGTCCTTTATATAAACATACAAATACAATTCAACTATTAAAGGGTTAACAATTCAATAAAGGTTCCAATCTCTAATTATTTATTTCAAACTTGCTGAATTTCTTAAACTATTGGTACTAAACATTTAACCACTTAAGATTTTCATTATTGTAATAATTTCCATTCCTATTTTCAGAAAGAAAGAAAAAACAATAAACAAAAGAAAACCCTAGATCCCGCCCATGCATCTCATTTGGCCCAAACGGTTGCAACTAAGACCTTGAAAAGCTTAAAAAATGTTATGATACAATGATAAGAAACAAATAATATAAAGGAATTAAATTTGGATTCCACGAGAAACAAAATTGTTCGATTATATAATTTAACTCGTAGAATATATAGATATAAAGAATGTTAAAGGAATAATCTTACAGCTAAAAACAACCTTGAAGGAAGAAGAGGAAAGGCAAGGATCTCCAATGTCGCGAACAATAGAACCAACTCTTTGAATATTGACGGCAGCGGCAGCGGCGGCGGCAGCTTTTCCAAAACTCCATTGACTGTCCTTGTCCTTACAAGACATCACACTTCGAAAAACACCAACCACCTCCGCTTCCTCTCCTCTCCTCTCCTCTCCTTTTTTTTTTCTTTTTCTTTTCTCTCTTTTTTAAACCACCACTCACCCCCTCCCTCTTCCTTTGTTAGTAATTCCCAAACAATGACGATGCCATCTCACATAAAAATCATATATAAACTAAGGGTTTTCATAAACGTTTCCATTTGATTGATCCGGATCCTCGTTGATTGATTGTTGATCGAATTAAAAACGCATTCAAAAGCCGTTTCAAAGATTTGACGAGAGCAAGAGGAGAAGGGAAGGGAAGAGAAGAGAAGAGAGATTTGTGAAAGAGAAGGAGACGCTTCTCCTCCGTCGCCGTTTCTACACGCACCAAGACCGTTTCTCGTTTCTCTTTTCTTAATTTATTAATTCATTTCTCTGAATTTTTTTCTCCATATTTTTTGTTTTTCTCTTTCCCATATTTTCCCCCTCATGTTTGATTTTTTAAAAAAGTTTATATTGTTTGTTTTCCTTGATAGAAATGGCAATTCACTATCCAGCAATAAGTAATCATATTCTTTTGTAAAAATAAATAATACAAATTCATTAAGCTGCTTAGGCTGTTCTTTTTTTTTTTGAATTAGGCTTTTTTAATTACCACGTGGTCTATCGATGAATACTCAAAAATAATAGTGTTATATTAAGATGAATTTAAAGTGAGTCACACACTATTATATACTATTAACGTTTTTTTGATTAAATACATATCATTAATGTTATATATTAATTTTTTTATTAATTTTTAAATAAATATTAAAATTTTTAAAGTAAAATAAAGTTAAATTTTAAGTTGAATAATTTATTATGAAAAACCTAAAATATAGTTCAACAAAAAGCTTTAATATTACGATCAGTGAACAATAATAGTAAACCAGAAATTAGAAGAAAAAAAATCATAGTCAGAAAAAAGAAATATCAGCATAAAATTATAAGCTTAAGGTAGGGATAGGAGGTGTGTAAAAATATTTGATCTGATCGGTTCGATTCGTTTATTTGTTGATTTGATCTAAATTTTTTTATATTTGATTTGATTTTTTGCATATTAGATATCTGATTTGATTTTTTATTTTTTAGACCGGATGCGAATCGTAATATTCCATCTGAACTATTAATATTATTAAATTACAGCTCCAAAGTAAATTAGTAAAAGGCATAATGCCAAAAAATACCCTTAACGTTTGACTAAATAATCATTTTGGTCTATATTCTTTTTTTGAAGTAATTTAAACTTCAACGTTTTATTTTAGGTCAAAATGGCTCATCTACAGATGAAAACTGTTAGTCGACTGACGATAAACAACTTGAAATTACTTGATAGAATGACACGTCAGAAGAAAAAATATTTTATATTTTATATAATTTTTTAAAATTATTTTTGTCTCATGTGTCATTATGTAAAGTCAAGCATATTTATCTATATGATATTGCTATTGCGATGTGTATTGCTATGCAGGTTTACGACGTCATTTCAAGTTATTTATCGTTAATTAACTAATAGTTTTTATCCGCAAATAGGCTATCTTGACTCAAAATGAAACGTTAAAAAGTTAAATTTCTTTTAGAAAAATAACGGCTAAAATGACTATTCAATCAAAAAATATGTATATATATTTTTTACATTATGTCATAGTAAAACTGAGTTGGTAAGTATCTTAAAGTAATATAGTTTTTACCAATGTCCTTGTCTAGTAGGTAAAAAAAAGGTTCTCCCCTTTTTATAAAACATTATTACGTTTAGTAAATAGAAAAGTAAATGAATTGAATATAATTTCCCTTGGTTCTTTCTGTGTGTTTTGTTTGAATATGTTGTGTCTTAGTTTACTGTTTTATCATGGTGGAGATGTGTTCGCGTTGGTGCTTCTTTTTTTCTTATTTCAGGCACTATAGACTATACTCTGATCTTTGTCGATCAATATTACTGCTTGCTTATTTATCTGTTGACTCTGATTGGGGTAATAATTAAAATGATTACGCTTCAATTTTTGGTTTTTTTGAAGAGTATCTCGTTCCACAACGACTTGGTAAGTATCTTAGTATTTTAGTTTTTACAGCTGTCCTCCTCCGGTGTGCAAAAAAAGTTATTGTTTATATAAGCATTAGGTTTTGTGAATAATATTGTGTAATAATAATATTTTATTATGTTTTATATTTTTATATACAAACTGCATTAAAAACAATTTACACAATTCGTCATATTTAATCTATAAAATTTAAAACTTAAATTCCTAGCCCGAACACTTGAATCTTAAATTCTAATTCATAGATTTTAAATTCTACGGCATACATCCTAAACTCCTAAATTTTAAACCATAACCTAAATATCTTAAATCTTAAAATAAAAAAATTATATACATTTATATATGAAAGTATTTCCCTTTTATTATTACTGTTTATCACGACTCCCCTTTTCATCATCAAATTCGTTTCAAACTATGGGGTATTGATTCTACCCATATAATTTAGAAACCCTCTAAATCAATTCAATAAACCATCTCAAAACTCACTGCCCAAATCCTTGTGCGGAATAATAATAATAATAATAATAATAATAATAATAATAAGTTTGGAATTGAATATTAAGATAAAAAAAAGCTCAATATCAAATAAAAGTTACTATTATCAAATTCAAAACTGCTCACATTTAATCAACATTCTTTAAAATAAGTGATTAAAACTTTTAGTTAACACTTTTTTATCTCTTAAGTTGTGAGTTTAAAACTCATTGTGAGCAAATTTTTTTTTTCTTTAAGTAAAAATTGTTCAAAAAAAAATGCCGAATTGCTTACATTTATATATACATATTTGATCTTATTAAATTGATATAATATATAAATAACATAGATTAAGTATATAAATTTTAATTAACTATCACATCACTCATCCGTTAAGTTTTAACGATAAATAATTTGATTGATATCAATTCAATAATTTAAAATAAAAATAAAAAATATGATGGTTAAACTCGAATTATCTCATAATTAAGCGGTCATTTATGTAATTTACCCTAAGATAATATGTGGATCTTATTAACCGGAAATCTGTTACAATCAAAACCACGAACAACCTATTATCATTGTGTCTATCCGAACTGAAAAAAAGAAGAAGAAGAAGAAAAAGGACAAGCTTTTAAGCCATCAGACATATCGCCAGGTATTCTGTTCTCATAGCTGCTCTTAAGAGACCATTCAGTCCAACAAAACCTTTTTTAGTAAAATCCTCCTTCACAGCTTCACAAACCCTTTTCCAGTCTAATACGATTCCCTTTTATAGTAACTTCTCCTTCTAGATTTCTGGATGTTTTTAATTATTATTCATTCACAGAATTTCCAGGTGCTTCAGATTTTATGGGTAAGCCGTAAAAAGGTATTTGGTTTCCATTTCTTGTTCCATTCATTTCAGTTGAATCGATTCTAATAAAAGGGAAATAATAGCTGCCAATTTGGAAATTTCTTATCTTAGTTATATTTATTAAGTTTTCTTTTGATTTGGGAACTTAGTTTGGGATTTGATATCTGGTTCTTTTCACCTAAATTCTAATTTTTCATCTGTTGGGTATCTAATTTTTCATTTAGAATTTTTTATATTTTTGCGTTGAGGGAATGAATCTGAGATGGGTTTTGTGGGTTAATGTTGACTGAGAGCAGTGGACTTCTCTTGCAGTGCTCTGCGGTGGCTTGGAGACTGAAATATTGGTTTTCATCTTTCCCCCCTCTGAGCCCAGTTCTTGAGCATTATATTACTACTTTTAGGAACTATAATTGTTGACGTGCCTTTCAGAAGAAAAAAAAGAAAGAAATATATGTGCAGCAATTTGTTTCCTCTTCGGGGTTATGTATAATATATAGCATATAGGTTAATTTTAATGTTTCTTCGTGGGTTCTCCAGGTTAGGGGCAGTTTGGCTTTGAGTAACTATGGTTTTCGGCCCAAGTGAGTTTAGTGTTTGAAAAGATGGAAAGCTAGATGAATTTGATGGGGGAAATTCCTGGGTTTTGGGAAGGAGGTTTGGGTTCAAAGATGAAAGTGTTAGGCTAAGTGGAAGATTTTTCATAGAACTCTAGCATTTGCTGATTTCAGGTGAAAGTGGGGTTGTTTAGTTTGTTTTGTGAAGAAAATGGAGTCCCCCTTTTCATCTAAAGAAAAGGGGAATAGTAGTTGGGTTCCTCCAAGAGCTCAGACGGAGGGTACCGGTGGCACTGGCAGCACCAAGAATTATCTTTCAGAGGATCCTTTTAACTTTTCAGACCTCATGAACTTTGATCAATATGCTGGCTGGTTTAATAGTCCTTCAGCTACAGATCAGATGTTTGCTTCCTTCAGTTTATCCTGCTATCCATCCTTGCCGTATACCTCTTTCGATTCGCTGCCTATTACAGGACAAAATTCTGGCACCTTTGTTGAAGCTGCTGATGGATTGAATGACATGGATAATTCTTATAGTTGTGGGGACAAAATGGTGTTCCAGCAAACAGATACACACATCGGTAATCCATTGGTTGCATCTGATGCAGAATTGGGTTCTTCGGATTTGTCTAATTCATTGGTTTCTATGCCAACTAGGTCCTCACTTGATGAGAAGATGCTTAGAGCACTTTCCTTGCTTAAGGAGTCATCTGGAGGAGGCATTCTGGCACAAGTTTGGGTTCCAGTCAAGCATGGAGATCACTATGTACTAACCACTTCTGAACAGCCCTATTTGCTAGACCAGTTGCTTTCGGGTTATCGTGAAGTTTCAAGGACATATATCTTCTCTGCAGAACCGAAACCGGGTTCTTTCCCCGGTCTTCCCGGTCGTGTTTTTATCTCTAGAGTTCCTGAATGGACATCTAATGTAATCCATTACAGTAAGGGCGAGTACTTGAGGGTTACACATGCAGTCAATTACAAAGTCCGTGGTTCCATTGCCTTGCCAATATTTGAACCTCCTGATATGTCTTGTTGTGCTGTGCTGGAACTTGTCACTATGAAAGAGAAACCCAATTTTGATTCAGAAATGAAAACTGTCTCCCTTGCTCTCCAGGTTAGCATCTATTATTTATGTTTCTGTAATTGAAAGTTTGTGTTTATGGGTTTGAACCTTCAATAATTCTTCATTTTTTTTTGGAAAATATATGAAACCCCTGTTAGACATTTTTGTGTCAAACATGGACACATGGATATGACTCTCCAAAGATCCTTCAAATATATGGAAAAACTTAGAAAAAACTGAACTTACACATGTCAGACACACACCTGTAGCTCTCCAAACATAGGTTTGAGCGTCTGTTTTCTGTTCTCTGTAACTCTCCAAACATATCTATATTGCTCTCGTGGCTATCCATAACTAAACTCCTTTTTAACGGATGACATGGAAAAGAGTAACATCTCTTGCTAACCCATGTTTTCAGTTTTTTGCAATGACATTATTTTCTTCAAATATCATTTCCAAAATACATATTCTACTGCTGAACAGGAATACATTTTCTGCTAGAAACTCTTGCATTTTCTGATATACTATCATGTTTGTAAATGGAAACTCTTCAGCTTTTGATCCATAGAAACTGTAGTAAATGACAGAAAACTTCTTTAGATTGCTTGCATGAGGTGGAGTTTGAGTTATTCATGCTAAAAGTTGGTTTAGCAATGTTAAAAATGTAAGATAAAATAATAGACAACATCTTGGATTCAACCTTTAGGTGTGTGAGAAAGGGGCCATGGTGGCCGGAGAAGATGAAAGCCGGTGAACAATGAACAATAAAATATAAAAAGCTACAGTTTAACGATAGAACAAAAATAATATTTTCAACAGAGAACAATGTGTTTCTCTGTATTTTCTCGTATTCTTCTTAATCAAATGTGTATAAGGTGAGCCTTTAAATAGGCAATTACAGAGTTTTAATATAACTAAAATTATACTTTTATCTATAATTTAAATAATATTTATCCATAATTTAAATAAGACTTCTAATAAATCTAAACTACTGACTTAGAAATAAACTCTAATTACACATTAAATTAAACTCTAACACTTCTCGTCAACTTACATTCCCCTCAAGCTCTAACACTTCTTGGATAACTTACAAGGTGCAATACTATTGTTGAATGCGGGAAGGTTTTGGTAGTATATGTTATTTACCTAATCTTATATCTTCAATTTTAGAGAAAAACAAACTTACTGCACTTGCAGACATAAACTATAAAATCAATGAATGTGCCTTTAATTTAAGGTACTGAACTGTATATTGTTATGGATGATATCATGATATTTATC
Organism: Hibiscus mutabilis; assembly: GCA_019671005.1. Classification (NCBI taxonomy): domain Eukaryota; kingdom Viridiplantae; phylum Streptophyta; class Magnoliopsida; order Malvales; family Malvaceae; genus Hibiscus; species Hibiscus mutabilis. Next base: position 4,789,551 of record CM033713.1, on the reverse strand, counting down.
TTGAACCCTATTATGTGCAGGCTGTGAATTTAAGGACCACTACTCCTCCTCGACCTCTCCCCCAGGTACATTAAAACTTTGTATGCATTTAACTTCAGCTGTTACAGAAAAGGCGTTTTTATGTTGAATTGTGTGCGTGTGTATGTAAATATAAGCAAGATCCGGCGTTTTTTTCTTTATGGTTAACTGAATAAATAGTGTGGTACTGTACACTTTCTCTAAGGTATCTCCTTCCATTTTTTTTCCTCAGTGCCTCTCAACGAATCAGAAAGCAGCTTTAGCTGAAATAACTGATGTTTTACGTGCGGTATGTCATGCGCATAGATTGCCATTGGCTCTAACATGGATTCCTTGTAATTACACTGAGGAAGCCATGGAGGAAATTCTAAAAGTACGTGGTGGAGAGGGTAACAAATGTCGGGAAGGAAAGTGCGTCTTACGTGTTGAAACTAGGGCCTGTTATGTTAATGAAAGGGAGATGCTGGATTTTGTGCACGCATGTGTGGAACGTTATCTTGAAGAAGGACAAGGTATAGCTGGAAAAGTGCTTCGGTCCAATCATCCGTTCTTTTCCACCGATGTGAAGACGTATGACATTTGTGATTATCCGCTTGTTCATCACGCACGCAAATGTAACCTGAACGCTGCCGTTGCCATCAGGTTGAGGAGCACTTACACTGGTGATGATGATTATATATTGGAGCTTTTCCTTCCTATTAACTTGAAAGGAAGTTCAGAACAGCAGCTCTTCTTGAATAACCTCTCAGGTACTATGCAACGAATCTGTAGGAGTTTGAGAACAGTTTCAGATGTGGAAATTATTGGAGAAGGCTCAAAAATTGAGGTCCAGAGGGAAGTAGTCTCAAACTTCCCCTCGTTGTCTATATCTAGGAGGGGCTCGGAAACGGAATTATCTGTTGATAGTGAAATGAAATCTAATGATAGAGTTCCCTTGAATGTATCTAATTCAAGAAATGATGGAAAGGAAGCTGATGATCCTCGTGAACAGGTACCGTGTTGAATGTTCTTTCCCTTTTGATGGATGACTTGAGTACTTCACTTGTGAAACACATGAAAGGGGTCCTTCATTGATTGTATATAAATGAAAGAAGTCTGGAAATTTGATTTGAATTATGCGTCAAGACAAAGGAATTTCATGACCTGAGATCCATTTTTCTGATATCTGTTGAGTGAAAAAAGATACCATCTTTTTCCTTTAATAAGATACTTATGTTTACCAGTAATAATGAGTAGCTATCTCATTGAAATTGAAGCATCAGTAGTATGTTAAGCAAGTACTATTAACATGTCACATGAGCTTGCCTTGTTATGCTTAATTACTTTGAGCTTAGCAAGTCTCGAAGCTCTTCTTGAAATAATCAACGTGCGGTTGTGTTTCCTGTCTTAATATCAATTACTCTGATATGTATGAGTTTTTGTGTGCGAGTACATTCAGCTTATTTTCTTTATTTGGTACTGGTGATGTTCAATGTTTACCAGCTGGTGTGTGCACTCTTATGTGATTAAGTAATATCTTAGTACATATCTATAGGCAATTAGTGGACCACGGAGGCAGATAGAGAAGAAGAGAACTGTAGCTGAAAAGAATGTAAGCTTGAGTGTTCTTCAGCAGTATTTCTCAGGGAGTCTGAAGGATGCTGCAAAAAGCCTTGGTGGTAAGCCTTGAAGTTACTTGTTTATATGCACCATAAGGTTACTATAATGTTGGTTCTGTCAGGTTTCTGTAAAAGTTTTTATGTTTGTCGACTTTATAAGATTGTGATATCTTACTTTTGTAGAAAGACTATTTATATAGAAGCGTTAAATATGTAAGTTTATATATTTTGTGAGATTGAATTTCTGAACTGCTTTAACAAATTACTTGTCAATCTTGTCTTCTTAAAAGTGGTAAAATGCATAAGATTCTTTCCAAGTTTTTAATAACCTTGAGTTCTGTTACTTGGTACGAGTGTTGGTTTGGGTATCTGTATGTCTGCCATAGGTGTGTTCAATATTTTATTTGTTTTTCCATGTACTTAGAGGATCCTTGGAGGGTCATATGCCTATACTCAAGGGTCATATTCCTATACTAATGTTCAGATATAGATGCTTCAAGGAAAATAAAGAGCTAGAATAATAGACATTAAAACCTCCAAAAACTAAGATACTGTATAAAACAGTATGCGAGCTTAATCTTTTTCATAAGGCAAAATGACAAAAGATGCCCACAACGTTTGCATGTTTTGTCATTTGGCCCCCTATTCTTTTTTTTTGGAGCAAACAACCCCCAACGTTTCAATTTGGTCCAAATATGCCCCTGTTGGATGGAAACTGCCAGTCAACTGTTGATACTTTGAATCAAATCATGACTGAAATATATTTGGTCTCAATCTGAGTACAAATGACTGAAATATATTTGGGGGCATCTTTTGTCATTTTGCCTTTTCATAAATAGTTGATACTTTGAATCAAATCGTGACTGAAATATATTTGGTCTCAATCTGAGTACATTCTACACAATTGTTGTTTATTTATTAAGAATCTATGAAACTAGAAAAAAAATTTATTGCTGTGTTTATATGCTTTAGAAAATAGTTCTTAACACTTGTATTTTGAACATATGCAAGTTTTGGAATATCATTTTCAAGCAGTAGAGTGAACCTGGTTCATGCCATGCAATGCATTTGAATCTGTGATTGACCTTTGAGTTCCTGCTCCTTGTAGTTTGCCCCACTACACTGAAAAGGATATGCAGACAACTTGGGATCTCAAGATGGCCCTCTCGCAAGATTAATAAAGTGAATAGGTCATTAAAAAAAATACAAACTGTTCTTGACTCTGTGCAAGGGATGGAAGGAGGATTGAAATTTGATCCATTGACAGGAGGGTTTGTTGCAGCAGCAGGTACCATCATGCAAGAAGTTGATACCCAGAAAACACCAGTACTCTCCCATAAGAACCTTCCCGTCCAAATACATGAACTTGTTGGTCAGGAGAAATCATCAGCATCGCTAGAATCTTGCCCTGATGAAGAAAATTCAGTGGTGAAGTTGGAGGAAGACGAGTGTTTGTTTGGTGGAAACAAAGGCAAGGCTGCAAGGAGTTTGCTTGTTCCAAGTACCTGTGAAGCAGCAAAGAAATCTAGCGTCCCTCTTATTGATTGTAGTGATGACTCTAAGTCGATTTCTCTCGACGCAGGATCGTTCCAGGCAGGTAGCATTGGCACTCCACCTTGGACTTGTCCAGAAAATGGAACCATTTGTTCTTATTTACAAAAAGGTCATAGCATGACAGACTCTTCGAATGGCTCTGGTTCCATGTCACATGGAAGTTCAAGCTCTGAAAGTTTTGAGGAGGCTAAGAATTCTGAAGTGAAGACGATCTGTGTTGATAGCAGCTCAAAAATTACTGTGAAAGCAACGTTCAAAGATGATACAGTCCGTTTTAAGTTTGATCCGTCTGCTGGGTGCTTTGAACTGTATGAAGAAGTTGCAAGGAGGTTCAAACTTCAAACTGGGACATTCCAGCTCAAGTATTTAGATGATGAAGACGAATGGGTAATGTTGGTTAGTGACTCAGATTTGCAGGAGTGTCTGGAAGTTATGGAATATGTCGGAACACGCAATGTGAAGTTTCAAGTCCGTGATGTGCCTTGTGCTATGGGCAGTTCTGGTGGAAGCAACTGCTTTTTGGGTGGAAGCTAATAGCCTATATTCTTCCAATGCTCGGATGCAATCTTATGTTGGTTCCTTGAACCCTATCCAGGTACCATTCTTATAAGGGAAGATGTAATCCACTAAAAGAAGCCTTTCTACATTGATGTGTTACTCCACTTGATTCAGATGGTGATCCAAAATAAATGGCTGCTCAGCTCAAGGATCCTGTTCTTGGATCTTGATTCTTGAATTGTTATAATTGCTTGAGTTAAAGAAGTGAAACAAGGGCTCAGAAGGTGTGAGCATGGATTGTTGAATAAATCATACTATACGTTGTTATATAGGTTTGTAAATGTTGGTTTTCTTCTTCTTTTTAGGTGGGGGGAGCAAAAGAAATTCTTAAGAGCTTTAGCAAAGAGCATTTATTTTTATCTGGGGTTGAACTTAGCCTAAATGGTTTATACAATTTTTTTTTAAATATAACCCGAATTTTAATACTTGTAATATTATCTTTTCTTTATCTTACCAAATTGTGACCTCCCATTTATTGAGATTTAATGTCAAATAGAATTAAAATAATATTTCTTATTATTACATCTAGAAGAAGAGGAAGAATACGATTTTGATAGTTACCGTAGAAAACCTTAGTTTTTTTTTCTCTAAAAACTCTGCGCGGCTTGCAAATTTTTTTTTTTTGCGTTAGCCGGTGATATTGGTTGTTGATCGTTGGTGTTTATTATTTTTTTATTTTTCTTTTGTTTTTTATTTTTAATAAGAATCTCTGCTTTTATAGCACATGTTTTTCTATTATTGTGACACGCGTTTTTTTCTGTCTTTGTGACATGTTTTCTTTATTTTGTGATTTGTTTTATCTGTTCTTGTAGCATGATTCAATATACCCTAGCGGTCGTTTGTAGATTTTAATCGGCGCTAATTTCTGATTATGATTTTGTCGGTGGTCATGTAAAGTTAGATCCCCACTTGGTTGATTGTTGTTTGTCGATGTAATCAGCCATGGGTAGCAGAATATTCTGCCTAATAGTTTGGATCGCTCATCACTCCTCTTTCATCCGTTATGTGTCTCGATTGATAGAGATAAAGAGATTTAGAAAGCTTCTGAATTTTGATAGTATGCTTATATCCATTGAAGTTTTTTCACTTTTCTTTATTTTTTAAGTTGTAAGAAATTTTAGATAGATTATTTCTATAATTTTCCTTCCTGAATGCGTTATAATTGTGATATCTTCTATTGTTATACTAAAAATTCTGTGGCTATATTAAAAAAACATATTATAACAAAAAAAGTTGTGCTTCTTAGCACGCTCCACAACTCTACTTCTTAACACGTTTTTTTTTTTTTTTTTTTTGCTTTCTTTTCGGTTGCTGCTAGATGGATCCAACCGTGAAAGAGAATTTGGCTGATCTCACATTGGCAGATGATGAAGATAGCGAAGTTCAACTAGAGGATGAAAATCAACAAGGTATTTCTTTCGATTTTTTTTGTTGGACGTTTTTTTGACTAAAGTGTAATCCATTAAATTAAAATTATTTAAGATTTTTATTTTTTAAGGCTCTTAGTTCTCAATTTATTTGAACTTTATTTTTTTATTCTGATTCCGTCATTATTTGTTGGATTTAAATTTATATGGAGTTTAGTGCTTAAAAAATACGGATTTTAGATAATATTTGTAATTGTATCCAAAATATTATAAATAGACTTATATATACAATTGTTATTTGAACTATACACTACAATTTCTCTCACGTTAATATTAGAAGAGATTTTGTTTTTAAATTAGTACTATAAATTATTTTGCTCCCAAATTGGTACATGAACTAACCACCTCCGCCAAATTGGTACTTAGAAAATTTTTGCCCCAAAATTGGTAATTAGGCACATTTTCTCATGTTACTACCAAAATTTATACATTTATATCAATTTGGTTTTAATTCAAAACAATTCAATAAATTTAACTCTCTATATTTAAAAATTCTATCAATTTACTCTTTGTTCTTTTACTAAATTGTTTGTTCTTCTACCACAAATGTTATATTACTTTTCTGGTATAATAAAAGTTTAACAGTAATTTCTTGTTGTTTTTCTGATAGATTAATTCGATAAACTCATTTTGTTTGATTGCACCCAAAATGGCTAAATTGTTGGAATTTTTAAATACAAATGGTTAAAATTATCAAACTGCTTAAATTAAGACAAAATTGACATAATATATAGGTTTTGAGGGCTACAATTTTTAAAAAGTACTGAAATAGTGAATGAAATTAAAGTTTAGATTCTAACTTGAGAGCAAAAATACTTTAGGTGCCAACTTAATTCAAGTATCAACTTGATAATAAAATTTTATTAAGTGTCAACTCGGGAGAAATTGCCTAAACTAGACTTATGAACTGACAATGATAGTGAAAAATACTTTATAAACATACCTAATTTCATTTTTTTGGTGAAACGGTATGATTCATAAGATAAAATCATACACTGAGTGTATTATCACATGTCTCATTAAAAACTCTAACATTTTAAACTCTATCCACTAAATTATATAACTCTAAACCTTATATTCTAAACCTACAATCCAAACTCCTAAACTTTAAACCTTAAACTAAACTCTTAATTTCTAAATTAAATTCTCATAATTTTTTTAATATCCGTGCATAGATATCAAATATATATTTAAGTACTATCATTAACAAATTAATTAAATAAAGAACAAATTTTTCTCAGTATCCAGCTAACTTTACCCAAATAAGTATCCATGTGCATGTTATATATTTTTTATTTTGTTGTCAGGTAATGATAGTACTGCATGTTTTCTTGAGCTTATCTTTCCGTAGAAAAAACATGAGATTCAAAGAAGAAAAAGGAGCATCGAACAATAAGAATTAGTAGTAAAAGTGAATAGAGAGAGCCACAAACAAGGAAAACAAAAGGAAAAAAAAAAACCAGAGCATGCTCCTTCCATAACAACAGAACCATGAACAACAAAACCCACGGAGAAGAAGGTCAGCCTAAGAAAGAAAGCCTTGATTCCAGATTCAGCCAAACCCTCAGAAATGTCCAAGAGTAACTCCTTTTTTAACTAATTTCCAATTCCCCATTTCTCTTTGTTTCTCTCTCTGTTTCCTATTTTCTCTTTTGTTTCTCAATGTTTTAAATCTGGATTCTCCTACTTCTGTTTTTCTGTCTTTGGATTTAGATACCCTTTTGAGAAATATGTTCGGATCTTTCCAATTTCAATTCCAGTTATCGAGTCATGTGGAAGAAATTTTGATTTCCCAGAACTTCTCATTTCTTTTTATTGGGTAAAAATTGTTGGAGTTTGCACTTAGATTTAAGGACCCTTTTGATAATTTAATTCAGATCCCTCAAGTTCTGCTTGATTGCACAATCCCAGTTTCTATTTATCATAGAAGATGATTCTCTGTGTTTAAAATCTCTCTCTCTCTCTCCCCCCCCCCCCCTTCCCCCGTGAATGCCTTTATTTTGGTCTATGCTGTTATTTGATTATTGCACTGTGTTTGTAGAAACATGGAATTACTAGGATTAAAAAAGAGGTTATTCCATTTCATTTAGCCTGGGTTTTCTGGTAATATGGGCGGTTATGCACCTGGGGAAGTTCATAATGGATGTTACTATGTGTTTTGATGTGCTGACTAAACAGCTTGGATTTCCTAATACAATTTGGCTAGAGATCAATGATAACGTGGGCTACAATGTTGTTTTCACTAAATGAAATCTCTCTGTGTAAATTCTAAAGAGGATGAACAAAAACAAGTTTCAGCTTGGGTAAGGTTGGCTTGTCTTGTTATGTCACCTATATTAGCTCCTCCATGTGGCTTTTATGAGTGCTAGGAAATTTTTGGTGTTTTCTACCTTTTGTTTTGAATAGAAATGCAGTTAATGTGCTTACTATTTTTGTCTATTTCGAACCATACCTTCAACTAAGAGTACGCATTAATAAATTGCGTAACTAGTCCACTGTCATGCTTGTGGAGTGTTCACCCAATTTTTCTTTGTTTCACGAGCTTACTTCTCTCAAATTAGTACGTTCAATGCAAATAATAATATTCTTTTATGCCTTTTATTAAGGTTGCTTAAGGGTCGCAGCATTCCTGGTAAAGTATTATTGACCAGAAGGTTGGAACCCTCGGGCAATTCAGGCTTACAGAAACAATATCAAAGAAGTTACTCTCAGAATGATGCTAGCAGAAGTAATGATATGGACAAATACATGGAGGTGATGTTGAGAGTGAATATGTATTGTGTCTTATAGTTATCCTATTACTACAGTACCAAAAATAATTATCATATAAGTATTGTGGCTTTTTAATTCTTTAAAGTCAGTAATATTGTTAACCAAAATACTTTCATTTCATATAGGGAGGGGTCAGAAATACAAATATCTCAGATATTAATATAACTGCTAATAAGTTAAGATCTTCAACCTCGAACATCGAGCATGCTGCTAGAGAAGTCAAGTCTGTAATGGGTGCAAGATCTACAGATTCTGCAAGGGTTTTGAAGTTCACTAAAGAGCTCTCAGGGCAAATGGTTGTAATAGGTACATGTCTATTTTGTTGCTTCAGGATGATTTATCTATTTATTAGATTCTGCAAGGTGTTACTTGCCAACAAAAAATGACATATAAGTAGGTTTTACAAGCTTCTTTGTCTAGCTCAAAAATAGTGCTTTTAAATCAAGCTTCTGCTGAATTTTTTTTATTTGTTTTTCTAGTGCTTATATAGTAGAAAAGCCAATTCAAAAGTTCCTACCTGCTTGTTTGTTGTCAAATGGAGATTGCATGGTGACATTAAGATATATAAAGTTTGCGGTAGCATGTTGATAGTTACATATGTGTAGTTTTGTACAAGTTAATAAAACTTTAGGACTGCCTGTAGTATTTAGATGCTAAATCTAAATGTGTATGGGCTCCTTTATGAAAGTGTATTCTCCTTTCTCTTGGAAGTTTTGAACCATTATGGTTTATATTGCTAAAACATGCTCAAAACTGTTTCCTTTCTTGGAACAGTCACAGCAATATATACTGTGAACAATGGTTCCTGATGCATTTAAACAATTACATTCTGGCATTACTAGTATCAACAATATATGAAATCACATATCTTCAACCATATTTGAAAGAAACAAAAATATTGATTTGGTCTTTATATGCATGGGCCATACTCATTCTGGTTTTTGATATTGTATAGGCACTTTTGTCCGTGTTAATTTGTATTAACAGATATTTTCACTTGGCACTCATTCCCGCTTTCTGAGCTTGATAGAGAACCTAGTCTTTTCCGTTCCCTTGCTTTTCCGAGCTCTAGTTTAACGATCTTTAATTAATAGTATCATAGTTTGACTTGGCCATGATTTCCTTGTGCAGAGAGATTACGTGAGCTAGCTTGGAGTGGTGTTCCACCTTACATGCGACCTGATGTATGGAGACTTCTTCTGGTAAGCTTGATGGTCTAATGAAACAATCAATTATAGGCACTAGGAGAACTGGAACTATATGTTCATAAGGCTGATATTTCTTATGTTGTCCCATTAGGGTTGAAATTAGGGGTGTAACCGAGCCCAGCCAGGCCTGAATAATGCTAAGCTCGATTCAAAATTCGGTGCTTGATACTCAACGTGAGCTCGATTGAATATCTAGGCTCGAGATATGACCGAGCTATTCAAGCTTGAGCTCGATTAAGCTTGAAAAGCATAAAAACTTCACTTGAAATGCAATTTAACATTAAAAAAGGGAAAAAAGGAATGAAAGCGAAAAAAAGTCATCAATATGCAATGCAGATTCAAATAGCATTCATTATCAAAGAAAAGGAGAGTCAGATTCAAAAACTAAAACTGTAAGTTCATATTAATTTGAACGACACCCAATATATTAATCTTCATCAAAATTATTTATACAACTTTTTATTTCATGCATTCCATGCTGAGATAAGGACTTGAAAGAAAAAGACTATAGCTGATGTCATGCTATAGTTGCTTAGTAGGAAGAGGAATGGATGCTCGGAAAGAGTGGTGTTTAGTGGGAATAAGTTTGGGTCGGGTGCTGGAAAGGATTGGGATTTGAGACCGAAGAAAGATTCAAATCTATAGAGGAGGCAGCTCAAAAGGAAGTAACAATGAGGTGGGAAATGGAATTAAAACAGGGTTTATTCAAGTATATTTAATAGGGCAGGCCTGCTTATTTATACTATAAATCAAAAGTAAACCTAAACCCTAAAATATTAAACCCTAAACTATAAACCCTAAATTCTAAACAATAACCTTAGATTATAAACCCTACAACCCAAACCCATCAACTCTAAACCCTAAACTAAACTCCTAACCCCTAAAACTAAAAGGCTTGTGTAAACTTTAGTTTACACAGTCTGCGTATTGAAGTTTTTCTCTATTTAATAAGGGTAAATTTTTAATTTAATAATAAAATATGTAAAGATATAAAAATTTGCTTAGGCTCACAAGCTTCTCGAGTCAAGTATACTATTAAATTACTTGAATTCGGCTCACTGGATAGTTGATGTCTGGTCTAGGTTTAAATCTAGGGCTTGGATTATAGAATATCTTTAGGGGGCTGGTACTATTTCTTTGAGTTGATATAGATAGACTAGAGGTTTTTTATAACCCTACATTTTCAGGAGTTCCATCTTCTTCTTACTCATTTGTTCAGCTCTAATTCTATCGATTTACTGCTGTTATACAACCACATCATTATCTGAAGATAGTAAGCCGCTTTTGGTGTTAGATGTTTATTTTTTTAGGAGTTATTGGTTTTAGTTTTTCATTCCAGTAAGCTGATTTGTTTTTTTTAGTCTTATGGGCTTTCTATTCCAATTGAAACCAATCAGGCCACTGTTTAGAGCATGCATGGAAGATCCTATATGTCTAATATTTTTTATTCAGGTTTAACTAATACGTCATTTAATGGACATGGTTATCTTTATTAAATTTTGTTCTCTTGTTTGAAATTAAAGTATGAACTGACAACAGGGATATGCACCGCCTAATTCAGATAGAAGGGAGGGAGTTCTAAGGAGGAAACGCATTGAATATCTTGATTGTGTTGCTCAATTTTATGACATTCCAGATGCTGAACGTTCAGATGACGAGATCAATATGCTTCGCCAGGTACCCTTAGCCCATAGTTAATTCAAATTTTAGCCTTCTATGCCCAATCATTAACAATTGGCTTCATTCTGTTCGTTAGATTGCTGTTGATTGTCCTAGAACTGTACCTGATGTTGCCTTCTTTCAGCAACCACAAGTTCAAAAATCCTTGGAGCGCATTCTTTACACATGGTAAGGTATTATTTACATTGGTTAGTTCAAATTTTTTGATGGCTTCTTATAACACTATTGTTTGCAATTAAGATGCTGAGATCCCATGTGTTGTTTTGGAGTAATGATTTTTTTTCCTCAACTTCATGTATAGGGCCATTCGACATCCTGCAAGTGGATATGTGCAGGGGATAAATGATCTAGTTACACCCTTTCTGGTTGTCTTCTTATCAGAGTACTTAGACGGGAGCATAGATAGTTGGTCAATCTCTGATATATCTTCGGCGAATATCTCCAACATAGAAGCCGACTGTTATTGGTGCTTGTCACAGTTGCTTGATGGCATGCAAGACCATTACACTTTTGCTCAACCAGGAATCCAGAGGCTTGTATTCAAGCTGAAGGAATTGGTTCGGCGAATTGATGGTAAACTCTTTAGGGGAAGTCAGTTCTCTCCCTGGCATTCTTTTTTATTCATGAATTCAACAAACTTTTGTGTCATGTAGGAAATTTACGCTTTCATTTATTTGCAGATATTTTAGTGATTGTTATATAGGAAGCTAAAGGTTGTGTGTTTGTACAGGCCCTCCTATTTTCTTTTTGATATAGAGAAAGGGAAAAAAGGTTTTAGCGTTGGCATTTTCCTGTGCATGCATGTCTTTGCGTCATGTGCTTCTTTTATTTACTTAAAATCTATGTTACTTGGACTCGGGTATGAGTGCCAGATTCACATCTGCTTGACATGTGAATGTTCAAATCTTCTATTTTTTGAAGTTTTTCCTTGTATTTAGAGGATCCGTGGAGGGTCATACTAATAACCCCATATCCATGTCCGTGTATGCATCAGACATGGGCACCTAAAGAAAATGAAGAGTTGGAATAACATAACTTAAAATTTTGTTTCCTTTTTGTATGTTCTAATTTCTTTTTCATATTAACCACTTTGTTCTGTTAACTTGTACAAGAACCTGTTTCTAGACATGTGGAGGACCAAGGTCTTGAATTTCTTCAATTTGCTTTTCGCTGGTTCAACTGCCTACTGATACGCGAGGTGAAGTTTCATCCTTCCATCCAATCCATCACCTAAACTGTCTAATTGTCCTGCCTTTTGCAATTTTTTGTGTTTGAGTGATAAACTGGTCATACTTTTATATTTTTCTTGTGGCTCTATTAGCTTTTCTTTTTAATTATTGTTGTTTAACAGATTCCTTTCCATCTAGTAACCCGTCTATGGGATACGTATCTTGCTGAAGGCGATGCGCTCCCTGATTTTCTTGTGTACATATTTGCCAGTTTTCTTTTAACGGTGAGCTGGGCTTTAACTTCCTTTCTACTAATATAATTCACTTCATTTTAGACTTGCATGCATTTCTGGAATCTTTAGGAGGTATAGCTACAATAAATGTTCAAATAAAAAGATGTCTTCTTTTTCTTCTTCATTTACTCCTTTTATTATCCGAAAGAAAATGAATGACTATTTCTTTGGTCCAAAAAATAATGGCGATCGAAGGTAAAGCCAACATCTCGTGTGGTTTTCATCATAGGCATAAGAGCTTGATTTATCTCCACAGAGTATTTAAATGGATCGATGCTTGTTTTGTAGGATTTCCATGACTGCATTCTTTTTGTTCTTTTCTTTGCATTGTTTGGATCATCTCATATTCTCATTTGATTCCTTACGGACTGTGCCGATGACCTTTGCTGCTGTGAATTGCAAATGTTCGACTGAATTTCCCCAGGACACTGGATGCTTTAGGAACCTTTTTTCCCCACTTTATGATTATTCATAACCTTGTTGATTACGGAAGCTAATTGATGATGAATTTGTTGTAAAATTTCAGTGGTCAGACACACTTCGGAAGCTTGATTTCCAGGAATTGGTGATGTTCCTTCAACACCTTCCAACTCACAACTGGACATATCAGGAGCTTGAAATGGTGCTTTCTAGGGCATATATGTGGCACAGTATGTTTAACAATTCTCCCAGTCACTTGGTATAAATTTATATCTGTTTTATCGATCAAAAAGAGGGCAAATTGTTTGTTGTTTTCGAGTCGAGGCCTAGAAATGTTATTTCTTGTATTTTGACATGTAATCTCTGATATCTGTAATACCAAACAAGCATTCCTCTGTACATCTACCTTGAACGTAAGGAAGGGCACTTGTATAACCAATTCCCACAATTTCGAGCTGTGCTGTAAGCATTGGATACGAGTGTGCGTTTGACACAAACATGTTCGATTATTTTAAAGTTTTCTAATGTATTCGAGGGTTATATATTCATACACGTACTCCGACATGAATGTCGGATACTGTTATTGAAAGATGTAAATAAAAGTTGATTACTTTAAAATTTGATTATGAAAATAGGTCCACAGCTGCGTTTGAACCAGTTGAACGTTCAAGACAAGTGGATAGCTTTCTTGTAATATATTATATTAACCAAAAATTGAAGGGGTCATGGTTAATATACTAAAAGAAAGCACTTAAACTACTATACATTGTTCAAACAAACCCATCCACAGTTAAATAATCCCATATTCTATTATATTTGTGCCCTTCAATTTTAATTAAGGTTATGATATTCTTAATTTATTGTCATTTTATGTTGATGTGGTGGCTGGCATAGTAAAAACATTCACTTGTTTGAATAAATATATTATTAAAAGGAAAAAAAATTCGATACATATGTTGTATAAACCTTAATTTATACAAGTCTTTTAGTTTTAGGGGTTAGAGGTTTAGTTTAGAGGTTTAAGATTTATGGTTTAAAATTTAAAGTCAGTATTTAGAATTTAAGGTATATGGCTTAGAGTTTAGGGTTTAGTTTTTCAGAGTTTAAGATTAAGAATTTAAAACTTAGTTTTATAGTGTAGATATTCAGACTTGTGTAATGTATCAAAATTTTACCCTTATTAAAAATAACTTTATCATTTTGTTTTAGTTTTACGTATATTAATATAAAAAACTAATAGTAGACAGTTTGATATTTCCTCTTAATTAGTTTGATATTTAAAAAATAAAAAAATGGCGGTGAAAATAAATGTTTCTACAAGTGCTTTAGTTTTAGGGTTTAAAGATTTATTTTAGAGATTAGAGTTTAAGGGTTTAAGTGATTAAATATCTTTTAATTATTACAATTAAAAAATATATAAAACTAACAGTAGACAGTTTGATATTTCCTTTTAATTAGTTCTATATTTAAAAAATAAAAAAAATATTTCATGCACGGGAGGTAAAAACGAAATGTTTCTTCTACATGTGCTTTAATTTTAAGATTTAGTTTAGAGATTAGGGTTTAGGGGTTTAAGTGTAGTGATTTAAAATTTAGGTTTAGGGTAAGAATTTAGTGTTTTGAGGTTAGGGTTTAGTGTATATAATTAGAGATTTAGGTTTAAACAATAGATCCAAAACTTTAACCCTAAACTCTAAAGTCTAACCACACCCCTAAATTCAAAACTCATACACTTAAACCCCTAAACAGAGTCCCTAAACCTTAAAACTAAGGTGTTTGTGGTAACTTTTTGTTTCTACCACTATTCATGGAATAATTACCCTAAAAATAAAATTGGTTTAATTATATAAATGTGAGTGTTTAGTTAAAAAATTGGATAAAGTACACAAATGGTCACTAAACTATTTCCGAAAATACAAAATGGTCACCAAACTTTCAAAAGTTATATAATGGTCATTAAACTTTAATTTTTGTTATAAAATAGTCATTGAGGCATTAATTGTCGTTAAGTGGTTGGTGTGGCAGTTACAAAATTTTGAATAGTAACACATTTAATCCTCCATATTTTCACATTCAATCAATTTAGTCCTAATTTAACCCTCATTATTGATGTCTAAATTGATTGAATTTATAAATATGTAGGGTTAAATGTGCTATTATACAAATTTTCGTAACTGCAACGTCACCCACTTAACGGAAGTTAATGACTCAGTGACCATTTTGTAACAAAAACTAAAGTTTAATGGTCATTATGTAACTTTTAAAAGTTTGGTGACCATTTTGTATTTTTGGATATAGTTTAGTGACCATTTGTGTACTTTACCCTAAAAATTAGTATAAATCTTTTGTAACATAAAATTGTAATATGTGTGAAAGTAAAACAAAAATAAATAATAGAAGATTTTTTTATCTATTGTGTTAATTTTTGTGCTGTCATCTTCCCATGTCTATCAATCTGGCCAAATGATTTAAAAAATTAATATATTACTTCAATCTTTCATGAGTAAAAATATAGAATAATTATTTAAATTTAAAAAAGTACATTTTTTAATAAGACGCAGTCATTTTAAATATATCGTCAAGATTAAATACACAATTGATTAGAAAAAACAATAATGGCTTACAAAGAAGGGTAATTATATGTTGCACTGACGACGGAAATTTTTTGGTTCTACAAGTATCTTATTTTAGGGGTTAGAGATCCAATTTATGATTCATAGTTTAGGGGTTTAGGTTTATATATGTAGAATTTAAAAATTATGGGTTGAATTTAGGGTTTTAGGTTTATTGGTTAAAACCTAAATCCCTAACATATTACCCTAAAACCTAAACCATAATCTTTAAACTCTAAATTCCGATCCTAAATTCTAACCACAATCTCTAAACATAAACCTTAGATTGTGAACTAAAATTTTAAACCTAAAATTAGGATGCTTGTGCAAACAAAAAATATATACCGCCGTAAGATATTTTCCCTAAAAAGAAATATAAGGAAGACGCATAAAATGATATACTATTGCAAAAGAAATAACAAATGAATCAAGTAATGATATTGCTTCTTTTGTTGTGCTACGTGGCATGGATGGAAGAATTTATATTTTGATTATACATGAAAAAACTCGAATCGAATTTTTAAAAATAAATTAATTTTTAATATAAAATTAAATTTTTTTATTCGATTCGACTTATCTGGTGTTCATCCCTATTGATGTCCAATGAAACTCGCATAAAATCACAAAAAAAAGGGGAGAATATTGACTCTTTAGTTAAAGGATTTAACAAAGTTACTTGTTTACCAAGGTTATCAGTTTGTTAAGTTTATATTAGCTGTCACTGAAATTATTGTTATAAGTTTGGTCCGGTCGTTGCTAGGACCAAACTTAAGTCCCTTTGATCCAAAAACATATATAAAAGGTGTCAAAATCCTTGCTTCTCCAAGCCAATTATCATCCCTTTATCCCACAACACTGTTCCCAGAAATGAGGAGGGAAGGTCGCCAACATATAGGATCAACGCTGTTAATTCGGACATTGTGAGCTCGTCTTGCATCTTGTATCCGCTGTGAGCCGCAATGAATTCATCTCGTAAGGTTAGACTTTCTCAAGCTTTGATCATTTCTATGACATGTTTTAATGTTTATATATCTCCTAAATTTGTCATGGAAATGTTTTAATTCATCTCTTAGGTTTATTTGACTTCCTTGAATGTTGGAGAACCCTACAAACCTATAAGCAAGAGAAAGATTGAAGAAGACTTCATCTGTGATATTTTGAGCTAATGTAATACATTTCTTACCCTCTTGATGCTATGTGGAAC
Organism: Hibiscus mutabilis; assembly: GCA_019671005.1. Classification (NCBI taxonomy): domain Eukaryota; kingdom Viridiplantae; phylum Streptophyta; class Magnoliopsida; order Malvales; family Malvaceae; genus Hibiscus; species Hibiscus mutabilis. Next base: position 4,773,038 of record CM033713.1, on the reverse strand, counting down.
ATGTTTGATGGATGGATGAAGTGTAAGTATAGGCTTGTTATTCATGCATGTTCAAACTTAATTCCTCAAAAGGTAACAATGATGTTAGTGTAATATTTGGCTGCCTTAAGTCCATATTAGTTCGGGGGAGTCTAATGTACAACAAGGTGACGGTACGACTATGGTGCAGCACAACTGAAATGTTACAAAACACAAAACTTAAAATGTTACACTTTTTTATAACATTTTAGGTTGTTGATCTTATGACAAGTATCGATACTTGGAGACAAGTTATGGTACTTAACATCAACCTAAAATGTTATCAAAAGTGACAAATATCGATACTTCAGAGCGAAGTTTTGATACTTGTCACCAACCTAAAATGTTACCAAAAAGTGTAACATTTTAGGTTGTGGGTAATATTTTAGGTTTCGCGTTATGTAACATTTCGGTTAGTGCCGCACCTTAGTCGTACTGTAACCCTGCTGCACCCTAGAATCACCCGATTCTATTAGTTCCCTTTGATATTTGTGTAAAGTTTGAACACCTTAGGTTGATGTTTGGGATGCTTGGAAGACATCTTTTACTCAATCTATTAGTTTTAGAGCTTGAGTTTCGAAACCAATAGTTCCAATATTGAAATTGGGCTTTCCAATGACTCAAAAAGTCTTGAAACAAGGCTTGGGGTATTAAATTTGTCCTTCGGTTTCAAAATTTGGAGTCCAGATATTGAAATTGGATTTTTTTAGTGACAAGTCATGAGTATCAAAACTGACCTTGAGTTTCGAAACCAGGATCTGAGTTTTGAAACCAGACCCTAAATGTTTTGAGACCAGTGGTCTTTTGGCCTATTTTGGACCATTTAACTCCAAATGAGTCGAATGAACTCCTTTTTGTCATCTAACACTAAAAATGATCCTTTTGGCCTAATGTGATGTTCTAAGAGTTGAAATATCCTTGTGCATAAAATGAAAATCGAATATTTGTATCAATTGCTAGGGTTAGTTCGTATCAGCTCGAGTTTTTTTAGATAAAGCTTGAGTTATAAAATAAAATTCGAATGCTTTAATAATTGGTTGATCGATTTCAAGTTCGAGTCAAGTCACTTAACTCCGTCTAATACATGTATATCACATATGAAAAAAATTGAAGAAATATATATGTATATCATATATGATTATAGAAAGTCGTTTAAATTAGAATTAATTAGTTTCATAACATTATAAATATATACAATTAAATTTAAATACAAACCCGAACAACTTCACTCGACTTAACTCTAGGGGTGGAGTTGACGATTCAAAAAATTTTAGTCGAGTTGACGAGTCCTATTTTATAACTAAAACTTTATTTAAGTTTTTTTTCAAGTCAAGTCGAGTTTATAAAAATCGAATCGAGTTATTCGAATTTGTGTTCAAATTTAATTGTAAACATTTATAATGTTATGGTGCTAATTAGTTCCAATTTAAACTACTCTCTATAAGCATATACAAAATCCAGTGGTGGATTTAAATTTTTTAAACTTCACACATTTGACTTCAAATTTTTCAATTTTTATGAGTTAGTCCTTGAATTTTTAATATTTATAAGTTGTGTCTACCCTGAATTTTTGAGATTTCATGTGTGCCCACCCTAAAAAATATTTCTAGATCCACCACTGACAATATGTGTATATATTTCTTCATATTTTTCATTTGTGATATATATATATTACACAAAATTGATAGACTTGACTCGAACTTAAAAATTGATCAACTAATTATAAAAAAAAATTATTTTTTTAAATTTATATTTTATAATTCAAGTTTTATTTATTTTTTTTAAATCGAGTTTGTAAAATTACAAATTATTTTTTTTCTAAATAATATTATTTTTCAAGTCTAGTTTTCCACACACGTGTACATGTATATTCGGTGGAACATGACGTGCAGAAAAGGTGTCCTTTATGCCTTAAACGCTGCCGCTTCCTATGGTCAGATGTTTTCTTTCCTCTTTAGCTTCTTGCTTTTTCCTTACTTTGTTTATGTCTTGTTTTTCGATTTCTTACTTGTTAATATGTTTTCTCTTGTATATTTCCTCTATTTTCTGTTTATATCCTAAAAAAAAGTTTGGGTTTGTCATACGGAAATATAATTTTGGCCAATGTGAGTGCACTCTACAAAAACCCATACCGGAGAATAGCATTGTTTTATTTTTTTAAAAGACCGGAGCTCACGGAATTTGGGGCCAATTTAAAATTTAAAATTAAAATTAAAAGGGTTCAATTTACATTTTTTAAACAATTTGGAGTCTAACTAAATTTTTAAAAATTTTGAGAGATTTAATGAGTACTTTTAAGAGAGATTTCATAAAAATATTAAATTTTTTTGAAGATTAATATGAATTTATAAAATTTTTATGGAGACCAAATTAAATTCTTTTAAAATTTTGCGTCCTACGGTCTTCGTTGTGTTCCGCCCATGCTTGTTGTTTGATCGTGGGTTGCCCTGTTTCAGAACAAAATTTAATGAGAAATTTCTTTATCATTTCGTACGGAACCAACAAATCCTACTGCACATCACAACAAATTGTTCCAATTATTGCTCTTCCATTTTTTTGTCCTTTTAAAAGTGCGCGTTTCGTTTTAGAAAATATAGTCTATTTTTGTTTTTATTTTTTGAAAATAACAAATGTTGAAGAAAATAGGTTCGTTTGTAAAATTTAAAAATGATTTTTAAAAAATAAAAATAAAAATGAGTGAAAATTTAAAAATATAGAAAACGTTTTATTATTTTCATTGAGAATGTTTTAGAAAAGTGGAAAAGATGAAAATAATGATTTTTAAATTTTAACTATATTTAACCTGAGTTTAAATCCTTATAATGGTAATTTTAAAACTTTTGTTTATTTAACCATATTTTATTTTTTATTATAATAATATTTTCTAATAATAACATTTTAATTTAATTATTTAATGATTAAGTATTTGTTTATTTTTGTTTTGAAATATTAGATATCAAACACATTTTCACTATTTTTATTTTTGAAAACAAGTTTTCATTTCTATTAACCAAATGTGTTTTCTAGTTTTTGAAAAACTAAAATGAAAATTATTTTCTGAAAATAAAAATAAAAGATAATAGTAGAAAATGTTCTCTAGAACCAAACAGACTCAGTGGGAATTCTTATTTAAACAAAACATGGGATTAGAAAAATAAGGATCAAATTGAAAGAAATTAAACATTCTGGACTAAATTTACCATTATTATTGAAACAACGAAAGTTTTCTGCAAAACCAATTTGTTACCGTTGGATCTATTGAGCCCGAGTAGCCCAATTCAAAAGCCTAAAGCTTATTTAATAGTAAGCTTAAATAAAAAAAATAAGTGTTTAAAATATACATTTTTGAACTTTAGATGTTTAAAGTATTTTTTGTAAAATATAAGTGTTTAAAGTTTTAAAAGTTGCAAATTTAGATGCCTGACAGTTAATAGCTGTTAAAAAAATTTAACCAATAAATGCTTGACATTTGGCACTGATTTTTTTTAATTTTTAAAAAAAAACGCCTAAAAATTTCAGTTTTTTTTATAAATTTTCAAAATTTTACAATTTTAACAAAACAGTTCTTAAATTCATAAAATCTTTCAAATCCAAACTCTTAAATTGCTGCCGCCCCTAAGCCTACCTATTTGGTCGCTCGACCTAGCCGGTCGTTTCTCCCATCGCTGTATCGTAGGAAACGACGAACGGCGTGACATTCGAACGTCGATTTTAAATAAAATAAATATGTCACATGTCAAATATTGATTGGTTAATAAATTTTTAAATATTTTTTTACGGTCAGACACCTAAAATTGCAACTCTTGAAGTTTCAGACACTTAAAATTATAACGGTTAAAATTTTAAACACCTATTTTTAAAAAAAATAATTTTCAAAAAATGTATACTTTAAACACCTAAAATTTAAAAAATGTATACTTTAAGCGCATATTTTTCATTTAAGCGTAAGGCAACCAAGGGGTATTCCTGTAAAAGTGAAAAAGTTACCGTTACAACCCTGGCTTCTTATAAAAGCAGATATGGAACTCTTTTTTATCCAAATACCAACATTCGAAATAATTTAAAGGAAAAACAAATCCAAAAGGCAGAGCATAGTGCAGAATCTGTGAACCGAAAGCAAGAAGCATTGACTCATCGAAAACCCATTGTGAGTTTTGTCTCTTAAACCGTTTTTACAGGTTTTTGTTTTGTTTGTGTTTCATTTCTGGACAAAGTTAATTTTTTCAAGATAAATATTTTGTTTCTTTTAACGGAGAAACACAGATAAGTAAGATCTGTATAATCAGAAAGAATTTATGTTTGTTTGTTGAGAAACGAATGGAAAAAGGAAATAAAATTTTTCCAGGAATGATCCGTTAGTTTGTTGCATCCTAGGTTTCTGGGTTTTCTTTGTGGGGCTGATTTGATGATCCTGGGGCTTGTTGTAGTGAAGGAAATAAAATTACAATTCCATACCTTGAGTGATTTGACATAACATTTTATAATCCCTTTCAAAGATACTTTATATTTTTCTGCAGGATTTAGCATGCTTTCTCCGGTATCGCGTTTATGATTCGATTTTCCCACATATATATGAATGATTCCCTGTGTTGGAACCTCACAGGTAATGTTGGTTTGGTGGATTGTATCAGCAAATTTCCAAAATGGCATAACGTTCTGTTGGGTTGATTCAAGACCATAATTTAAATGTTGGATTTAATGGTACTATTCCCAACACTTTCTAATCTGTTTTTGGTTTTGTTTTTCAAGTTGAACTTGATGATGGAAAATGCTTCCTAGCAGGCAAGGCTAATGTCACTAAAGCACAGAGGAAAGCTGGTATTGGCGGAAGAAAACCACTTGGTGATCTGTCCAATTCAGTGAAACCAACCCCAAACCAGACATCAAAGAAGGAGAATGTCAAAATCATTCCATTCATTGAGAAAGAGATTGGTGGCTTGAATCTCACACACGATTCAAGCAAAAAAAAAAAGAGTGCCTCTAATGCTTTCGAGAAAGTGCAAGCTGCTGGCAGGAATGCTCTTTGCGACATTTCCAACTTCGGTAAGCCATGCTCGCAAGGAACATCAAAGAAGAACCAAAAGGCAAAGTTGGTTATTCTGGAAGAGGATCGATGTCAACTCGAAGATATTGCAGAGGAAGGGTGTCTGCACAATCATGAAGATTGCATCAAAGCACAAAAAAGAGCTATTAGAACTAATGAATTTTTGCGGATTCTTGGATTAGATGGTAAAGTAATTTGCTAGGCATTCCTATGTTTACTTTGCATTAGTATTTGACTGGATACTTAACATTTTTATGCATGTTTTTTGTTTAGATTTTTCCAAAAACTCAACATCTGCAAAGAAATATTCACCGTCAAACAAAATGGAGGTAAAACATTCATTTTAGGTGCCTCGTTAGCTTTAGCATATGCATTGTCTTAAGAATACTAGTTTACTTCTGTTACAGGCTACGAGACCCCCAAGGTATGCTGAATCGAACAAGATGACTGCGATGATGATCGAAGAACTATCTCCTCCAAAACATATGTTGTCAAGGAAACTTGACTCTTTTGCAGCTAGTCCAGATCCATTGGATCACCATATGCAGTGGGATGATCCTAAGTACATTCCCAGTTTTAAGCTGATAGAATCACCATAATGGTGAAAAGCATTGATTTCAAGGCCTCTACTTGGTACCATATTAGCAAAAATCTATGTATGACAAATTATTTTATTGCAATTTTGAACTGGACTGCAGTTATTTTGCTATTAGGAAAACTGTAAACAAGTGGCAACTTATGTTGCATTCAGGTTTGAGATGAAATGAAAGCTGGCTGAATGGGGTCTTATCTCTCTGGTTTTCTTCTGTTAAGTCAGTCTTTGCAATCACGCATCTTTTATTACAAACTAGATCTTTTAATTTTGAAGACATCAACAAGATTTAAAATACAAGAAGAAATGATTAGAATATGATATAAAAAGCGAAGATGATACATATATTTAAATAATTAGAATATGTAGGGCATAAAAAATATTAAAAATGATATAAACACACTTGCTTTTGAACCACATAAATCGAACCCATCACTTGTTTTTGAAGGACATGAATCGAACCCATCACAGGTTTGGAAGCAACTCAACTGGAGTTTCTAGATTTCATCGAAGCTGCCACACAATTTCCTTAAAATCAATTGTGATGCATCCTTCGACGAGAAGCTGAAGGTAGCAGGAATTGGAGCTTTGGTTAGAGACTACAATGGAAGAAGTTGATTGACGGAGCCAACACACAGGTACAAACCTCATCAACACCGCTGAATTAGGCTTGGTTCTTTATTAGCCAAGCAGCAACAATGGCAGCACATGATCTTGGCAAATCTCTTACTATTTCTAGCTTGAAAACTACCAACCCTTGATTGAGGGAGACCAAGGCTATTGAAGATGATACCTGTTTTTTAGAATTGCCATTGAAGAGGCTATCAAATTGCTTCTCACACCGTGTAACAACCCGAAATTTAGAGCATCAGTCGAGCCCTGGAAGTTGATATGGAGGACGAAAAAACCCATCTCCCATTGACCTCAACATTGTTGGGAATGCTTGCTGCTGCTGCTGCTGCTATTGCCTGTCGTTGCTGCTGTTGAAATGAAGCATCGCTAATGCTATCCACACGGAATCTTTTGCTCGTCCAAGGCCCTTCCGTTTCAACAACAGCAACAACAGAAAAAAGCAACAGCAGCAATGAGAAATGGAACCATTGCTGATACAGTGATACCTTCACTCCCCATCATTCCATCAAACTGGTTATCTTCTTCAGTTTCAAGCAATGAGGCGAAACTTGTTCCTTCTGTTGACAACTGAAATTCTGCACTGTGTTGTCTGCCGATTGATGTTGAAGCTGGTACGGTGCTGAGCATATCATCCATGAAGTCATCTGTATCTTGTTCCACAAGTCTATTCCTTCTCTTTTTCTTGTAGATTCGACATAGCACCCAATCATCAAGCTATAAACCAAAAGCAAGAAACAAAGGAAACGCATGTAAACAAATAAGTGATGACAAAGACTAATACATAGAAACAATCTTAGGGTTTTAAACTTAAGGAACAAGAAACACACGAAAAATGCAGAAAAATCCTCACGCAGAAGCCAATATAAAATAGAAAAGAAATAGTGTCAAGTAAGCAACATACTTGATTGTTGTTAAGAACGAAAACTCATTCTTGATCCAATCTTCATTTTCTTCATTGCCGGGACGTCCTTTAACTTAAAAAATGAAAAGTTTCTTATCCCCTACATGATTCTTCTTTGAATCCAAAACAGGATCGGTTCTTTGACCTTTCCAAGTCCCCGAACCAGCTATTCGATTAATCCTTCTCCTTCAGCTTTGTGAATACATAAAAGGTCTAATACGTTTTCTCACCAAAAAGTTTCCATGACTCTTTATCATTGTCGCCATAGATTTCACAATCGCCGCTCAAGTGTTCACAAGTATACATTGTAGAAGTGTACTAATCTTTCTTTTTTTAGGTTACTTGAGCGTTAATCTTGTTTTTCCGGTTACTTGCGCACTAACCTTAATTTAATTGATAAATTATTTTTTTAATATAAAACTAATCCTATGGTACATCCATAAGGGTGAAAAAAATAAAATAATTTAAGTATGGGAAAACTACATCATATGCCACTAAACTATTATCACTGACTCGAAAATACCACTAAACTTTAAAAATGTTCAAATCTAACACTGAACTTTACTTTCTGACTCGTTTATGACATTCTGCTGTTAACTTTTAACGGAACCATTAACTCAAAACGACGTCGTTTTGCTGGAGGAAAAATAATAAAACTCATGTATTTGGGGGTTTGAATCCAAGACCTTTAAATACAAAGGGTAAGCCTTAACCACTGAACAAACATGAAATTATATAATATTTTACCACAAATATTATAAATGTCAAACTACACTTGAGATTAATTCAAATATTTTATGAAATAAATAATACTATAAATAATATTAATATATAAATAATATAAAATACATTATTTTTACATGTTTTTATATATTATTTATAATATAAATATATTATTGTTTAGAACACCCAAAATATTCATGACAATAATATATTTATATTATAAATAATATATAAAAAAGCACAAACCCTAAATCCCAAAACTCAAACCCTAAAACTTAAGGTTTGGATTTAGGGTTTGAGTTTGGGATTAGTGGTTTAGTGTTTAGGATTTTTATATATTATTTATAATATAAATATATTATTTGTATGAAAATTTTTGGTTTTTTAAAATAATATATAAAAATATAAAATAATATATTTTATTTATATATATTAGTATATATGTAAATAATATATTTTATAGTATTTATATATTAATATTGTTTGTAGTATTATTTATTTCATAAAATAATTTGAATTAACTCAAGTGTAGTTTGAATATATAATATTTGTGGTAAAATATTACATAATTTTATGTTGGTTTGGTGGTTAAGGCTTATCCTTTGTATTTGAAGGTCTTATAGAGTTCAAACCCCCTAAATGCATGAGTTTTATTATTTTGTGGAGTGAAATAAACGAGTCAAAAAGTAAAGTTTAGTGTTAGATTTTAACATTTTTTAAGTTCGGTGCATTTTCGAGTAAGTGGTAATAGTTAAGTGGTAACTCGGGTCTCTTAAGATGAACATCATCCTTTTTTTCACTAAGACCACTCGTTGGGTTCTATAAGTAATGACACTTGGTGGTATCAAAGAGGAGGGGGAAGGAGAACTCTAGGGGATAAAAAGAGAGTGCTCCTAGGGATGGCATCGGGGCGAGGCGAGTTTTTGGCCAAATCGACCCCGTCCTGAAACTTAAAAGCTTCACCCCGACCCCGACCCGCCCCGATTCTTTTTTATGTTTCACCCGCCCTGATATTTTAGATAAAAACTCGACCCGACCGGAATTAATATCAAATTTCTCAAATTTTCCCAGACCTATCAACTCATATTTTCTCTCAAACCAAACAACATGAATACTCAAATTTTAAGCAACAACTAGCAAAAAACAGTCTCTAAATATAAGAAAAAAAACTAAAAATAAAGCATCCCATTATCCTTTAAACAAAGAAATTGAAATAAATGACACGCAAACAACAAAATCAAACATAAAAATGATGAATTCGCGTAAATATACAGTAGGTTTAAAAATATTTTAAAAAAAATTGAGAGATTTTGTGATGGATTGATGAGAAAAAATAGTTAAAACTCTAGAATTAAAACAAAAGAAAGTAATATAGATTTGAAGAAGAAAATTGAAGAAAATGAAAAAAAGGAGCACAAATGAGAAGATGAGAAAGCTGGGTGGAAACAAAGTAAAAACAAAGGAAATGAGAGGTGAAGGGAGAGAACGGCCGAAGCAAATGAAAAAAAAAAAACAAAACCCTAAAATAGTATATATATATAAATGGCATTTTTGTAAATATATTAAATATATATTAAAGTAATATAAAATATATCAGGGCGGGTTGGGAAATTTTCACCCTAAACCCGAACCCACTCCGTCCTGACTCTCATTTTCCTAAAACCCGCCCCGACCCAAAATTCGAATTTTAAAAATAAAACCCGCCTCACTCGGGTCAAATCAGGTCGAAACCCGACAGTGACGAGTTAAATTGCCAACTCTAAGTGCTCCTAGTAAATCAAGAACCCATGATATAAGAAAATATGAGAGAATAAAGATGAATAGTTTGATCATCCGGCCAAATGTGATTGCTCTTTAAGTAATGATATCTTGAAAACACTAAAGTAATAATTTTTTAATATAACTAATCTTGTGTACATCTATAAGGGAGAAAAAATAAAATAATTTAATTGTTTATTTAAAAATGAAGTAATATAAAAACCAACGCAACAAGGGGATTCAGCAGTTCGAAACAACACACCCAACCTAATTTTCTAGACAGTTTGGTAGAAAAATTATTCCAACAATTCATATCTCTAATATCATTGGACACAAAATCAAATGCTTTTTAGGAACAAATTCATGTGAAAGGAGCAGATAATGATAGAGAAGATTGGTGTAAAGAAATGCAATAAATGAAACAATCAAGGAAGATGCACCAGAACTTGGTAATTTTAGGGTTATATTAATAATTAGAAATGCAAATTATAGGTAAAATTCTAAAGAAACATTACACTATCTGGAACTGAATTTAGAGCATTAGTGGAGCCCTGGAAGTTGACATGGACGGCCAAAAATCCCATCTCCCATGGACCTCAACATTGCTGGGCATGCTTGCTGCTGCTGCTACTGCCTGTTGTTGTTGTTGTTGAAATGAATCATTGCTAATGCTATCCGCACGGAATCTTTTGCTCGTCCAAGGCCCTTCCGTTTCAACAACAGCAACAACAGACAAAAGCAACAGCAGCAATAAAAAATGGAACCATTGCTGATACCTTCACTCCCCATCATTCCATCAAACCGGTTATCTTCTTCAGTTTATGCTCGGCACCGTACCGACTTCAACATCAATCGGCAGCCAACAAAATGCAGAATTTCAGTTGTCAACAGAAGGAACAAGTTTCACAAGTCTATTCCTTCTCTTTTTCTTGCAGATTCGACATAGCACCCAATCATCAAGCCATACACCAAAAGCAACAAACAAAGGAAACACGCGTAAACAAATAAGTGATGACAAAGACTAATAATATAGAAATAATTTTAGGGTTTTAAACTTAATAAACGAGAAACACACGTAAATTACAATACAAAATCAGTCATGAAGAACATGTATACAACTATACAATATCAGTATAAGATCTTCGTTGATAAAATCAAACCTTGAGATTAAAGAACCTATGACACAACTGATTACTCTTAAACACGGAAAATCAAAGGCATAACCAGGATTCCAAAAATACAGAAAAATCCTCACGCACCAGAAGACTTAAAAGGTCTCGTACGTTTTCTCACCGAATATCTTCCATGGCTCTTTATCATTGTCGCCGTTGATTTCACAGTCGCGGATATGGTCATCGTCAGTTGGTAAGAAACGAAAACCTGGAGGAATCCTCGCCAAGTATTGATCGAAATGCATAACTCTTTCTTTGGGGGTGGAATAGAAAAAACGCTTTGGTCTACAGGTGGTTTTCAAGTTTTAGAAACCTAACAAAAGCTCAAGTGTTCAGAATCAGATGTATATATAGTAGGTGGCTGAGGATACATATTTGTTTTTAGGTTACTTGAGCGTTAATCTTGTTTTTCCGGTTACTAGCGCGTTAACCTTAATTTACTTGATAAATTATTTTTTAATATAAAACTAATCCTATGGTACATCCATAAGGGTGAAAAAATAAAATAATTTAAGTATTGATATTTTGAAAAAAAAACAAAATGTAATAAAATTTGTAATTTAAATATAATCCGTGTACATCTTATAAGTATGGATGTCAGTGAGGCGGGTTTTATAGAGATTCACTCTACTTCGCATCCAGTTTAGGTAGGAATCGGTACAAGTTTTACGGGTGATGAGTGAGAATGAAGATAAAAATTATATTCGTCGTGGATGGTGAAATAAGCATGGGTATAATCTTGTAACCGCCTCACCCTATCCCTGCCCACCCCGCATCATCTCCACCCACCTAGCATACGTAATAAGTTTATTTAAAAATAAATATTTAAAAAAATTACTCAATAGTCAATCAATTTTTAATAGACTATGAACTCAACAAGTGATCCTAGTGGAAAAGCGGATGATATTATCCTAGGAGACTCGGGTTCAATCGCTTTGTCTGCAAGTTGTGTATGCATTGTCAAAGGGTTAAAAATATGTATAAACTGATACTAACGTGTAATCATCTTTAGACTATTCAAAACAAATTTAACAAACTCTCTATTTTACATAGAACCTTCAAATTACTCATTATTAGCCCATGTAATGTTAGTTGTTGGGTTTTTTAATTCTGTTTTTGTCAAATTGAGATATTGTTTTGTACTTATTTTATCTTGTTCAATTTAGTATCTGTTGGAATAATGTCACATATGTGGTGAGAGTCTAGAAGACAAATATTTTATACTTTTTTAATAAAAAATTTATTTATATTTATTTAAATAATATTTGTAAATATATTATATGAAATAGATAGTGGGGTTGGTATAGCTAAGATTAAGTGGGTCTTAGGACCCACATGGATGGTAGAGCAGAGATAGTTTTAGTCTTATAAGTTGCAGGACATGGATGATTTTGAATTTTACACTCGTAACGGGCCGCGGGGCAGGGATATATACAAAAATTCATGGTGGGAATGAGTGTGGGGACAACACCCTTCACAACCGCCCCACCCAATTAACATCCCCACTTTCAAGGGAGAAAATTAAGATAACTTAATTATTTATTTGGGTAAACTACACAGATGATCACCGAGCTTTTAGGGCGCTTTCAGTTTGGTCATCGAACTTTTAAAATTTTTATTGGGGTCATTCAACTTTTACTTTGCTTTCATTTTAGTCTCTCAAGTTACATTCTATTAAAAAATACTGACGTGACCCGTTAATTTTTTTTATAATAAAATAATATATTTTGGATCTCACTTTCTTTTAGCTGATTAAACCATCGCACGTAAAAAAATGTTCTTCTTTTTCTCAATAAATTAATATACTTTGATTCCCCAATTGACTACTATGTTCTCCACAGATTACCACATGAGCCACATCAATATGTATAGCGAAACGGACAGTAGAAAGTAAATTGTATTTGCCATGAAAACGAAAAGACTACCTTCCATAAGTGCTTGACAGACTTCACCAATGGTCACATTTAGTACCCTAAAAAAATGGCAATGTTTTGAGACTTCTTAGGATCAAGCACGTGAATTTCCTGATTCACATCGGCCAGAATCAGCTGTCGAGGAGTATATTTCATGGCTATATTTGGATTATTCACCATAAACAGTGTCTCAGTCATTTCCTCATTCAATCTACAAGCATCATTTTAGCATTCTACAACTTAAAAAACATTCAAAATGAAATAAGCATATACATAAAAGTAATTCAATACCAAAAGAAGAATAAAATGTAAGCAAACTTTATTTCCCAAAGCCTACGTATAAGTTGAGAATGCCATTAAATATTTTCAACATAATTCAATTCTAATTCCATAGAATTCCGAGTTCAGCTTTCCTATATAACATATCCCGCAACTTGTAGCCTCAGACTTAATGCGCCCTTTTTTTTTGTGCAAAAATTACAAGTCTTATCTCGGTTTGAAGACTTCGATCTACCCATTTTATTTCCTCTGAAATTACGATCTTCTTGTCTTTTACAACTGGTACTAGTTGATCCTTGAATAAGGAGACCCTCTACTTTAGGCTTGAATATACTTACGAGGTGCTTCATCTTGTCATGTGAATATAAGTCATCATATGTCACTTTAATAATAAGTGTTTCACGGTTGTACAAGATGGTGTCTTTGACAGACGAGTAAGAAGGGTGTAGATAGCATATAAGAATCAAACATATATAGGTCTTCTTGGTTGCACTTCATCTCCATTGATTATAGATTTGAGACAATCTATTTAAAAACGGTTAGGCGGCCTTTAAGATGCGAACATTCTACCAATTTATGTGAATAGAAACGTTGCTTTAGGTGTAATTTGCTAGTGAACATTTTCTTCATGTAAAAGCTGCTCCAGTTTCACCCACAAAGAAGCATTCGTCCTTTTCATTGCATCCTATAAAATATGGTTTGATAAGTGCAAGCGGATTACAGCTTTTTGATCCCTACGACGTTTTTTTTGTATTCGACTATTCTGGCGGCATATTATCAAATTCTTCCAATACATCATTGAAGTCCATCTCGAACCTTCACCTAGCATAACAAGAATTCGGTGTTGCGATCCGATAGCAAAATATTATACTTCATTGTTCTCATTAACGTGACCAGGATGAGCAATCAAAGCCTTTGATACTGGTTTGTTATACCAGAGGTGAAGGATAACATTGAAACATAGAAGAAGGTGATCACAAACAAAGAAAGAAAATAAAAAATACCAAGATTTACATGGAAAATTCAAACGGAAAAACTACGGGCAGAGGATAATAACTTTTACTATGACAAAGAAAAAAATATTACATGTAGTTTGTGTCTTAACGCTCTCTAGTCCTTATTATTTATTTATAGGGATATTTTACTTGCTTACAAAAGAAACTTGCATAGAAAATAATTCTCCTCAACATAGATTTTCTACTTTTAATTAATGTAAAGTAAAAGAAAACTTCAACTTAAGTACCCAATACACAACTTTTTCAATATGTGACCAAAATCAAACATATAGAAAACATAAGTGACTACCAATGTTTACCTTTTTTGAATAAGGAGAAAAATGAACTTTCAAAAGTTCAAAGTCAAATTAGAAACTAACCATATTGCTAACTTGTCATGTCAACAATCTAACATAAATTAATTCCCCAATGACCAAAATGTATTAACTTATAACATAGGTGACCAAAATGTAATTCTTTTATCAATTTTGATGACCATAATAAAATAGATCAAAAACATAAGTAACCTTAAGTGTAGTTTACCCAAATGAAAATCAATCACAATTCGCACAAATCTAAGGGGGAAAAGAAAATCCGAATCTAAAAACGCCTATTCACTAGACAGTGATTTCATTCAAATATCTTTCATTTCTATCTATAAAATTCTTTTTCTTATTTTTTCATAGCAATAAACCTTTCAATTTTCCTTCCCCTTAATCCTGCGATGGCTGTCAAGTCTCACATAATTACAGGATTTACCATTCCTTTGAAACCCACTGCTTCTTCTTCAAGCTCTGGGAGTAGTATCAGCCTCTCTTTAGTTAAGAACCCACTCACTTCTTCCTTCTTCAATGGCGGAGGTACTCATTCTTTATTGGAATTTGGAAATAAATTTTGTTTATTGTGATGTTATATATCCAATTTATGCTTTTTCCCCCTAAAAATGATCTTTGATTGTTACTGTAAATCTAGAGCAATTGTATCTTTGCCTGATTAGTGAAAAGAGGGTTTCCAATGAATGTTATTTGATAAGTATATTGACTAGGCTGATAAATTAAATGGAATACAAAAAATACTTTTCACGCTGAACTGGTTGTATTGATGATCACATTTATATATTCCGTGAGCAAAGTTAAAGCTTAATTATTTGGTGAATCAAATACATTCTTGAAGATGTTTAAAGCATAAATGGTTTACTGAATAACAGCAGTTGAATGATTTACGTTTCAAAAAAAGATAAATCAATTCTATTAAATAAAATATTATTGATGAATTGGTTCGTTTCTCCTGCATTAAGTGTGCTTGGCTTGGGTAATGAAATTTTGAATTGCTAGTCATGTGAGCCACCATCTTTTCTGCATATTTTCTTTCTCCCATTTTCCTATTGATTTGACTATTTTATTCACATTCTAGTTGATGATAGGGAGTGTAAAGTAAGATTGAAACTCTAATGAAAAACAACTTTTTCTCATCCTAGTACATGGCAATACTAAATTCAAAGGAAAGGACCATCTAACATCATCTAAAAAGGCTAAATCCTAACATTTATAATAGGTTCAACCTATCCTTTAAAATGTTTTTTTTTTGTAAAATAGTGGCTACCCTAAAAGCTACAAGCATAAGGACCCTTCCTGGAAGATCTCATTGTCATAGACAAGGTGGAGGCGCTCTTGGTACACGCATGAACCTTTTTGATCGGTTTGCTAGAGTTGTTAAGGTCAGAGTTTAGGAACTGTTTATATATAAATTCATGTAATGATGCCATGGCTTCTAACTCCAACTTTTGGTGTGTTATTTCAATAACACGACTTAATTATCTGATAATGACAGTCATATGCAAATTCAATCTTAAGTTCCTTTGAAGACCCTGAGAAAATTTTAGATCAAGCTGTGCTTGAAATGAATGATGACTTGGTGAAGATGTGACAGGCTACTGCACAAGTAAGCCCCTTAATTTTTTATTTTTTGTATTTCATTTTAAAGTTTTCTTTTTGTTCTCATAATTTCCTTTTTCTCACCTTCCTGTTCACTGTTTTTGATATTCTTTTATTCATAATTGCATAGCATATGTACTCAACTGTGGATGCCTATATGGTCTTAGAATCCTATGTGCTTTTTTATTCTGCAGTTTCAGTGTAATTTTCTTCCCACTTAACTATACATGTGAACTTTTTTTTTTCTTTTTTCAAGGTATTAGCGTCTCAAAAGCGGTTGGAAAACAAGTACAATGCTGCACAGCAGGCTTCTGAAGAGTGGTAATTGATTAAGGGTTTTTTGTCTTTAGTCTCTGAAGTTTGCGGGTATTTAAATGTCCCCATTAAGTTTTGATTTCATATAGGTACCGTAGAGCACAGTTGGCTCTGCAGAAAGGAGAAGAGGATCTTGCACGTGAAGCCCTCAAGAGGCGTAAATCTTTTGCTGTAAGATGTCTTCATGCTAGAAATAGAGTTTCTCTGAGCACTCATATAAAGTCATTTCATATCTACGATTTCTCACTAGAAATTTGTAAAAAGAACATTAGTCAAGTTTTCTTCCGAATATTTGATTTCATAAGATGATAGGAAACTTAAAATTTGATATACAAGCAGTAAAATTTCCCTAGTCAAAGCTTTCCTGAACTATGATTATATTTTTAGATTTTACTAATTCAGTGTGAGGAGAAAGTTTGGTTTGGGATGGCAACAAAGAAAATCTGATTAGATTTGTTGGGCTTGGGCTTTTATGGTTCTAGTACTTTTGCTCATGAAAAAGTAGAGGAAGACTACAAAAAGATGCTGAATTTATATGCTGGTAGAAAAGGAACAAAGAAAGCAAAGACAAGTTGATTTGTGAAAAAAAAATCTAAGTGAAGAAATAAAGGCATTTTGGGTCATTTTCAATTTCTTTGGCATATTCTTATGGTTCAAATTATAATTTTCAATTTGCCGGATATTTTAGGATTAAAGTTGGTATTTTGAATTTTAAGATCCAAGTTGTAGATATTGTCGGAATCAGTCGTATAATTATAAGTCTTATATGTTTAGTAGTCTTTTTTCTCTGGTTTTAGAACCTGTTACAGTTCATAGTTCCTAAAGTGGACAGTATCTTTCTGATTGAATAATTGATGAATTGTCATTTTTCTATCTTGTTGCAGGATAATGCTAATTCATTGAAAGCTCAGCTTGATCAACAGAAAAGTGTTGTTGATAATCTGGTCTCTAACACACGAGTAGGTTTCTGTTTAACTTTTTTTCCCCAAAACTTGTTTCTATTTAACTTTTTGACTATTTATTTGCTTGAAATATTATCTACTTAGATAATTTGGTTGGGATTTTTACCATGTCATATTTAGGTTCTAATTCACTTTGTTTCATGTTTGGCATGAATTGAAATATATGATTATTATGTTTTGGATATGAGACACGAACATCTAAAGGCTAAGATCTGTTTTGAATAAAAAGGTTATGAAAGAGGAAAGAATTTTGTACTAGTACTTTGCTGATCTTGGTGTTCTGAATTATTGGTTAATTAAGAACCTGGTTAGGAGATGGAACTGAACTTCTTGCTATATATGGTCCATTAGTTAGAGGTAATAAATCATTCTGAAAAGAAATGGAGCAGTTTTAGCTGCCTTCTTAAGTGGCTGAATTATGAGCGATGCTTCATCTCAGCAATGTGTTGAGAACTTGCAGGACGTCAACTAGCTTGAAAATTATCCTCTCTATCTTGCTTCACATGCCTTTTAGCATACTTTGTAGGTCATCTTCTTAGACTAATAATTTTGCCTTATAATTGACTGACAATTTGATGAAAATAAAATTGAAGAAACACATAATAAATAAATAAATAATACATATGATAAGATACTTTATCTGCATAATTATTTTTTACCTTGTTATTAGTTGTACATTGATGGATTTGTTGTAATGCTTCCTAAATTCCATGTTGTACAGCTTTTGGAGAGCAAGATACAAGAGGCAAAGTCGAAGAAAGACACTTTGAAAGCACGTGCACAGTCTGCAAGATGATATCCAATATTCCCATTGCTACTCGTTTCAGTGTGTTTTTTAAATCAAACTTTCCGGTCATGCTCACTTTGATATTGCTTCAGAACTGCAACTAAAGTCAATGAGATGGTGGGTGATGTCAACACTGGCAGTGCTTTAGCAGCTTTTGAGAAGATGGAAGAGAAAGGTTAGTTAATCTTAGGTTGCAAGCTTTTTTGTTGTAAGTGAGAATTGCATTGATTTATGCTTCAGGTTTAGCAAGAACTTGACAGAACACCTAATTAACTTTCCTGAACATTTCTTAAACATACAAAACTTATCCAATCAAGTTATCGGGTGATTTCTTCTAGTACACTGTCACTATATCTGCAGTCAAGATTAGGAAGCTGAGGGATGTGAGGAGTTCTGAAGTTCGGGTGTGTCCTTATTGGCCTATAAGTGATGCTGTTTAATGAACTATCATTCTCTAAACTAAAAATTTCGTAAAAGTCATGCTATTGGTAATCATATATTATTTATAACTACAATCTATGTTACGAAGAAATGGGTGTGTATCTGACATGGGTATGATTTTTTTTTTTTCAATTTCGTAAAAGTCGTGCTATTAGTGATCTTATATTTTTTACAACTACAATCTATGTTAATAATTGGGTGTGTATCTGACATGGGTATGTTAATTTTTTTTCAATTATTTTCATATATATAGGTCCTTGGAGGATGATATTCCCATTTTCATGCTCGGACCCGTATGTGTTACGGGTACTTCAAAAAGAACTGAATGTTCAAAATACATCCTATTATACCATCCTTATCATGCACCTGATGATTGGAAATCCCTCCTTGCCAAATGCATTTCTCGATCACTACATATTGACCATGTCTTTTTTTTTCTCTCTTTTTCTTGGGACAGTTATGGCAATGGAGTCTGAAGCAGAAGCTCTTGGGCAGTTAACCACCGATGATCTTGAAGGAAAGGTAGTGCATGCTCTATCTTTATTTGCATTCTTTAAATCTGATAACTTTCTATAGCCAAATTTCTCTTGTTGGTATTCTATAATATTCATCATTGATGGTGGTGGCCATCATAGGCCCGATAATAACATAATGGCTTGTTGATGGTGTAACTATGAAGCGTTAGCTGTAGGTATATGCTTGAATCTTTTTGAAATCGGAACATACTATTCATATGTTTCTGTTGAGTTAATCCTAGGATAGGAAATACAGAATAGGTTTTCCTGTAAGGTCCCTGAACTGAAAATACGGGGACAGCCAATTTGATATGGTGGTGGCTATTTTTTTTGTGGTTGTGGTATGAAAAAGGTCATATTATTCGGGATACGTAATATTATTATTGTAATTTGAAGATAAAATCATTAGAATTTTGGTCTTTTATTAGGTAAAAATATTGGCTTTCAATTTCTGGATTGTCTTTTAACCTGAAAATTTGTATTAAGAATGCAAAGCTGCAATGTACTGCTGCAATATGTGGGAGCCTTTCACTATGATAATAAGATTTATTTTTCGATCCCATTTCTTAAATCTGCAGTTTGCATTACTTGAGAGTACTTCGGTTGATGATGATCTTGCAAAAATGAAAAGGGAATTCTCTGGTAGCTCACAGGTACGTCTCATAGTTGTTTTAGGAAAAATGGGATTCTGTATGATTGTATTAGTCTCTCTCATATGCATAACTTCCCCTGCATAGAGTAATATTCTAAGATTAAACTACTGGATATTGGGGGGAAGAACTGAATTCAGAACTAACTGACCAATCATAAAAAAAATCGGAATTGACTGAATATTCAGAATCTTTTTGTTCATATGGTTTTTCCTTTCCCTGGTCTGTTTTGGAAACTACAGAGTGATAGTGGTTTGAGAAGGAAAAGAAATTCCCCGCGGTCAAAACTCAAACGTCTAAGTTTTTTATTTTTTTTCTTTTTGCCTCTTCTTTTGACCAACAGAAAGGAGTGCTTCCACCTGGAAGAACCGGTTCTGCTAGCACAAACAAGGCATTTCCGCATCGAGATGCCGAGATTGAGATGGAGCTCAATGAACTTAGGAAAAAGGCAAAGGACTTTTAAAGTTCCTGATGTTGATGCCGAAATGATGGTATTTTTATCTCATTAACAAACCTTCTTCCAACAATTTACCCTATCAAGCTAGATTCCAAACAGATTATATGTATAGCTGCAGTCCAGTCCGAACTCAACCAACTATAGCAAATTTTGGATGTGTATATACATACTTCTATGTATTTACCAGTGGCAATGTCCCATGTTTTTGAACTATGTATTCAATAGCTTGCTAGTATACAAATAGTCTCCGTGTCAACTTAGCCTTTACACCTTGCTGGTAACAGACAGAATTTGATATACACACCCACACACACACGTCAATTACGAACTGAAAATTATTGTAGTTATATCTGGATACATTCCCAAGTTTATTGAAAACCATAGTTTGTCGAGGTTGCGAATGTTGGATTTGAGTTTTAAACTTGTATTTGACTTAAATCTGGCAGTTGTTTTAGGTCTATCAATCAAAATACAGAATTTCTTTCAATTTGGAAGTCTTTAAAATCTCAAATTTGCTCGTCGTGGACACTGTTCAGCAGCTTAAAATTTTGGTTATTTTAAACGTATGAAGATTATATAAATTTGGTTTGAAATTTTCTTCTTTAATTGACATGGAACTGTTCTATTGGGAGCCGACACTGGACACTGTACAAATTGCTTACCAGGAAAAAGGAAACGTGTCAACTTTTAGCAAAAAATTATATTATAGGCTGGCTCGCCATGTTATCCATGGTCCTAACCAATAAAAAGCATATATTCATTAAATTTTTCCATGTCATCTTTTTACCAAGTGAATCTTCACTCAGATTTACTGTAAATTAAATAAAAATCACTTTTTACCAATTATAGATTCACTTGGTAAAAAGATGACATGAAAAAATTTAATGAAATGAATGTTTTTTATTGGTTGGGACCATGGATTACATGGCGAGCCGGACCTATAATATAATTTCTCACTTTTAGCAGAGATAAACTATAGAGTTTAAAGCATATAATAAGGAATTATATCATGAGCTTGACTTACCGTATCAATTATAGTCTCATCTAATAAAAATCACTTATTTTACCATTATTTTTCATTTAATTAATCCAATAATATAGTAACTTCCAAAAAAATTATTTTTTAAATGACATGAAAAAAATCAGTGAAGATTTATTGGTTGAAAAAAATGATGAGAAAAAAATAATGAAGCGAGTAATTTTCATTGGATGAGACTATAATTAATGTAATAAGTCGTAATATAATTTTTTCGCATAGAATATAAATTGCGGCCATTGAACGAAAAATGAAGTTCCATCACAGTAGTTTCGCTGTAATAATTAGGGTTTCAATCTTTCTTTCACGCCATTCCATTCAAATTAAGCAAACTAATTAACAGTCCTTCAAAACATTGGGATCCATTATTACTAACTTTAATTTTGTCTGACCAAAAAGAATGTAAAACTAAAACAAAAGGTTATAAATATTAAGATTCAATTATCAATTCATAAAGATAATTGTATGAATTCATTTATAATGGAGTTTCTAGTAACTCATAATTGTTCATTAATCGGATTTATGTTTGGTATAAACACGACAAAAAACAATTTCTACCTTGTGGAAAAGGGAACCATATGTAGGGTGGGTAAAACTCGACTCGACTCGACTCGAAAAACCGAATTATTCAACTCGACTCGATGCAAAAAACCTGACTCGTTTTGATTCGGCTTGTAATTTCATAAATTTGATTCGACTTGAAAAAAATTCAAATAAAGTTCGAGTTATAAAATTAAAATTCAAATAACTCGAAATTTTTAGTAATTAGTTGATTATTTTTTAAGTTCGAGTCGAGTTTGTCAATTATGCCGGATATATTATGTATATCACATGTGAAAATATGAAGAAATATATATGTATATCGTATATGGATATAGAAAGCTGTTTAAATTAGAATCAATATATATTATAACATTATAAATAATTACAATTAAATTTGTACAGAAACTTGAAAACACGACTCAAATTTTATGAACTTGACTCGATTTGAAAAAAAATTTAAATAAATTTTAAATCGTAAAATAAAATTTATAAACTCGAATAATTTAAAATTTTTTGACTCGATTC
Source organism: Hibiscus mutabilis (assembly GCA_019671005.1). NCBI lineage: Eukaryota > Viridiplantae > Streptophyta > Magnoliopsida > Malvales > Malvaceae > Hibiscus > Hibiscus mutabilis. Next base: position 4,750,845 of record CM033713.1, on the reverse strand, counting down.
AACTTGATTGAACGCAAGCCTTAATCACATGCATGCTGTATGAATTCAAGTGTTCAAACAACTCGTGCTTCTGACACATTCAAAGCCCTACACCTTTCACAATATCCTCCTTCAAACCCCAGTTTTCACCTAGTTTTTTTTCTTCTCCCTTTTTAAATCCATTTTATATGCCTGCTGCATGCATGACTGGTTCCAAACTCATTGGTCAACACGTAATCTGTTAAAAGCCACTTGCCAAAAACCCTAATTAATGTATTCAAACCATTTTGGGTATGTCTGGGGGTATTATATGTCAAGGATATCTTAAATTTTTAAATTTATCTTTAAATTAAAAATGTTAGACTTTTTAATAATTTTTTTAATTTTTTTAAGTTTTTCTGCAAGTATCGATATTTATTTTGTAAATATCAATACTAATTTTTTTTGATAAGTTTTCAGTTTAAGACAAAATTTTAAAATTTGTTCTCGAACTAAAAATATTAAACCTTTTAATAATACTTTTAGTTATTTTTTTGAGTTTTTCTATAAATATCGATACTTATTTTATAAGTATCAACTGCTTTTAACCTCTAGCTCTAGAAGTTGTTGACAAGTTAAATTTAACATTTTTTTAAAGAGGTACCGCATGAACATTTATTTGAAATAAAAAATAATAAAATAAACCCAAAGTCATAAAAGAAACAATAACATAAGACTAAACAAACATAATTAAAAGCCGAAAAGAAAAGTAAAGGTGCTCGGACGATCCAGAACCACTTAGTTGAGATGGAGAAGAGTTACTTAAGCGCAAGAACCAAAATGGAGAAATGAAGGGGAGAAAGATCTGTAAAGAAACCCCAAAAATCTAAGATGAGTCCGGAGAAGGAGACCCAAGAGCAATCGAGACGTCTACGGTGAATCCAACCAACGCCGGTCAGCATCGGCGGCTAAGAGAACTCGAGACGGTGCATCTTCCACCCAAAACCGATCCTCTGTCTTGTTCCTCCCAAAGGAAGCCATTGCGAGTCAAATTCAACATCTAAATAGTACTAATGTTCAACCCTTTTCAATAATATAAGGGGTAAAGTACACAAATGGTCACTAAATTACCCCTAAAATACAAAATAGTCACCAAATTTTCAAAAATTATAAAATGGACATTAAATTTTAGTTTTATCATTGAGCCGTCAACTGTTGTTAATTGGAAGATGTGACAATTACGAAAATTTATATATTGACATATATAATTCTCAATATTTACACATTCAATCAATTTAAAGATCAATGATGAAAGTTAAATTATGAATAAATTGATTGAATGTGTCAATATTGAAGATTAAATGTAATATTATTCAAATTTCTATAATTGTCAAATAACCCAATTAATGACTGTTAACGGTTCAGTGATTATTTTATAATAAAAACTAAAGTTTAATGCTCATTTTACAATTTTTAAAAGTTTAATGATCGTTTTATTTTTTATAGATAGTTTAACAACCATTTCTGTACTTTAACCTAATATATATTTGTTGCTGTTATCTTACTCAAGCACAAGCCAACCAACCAACCAAATGTTGGTCAAATTCAACATTTCCAACATTTGGACTGTCATTAAATTACTTAACTGAATCTCCATTCTGACCCTGTCTTTCTCTCAAAATAACAAAAGCAAATGAAACAAAAAAGGTTGAAGCAGTAATTTTCAAATGTTATACTGTAGCAGCCATTGAAAAGTTCGTGGTGTTTCAGCTTCCCAGCAGCAACGAGGTTTTCTAGCTCAAAATTCTGGGTCAACACGATCCGATAGTCGTCAAAAGCCCACTATTTCCTCACCAGTGTTTCCACATATACGACATTTTCAGCTGTTCTAACTAGACTTTGTAAACCACTGTTTTTTTTTCCTATATAAACCATTCGGTTCTCTTCATTCGCAACATCAAAGATCCAAATTAACCTTCACTTACTGCATATTCAGTACATAATCTTCAAAGATTTTTAGCCTTTTTTCTGGTGTCTAGATTACTGTTTGGGACGATGAATAGCAGAAAACTAAGTACCCTTTTGATCATCTTTGTCATCTCAGTGGCAGTGTTGAGCCAGGTAGGAGTCCAAGCGGCCAGAGTTTTACCGGAAGACTTCGCCACCGTAAATCAACTTGATACGGTTTACCACAAAGCAAAGTTGAGCATGTCGTATTGGTTCCAGCGGTTAGCTTCGGGACCTAGTCCTCGAGGTCCCGGTCACTAGGCCAAAGCTCACCCTCCTCAAGTCCATTCCCCATGGAAAGCATACTAATATAGACACATACCCAACATTTGTTATTGTTAAATTCTTCTATTTGTACCACACAAAATGTAAATGATGAAAAACACGATTCTTTGATTTTATTCTTGAGTGGAATAATATTTGACATAATTATAAGCTCAACAAATCACAAAAGAAATTAGTTATTAATACGCAGATATGAATGATTGAGAGAAGCAAATAGGTTTACCTAGTTCGCGAAACGGGTATGGAATCACAATTCGTAAATTTTACCGTTTAAAGTTCATTGGAGAGTTTATTTATAATCATGATTAATAGAATATATATAGTGATTTATAATTTGGCAATGATTGATTTATTTTATAGATTAAAAATATACTTTTCTCCTTTCCTTGCTTAATTGAAAGAATAAATGTCCAACGTTGCAACTTAAATATGATATTTTTTTCCCGCTAAACCGTTAAAATATTATTAATAAAATAACGGTCCCATAGCGGGTACAAATTTTGTGATTTCAATGCCAAATACACCTGAGCAAAAAACAACCTATGAAAACTACAATAGCCTCATGAGAAACACAACAACAAACTACATCTACACCTCAAGACAAAATACATCCCATGCTCGAAAAACAAAAAATCACACCTACACTCACTAGAAAAAAAAAAAAAGCCTCTCTAAGAGCGAACAACACGAAAATATCCATAAAAAAAGCACCACCATACACTCTTATAATCTAATCCAAGCAACTCGAAGAACGATTACCCAATGCATCTAAAAAACTGCTTCAAAACAGCAACCTAAAAAGGACAAAAGGTTGTCTTAAGCGTCTAAACCAGCAACTGACGCAAAACAAAAAATGATCACTTTAATTCGCAAGAATCCAACTACTTGAACCCAACAAGTGTCCCAGTAGAAAAGCGGATGATGTTCATCCTAAGAGACACGAGTTAAAATTGTTTTGTCTACAAGGTGTATGCACATTGTCAAATGGTTAAGAATATGTATGAACAGATATTATCTTGCGCCAGCTTAAAATTTGTTAATATTTTAACACAAATAATATATACGTCGAACTATAATTGAGATAAATATAATTTTTATTTTTGTTCGGTTTAAATTTGAAATTGATCCCTCTTTGTTTCTAATTTTTATAATCTAGTCCAATTTTTTGAATATAGTTTTATATTTGTTCAATTTAGTCCCTAAAGTTTTTAGTTAATCCAAAACTATTTATTTCTAATTTTTATAATTTAATATGATATTTTTAATATAGTTTTATTTTTGTTCAGTTTAGTCAGTAAAGTTTTTATTTAATTCAAATTTGACGTCTATTTGTTTCTAATTTTTATAATGTAGCATGATATTTTAATATAGTTTTATTTTGTTTAGTTTAGTCCTTAAATTTTGTATTTAATCCAAAATTGGTTACGGTCTCATAAGTACCAGTAGAAATAGACTTAAATTTACAAATTGGTGCAGGTACTGTCGAGTACCGATGTGATAGTGTCGAACATAAGTACAATACTGCCTGGAATTTGTATGGGTGCCAGTACCGGTACTGAAGGTAGTTAAGTGAGTTATGAGCAGTTTCAGTTTTGATAACTTTGCACTTCAGTCCTAAATATTATATGAATCAATTGAATCATTTATAAATACCCAAATGAGCTAAAATTTGACAAGTATGCATAATTTGATATGAATTTCATAGGTATGTCCTTAATTGTTTAAAAAGGACCTTAAATCTCAGTAACTATGTTTTGGTCCCTAATTATAAATCAAAGCCCTTAAGTCAACAAGCAACCTGAATTTTGATTTGGTAAGACTAAATTCAGTAAAAAGAAAAGCTAGGAGATGATTTATGATAAATTATCGAACTTTGAAAATGTTACACTATAGTCTCTGAACATTAAAAATTTTGCAATCTAGTCCCTAATTGCCTAAAAATAGAATTAATTAAATTTTGGTCTCTGATGATTGAATAATTTGTCTTGAATTTATGTATGTTTTGAATTTGTTCGACTTTGATTTGAATGTTTAATTTTCTGTTTAGAATTCCGGTGACATCTCCGACCTAATTTTCTTTCGGACTGAGTAGGGGTGTTACAAATAAGGCGGTGATACATGTCTTCATTTTATTCGAGAGCATTAATTTATTAAAAAAATGACATGTGAAAATTGTCACGCCAGACATTGATTCTAAGTCGGAAAAGAAATGTGAGATATTGGATATAAAAATGGTGATGTCGGAGTAGTATCGAAGTGACCTATTGACTGTTAATTTCACTCCAAATACTTTAGAGGTCGGGTCGACAGGTAAATACCGGTGACAGTAGTCCATTACGAGGGCATCATGTCACGCGGATGAGGTCTGACCCGTAACAAAACGACTGATGTGAAGAGGAAAAAAATAGCGTGTATAGGCACCAAACTACGTATAGAGCTTAACTTGATTTTCTACTCATTCAAGCTTATAAGCCCGATCGATTTAATAAGAGTTAAATTCATAAAACTAATTATCCATCGAACCAAATATATTCGTGTTTGATATTTCTGATTTTTTAGACCGGTCTGACGGATCACATTTTTGGGTTTATTAATTAATTAGGCTACGTTTGGGCTTTTTTGAAATTAAACTATTATTAATATATATATATATATATTGTTTTCTTTTTTGCATATTACAAGTGAAAATCAGGAAAAAAAATTAATTGAATGAAAACGGTTTTTAATGGGATCAAAACAAAGCTACATTCACCCACTTTAAAATAATTTAATACGTCTAATTATGAATTTCACCCTTCTAATCTAGGACAACAGACAAGTTAGTCTCTCTGTTTTAATTTATCAGATCCTCATACTTTACGAAAACTGTTATCCAATTGGATTAAAAGGATTAACCTCTTAGATTTTGGTACGAAATTAATAACTAAAGTTAATAATAAGGGCAAATTTATATTTTGGTATCTAAATTTGACTTGAAGATTCAATAGTTTTTGGACTGTAAAAATTTCATGTATTAATAAGTTCAAATATTATTCTTTACGATCAAACTTGTTAGAGATCAAGAAACCAACATCATTAAAACTCTACTGGTGAAAAAGCACTAAGGTCCAAATCTTCAAAAAACTTATCATCGACTATGGAATCAAAATCACTTGATATATCACCTGAAACCTGCTGCTGCTGTTGTTGGTACTGCTGCGTCGGCGGCAAGTGTGGCAGATTACTTGGACCGACGTGTGAAAACTGCTGTTGCAGCAGAACTTTCGACCAAGACTGTTGATTAAGAGGCAACGGTGGCAATGGAACATGTATTGGTATAAAATTTCAAAATATTGCAGGGTTTTGTTCCGGCATGGCGTCAAAAGGCTGCTGCTGCACCGACGGTAAGTGTGACCAATTACTTGCACGTACACTTGAAAGCGGCATCAAACTTGCAGGATCATGTCCGTGCATAGGATCATTTACGTTCTCAAAGTGTAAAGAAAAAACACTCCGTCACCACTTCATTCGACGAGGAGTTGTTATTCATTGCTGTCGACACGAAGATAAAAGATATTATTATAAACGTTTATAAGTTAATAACATTAACAATCGTATCAAAATTTTAATGTTAAACACGTATATGTACATGTAAGGGTCTCGGGATCATAGTTGTAAAGATCAACATCCCTAAAGATGTTGAGCGGTAGTTTTCTATTCTGAATTTTACTTTACAAGTAAAACTCAACGAGTTCTTCATCTCTTGGCTTGAATCGATAACCGGAAGGGAGTGATCTGAGCAAAGTTGCTTCTTGTTCTTCCGACGACATTGAAAGTGGACCTCGATTCACTCTTTCCATGGCGATTTTAGGAAATAGAAAACAGAAGCGATCAAAAAGAAATTTAGAATGTTATTATGATAATGGTAATTTATATGATAATCTTCTCAGGGTGAAAATAGAGGAAATCAGTTGGTAGAATTCTTGTTGACTTCATATTGTTAGTAAATTATTATTATTTTTAATATTTTATTTAGAAAAAATAATAATTTATTATATTCAATTCTTAAAATAATTTTCACAATGAAAATAGTGTTCAATTGGAATTCAAATCCTTATTTTTTTTAACATTTTTAATTAATTATTAATAAAATAATTTAGCTAAATTTTATTAGATAATATGAAATTAAGTTTGTGCTAAGTTATATATATCATGTCGGGAATGGTGATCAGTGACGGGCGGCGATTGGTCGGCAACGAAAGCCAGAATGTTTATTGGCAAAAATAGAATCATTTTAAAGTTGTGGCAAAATCGATATACACCTAAAGTTCAATGCCTAAAACGACATCGTTTTATCTGCGTCATCACTTCATTATTGAGTTAACGACCAGTGGTATAATTGAAGCCAAAACCTAAGTTTAATGCTATAATTGAGGAATTTAAAAGTTTAGTAGCATAAACGATACAACACCTAAAGATCAATGTTATCTGGTGCAGTCTACCCTTAAAATTGTATTTACGTTATAAAATAATATAATAAAAATAAGGGTAAACTTCACGAAATGTCACTAAACTTTAACATGTGTATCGAAAATACCATTAAATTATAAATCGATACTATTATACAATTAAACTTAGATTTTGGCTTCAATCCAAGCACTCCGCCGAGCGTTAAACCAAAACGGCGTTGTTTGGGTATAGTTATTTTGGTGCCTAAAATAGCCTAAAACAATGACGTTTTGATAAAAAAAAAATTAAGAAAACATTGCACTCAAAGAGACTCAAACCAAGGACCTCAAGAATGAAAATGTAGTATCTAACCACCAAGCCAACTTAAAATCTTATTATGATTTCAACGCTAACAATTTTATAATTTATATATAATATTTATAAATAGTATTTTTATAATATATAATTAAACCCTAAAACCAAAACAATAAATCACAAACCCTAAATCTCAAACTCTAAACCATAAACTATAAACCCCAAACCATGAACTGCAATCCCTAAGCTTTAAACCATAAACCTCAAATCCTAAACTTTAAACCCCAAACTCTAAACACTAAAGTAAAATATTATTTATAATATATAACTAAACCCTAAACCTTAAATCTCATACTCTTTGTCCTAAAGGTTTGGGGTTTAAGGTTTATGTTTAGGGTTTGGAGTTTGTGATTTAGGGTTTAGTTATATATATATTATAAAAATAATATTTATTAATATTATATATAAATTATAAAATATTGTAAATATTATAAAATTATATCATGAGATAAATAAAATTAACTTCAACTGTTGTTATATATATATTATTAGCGTTGAAATCATAATAAGTTTTTAAGTTGGCTTGGAGGTTAGGTGCTATCTTTCTATTCTTGAGGTCCTTGGTTCGAGTCTTTTAAGGTGTAATGTTTTCTTAATTTCCCCCCATCAAAACGACGTTGTTTTGGGCTATGTTAGGCCCAAAACAACTATACCAAAATGACACCGTTTTGGTTTAATGCATTGTTACATGGTTAATGGAGAAGTGCTTGGATTGAAGCCAACATCTAAGTTTAATGGTATAATAATATTGATTTATAGTTCAGTGGTATTTTCGATACACATGCTAAAGTTCAGTGACATTTCATGCAGTTTCCCTAAAAATAATAAGCATAAAGTCAAAAATCCCCAACGTTTGACTGAATAGTCATTTTGGCCCCTATTCTTTTTTTTGTAGCAATTCAACCCTCAACGTTTCATTTTGGGTCGAAATGGCCCCTCTACGGATGAAAATTGTTAGAAAACTAACGGTAAACAGTTTGAAATGATTTGACATAATGATAAGTCAATATAAAGAAATATTTTATATTTTATATAATTTTATAAAAAGAATTTTGACTGATGTAACTTTTTTTCAAGTCCACACATTTGTCTATATGATACTACCATGTCAGCGTGCACTGCCATATAAGTTTGTCATGTCATTTCAAGCCATCTACTGTTAGTTGACTGACAATTTTCATCCGAAAAGGGCCATTTTGACCTAAAATGAAACGTTGAGGGTTGAATTGCTCCAAAAAAGAATAGGAGCCAAAGTTAGTCAAACGTCGGGGGCATCTTTTTGGCTTTATGCCATAATAAGAATAGAACTTTTGAAAAATGAAAGTGCTAAAAGGAAAATTACCCTCTAAATGTAAGTTTGCTACACCTGAACCTTGAGCACTGGTTAAAAAATTGATGCGTTGGGTCAATCTCACTTAATTTGTGGAGATTTAAAGGGCATATTCGGTTCAGCTTTTGGTTCGGGTGAAATCGGTTTAGGTCTATTCGATTCAATTAGAAATCGGTTCGGGTCCATTTTGGTTCAACAAAAATTTTGGTTCGGTTTCAGTTTGGTTTATTTTGAGTTTCGGATCAAATTCAAGACATCATGTTCGGGTCAATATCGGGTCTCGTGTCTCTGGTCAAGTTTGCCAAATCTACATATGATGCATCAATGGGTAATTAAATATTTAGCCAAAGATATTTATGTCGTTTTATCTTGAATGAATTTGAATCCCGACATTTTTCTTATAAATATAATTATCTCTGTATAATAAAAAAAATATTTAGCCAGCCAAGCTCTTGTGAGTTCCAGAGTCCCACGCACATATACATATTTTTGGTAGAAGATCTAAAGAATGTGGTCGCCCAACGCTACAAGTCTAAAGAAAGTGGTCCCCAACGCTACAAAGGTGGGCCATTTTTAATAAATGGATTGTGGACCCCAATAATAATGATGATATTCTACACTTTGTTCTTATAAGAATAAGCCAAGCCAACTACAACTACAAGAGATTAGCCCTTGAACACAAACAAGGTACAGTCCCGACCCCATCCCTGCTTAAGTTATAGTGTCTTTCAATTCTTTCGCTTTTGTTTCGTAATCAACTCAGTTTCAGCTATGGAGATTACCATGAAGCAGTCTACGATTGTTCGTCCTGCTCAAGAGACTCCTAAAACAAGTCTATGGAGCTCCAATTTGGATCTTCTGATTTCAAGATACCATGTCCCTACTGTCTACTACTATAAGCCAAATGCTTCTTCTCATTTCTTTGATACCGGGAGGCTTAAGGAGGCTTTAAGCAAAACACTTGTGCCGTTTTACCCCATTGCTGGAAGGTTAGGATATGATGAAACCGGAAGACTTGAAATTATTTGCAACGCTCAAGGAGTTCTATTCGTCGAAGCTGAAACTACTTCGGTTATGGATAATTTCATTGGCGATTTTACTGATAGCTCTCAGGTTTTCCGATTAGTTCCAAAGGTCGACTATTCTGGAGGAATATCTTCTTATCCACTTCTTGTATTGCAGGTAGTATAGTCTATAGGAACTTTCTGTATAGAAAATATATAAGAGATTATATGATTAATGTGTGTGAATTTGATCAGGTAACCAAGTTCAAATGCGGTGGAGTTTGTCTCGGAGTTGGGTTTCAACATGCTTTAGGCGACGGCACTTCCGCTATTCATTTCATCAATAGTTGGGCTGACACCGCACGAGGCCAGTCACCTGCCATCGCCCCATTCATAGATCGAACTCTTGTACGTGCTCGAGTCCCACCAACGCCTAAGTTCGACCACGTTGAATACGAGCCTTCTCCACCATTGAAGACTGTGGTTTCCCACTCAATTCTAGCATCAGAATCTGGTCAGTCGCATGATCTTAAACCATATATTTCCTCCACCTTTAAGCTCACAGCAGATCAATTGAATGTCTTAAAAGCGAAAGCCAATGTCGCAAATGCAAACAATGGTACAAAATATAGCAGTTTCAACATACTGGCTGCACATATATGGCGCTGCGTGAGTAAAGCAAGGGGTCTCTCAAGTGATCAACCTACCAAGATGTACTTTCCGGTTGATGGTCGATCTAGACTGAATCCTCCTCTCCCAAAAGGCTACTTCGGTAATGTTATCTTTATAGCAGCATTAGTTACTCAAGCTGGAGATCTCGAAACCGAACCCTTTACTGAAGCAATGAAGAGGATCCATGAACGATTAAAGCAAATTAATGATGAGTATTTGAGATCAGCTCTTGATTACATAGAACAAGTGTCTGATTTAAGCACTTTGGCTAGAGGGCCACATACTTTCCGATGCCCGAACCTTGCCATAAACAGTTGGATGTTGTTGCCTATATATGATGCTGATTTCGGATGGGGTCGTCCCGTTTATATGGGACCGGCAAATGAAATCCAAGAAGGCAAGATTGTTATACTACCAAGTCCGACTAATGATGGGAGCTTATCGGTGGTAACTTGCTTGGAGACTTCTCATGTGAAACTCTTTGAGAAATTTCTTTACGAGTTCTAATAATTATGTCATTTTAGCATATGCCACTGCTCACATATGAAATATGGATGTAATAAGTGATGGTTACTATTTGTTTCTTATGTTATTGCTGTGATTGTTTCGTTCAGTGATCTTTCTCGTGTGTCGACAATGTTTCTTTTTGGTTTTAGGAGGTTCTGTTGTTTGTTTGAATGTTGGAAACTATGTACTACGTTGTATTTGTTAATGTCAACTACTGTTTTGTTAGAAGTTGTGACCTGAATTCCGAAAATAGGTACATTAGCAAGGCAAGTTTATACGGTCTAGCCAAAGGGATGGCTCGTGGTAGGGTGCCATCAGCACACATTGCAGTTTACAAGATTTGGTGGTCCGATGGTCGCTCTGATGTAGACTTTTTGATGATCCGATTTCTATCGGAGCTTTCCATTCGATGAAAAATGGCATATTGACATCGAATTCTGCTGGTCCAGGTCTCGCATCGATTACAAACTTTTCGCCTTGGTCTTTTATCAGTAGCTGCTAGTACCATTGATAGAAAGTTTGTCACGAAGGCCAAGATCCGCAATGGCGTGATCTATGAGGTAAGCTGGATCATTTCTGTTCGAAGTTTTCTTAAAATCTCTGTGTTTGATATCACTCGTATCCAATGCGCATTTGAACAACACTTGCACTTTTCATTTTCCTAGGGAACCTCTATAAACACATTTGACCCCAAGGGAAAAATACACCATTTCATCGCTGGTTCAGCTGCTAAAAACAGCTCACAAGGTTATACATCCGAGGATTCCAGGTATATCCATTTGTATTTCATGTTGGTTTATTCGACATTAATTTCAAATTTTTATCCTACAAATTTAAGTTTGAAACTGTTTCTAATGCCATGGAAATTCAGGTATTGCGAACCGGAAACATTGAACAAAACCTTAGTGGAAGGCAAAATTGTTTTCTGCGACTAAGACAGCAACGGTGAGGGTCCGTCGAAGCCGGTGCTGTTGGTGCAGTGTAGTCAATAATCAATCAAAGTTAAATATAGACAAAATTAAAAATGGTAAGTCAACTCTCTCCTTCAAGCTAGAGCATAGATGTCTATCATGCAAAACTTGTCACTTAATCGGCGGAAATCTTCCTTCTTAAGTGCTTCAGTGAACATTATCAGTAATTTGAACCCTTAAAGGGGTAAAAGGAGTGCAAATCTTCTTAACAACAACTGTATTCTCACAAAATGACAATCAACTTCAATGTACTTAGTTCGTTCGTGAAAAACAGGATTGCTTGCGATATGAATTGCAACTTGATTATCACAATGCATAGGAATAGGATCTGATTAGGTGATTCCGAAATCTTTGAGGAGACACACCACCAGCAACAATAAAAACAACAACAGCAGAAGAAGAAGAATTAAGATAATAAACTCTTCTTGATTCAGAGCCGTGTCCAATCAATGTATTCGTCTTAAGATCCTAAAAATACAATGGGTAGGAAAGATGGTTACCGAATAATTCAAAACTTTTGTGATTTGATTCACTGAAAAAAGGTTAAATGATAATTTGGGGACATGTAAGACTTTATTAAGAGTAAGAGAAGGGGTATGAACAATACTAAATCCAAAGGCAGTAGAAACAGACTATTCGACAACAGTAATTGGTGACAAAGATGAATATGGGGTAAAATTATGAAATTGACGTTGGTCACCAGTCATGTGATTTGATGCACCAGAATCTATTAACCAAAAATTACCAGAAAGAGTTGCAAGTGCAGCGATACCTGTTGGGAGAGTATGAGAGGCGGTAGAAGTAGGTTGCGAGTGAATTAACCGTTCATACTTCACTTTAGAAATCTGAATAATATCCTCAGATCCAACTGAAGAAACAAACCAGCTGATGGGAATGTAACAATAGCTGCCTTAGGAGTGCTGTGTCGTTTGGTATGTTTGGTAGCCCATTCAGGTTTACCATGTTTGTCCCAACACGCATCTTCAACATAATTTGCTTTGCCATAAAACTCATATTTTCTATCACGTCCTCTATTTTTTTGATTATTGTGTTCACGCCCTTGTACTACCATTGCAGAATGTTCAAGAGTAACAAATGGGGATGTTACAGTTTAAGAGGCTGATTGCAAGTGAGAGAATGCATCTTGAAAGGTGGGCATGGTACTTTCTCCTAGTAGTTGACTTCTAAGAGTATTGTATTGGTCAGTCAAATTTATAAGAAATTCACAAATAAAGAGATTTTTCCATTGACGTTTTTGAGTTTCTAAATCTGTAGAGAGAGGCTGCACTTCACTGAATTTGTTGATAATTCTTCTATAGGCAGCAAAAAATTCAGGAAGGGATTTCTCACCTTGTTTGTTATCCACAAGTTGTTGAAACGAAGAGAAAATTCGAAAATTGTTACCATCATTTGAAAATATCTCCTTGATGGAATCCCACATCTCCTTAGCAGTTGGAACCATCCCAATCAGAGACAATAATTTTCGGTTCCAAAGAATTCAGCAGCCACGTTTTTACTGCACAATGAGACCTAAGCCAGGCTGCATATTTGGAATCCTTAGTGTCTGACATCATTTTAACGAGATGATGATCACGTCCTTGAGAACCAAGGAAGGTACAAAACGCTGGCGACCAAAGAGCATAATTTCTACCATTGAACTTGACAATAGTTCCGACAGCAGCACGTAAATGAGAGTTTTCAGCCATCCTAAATTACAGATTCAAGTACGAGAGAAAAAAATAATACAACCTTAAACACAGAGGCACAACCTCAAAAAATAGAGGCACAAAAAATTAATCACACAAGAGGGGATTGATGAACCCTCACAACTTTACCTTGTAAATCAACAAAACAGTAGAGAAAAATCTGTTATATTTCTTATGTTTAGGTTACAACTTTAGAGATCTATATATACAAAGAATTCTATAGTTAAAAGGAAAGTCAACTATACACTAAACGTGGTAATATATGGACATAATCCGTCAATAATCAATTAATATAAAATATAGACAAAACTAGAAATGGTAAGTCAACTGACAGTTTACCTCTTTCGAACTTGAACTTGGATGATGGAAGACATGTTTTGAACTATGTGAACACAACAGAGTATTTACATTAACTTCATTACCAAACATAACATTGCTCCATAGAAACTTAATTTAGTATGGTTAAACATCATTACTTTTTGTTTTATAATCGTCATGTTCGGAATAGAAATCCGACTACAACGATATTCAAGACTCAGGTAGAAGATAATCAGTTCGCCCCGTTCATTGTTTCGATCTCATCGAGAGGGCCTAACCCTATTACAGCAGACATCCTCAAGGTAAATTAAATGACTCACTTGCATCTGCCAATTCTTGGTGCTAATCTTGCTTTTGCAATGCAGACTGATCTTACAGCAACCGATGTTGACATTTTAGTAGCAAGATCTGAAGATGATACCGAAGATGATACCAGAATTGTTCCATACAACATTAATTCAGGCACATCCATGTCTTGTCCACATGCAACTGGTGCAGCCACTTATGTTAAATCATTTCAAGACACCCAACATGGTCCCCTGCTGCCACTAAATCTGCTCTAATGACAACAGGTAACCTAGTAGTGTTTTTTTTCCTCTCAACATCAAGACTTGCATTATCTGTATCCATCTAAATTCCCACTATTTTTCTGAGCTCTCCCGATGAGTTCCGAGAACAACTTCGAAGCCGAGTTCGCATACGGTGCAGACCATATAAACCCTGCAAGAGCTGCTCGACCCGGATTGATATATGATGCTGGGGAGATTGATTTTGTTAATTTCTTGTGAGGACAAGGATATACCCCTAAACAACTTTCGCTCGTAACCGTAAGTAACTAGATTTGTTCCAAAGAAACGAAGGGAACAATGTGGGATCTAAACTACCCTTCGTTTGCATTATCCACAACTCCCGGAAATTCGGTCACTCGAGTCTTGCATCGGACAGTGACAAAGGTTAGTTCGGCAGTGTCGAGTTACAAGGCAGTCGTTAAGGCTCCGTCGGGGCTCGTATTCAAGGTTCAACCAAGTGTCCTTTTTTCAAATCTCTTGGCCAAAAGCTATTCTTCGAGCCGAAGTCGGTAATTCTATGATCTCTGGTTCTCTGATTTGGGATGATGGAGTTCATCAAGTGGGGAGCCCTATCGTTGCTTATGCTTCCTTACTCGAATGAACTAAGGCCATGGGAAATAGAGAATGAATTTTAATTGTAATTTTGACAAGTTACAATCCTAATTCTACTTATAGAGAAGGAAAAACTCTAAGGGAAGGAAGGGGGTGCTACTATCGGGTCTAGACCTATGACCTAAAGGAATAAAATGGAACAAAGGTGAGCAGCTTGGTGTCTTTAATGTTTTACGCTTCAATCTTTTTTTAAATAAACTGGATTATATTTAAAGTGTTAGGATTACAATGGTATCACACTGTAAATATTAAAAATTCAATGCGCAAAAATAAATATAATAAAATTTTAAGAGTGTGAAAGACATTAAAATACAAAACATATCACCTTCAGAAGGACTTGAGTAATCTTCTTAATGAAATCCAGCAAACAACTACCATGACCAGAGTGCTCTATGAAGAAAGCAAATTTTTCTGTTACTTGTTCTTGGCATATCGGCACAATTACAAAAGGAAATCATAAGCATATACAGATCGGCTACTTCGCTGACAAAAACGCTCGTTAATACTCGTCACCTGAACGCTAAACTATAAACTCAAACAATGTCAATTAATAAAAATTAATCAAAAATAAAATATAAAATACTATGTTAATAAGATGAAAATAATGAAATAAATAATTTTTAAAAATCAAAATTTATCATGATCAAACTATATAATTATATCGAATACTTATTTTTTAATAATATATCAAACAAATTTACAATAAAAGATAATATTTATAAAACTTAGTACTAAAAAGTTCAATAATTGATCTTTCAACACTTTAATTTTATGTTTATTAAACAACACGTTTCAACCCTAAATTCTAAATAATAATATCGAAATTTATGCTACAAAATCGTAGTTAAAGGCAAAATCATTTTCTGCAACTATTACACCAACGGCAACCCTTCGATTGTAACCGACTTGAAAAAAAAAATTATAAATTTTATAGGGCAACTACGTAAATTATCACTAAATTTTATTGTCAAACTTAATTTGGTTACTAAAATTTTAAAATGTTCAATTCACTCACTAAAATTTAGACATTGAACGTTTTTTTGTTACTTTTCCGTTAATTTTTTGAAGATATTCATTTACCGGTAAACATAGGAACTTCTCTAACATCTGAACGACAGAAAGCTTTATCGGCACGAGAAAAATAATATACTGAGAAATGGACTTTATTCGACGACGGAGGAGGAAAATTGACAAGAGAGAAACCGAAAAGTTTTTGCCCGATTCGTGGACTTCGGAGCACTTTCTGACGAAATGGAGGTCGGATTCGGACTCAGGGGGAGACGAAGCGACTAAAAATTTGGTACCGAACGACCGCCATCTACGGTGCGCGTCCGATGACGGTGAATGGAGGAGTGACAAAAAATGTTTATGTCTAAACTTCAATGACAAAAAATATTTAATGTCTAAACTTCAGTGGCCAAAACCGTTCTATATCTAAACTTCAATGAACAAAATAGGTTTAAGAGTAAAATTTAGTGATAATTTATGTAATTTTTTCAAATAAAGTAAAAGAAAAACAAGAACAAAAGAGACAAGAGATAAAGAGATAAATTGTATTGTATTCTTAATATAAAGTTGTGTATGATGCCTTCTTCAAATCCTCTATTTATAGGTATAAAAAGTACTTATCAGATGGAACTCTAATTTAAAGAAGATTAAATTTCTAGTGATAAATAAATCAAACTCTTAGATAAAGTTCATATCATAATGGGCACCCACGTAGATAAACATTCATAACACTTTCATTGGATGTCCATAAAGATATTGTGCCTCGTTAGAAGTCTTAGTGAAGGAAAAAGAGTACACATATCTTTGATACATATAACATGTTACCTCATTAAAAATCTTTCCAAGAAAACCAAATGGGACGAAACCATGGATAAAGGAAAAATAGTGCAACACATATTTATTCCCCTCATGAAAATATCACATAAAATCTTTGAATCTTCATAATTCAATCTTGAATACAATCTTCAAATGCTGAAGTAGACAATTTTTCGCAGAGTAGATCTTTTAAATTATCAGTTGAACGAGTTCATCGTATATTTGTATTACTATTCTTCCAAAGATCGTTTGGGACGAAACTTTGGAGAAACATGCTTTGTTTTCTTATTAGGGGTTTAATTTTTTTAATACTTGTTATTCGATGCTCAATTTTTTAAATACTTGTTATCATATGCTCATTTTTTTCAAATATTTGTTGTTAGGGTCATACTCTTAAAATTATTTTTTCAATAATTATTATTAGGGGTCTACTCTTAAAATTCATTTTTTTCAATATTTATTATTGAGGGTCTAATTTTTTCCAGTAGTTGTTATTTGGGGCCAAATTTTTTCAACTTTTATTAGAGGCTCAAATTGTCTTATTACTTGTTATTAGGGGTTTATTTTTAACATTCAAATTTTTTAAATATTTGTTATTAGGGGCGTACTCTTAACATCTATTTATTTTTCAATATTTATTATTAAAAAAATACTCTTAAAATTTAATTTTTTTAATATTTATTATTAAGGATCTAATTTTTCAATTTGTCATAGGCCTCCAAAATTTCAAGACCGTCTCGGCACTGGCCCGACTTACTGGTCTCTAACCCTAGTGGATGGGAACATATGTGGACATTTTTACAACCAGAAATTTCGGATACTAAAAAATACGAGTACTCGATTACGAACATTCCTACCTAATCCTAACACCGAAATGTTTAGGGTGTTGCATATTTACTCAATTATTTTTTAAGGTATACAAACCTATTAGGCTAATTCACTTTATTCCAATAGATAATGGATTCAAATATTTGAATTTAAAGTTGTTATCTGCTTTACTTTTTACAATTTTACTTAATTTTTTAATTTAACATATTTGAATATTTAGCGGCTTTTGGTTTTCTAATAATGATGTTCTTTAATTCAGATTCATGTTCAAATTAAAGCCAACTGTTATTATCCAAATATGAATTTGAATTATATAATAATATCTACAAAATATTTTAATATACTAAAGATCCAAATTAAGTAAATAAAAAATTTAAAATGTAAATAAAAAAAATTATATTTGAATATATGAATCTGTTATTCATAAAATGAAGTGGGTTAAAAATAGGAAAATACTTTGATACAAAAGTTTATGTAAGTTTACACAAGTCATTTAATTTTAGGGTTTAAAAATTTAAATTGTGGTTTAGGTTACATAAAAAATTAAGGTTCTTTAAAAATTTAGAGAAAAAATTACATTGAACAAAGAAGACGAATGATGTAAAAGGTTTCGTTCACACCGTAAGTCTTAAATACTTAATTTGCTTTTAATTTTTTAATTGTTCTCATTATCTTTTGAGTGGGTGGCAAGATCAAGATTGATATCAATTAACAGAATGGAATTGCGGACTAATTCAATAAATGGCGTCAATGATCAATGGAGCGGAAGATGGAAGATAATTATTATAATTATTTTTAACTATATTTATATATTTTCTTTTGGAAGGATGTTTAAATAAATTTTTAAAAATATTATTTGCAAGTCTTTTGATTATTTTTGTATTACTGTTTTACTTAATAATGGATCAAATTATCCCTTAATAATTTTTACTTTACAAATGTTAAAGATTTATTTATATTCTATTACATCGCATTCATGTTGATTTTTCATGTTAAATTTTAGTAATATTGTATTTAGTTTAGGGAAAAACTTGTAATATGAACTAAAGTTTTTGTTAAATTTAGAATTTAGGGGTTATCTTATGGTTTAGGGATTAAGGGTTTAGAATTTAGGATTTGGTGTTATAGTTTAAGGTTTAAGATTTTAAAGAAAATTATATAATATTTTTTTACAAAGGCTGTATCAAAATATAACCTCTAATCTATTTTAAGTTTCTCAACGTCTTCGTAAATATTGGTAGTGGTGGATGCAAGGCTATGTTAGAGTGGGCATGGACTCACCCTCAACTTTTTAAACTTCATATATTTGGCTTCAAATTTTTTAATTTTATGAATTAATCCTTCACATTTTTTAATCTTAATGTGTTGTGCCCACTTTAAAATTTTAAGATATTACATGTACCTACTTTAAAAAATATTTTTAGATCTACCACCGAATATCAGCGAAATAGGAGAGAAGAATAAAGGGAAATGAAACAACAGATACTTTATATTTATTGTAATGACTCCCATTCCCATACAAGACAGGGCGAAAGATTATGCAGCAGTGATGGCTATTTTCATTCCAAAAAAGCAGTGGAGGGGGAAACCGCAGAGGAAATAATTTTCACCCTTTTTAAGGGTCATCAGATCATCTCCCGTCTGGAATTTGGGAGCTCCTTCTGGGACTGTGCATGATTCATATCCTTCCTTATCCACCACTACCACGTTGTGAAATAGTCGGTTATATTTAAACTCTGCAATTAATATTAGATTTCATCACTCGCACGTCAAGTCGTAAAAAACTTGATTAATATATCAAGACCAATATGTTTATTAAACTTACCGAGGACATCACCAGCCTTGAAGTTTTTTCCATCCGGCCAACTGCTGACACCAAAACGCCAACCGGAGGCATCACCCACCGTGAAAGTGGTTGCAAAGCTTGTCTTCAAACAAGCCATTAGGCATAACATTACACTCATGCACTTCATTACAGTGCCTCTTCCTTGGGCCATTTCTTCGGTTTCTTTTTTAAAAATTATCTATGCTACTATAAGGATTCAATATTTGTGAGGATTTCAGATGTAAAACCTAAATGGGTTTGCCCATTTTATAGTCATTTATTTTTTGATTTTTTAATAAAAAATTAATGGTTTTGGTAACTCCGAAGCCGAATATATTTTCATTTAATTTGGAATCAATGTATAAGGAAATATATCTTCCATATTATTATTAATATTACACAACGAATCCACTGTTTACAAGATTATGATACCATCACCATATTTTCGATTATTTGTTTAGATAGTCCATCTTTCCTTTTTTATATCTATATTATTAATTAAAGGCTTAATACCAAAATAAGCGTCTAAACTATTTCATTTTTCCTTTTTAGGTGCCTAAACTTTTTTTGCCCCTTTTAGGTGCCAAACAATCATTTTTGTCAAAGTAAGTGTCTCAATTTGATCATAAATTGGGCAAAAATAATAGTTTGGGTACTTAAAACGGACAAAAAAAATTTAGGCATCTAAAAAGAAAAAAACGGGATAATTTAGGCACTTGAAAGAAGTAAAAAAAAGTTTAAGCACATAAAAAGAGAAAACATGATAGTTTAAACACTTATTTTGACATTAAGCCTTAATTAAACTCTAATTGAATCGATGTCATGTGTTAAATGGGTATCATTTTAGTTGAGAATTGACTAAAATTTCATTCATTTAAACAGTGGCACGACCGCATTTAGCCTTGCTAGCTTATACGGCATTGCCAGAGGGACAGCTCGCGGAGGGGTTCCGTCGGCACGTATTGCTGTTTACAAGATATGCTGGTCTTATGGTTCCTATGACCAAGACATTCTTGCAGCATTCGATGATGCAATTGCCGATGGCGTTGTCATAATCTCTATTTCGGTCGGGAGTTTGATACCGATGGATTATTTTGAAGATGGAATTGCTATTGGCTCTTTCCATGCGATGAAGAATTGGGATCCTCACATTGAACTCCGCTGGTAATGGTGGTCCAGTCCCTGCATCGGTTTCGAATCTTTCACCTTGGTCTCTATCCGTGGCAGCCAGTACGATAGATCAAAAGTTCGTTGCCAACGGACATATTTACGAGGTACTGAAAGGGGTATTCATAATTCATTCATTTCTAATACGCTGATGCCTACTTATACCTTAATTTTCTACTTATAGGGAGCCACTATTAACATATTTGATCTCGAGGGAAAAATGTATCCTTTCATCTAGGGCGGAGACGCTCCGAATGCAACCTTAGGCCCTTCGGCTTCGTTCTATTCCAGGCAGTACCGAGATCGCAGAATGCCGAGTACGTGATCAATAGAAGTGATTGGTATCTTGATTTAACGAAATTTTGTTACAGGTTTTGCTTTCCAGGGTCATTGAACTCAACATTAGTGAAAGGAAAGATCGTTTTTTGCGAGTACTTCACCGATCCCGAAGGCATAATGGAAGCCGGACCGTGTTTCAAGAAAAAGGATACAAGGATTATTAATTCAGTTACCCTCTACCTCTTTCCTCCGTGAGTATGAATGATGGAAGAATGATACTCAACTATTTGAACACAACAAAGTATTTTCATGTTCTTTCTCTAATATTGGTTTAAATATAATTTGGTCCCTGTACGATGCTCAAATTTGAGATTTACTATCATTTTTCGTATTAGGAACCCAACTGCAACAATATTCAGGACCAGCCAAGATAATAATCAATTTGCCCCATTCGTTGTTTCATTTTCATCTAGAGCGCCTAACCCTATTACAGCAGATATTCTCAAGGTAGCAATGAATTAAAATTCACCGATTTCGGGTTTCAGTTATCTTTTTTCGAAGTTCTAATATTCTTAATCCGATTCCAGCCCAATCTTACGGCATCCGAGGTCGATATCTTGGCGGCATGGTCTGAAGCAGCCTCCTTCAGAAGGAGATACACATACTACTAAGTACAACATTATTTCGGGCACATCCATGTCTTGACCGCATGCAACCAGGGCTGCCGCTTACGTTAAGTCGTTCCATCCCACATGGTCCCCTGCTATGATTAGATCTGCTCTAATGACAACAGGTAAGTCTACTAATCAGGGTTTTGAATTCCGAAATCTAACCATATTTCTTCTACGTTTTCATCTATGCCGATGACTTCGAATAACAACATCGAACCCGAGTTCGCATACGGGGCAGGTCACATTAACCCTTTACTAGCCATCTATCCCGGATTGGTATACGATGCAGGGGAGATCGATTATGTAAATTTTTTGTGTGGACAAGGTTATACCGTTAAAATCATTCAGCTTATAACCCGAAATAGCAGCAGTTGTTCCGATGACATGAGTTGAACAGTGTGGGATCTGAATTACCCTTGTTCGCATTGTCTTCAACTCCTGGAACATCGATCACCAGAGCCTTTCATCGGACAGTGACCAACGTTGGCCCATAATCCAAGTTCAACCAAGTGTGCTTTCTTTCGAATATGTCGGCCAAACGCAATCCTTTTGATGTCACCGTCGCAGTTGAACTCGGGAACTCTATAATCTCTGGTTCTTTGATTTGGGATGATGGTGTCCGTAAAGTGAAGAGCCCCATTGTCGCTTATGCTTCGATATTGCAATGAAAAATTCAAAGAATATCGGAGTTAAGAGTCCAAACACTCTATTAACAGATCAAACAGTTGTTCACAAAGCTATTTATGTTTTATTAATTGCAATAGCTGTTGTTTTATATGTTTTAATCAATAATATAATGAATATGAAATTGTTTTCATGTAATTGAGGATTATGTTAGGGTCATGGAATAATAAATTATTTGAATTTGCAGATTTTAATGCCTCCTAATCTTATGTTTTCGCTATTGAAAAGAAACTTAAGAAATTAAAACTTGAAATATTAATAGTGTTATTGAAAATAAATTTAATAAAAAATATTTGAAATAATTAAAGACAAACAAACTCTAACAAAAAATAAAACGTTCTGAAAAGTGTATTTTTTTAACATAGATCAAAGCTTTCAATCATAGATCACGTGAGTTTTTATTTAAAAAACGTCTATCCAATGAGCCATTTTTCGTCCTTGAGATTTGATCACGAATTTTCAAATGAAATCTTTTTTATTCATGATTTTTTAAATAAGAACTCATTCGGTCACTGTTATATAAATAAGGGCTCACTTGATCCACAATTGGAAGTGAGGATTCACTTGGTTTTTGTGTGCAATTAGAGGAGACAATTTGACATTTAAGCCTTGATTTTTCTTTAATTGACATACTTAATGGATTTAATAAGTGACCAAAACATAACTTTTTCAAAATCAATGACCAAAATCAAACAATCCAAAAGCAAAAATACCAATGTTTAAAAATTGTCTAAAAGCACTCTAATTTGTTTAATCATTTATATTTTATAGTATATTGTATAAAATAAATCCTCGGAAATTTCAATTTTTATAAAAGTTTTATATAATTTCAGGATTTTATATTGAATTTTATAATTTCTCATTTTTAAAATTTTTATATACATATTTATATTTATATAATGTTAAAAAATAATAGCCATTAACATTCAGTTGGTCTAGCGGGATGAGGCATTAGATCACTTAGGCAAGGTTGGATGTTTAAATCATGCCGTTGATAATGAAAAAACTGGGTTGGAAGGCTCGTCCATATTGGATCTTTTCAAAACTCGATCCAGATTAGTTGGATACCAAAGGGTAAACCAAAAAAAAAAAACAAACCACCATCTCGTTCATGCCAATTGAGTCTTAACTCGGTTGATATCGTTGTTATTACAATAACGAATCAGGTCTAAACCTGCTTAAACAGATAATATCTTCGATTCGGGATAGAAATAATCTAAATAGTTTAATGTTTAATTCAAAATGTATGTATGTATGCATGCATGCTAATGATAAGTGGAATTTGAACTCTTTCCTGGAATGTATCTTATGTCTTATTGACCTATATGGCTACTTTCCTTCATTCATCCGACAGAAGAAAGGTGGAACTTTCTCTAGCAATTTGAGCCTTTGACAGCATATTCCGGTATCCTGAAGCCAGTGCATGCTAAAATCTGAGAAAACCAAAGCTTTGGAACAATAACATTGTAAAAACACCGTCTCTGGACTGTCTCAGTATTTAAATACCTGGTGACGGGCTTTACAATACTTAGCCGGAGATCTCAATCCCAAATAATTTTAAATCAGTGTTCACAGCTTCAAGTTCCACCGTATATATAAAGCTTAAAGCTTATACAATTATTCAAACAAGTGCAATACCAGTGAACTGTTCCAATGGCAATCCGGTCATCTCCTTTGACTTCGGTTTCTCTTTTGATCGTCACTTTCTGTATGCTCGTTTCTTCACCTGCAGCATCTGTCGAAGATCGAAAGGCAAAAAACTAAGTTCTTTGTGTGTTTTTTAATTCACGGGAGTTCAGTTTTACAACATGTTTCAGTGTTTTGTTGCAGGTTTATATTGTCTATATGGGTGATCGTCCCAATGGTGATTTCTCAGCAGAAAAGCTTCACTCTAACATCCTAGAACAAGCTCTTGGCAGGTTATATATATCACACACTGCTTTAGTAGCCTTTAATGGCAATTGGACTTGTCGGATGGGTCACTTTGATCACGTAGGGTTCAGATTATAGTTTCATGTTCAGATAAGTTTCGGTCATGTCAGTTTCGAGTTTGGATTAGTTTGAGTTTAAGTCAATTTGGAGCCGTTGGATGGATTTAAATTGTTAATTTTTAATGGTCCAATCAAATTTAGTCGGATTTAAATTTTTAAGTTTGTGCCTAAATTGACATGTTTATATTAGGGGGAAATGATTATTTATGTAAGAATTAAAATTTATGAAGATTTGTGCATTGCATTTCAACAGTGGTGGATCAAGCTCCTTGCTGCATAGCTATCGTAGGAGCTTCAATGGATTTGTTGCCAAGTTGACCGAGGATGATGCTCAGAAACTGGCCAGTATGTTTACGAGAATTATCATTATTATTGTTGAAGATTATTCAATTGAAAAATGAGCTTAAGATTAACAATGGAATTTTTAATTTTTTTTTCAGACATAGAAGGGGTTGTCTCGGTGTTCCCTAGTCAAAAGAAGCAGCTTCACACGACAAGATCATGGGATTTCATGGGGTTCTCCCGACATGTTAATAGAACAAGACAGGAAAGTGATATAATCATTGGAATGTTAGACACCGGAATTTGGCCGGAATCCGAAAGCTTCAACGATGAAGGATTTGGTCCACCTCCAAAGAAATGGAAAGGCACTTGCCAAGAATCATCAAATTTCACTTGCAACAAGTAAATTGACTTCTCTAAAATCCTCCAAAATAATGGAAACCCCGGTTGATTTTGACAAATTTTCCTGTTTTTTTACAGTAAAATCATCGGAGGCCAATTCTATCGAGCGGATAAATCCTTCGGTCCGACAGATATCCGATCACCTAGAGACTCAGAAGGCCACGGGTCGCATACATCATCAATAGCGGCCGGTGCCTTAGTCGGCAGGGCAAGCTTATCCGGTCTTGCATTAGGGACAGCTCGAGGAGGGGTTCCCTCGGCACGAATCGCTGTCTACAAGATATGTTGGTCCGATGGTTGCCCTGATGCAGACATTCTTGCAGCGTTCGATGATGCAATTGCCGATGGAGTCGACATAATCTCGCTGTCAGTCGGAGGGTTCTTTGCCGTGGATTATTTCAATGATGTCATTGCCATCGGAGCTTTCCATTCGATGAAAAACGGAATCCTCACATCGAATTCTGCTGGTAATTCAGGCCCTGATCTTGCAACTGTCACAAATGTTTCACCCTGGTCTCTCTCAGTGGCTGCCAGTACCATTGACAGAAAGTTTGTCACTGAGGTGATGTTGGGTAATGGTGAAATTTATAAGGTCAGAAAGCTCAATTTTCATATATTAACTCCATGGTTTACCAAATGGTGCTAATCATATTATATATATGTGTGTGTATGTATATGTATGCATGTATGTACTTTAGGGAATATCTATAAATACAATTGAGCTCAAAGACAAGATGTTCCCTCTCATATATGGTGGAGATGCCCCAAATAAAAAAGATGGATATAATAGCTCTGAATCCAGGTAACATGAATTTTACTTGTACGAGTTTTGAAGCTGTGTCCGGTAGCTAAAACAAATCGATTTCGGATTTCATTTACGAATGTTTATACTCAAAATGTTACTTCGAACGCAGGTATTGCTGGGAAGACTCCTTGGATAAGGCCTTAGTGGCTGGAAAAATTGTTCTTTGTGACGAAGTAAATAATGGTGAAGGTGCAATTGCTGCAGGCGCTATTGGTGCTATAATGGAGGCTTACTTGGATTCCGCCTTCAGTTTTCCCTTGCCTGTTTCGTGCTTGGGGACCGATAAAGGAACCGAAATCTTAAGCTACTTGAACTCAACAAGGTTCGTTTCCGAAAGAAAAATAATAGCGAAACTGTTATTCGTATGATTAAACTGTCTTTCTTGCCCTGTTCTGATAGAAAACCAACTGCAACAATATTCAAAAGTATTCAAGAAATGGATGAACAAGCGCCATATGTAATTTCGTTTTCGTCAAGAGGGCCTAACCCGATCACAAACGACATTCTCAAGGTATGTTTGATGAATTAATTATCATGTTGTTCCGTTTTTCTTATGCCGGATTTAACCGATGATGTATGTGCCTGCAGCCAGATTTAACCGCTCCCGGAGTCGACATTTTGGCAGCCTGGTCTCAAGGCACAACTGTAACCGGTTTAAAAGGTGACAACCGAGTAGTTCCATACAACATAATATCTGGGACATCCATGTCTTGCCCTCATGCTACCGCTGCTGCGGCCTACCTCAAGTCGTTTAATCCGACATGGTCCCCTGCTGCTATTAAATCTGCCTTAATGACTACAGGTATGATCTTAAAACCAAATTCAGAGAGCTTCACGGAAAACTGTTTTATCCTGATTTCGGCCTATGTTACTGCAGCTGTTCCATTAAGTCTCGAGACCAACAGCGATGCCGAGTTCGCATTCGGATCGGGCCATATGATTCCTTCATCAGCACTTGATCCCGGGTTGGTTTATGATGCCAGAGAGATTGATTATGTTAAATTCTTATGCGGACAAGGATACGATACTAAAACACTTAGACTCGTTACCGGAGATAGAAGCAGCTGTTCGGAAACCATCAATGGGACTGCATGGG
This sequence comes from Hibiscus mutabilis, assembly GCA_019671005.1. Classification (NCBI taxonomy): domain Eukaryota; kingdom Viridiplantae; phylum Streptophyta; class Magnoliopsida; order Malvales; family Malvaceae; genus Hibiscus; species Hibiscus mutabilis. Next base: position 4,724,249 of record CM033713.1, on the reverse strand, counting down.
ACCTAAACTATCCATCGTTTGCTTTATCTGCAAGTTCTGGGAAATCCATCACTCGAGTCTTTCATAGAACAGTGACAAATGTCGGATCGGGTGTTTCGGTATATAAGGCAAGGGTGAACGCTCCTTCGGGACTCAAAATCAGTGTCGAACCGAACGTGCTCGGATTCAAGGCTATTGGCGAGACGAAATCATTTGTGGTGAAAGTTAAAGCTCAAATCGATAACAGCAGTACCAACATGATGATTTCTGGTTCTTTGATTTGGGATGATGGGGTGCATCAAGTGAGAAGTCCAGTTGTTGCATTTGCTGTCCAAGAAGAATGATGGAAAGAACAATGTCAATTATTGAATTTCTGGATTCAAAATTATGAAATAAAAAAGAAATAATAAACATTGGATTCAGCACATATCCGATGGTTGTTTGTGTTTGGAAATTAATAATAATGAGAATATTTTCAATTTCCAATTCGACCCGATCGATGAACCTCTGTATGAATCTAAATACATTTTCTTTTGTCAAAATATTTATTATTCGTGCTTATATTTAATGCACTAACAAAATAATTATACGGACTATGTCAAATTGTTAAAAATTACTAAAAGATATTATAAAATTTCATAATTTCAATTAGGTAATATCTTTTAATTAGAGATGTCCATAGATTGGATGCCACTCCTGGCCTGCTTGAATAAATAATCTAAAAAAAAGAACATAATTTAGTTTTAGAAATTATATATATTATTTAGAAATAAATATTTTGAAATTATATTTTAATATGAATATTCATACAATATTAAAAAATCTATCCCATTTTTAGAAATTTGTTTTTATGATTTTATCATTATTTTTCAAAGCAGTTATGCCTTTTTAATCATTTTTTTAAGAAAGGAATATTATCATATGCTTCTCTACATCTTTAATATGTATGTATGTAACTATGTATATATTGGGGAAAATAATTTTTTAAAGAAAGTTCGAAATTTTTAGGATTTTTCGTGGCATTTTTGTGGTTTTCTATGGCATTCTTTTGTTGCTTTTTTAGAAATTTTAATTGTTTTGACACATTGTAATGTTTCATAGAGTCACATTAATTTTTTTAATGAAAATAATAAAAGGCTAAAGAGATGGATGAAATAAAAATATAAGGAGTAAACTGAATAAAAAATTATAGAAGTATTAAAATGAGAATTTTATTATAATTCAAAGGCCAAAACACGTATTAAGCTTTTATATATATATATATATATATATATTTGCTAGTTTTATTAAAAATAAATATCCAAAATTACAATAGGGTTTACAATCACAATCGTAAATTAAACATATAATTTGGACATTCTTTTTATAACTAATGACACAATAAACTAGTCACTTGATATCATACAATGACCATACATGGAACAGGTTAAAACTCAACCAAATGAGTCGAACAAAATATAGATACGAGCATATCTAATTATATTGGCAAACGAACCACAAAAGAGGATCAAACTATTAAAAGACCACTGACAATCGCAAATCAGAGTCGAGCTTCATGAGAAGATTATCTACGAATGCAAACCATGTATCAAAATGCTCAAACCATGTATACAAACATCATGATAAAATAATGCTGAAGCTAATTATACAAACATAAAAAAAATCGTTAACGAAATAAAAAAAATATTTCTAAAACTAATACTAAATTTAATGAAATAATAAACTTCGATAGGTGTATCTAATCAGCAACCTATTTCCTTTATCCAAATTAAATAATTTTTGTCCAAATAGGTGTGCCACGTATGATAAAAATGTGTTTTAGACAGTAGTGTCTTCATAAAATGTCTTCAAATGCGTTAAGTGACACACTTGATCAAAAAATGTTATTTCGTAAAAAAAAATATTATTTTATATAGACTAATTATTTTATATACAGGTGATAAAAATAAAATTTTTTAACATATTTTTTAGTTTTAAGATTTAGAGTTAGATTTTAAGATTCGGGGTTTGAATTTAGTGATTTAGAATTGATGATTTTAGTTAGAATTTAGGGTTTATATATTAAAACATAAATCTCTCATCATATTTACCCTAAACCTTAAATTTTAAACTTCTAACACTAAACTCATAAAATATAAACCATAAATTAAATATCTAAAATTTAAAACTAAGGAGGATGAAAACTTTTAGTTTTCACTTGAATATAAATTCTTTTATATAATAATTAATAGGAATGTATTAGTTGAATAAAAATGGCCTAAAAGCCAAATATGTACTACTTACTGGTTCAATGGACAGCTTTTCCACGTTCCTTTATTAATAATAAATTTTGGAAAAAAGAGACGCAATTTTTGAAGGGTTGAAATGTCATTTAATGCAATGGGTGGCAGACAAGAAGGCATTTATTAATAATGTATTACTTGACTCATTAGTTGACTTATGTTTGGTTTTTTAATGCGAAGTCAGTCTGAGTTGTAGCAAGAGAGAAACCCATGTGTGAAGAGAGGATTCTCGGAGCTCATCAAGTTTTACAGGTATGCTCCATGCTCATATCACAAATGTGCTGCAATTTCATCATGCTTTGTTATTTTTAGAGTTTAGACTTTTGAATGTGAATATTGTTTCATAAAAGTTTTCAAATGCTCTACATTAGGGGTTCAACTAAAATTTATAAAGGCTCATTGAGAACTTTAAAAAATATGTGATGGGTTTAATTAAAATTATTTAAATTTTTTGTAGGTTAATATGATTTTTTTAAATTTAGGTGCCAATTTAATTTTTGAAAAAAAATAAAAATTAAATACGATTTTTTTAAAAAAAAATTTAGAGGTCATAACCCCACATAACTTAGGTGTGTTCCTCCCCTGTCTACATGGAATGGTGAAATAATGCAATGCCATCTTTCACCATTTATAGTTTCCATGATTTGTGAAGCTCCTTATTGTAACTCAAAGTGTCCTAATTACTAATCTATCATAAATTAATTAGAACAAAAAGTAAAATATAGTTCGTTATAAAAAAATTAAACTACCACTACGTCACAAAATTATTGTGTAATTTTATTTTGACCACTAAACTATAAATTTATCAATTAGTCGGCACTTCAATTTACGTGTACATACATATTCAATAAAAAGTGTTGATCGTTAGTCAACTAATTATTTCCTTATAAACAGGGATCATTTTGTTCAAAAATAAAACAGTGAGGGCTATAGTGTTTTCATAAAAAGAATAATGATCAAAATTATTATCCAAACAAACGTAGAGGGAGTATTTTGACATTATGCCTTTTAAAAATTATAAATCTTAAAATAAATATATATTTTCAATTAGAATTTATAAATTTGATGTAATTTGTAAAATTTTAATTTTCTTACTTGATTATTAAGTTATAGTATAGGTTTTCACAATTATAATTACATAATATACGTTTGTCTTCTTTTACCATTTACTTAGTTTTTATATTATATATCATTTATCAATATTTTATCTATAATATTTTTTTACTTATGCATTATGAACTACTAATTACTATGTTATTAATAGTTTCTCAGTGCGTTATTAGTTGATTATAAAATATTATCATTTACTATTATGATATAATAATTTATCCTTAAAACTATAAAAACACATTAACATATCGTCAATCATTTATTGAGGTTTTTTACTAATAATTTTATTTAATAAGATTTTTAACATTTAAAAGAATATAAGTTGAGTGTCATATTTATATACTAAATTTTAATATGGAAACATACTGTTAGGCTCGAATATCTTCGACCGAATTGTCAAGAGGGGGTGAATTGATTTTTAAAAATTGTGGAGGAAAAGCTAAGTATAAAAAGAATTGACACAGTGATTTTAGAGTGATTCGACTTTCAAATTAAGTCCACTATTTTAACTATCCACACTAAGATTTTCTCAAATCCACTAGATTTACTTTCTTTTAAGGACAAAGATAATCTCACAACTCACAAGAATTATACCCAAAGACTTATCTACCTTTCTCCCAAAGAGAAATTACAAAATTAACAAACTAAATAAAATCTCTCAAAGATAAAGTGTTTGCAAAATGAAACTGTCACCCAAAATAACATTTGAGCTAAAATGACGATGAATGCTCACAAATGTTGAATGTTGTTAGTTGCTTCTTGGTCTTCCGTGGATACTCGAAGACCCATTTTATGTCTTCTAATGAGTTCATGATCGTTACTAGACGTTTATGACTTTATTTCCAACCATAAATGCTCTTCTGGTGTAGTGTGTATCGATACACGATCTTCCGTATCGGTACTTTCCTAAAGGAGAAAGAATCATTACTCATATTGAACAGGGCGTAACGGTATGTGACACCAGAGTATCGGTACATGCCCTTGCGTATCGGTACGGAGCCTTTCGTACCGGTACTGCAAATACTCACTGGAATTAGGGGAAACATAGCATATCGGTACGCGGACATACCGTACAAACACGGGCTGCTGAGAATCGGTATTGAGAGTTCTGTACTGGTACTCGCAGCCTGTTTTTGACACTTAGACTATTTTGAAAGCATTTGTTCAAGTCAAAAATATTTCAAACATATTTTCCAAGTAATTTGGACTTTGAATTATTTTTGTAAATTTGTTTAAGTCCAAAAATATTTTTCATTTATGTTATATCAAAATAAATATCTCAACAATCTCCCTCTTTTTGATATAACGAAACCACTTGAAAATTGTTTTTGAAAATGCTCCTCTTAGAAAAATAATTTTAGAAAAAAGAGAATATTTTAGAAAAGTATTTAAGCTCTCCATTTTTTTTGAAATTAAAATTTTCAAACATATCTCCTCCTTTTTTGTTATACCAAAAACAATTCAAAAACTAAGTTTGATATCACATTAAAGCTTATTATAACAATGGAGAGTAATCCTTAAAAAAATTAAACATGTAAGAATTTTAAAAAAAAATGGCTCTCCCTTAATCAAGCATCAAAAGAATGTTAGTCCAAACATTCAAGAGGAAGAAATATTGAATTTCAAATAAATAAATGAAATTAAAGCAATAATTCAATTAAACCTATCATTAATGATAATTAAAGCAATAAGCATATAAGACATGACAAAAAGGAGACAAAACAATCCCTTTTAACTGTGCGTACCGGTACGCAAGGTAACGTATCGGTACTAGTTGAATGTCGTATCGGTACGGTATGGATTGTACCTGTACCGACTGCACGAAATGATAAAAATTGTAGCCAAATCAACTAAAGAGGCCTTCTAACTTAGTTTTAAGTTCATACAAATAATCTATTAAGTCCTAGATATACATTTTGATCATTTTTGCTATATTTTAACAACACATTTAAAGAAAATACAACATTTAAATCAAATCAAGCATAGATTTCACCAAATTCAACCAAACATTACAAGTTTTAGGCAAAAAAACATAGAAATAGACACAAGGACGAAACTACTCCCCACCCCCGAAGAAATTTTTTTCACCTTTGTCCCTCTATTTAAATCTTTTTAAAAAATAGTTTATTTATGAATTTGCCCCCTCCCCACTTTCAAACATTTATAGTTTGCCCCCTCAACCCCAAATCATGGCTCCGTCCCTGATTAGACATAATAGGCCAAAAACATGTAACTCATGCAATTAAGACTCCTCCTAACTATATGTAATTAAGCACACTTAAGAGTCAATCAAAACATGCTTTGATCATCATGCCAATTAGACAAAAAAAATCATAATCAAGCAATTCCATGAAATTAAAATTTTAACACTTGAACCAAGGTATGATGTTAAGCCTTACCCTCTTTAAGTGTCTTTCCTCTTGTGTGTATAGAGCTCCAAATTCATGACTTTGTTCATCATGCTTCAACACACCTACAAAAGACAATCAAGTATATTTTGGTATCCAAATTACCTTGGATCCATTGGAATTAGTCCCAAATAATTTAGTTTTCTTTGGAATCCATTTTTCAATGTCTTCCCTTTCCTTTAAAGAAATTAGTCCCTTAAGGACCCAAATATTTTTAACAATTTTACCATTTAAAAATCTAGGGGAACTAAATTGTCTTACATAAAAATTTGATTTAACAAATTTTGTTTTGGAGTTATCTCCATTTTATATTTTTGAAAAATTTTGTTAACCAAACCATTTTTCTTTTTAAGATCCTCAATTTCTCTTTGATGATCTTCTTGAACTTTTTGAAGCATGTTTTGTAAATCAAAATTATTCTTCTCAAAATCCTTAAACTTTGCTTCAAGTTCAAGACTAGTTTTAAAAAGCAATTCATTTTTTATTTTTAATTTTGAAATTAAATTTTTATTCTTAAAAATAAAGCTTCAAACTTTAAAACATAATCGGCGTAAGCTTCTTGTAACTCATCAAATGTATAAGAATTCAAATTGGATGAGTTAGAGGTTTCCTCTTCTTCTTTGATGGTCATAAGGCAGAGGTTGGTTACCTCATCATCGGTGAAGTCTTCCTCATCACTACATATAGCCACAAATGCCTTCTTCTTTATCCTTGGGAAATCGTATTTGACATGCCCGAGCTTCTTGCACTCAAAGCACACAATGGAATCCTCCTTCTTCCTTAATTCATGTATCGATTTTTCTTTCTCGCACTTCATGAATCATTTGAGCTTTTTGAAGAGTTTGGCCATCTCTTCTTCTTCACTCTCCTCTTCACTTGCCGTTTCTTCTTCAAAGCTCGAGATGGTCTTGAATGCAACATTCTTCTTCTCTTCTCCCATTCGACGTCAACTCATGGGTGATCAAAGATCTTATTAGCTTGTCAAGCTTGAACGTCTCTAAGTTTTTTGCCTCGATGATTGCCGTCTTTTTAGAATCTTATGATTCAGGAAATGAGTAAATAAATTTCTAAACTAGCTTGTCCCCCAGAATCACTTATCCATAGCCTTTAAGTCCATTGACAATGGTGGAGAATCGATCGAACATAGCCTTGATGTCTTCTTTCGTGTTCATCTTGAAGTTCTCGTACTCAAGGTTGAAAAGACCGATTTTGGTCTTCTTTTCTTCGTTGGTTCCTTCGTAAGTGACTCCAAGCTTGTCCAAAATCTCCTTGGCATTTGAATAAGACGATACCCTTCCGTATTCATCGAGACCAAGTGCACAAAACAAGATGTGCATGACCTTGGCATTGGTTTGGAATCTTTTGCTCTCTTCATCACTCCAAGCATTTATCTCTGTGATTGGAGTAGTGTGACCGTCTAGGATGGTCTTCCATGCTTCTAGATCACTTGCTTGGATGAACAACTCCATCATATTCTTCCAATAGAAGTAGTGAGATCCATTGAAGAATGGTGGTTTGCTGACCGGTTAAGAATTTTTGATACAGTATTGGCCGGAAGTGGAAGCCATTTGAAGCTGGTTGATTGCAGAATCGATCGAGTACCTCTAGGATCAACTCAAAGGTTGTTAGATCGCTGATTTGAGTCTCGCTCTGATACCAATTGTTGAGCTCGTATATCTTTAACTAAATTGCCAATATGGGTGAATTGGCTTTTAAAAATTGTAGATGAAAAACTAAGCATAAAAAGAATTGACACGGTGATTTTAAAGTGGTTCGACTTTTAAACCAAGTCTACTTCACAACCTTAGCTATCTACACTAAGGATTTCTCAAATCAACTAAATTTGCTTTCTTTTAAGGACAAAGAGATAACCTTACAACTCATAAGGTTTGTACCCCAAAACCTTGTCTACCTTTCTCCCAAAGAGAAATTACAAATTTAGCAAACTAAAGAAAATCTCTCAAAGATAAAGAGTTTGCAAAATGAAGTTCTCACCCAAAATAACACTTGAGCTAAAATGACAATGAATACTCATAAGTGTTTTTACAAAGGAACTGACTTTAAAGATCAAAAACTAATTTCTTTACAATTGAATGTTAGTAGTTGTTTCTTAGTCTTCCATGGATGCTTGAAGGCCCCTTTCATGTCCTCTAATGAGTTCATGACTGTTACTAGCTGTTGTGGTTGTTTAGAGCCGTTGAAGACTTTATTTCCCGCTATAAATGCTCTTCTGGTGCAATGGGTATCGGTATGCAACCTTTCGTATCGATACCTACCTAAAGGACAAAGAGCCGTTACTCACATTGAGCAGGGCGTACGGTACGCGATACCAGAGTATTGGTACGGGCCCTTGCGTATTGGTAAGGAGCCTTCCGTACTGGTACTACAAATGCTCACTGGAAATTTGAGAAAACATAGCGTATCGGTACGTGGGCATACCGTACCGGTACAAGCTGCTGAGAATTGGTACTGGGAGTTCCGCATCGGTACTCACAACCTGTTTTTGACACTTAGACTATTTTGAAAGCATTTGTTCAAGTCAAAAATATTTCAAACATATTTTTCAAGTAATTTGGACTTTGAATTATTTTTGCAAATTTGTTTAAGTCCAAAAACATTTCTCATTTATGTTATATCAAAATAAATATTTCAACACATACAACTTTATGAATGAATTTATTAAATGAGAAAAGTGTGTATAAACTAAAGTTTACTTATGCTTGTCAAATTTAGGAGTTGAGAGTTTAGTTTAGGGTTTATGATTTAGAGTTTTAGGTTTATGATTTAGTGTGTTAAGGTTAATGATTTAAATTTTAAATTTTTAAAAAAATTGTATAACTTTTTTTATACAACTTATATATCAAAACATAACTTTTTTTATCATATTATAAAGCGTACGGTACTTTGAATTGGAAATATGCTGCCAGTCAATATACTATGAGCATTCACTAATTTATCTATTATTTAAAAATATTTAAATCGAAAATATAAGAAACTTTAGTCATGCACTTTATTTAAATGAAAAATAATATTAAATAATGGATAAATTAATGATTGGTCTGAGTACTTTATGCAAAATATGCTGCAAGTCCCTCTACTTAAGTAAAGTATAAGATTCAGTTCCTCTACGTTGAAATCATTTATACTTATTCTGCTATGTCATAATTTACTACTTTATTATAAATTTTTAAATTAGAGTTTATCCATTATTTATTTGTAATTTATTAATATGCCATTTCAATCTTTTTATTATATTTGATATACTAATTTCGAAAATTTTTATTAATTTGAAGACTCTAGGTTAGGATTATTAAACTTGTAGACTAAATTTCGAAATGTCATGCAAGTACTAATTTCAAATGGGTCGACAGCTAAGTGCTGTATGTGAATTAGTGTAGTTTACTTTCAGTTTAAGCAAAAAAAGAAAAGAAATAGCATGTAAGTACTAATTTCAAAACTTTAACATATAATTATAATATCATGCAGTGAAACATTTGATATTTGTAAACATGAAAGTTATTTCTGCTATTATATTTATGAAATAGACTATTATATTATTAATATTTTATCATTTTATAAATTAAATATTTAATATTAATTTTATTTTAATAAGACACTTCAATACAAAACATGCTATTCACATTTAATTATAAGTAGTATTAAAAAAATTGGGAGTTACCACAATAAATTATCATAATTTTAAGGCTTAAAACTAAAAATCAGCCCCTAAACCAAGGGTGAATGCAGGTGGCTTCCTAGGAGAGTAATTACATCCCATTTTTTAGAAACCAAGTTTTACTTGATGTTAATCTTTTTCTTAAAATTCTGTAATTTAATTTGTAAAGGTGATTTTTTTGGCATACCTATTTGAATTTTTTTATTTTAGAATCTCATTCTTGAATTTCTAAATCCGTCACTACTCTAAGCTATGTTTTTTTCCTGCTTTAAATACTTAAATTATTTTTTTATCAAAATAAGTCTCCAAACTATTAAATGTGACCACTTTAAGTTCATAAACTATTTTTTAGTCAAAATAAATTCCTAAACTATGCATTTTTTCTGCTTTAAGCACCTAAACTTAAGGGTGTTCATGATAAGTTAACCGTACCGCTTAGATTAAACGGTTGAAAGGATTAACACATCTTCACTTCAACTTCTCTCAGATGGACTCTTTCCAGCATTTCATCGAGAATAGTAAATCGTGGGAAGGGAATGGCGAAAATTTCAGATCTTTCAATATCTTTGTTGGTGAACAAGGAAATATCCCGGCATCAGACTTTAATGTCTTTGAGTGCTCAGCTGAAAAACACTTCAGGTTTTCCGGAGGAGGAGCCAACTTTCCTGATGCTGTTTCTAGGGCACTTAAACAGGCAACTTCATTCGAGCTGATTCGTCACAGTACAGCTCTCAGCTTAACACCAGAGCTGGACCTGGAGGCTTTCACCGTTGAAGACTGCCAAGCAATGAAGAGCATCGTAACCGTTGGTGCTAATACTACAGTAAGTACAGCTTCAGCATCAGACTTTAATGTCTTTGAGTGCTCAGCTGAAAAACACTTCAGGTTTTCCGGAGGAGGAGCCAACTTTCCTGATGCTGTTTCTAGGGCACTTAAACAGGCAACTTCATTCGAGCTGATTCGTCACAGTACAGCTCTCAGCTTAACACCAGAGCTGGACCTGGAGGCTTTCACCGTTGAAGTCTGCCAAGCAATGAAGAGCATCGTAATCGTTGGTGCTAATACTACAGTAAGTACAGCTTCAGCATCAGACTTTAATGTCTTTGAGTGCTCAGCTGAAAAACACTTCAGGTTTTCCGGAGGAGGAGCCAACTTTCCTGATGCTGTTTCTAGGGCACTTAAACAGGCAACTTCATTCGAGCTGATTCGTCACAGTACAGCTCTCAGCTTAACACCAGAGCTGGACCTGGAGGCTTTCACCGTTGAAGACTGCCAAGCAATGAAGAGCATCGTAACCGTTGGTGCTAATACTACAGTAAGTACAGCTTCAGCATCAGACTTTAATGTCTTTGAGTGCTCAGCTGAAAAACACTTCAGGTTTTCCGGAGGAGGAGCCAACTTTCCTGATGCTGTTTCTAGGGCACTTAAACAGGCAACTTCATTCGAGCTGATTCGTCACAGTACAGCTCTCAGCTTAACACCAGAGCTGGACCTGGAGGCTTTCACTGTTGAAGACTGCCAAGCAATGAAGAGCATCGTAATCGTTGGTGCTAATACTACAGTAAGTACAGCTTCAGCATCAGGCCAGCCGTTAGTATTCGAATGCCTGAAAGTGCTACATATAAGAAAGCTACCGAAATTGGAGAGTATCTGGCAGGGTGAGATAGCATCAGAAAGCTTCAGCGCACTCGCAACTCTGACATTGAAAGAATGCCATGGTATCACACTACTTTTTCACTAAAAATGGTTAATCAACTACCAAAGCTACAAAATCTTCTGGTCGAGGACTGTGCAAGTATTGAAAAGATTATTCAAGCTGACAATAAAGATGAACACGCGGCATTTGAAAATTTGAAGGAATTCCATCTCAATAACTTGCCTAGTTTGTCTTCCATTTGTGATGCCCGATTAAAATTGCCCTCTTTGGAGAAAATCCTGATCAGGACATGTGAAGTGCTAACAAGTTTACCGCGTATCTTGGAAGATGCTTCCCATTTTAGTGAAATTCATTGCGCTGAAGCTTGGTGGGATAAACAGGATTGGTCACAAGTATCCAAAGACCGTTTCAGCAGTCGTCGCAGAGACCTCTGAAGCTACATAAAAATCAAATCTCTGCAACCGAGCCCTTCCATGGGTCATGTCCTTTTCCTTTTTTGTTGGTTGATTGTCTCTTGGTGAAACAATAACTATTTTCTGTATGTTTGTTTAGATCTTACATTGAATCTCTCTCTGTAAGCAGCAAAATGTTTGTTTGTCCCTAAGAGTAAGACATGAGAAACAATGATCCAGTCATCTTAATACTGAACTTAAAGGGATCAAAATCAAAATGCCCAGATTGTTTTTCTCCTATCTATATCTTGCTTCATGTTTTTGTCATTTCGAACCTCTGAGGATAATTGTTTAGCTACACCTTGATAATGATGAATGATCCTCTTTGAAGGAGTTCCAAGGTCCAAGACTCTGGGGGTTATTTTGATTCTTGTAAATGACAATCAAGTGAATAATCAGGATGAAGTGTACTATATAGTTTGATTCTTTTTTCAACCAAAGAAAATTTTCATTTACTTAAGGCGTAATAATAAGATTAGTAATCAATGTTTTACTAGTTTATTAATTCTTAAAATATCAAAAATAAATATTCGAACTAATCAACGATTGAGCTGTGACACAATATTTTAAAACTAGCTATATTAGTAAACACATTATCAATCTATTCAAAATTTCTTCAGCCTAAATCCAAAATGTCCTCCTCAACTAAACTCATTCAAAAAACTTAACAAGAACAGTCATGTTTGCAATGATTTTAATGAATCCATCAAATTACTTCCAAACAAAATCGAATAAACAACCCAAATATAACTTCTCAACATTCATCAACCTCAGCTCATCAGTAAGATGGCAACTCCCATTGTCCACCATTCATTTTGGCAGCTAAATCTAAGGTTCATTTCATCAAAGCCTCCATTTCTGACATATCCAAAACCTCTTTTCCTACATCGTCAATGAAGCCCCACCACAACGTCCGCAAAACAATCAACTTCACCACCAACCCTCCTCTCTTAACTGCCAAATACGTCTCATTCACGGCTTTCTCCGGTCCTCCTCCAACGATGAATCCTTCTCTATCAACAAGACCATCTACCAATCTTAATTAATCATAGTTCATGTACTAAAGTATTTAACTACTATTATTTTTCTTCAGAAAATGATGTCCTTATATAGGACTTCTAATCATAAATACATGAAGAATGATACATTGTTCAATGCAATATACCATAATAATTACATGAATATAATTTTTTTAATAGTCTATATAAGGCAGTATCTGTCCATACATATTCTTAATTACATGAATATAATTAATAGGGGATGAAGGATACATTTTATAGTATCATGTACCACATGGATACATGAATCACATAAAAGATATTAAGTACTCATTAGGCATTCACTTAAATAGATTTATAACACTTCCTTTTAGATATTCATCAATTGAAAATACATCTTGTTAAAACCTTATTGGGAAAAAGCCTGTGGGGACAGAGGTAAAGTAGCAAAGGGACTAGTGGGGCCACAAAATATTAAAATTTTGAAAATGTTAAAGTTAAGAAAAAAGAGTTAATTGCACCACATGTCCCCAAACTATGACACTCATTTTAAATTGGTCCCTAAACTTTAAAGCATTCCAATTTCATCCTCAAACTATGATCTTCATTCTAAATTGGTTCCAAACTTTTGATCATTTCAGTTTCATCCTTAAACTTTGGCTCTCATTCTAAATTGGTCCTCAAACTTTTTGAACATTCTAATTTCATCCCCAAATTATTAATATATGCTAATAATATATTTTGTTAATAAAACCGTTACAAAAATTGTTAATTGTCATGAAACACTTACGTGTATTATGTAATAATTTATTGTGATATAAACGATAATTTGAGGATGAAATTAGAACATTCAAAAAGTTTGAGGATCAATTTAGAATGAGAATTATAGTTTGAGGATAAAACTGGAATGCTCAAAAGTTTGGGACCAATTTAGAATGAAGGTCATAGATTGAGGATAAAATTAAAATGTTTTAAAATTTAGGGATCAATTTAAAATGAGGGTCATAGTTTGGGGACGTGCAGTGCAATTAACTCTAAGAAAATTTTAAAATTGCTCTTTACTTTACCCAAAATATATTAAATCGTCAACAATAATATTTTTTGTCATTAACTATAACGCCCTAAAAATATGATGCTCGAAATGACATTTTTTTTCTAGAGTAGACTAGAAACTACTTGTTCTGATAAAATATAATCAGGTTTATATATTTTGTTTTTAATTATTTAAGGATGGGTCTAGAACGGTCGACACACACCATTACACATTACTAATATTATACACCACAAACGCTATACACTGTTATTTTTTAATTTTGTATAATTACATGTTGTGTCTTCATTATTTACACATTTTATCAATTTAGTCTTTATTATATTTAAAAAAATCTATCAATTTGCTCATAATTTGAATGGAACTCTGTACATATCAGTTCCTTAACCTTTATATTTAAACATTACATGCTGAATTTGCTTTGCCAAGACATCAACAAATTTACTTGATAAAATGGAATTTATCCTATTTGATAATCTTTCAAAAACATCAATTAATTTAAAGCAACAATAAAAAGATATTAACAAACCATGTTAGCAATGAAATCGAACTAAATTTATATTAGGGTAAAATTAATTATAAATCCAAAACAGAAGACTCTATTTTGGACAAGAGGAAAAGAAAGGGATTTTGAGGGCAGCGAAGTTAGCCGGAATAAATGTCATTTCGCTGATAAACGAGCATTCGTGGGCCGCTTTACAGTATAGGGTCAATAAAGATCTCTCGAATGAGTCGAAACATGTGATATTCTATGATATAGGTGTTGAATATTATAATTTAAACATAATGTTTTATAAATAGGTATAACTTTTCATAACCTATTATAATACATGCATATAACTATTCATCACGAATGAATATACCTATTCATGATGAAAATATATGATTATGTATGATAAAAAGGTAAAATGAATAATTTTGACTATTCTAATAGTCATTTATATTCTTTATATAAATGATTGTAAGTGATGAAGCAAAATATTTATATTCTCAGCGCGTCAATATATTTCTCTCTCCCTATAAAATTGTGTTATTATACTTCCATATCTCTAATAAAGTGGTATCAAGAACTTGATTCGATAGTAAGAGAAGATGACTAATAATAGTATGTTTCTATTGTCTTACATAAGACAATTAACAATAGTATGTTTCCATTTCACTTTTTTGTCTTATATAAAACAATTATGAAAATTGATGTTTTCGTATGAAGGTTTTACATGAGGTACAAGATAATTGGAAGATCACTTATAATGATTATAAGTCTCCTCAAGACGAGACTCCATTGCCACAACAATAATGCAAGTGTAGATAATGGAGATTTTGGCCATTCAACGAACTAAGGTTAGTCGTTTACAAATATAAACTAGCTTGTAAGGGTAAGCAAAACTTGCCTCAATTCGAAAAATTTATTTATTTTATTTGATTTGATGCAAAAAAAATTAACTTGACTTGAATTGTAATTTCATATACTCAATTGGACTTGAAAATTTTTTAAATAAAATTTGACTTATAATTCGGAATTTTTAGGGATTAGTGCATCGATTTTCAAGTACGAGTCGACTCCCTCAATTTTAACTGATATATGTATATCACATATGAAAAAAAATAAAGAAAATATATATGTATATCATACATGATTATAGAAAGTCTTTTAAATTTGAACCAATTAGTACCATAACATTATAAATATTTACAATTAAATTTGAACAGAAACTCCAACAACTTGACTCGAAAAAAATCAAATAAAGTTTGAGTTATAAAATAAGAGACTAACTCGAAATTTTTTACTCCTACTAGTCCAAAATCTATTGATCAATCTTGCATGAATGATCCCAATTTTAACATGAAGATTATCCAACCATACCATGGTCACCCAAACCAAACGTATTGTACATGAAACACGTAGATCAGTTTCATTTTAGAAACACTAGAATTGTAGTTGGAAATGCCATTAATACAATATATACAAGCTGTTGTACATGTTGATGACCACAATAATTACTAAGCAATATTTTCTGTAAACAGATCCGATGAGCTTTCTTTCACACCTTGCAACAACAGCAATTAAATGTGTTTTAGAAGGAAATAGAAGGGCAGCATAAGGCATAAGGTCCACACAACCAAATCATTTACACAGATTGCATCTGCACTGGAGAGAGATGGACATGGACTCCCCCAACTCACCTCCAAACTCCTCATCTTTTGCAATAAGAGAAACAACAACTCATCACACAAAGATGGCCTCATTGGACCCTTCAAATTCACCCCCCAACCACTCCTTTGCACTCAGAGACTCCACAGCTCAATGCTTCTTGAGAAGCCTCTCCACCAAAGAAACCTCCTTCAACGGCTTCCGTTGCTCCCCTCCTCGGTACAGCACCCCTTCTCTCCACACTTCTCCTCTATCCTCTCCTCCCCGCACTGTCAACCCCAGCCCTTCGAACCACACCGTCGGCCTCGACGCTTCCTATAAATGCCTCTCTTCGGTCCTTAAAAAGGATGGTCAGATTCTATCCGTAGCCATCTCGAATGGGATCATTTATACCGGCTCCGATACCAACTTGATACGAATTTGGAAGTTGCCGGAATTTTCCGAGTGTGGAGTGCTGAAGACTAAAGCATCAAGCATCAACCGTTGTTGCTCTTGCAGTGTCCCATGAAAGGGTTTTTGCAGCCTATGGTGATACCAAGATTCGGGTATGGCGAACAACATGGGACGGTACATTGAAGCACATCAAGTTGGCGACAATCCCCCTGACCAGCGGCTATGTCCGGAGCTACATTTCCGGAAAAGACAAAGTGGTAATGCCCTATTTCTAGCTATTCATTTGCTCTGTGTATTTATGATAATTATTTGTTTTTGACATAATGAGTATAAAAATATGATTCTTCAAAATATATTTCGGCGTAGGACACATACTCATACGATGCATCCGAAGTCCGAGTAACCTAGATTTTATGCAACATTGTTAGGGGGTAAGTGACTGGTGAAATAAGGTTGAAAATGAGTAATGAAATGAAAGGGTTGATAGATAGAGTGAATTCATAGCAATCATAGTGAGATGAGAGAAAGTAAATGGGGTCCATTTTAGATTCAACTCTCAACCACTATCTACCTACGTTTATTACAGAAAATGTGGTGAACTGAAATTTCCAATCTAAAGTTTCTCTCTTTTCTTACTATAAACATGCAATGTGATGGCATACAATCATTTCAATTGTCTGAGACAGTCACTTTACAGTTCACTCCTTTGACACAAATTTATTATGTCTATAAATTTTGGTAGACCTTAAATTGCATTAACTTCTGAAAATTTTGGTTTAAGTTATAGTATTAGGTTAGGCATTTTAATGTTTAATAACTGATCAAAGTTTAGTCACCAACCTCTTATTTATATTTTATACTGCAAAGAGACAGTTCTCTCTCTATATTAATGTGCAGACTGATATGTGGTTCGAATATATGAAGAAAAAAATTTAAAATTAAATATATTCATTTCGGACATATATCCTATTTTCCGCTTAACAGATTACTTAAACTTACAGGCATTGATCAATTGAATTGCAGATGAGGCATATGGGGCCAATAACATCACTAGCGATCAACATATCAGATGACATTCTCTACTCAGCTTCCGTTGATAAAACCGTGAAAGTTTGGAGAATATCAGACCTCAAATGCATCGAGAACATCCCGGCACATTCCGAACCCATCAATGCCATTGTTGTGGCAGACGACGGAATCCTCTACACCGCCTCCGACGACGCCACCATCAGGGTTTGGCGACGTAACTTCTGCAGAGGAGAATGGCCACATTCACTCATGGTGACCTTACCGGCCAAATGCTCGCCCGTCAAAACTCTAACACTAACCGCAGACGGAGGAGTCTTGTACGGCGGCTGCACTGATGGATACGTGCATTACTGGCTGAAAGGATGGTTATCAGGCCAACTGCAATACGGTGGTGCACTCCGAGGTCACACTCATGCTGTCATGTGTTTAGCCAGTGTGTCCAACTATTTAGTGAGTGGCTCCGCTGACTCGTCTTGCAGGGTCTGGACTAGGGAACATGATGGCCAACATGTATGTCTAGCCGTTTTGGTCGGGCACAGAGGACCCGTCAGATGTGTGACTGCATTTTTGGGACATTCAGGGGACGAGGTTGAAGATGAAATGCAATTCGGTCTTTGACAATTAACTCATTTACCCAAGCTCCTGTTTAAAAGTTTTTTTATGTTTATAGACAAATTGGGCACAAACCCATCTGGGAGCTCCTCAAATGACTGATGCAATTTTTTTTGAAAATGTCACATGTATCTCGTTAAAAAATCTTCCTAAGCTTAAATGGAGAAAAAAGAGTGCACATAGTAGTACTTACAAAACCCATCGAGACAATCTCGACTAAGACCAACTAAAATGCAATACAATTAACTCATCCCCAATCCCCTATTACCAGCAGCAAAACCGGCCACAACATTGGCATCTCGGCAAATCCACAGCACCAGCACCTTCCACTGCCATCGCAGCATGTCGCGAATGTCATTCACCAATCCACAATCTTCAAGTGTCCGCGACCGGCCCTATAGAATCGTCCACCACTTACGCATTATCCGATTCTACCACCACCTTGCGGAAGCCAAGCCTCCACTAGTGAAGGAGGCCATCATACACAGCCCAAAGCTCGGTCATGAGGATCGAGCAAATATCAATATTTCGTGAGAACCCAAAACGTAATTCGCCAATGTCATTATGAAGCACACCACCCACCAAAGTCATGTTACGATTGCCTCCCATGGCTCCATCTACATTTGCTTTTATCCAGCCCACATCCGATAGTTGCCATCCCATACCAACATAGACTTGCAGCCCTCGTCCCTATGACGCTAGCTCGCCACCAGAATATCACCCCTATCAACATGCAGAACCTCAAAAATTACCTTACATTGGTGCTTCCACAGCATCCAACACACAATTGTAAAGAGAGTCGTCCACTCTTCCTCATTAATCGGGAACCCTCCACACCCATAGAGATTAATTAGCAACAACATTTAAAATTCAAGCTGAAAAAGTCAGTTAATTTTGTCGGCTTAACCAACATCAACCAAATCCGTTTTGCTTCATGACAACCCCTCAAAACATAATCGAGCGATTCATCAACAGCTTTACAAATCGAGCACAACCGTGAACTTGCAATGTGGCGACGACATCTTTCATCATTTGTGAGCAGCCGATTGTGGAGGGCTAACCACAAGAATGTACGAACCCGCTGTGGCGCCTTTAATTTCCAAACAACATTCCAAGGAACATTATCAATTGCTGGTGGATTCGTCACCAAGACCGTGTAGGCTGACTTAGTAGTAAAGTTTCTATCCGACTCCCACCTTCATCCAGGTTTGTCAATACCAAATAATAGCAATTTGCAAGGTCACATCGTCAGGTAGAGCTTCGGTTAACCTCTCCCAATCCCATTGTCCCGACTGTGAAATCATCGTCACTACAAGGATTGGCGCAGGTGATACAGGCAGCATGTAACTTGCCAACAACAGTTCGCCCATATCAAGCCACACATCGTTCCAAAAATCCGTCTTCCAACCATTACGGATATTCTAACACAGACCACGACGAATATCCTATCAAATATGTGACAAACCTTGCCATAATCTCGAGGATGAGGCTCTTTTAATGCAATCAGAGATCATAGTATTCCAACCATACTTCGCTTTAACCACAACTTGTCCTCGTTAGTCACCAACGCATATCCTACCTTCATTAGCAGAGCTTTGTTTTGTCATTCCAAGTCCCTAAATCCCATTTCGCTATTCTCCGCAGGAAGTTTCATCGTTTCCCATTTAATAAAGGGAATGCCCTTGGACCCATTGCCCGAGCCCCAAACGAAACGACAGATTATCCTTTCCAAATCATCGCAAATTCCATTCGACAACCAAGTTGATTGCATGACATAGCTGGGAATAGCCTAGAGCACTGCTTTAGCTAAAGTAATGCGTCCAGCCTGAGACAAAGAACTCGTAATCCATCCAGATAGACGTTGGCCTACTTTTTCCAATAAGAACATGTAATACCCCAATATTAGTTTAGTGACTAAAATGTAATGAATTAAAAGTTAGTTGTTTTAGTTTAGTGACTGATACGTAAAATTTAAAAGTTTGGTGGCCAAAGTGAAAAGTTAGGAAAAGTTCAAAGACCAACATGATAATTTCCCCAATAAGTTATTTTATTCAGTATAAGTGTGAATCGGATTGAACTAAGTACCTTGATGTCGGTTTTTAGAATAAAGATGGGGAAAATGTACTGAAATTGGATCGAATAAAATTATTAAGCGTGCTCAGGCGAGGGAAATTTTAGGATGAGTGACCTTTGGGAAGGTTTCATAAAAGTACTTCTGATTAATTTTTTGGATTCAGTAAGAATAGAAAAGATTTGTATGGATTATCGATAAAGGAATTTTAAGGGAATTTTATTTTATGAAGATTTTCGATAATTATCGGAATAATAGACTGATTTAGAAAAATTCAGTCTAAGTTTTGAAAAAGGAAGATTTATTGAAATAATAGAGTTTATTTCTCGAATATGAAAATATGGAATTTTTTGATTAAATCCGATAGTTTGGAAAAGGGTAAAATTGTAGTAGAAGTATTTTATGAATATCGGGAAGTCGGATCGAATCAAAATTTTAGAGATTGATTCAAAAGCTATGGAAAAGTAATGGAATATTATTTTGGGAATATTCTATTATGGTTGGTTTGATTTCAATTAGATTTGGTTAGATTTCAACTAGTATGGTTGGATTTTTACTAGAAAGGCCAATTAGTAAATATTAAATTAGTTGGAGGATAAAAGGGACTTTTTACCCTTATTTTGTTGATATAATTGATTATTTAAGATAAGATATTATAAGTGTTATGGTATTATTGGTTATAATTCATGGTAAAATAGTCAATTGACTATTAAGGATTTATTATTATTTAATTTAGTGTTAAAGATGCAATTTGGCATTAGAATAAGAAAGAAAAGTTTGGAGAATTTATCATCTTTTTCTTCTTGCCGTGGGGTTCCAAGCAAGGGTAAGAAAACTTTGTTTCAATTTTAAGCTTGCTTGATTGGATTTGAGCTTTAGATATGAAATAAGAAAATGATCTCCATTGAATTCTCTATCTTTTGGTATAAGTTTTGCTTAGTTTCCATGTCCCTAAGATTGAGTTTGGTGATTAGGGTTGATGAAGAGCATGATGGAATCTTAAGTTTTATGGTTTTTCATGTTGGAAACATGCTTGTGGTGTTGTTTCTATTGTTTAAATGTTGAAAGTTCCATGGAAAACCTAGTAGTGACTATTCGGCTACCATGGAAAAATTAAGGGAAATTATGGCAAAAATTTGTTTGATGTTGGAAATGATGAGAATGATGTTAGATTAGTATGATTTAGATGTTAGGATGAAGAAATACCTATGTTCTTGAATTATGGAAAAATTAGGGTTTGAGCCAAGTTTGGAATTTTAAGATGTTAATGAAGGAAGAATGGTTAAATATGATGATATAAGTGGTTTGGAATGAAAATCCCTAATTATTTGCATTAGGGACCAAATTGTAATTTTTGGAAAGTTTAGGGATTTGATTGTTGAACTTATTTTTGAAGAATATTGGGTTGAAAAATCAAGTTAAGTGATTTGGAGGTTGATTTTGAAGTTTATTCTAACTTTTGGACCATTTTTGTGAATTTCGGAAAATTTAAGGACTATTATGTTAATTTTTAAAGTTTGGGTCTTAAAGTGTGAATGGTGAGAATTGTAAGGATTTGGCTTGAAAATGATGTTTCGAGGCTTAAAAGTGTCCTTAGGGACTAAAATGTAAATTTTGGGAAAAGTTGGAAATTTAAAGAAAAGTATGAGAAATATTGATTCGAATATAGAAGGTTTTATTTGATCATTTTTTGTAAATAATGGATAGTTATTTATTTACTTTCCATTATTTTATATGGATTAAGTATATTCTAACATATACTTTGAATGGTATATGTTATTTTATTGTAGATACCGATAAAGATCGAGATTGTATTAGTAGACCGGGAAAAGAACTAATTCGATATTGATATCGAATAGTGAAGGAAATCTTTGCAAGGCTAAGGTGAGTGCATACATGTTTTAACTTGTATGTTTGTTACATACATTTTTTTAAAGGTAAAGATTTATTTTTTATAAAGCATGACATGAATTTTAGCATGATACACTATTTTAATGATTTAAAGATTATGATACATTTTTATGCTTATATATGTTTTATATCATGACAAATGCATGACAAAGTTATTTGATGAAATTTTTAAATGGCAGTATACCATGAATGTTATAAAGTATATTGAAATATGAACTGATCCAGTATAAAGATATTTTACATGATGTATATATATGTATGTTTGAAAGTATGAAATTTGGGTTACTTGCCATTAATTGCAGGAATTGTTTTTAAAAGTTTGCCCTTGGTAATTATAAAGTTGAATATTGTATTATAAAGTTATTGACATTTTATTGTGTCTCGACACTTCCTTGTGTCTACGAGTAAGATATTGACATTCTTATGTGTCTCGGCACTTTACTGTGTCTACGAGTAAGTTATCGATACTTCTATGTGTCTCGGCACTTTAATGTGTCTACGAACATGATACTGACACTTCATTGTGTCTCGACATTTCAATGTGTCTACGAGTAAGAAAAGAATAATACAAGCCACTTAATAATTACTATGCGCTATATGATGTCATATGATAACTATATGGTTTTACAAGATAACGTATGCTTTTATGTTAAATAATGATTACAATATGCTTTACTGCATAAATATTCCTGCATTACAAGTTATATGATTTATTGATTATCATGCATATGAAAGTATCATGCATTATTAAGCGTTTATAAATGTTAATTATCTTATGCCTCACTAAGTTATACTTAGCGTATATTTTGGTTATACATGTAGGTAATTGGAAGTAGTAGCGGAGCTTTTGCATCGACATCTCTTTCGGGGGAGAACATATCAACAGGTTATTCCAGTATCTACGACTTCCTTATTTTGTATGAATAGTGGCATGTATAAGATAATCTACTTATTTTGTTTAAAATGTTTTTAAACCGGCCTGCCTTGCAAAAGTTTTGTACTTGTAAAATTAACGGTATACTATATGTATAATTTTGATATATATTATGTTAGAATCTTGATATGATAATATAACGATTAATATGTTATATAAAAAAAATTATTAGTCCCTATTTTTTAACGTAAAAATATTTTTAAATTACTGTGACATTTTCGACTCGTATTCAGTGTACGGATACGAGAATAGGTGCTAAAGAACATATAAGTGTCCTTAGTAACCGACTATACAGAAGAGCCAAGCCCAGATATTTTCCAAGGTTCTCAACCGCCTCAAAGCCAAGCCCTTGAGAAATTAAATTCTGAGCAGAGGTATCACAGTTCTTTAAAAAATAAATCTTGATTTTGGCAATATTTACACGAGTCCGGAGCATGCACAGAATTGGTCCAACACCTCTTTGATGACCAACAACTGATCCATAGAAGCTTCCGTAAACAAGACTAGATCGTTCGCAAAGTACAAATATGAAATTTTAAGCCTATTACGCGATAATTGTATCGGCTTCCAACTACCACTCTCCACCTTTCAACATATAGCATGAGATAGACGCTCCATATAGAGCACAAACAAATAAAGAGATAGGGGATCTCCTTGTTGAATACCCCGAAAAGAAACAAACCTCTAAGTAATCTCACCATTCCAGCTGATCTAGATAGATACCGATCGCGAACGCATGCCATAAGCCAACCAATAAAACAAATTGGAAAACTCACCTCATGCAAAGTCTCTTCAATCAAGTCTCATTCCAAGCGATCATATGCCTTCTCTAAATCTACCTTGATCGTCATCTATGCTCGTTTACTTTTCTTCTTACACATCGAGTGAATGATCTCTTGAGCCAAGATAATATTATATGTGATCTGACGACCAGGCACAAAGCTAGACTGATTTTGCGCCACCCAATCTGGCAACAACAGCTTCAAATGATTGACCATAACTTTTGTTACGACTTTGTACATAACTGTACAAAGACTTATTGGCCTAAGCTGACTCAGGCTCTTAGGTATCGGCACTTTAGGAATAATGACCAACAAAGTTTGATTTGCCCAATCCTCCATAAAACCTGAATAAAAAATCAGTCACAAAATGACAAACCGAAACATGAACTCTCTCCCAATTTCACTGGAAAAAACCTACATGATAGCCGTCGAGACCCGGAGCTTTCCATGGATCCATACTGAAAATCACATGTCGAATCTCCTCATGGGACACCTCTCGAACAAGCTCTCGACAATGGATCTCACTCACTCGTGTAAAACCACCCCGAAAGTAATCTATGGTTGTTGTGCGGCTCTCGAACGTGAAAAGGTGGCTGAAAAATTGAACCGTGTGGTGCTTGAGAACCTCATGATCATCGCTCCAAGACCCATCCTCAATTCGAAGCTTACGTATTGTATTCTGATCCCTACGGATGAGAGTGGAGGTGTGAAAAAACCGTGTATTTCGATCACCTTGTGCAACCCAGGCACTTCTCAATTTCTGCTTCTACAAACTCTCCTCCTGAGAAAGAACAAGGTCGAGCTCCTTCTTAAGAGCCACATCCAACTCAACAAGGAAAGGGGCATTCGACTTTTCCAAGGCAATTTTGTTACCCCAAATCTGAGCAAGAATATGAGATTTACGCATACCGATGTGACCAAAGACCTCACGGTTCCAAATAGAGCTGTCCCCTTGAAATGCGACTAAATTCTTAGAGATGGGCGCATCACTCTTCCAATTCTGTTTAATAAGACGCCCAAAATCAGGGTGGTCTAACCAAGCTGCCAAAAACGAAAAGGTCTGGGACCCTGAGCATGAACCAAACTGTCAGTACGAAGAAAGATCAGCCTATGATCGAATCCAATCTTCTGCAAGTGAGTAACCTAGGACGTAGCAAACATCACATACCAGCGAGTGTTGCACAAACACCTATCAAGCCGTTGGCGCAAAGAACCCCATTCCACGTAAAATAAGGCCCATTGAACCCCATATCAACAAGTCCCAAGTCAAAAAGAAAGTCACCAAATTTAGGATACCTTCATTTATCTTTTTGTGTTGTTTGTCAACTGATCCATGCTCTCGGATACCCTATCTCTTCCAAATGTAAGGATGAACATTGTAGCCAAAGATATTTAGGAGAATAAATTCTAACACTTAATTAATAGATTCATTTCTTCTTGATAACATCATAATTTTTCATGTTTGTAAGTAAAAGCTTAAATAAAAGTTCTTGTAGATCTTAAACAAAGAAGAGCACTTGGTTTAGTGGAAATAGATTTTCCATTCATGTGTTTGGTTTGGGATCAAATCCAAAATCAATTAGATGGTGACTCATGTCATCATCTGATTAAAAAACTGATTTTTTATATTAAATTAAAATTGAGACTAAATTATAAAATATGTAAGTAATAGGGATGAAATGTGTAATTATACCGATTTTAGTTAAATGTATCCCTTCCGTTTGGTTTTAGCGAAAAATGACTTAATTGATAGCATTTTAATAATTCAGTAGTCTGGTTAACAAAATTAATAGATCGATTGTCAAAATAAAACATACCCTATAATTAAGTGGCCATCATGTAGTTTATTCTTAAATAAAATATACTATAATTATTATAGGATTTATATTTAATATACTGGGCGTTGAAAACTAAAAGTTTCTATAATAGCCTTAGTTGTAGGGTTTAGGGATTCAATTTAGGCGCAGGGTTTATAGATTTAGGTGTAGAATGTTTAAAATTTAGGGATGATGGTTTGAATTTAGTTTATGGTTAGAATTTAGAGTTTAGATAGGGTTTAGTTTTTAGGGTAATATGGTGAGAATTAAAGTTTTAACTTATAAACCCTAAATTCTAACCATCAATCCTAAATTCAAAACTCATACCCCTAAACCCTACACCCTAAATTAGATCCCTAAATCCCAAAATTATGTCGCTTGTGAAAATTTTTAGTTTTCACCGCTAGTGTAACTGTATAGAATAATTACCCATTATTATATAGATCAAATTGAATTAAATATTTTGATTCAATTAAAATTTGTTTGTGAATTTTTTAAATCCAGCGTCATCGTATTGAAAAAAGTGTATTAATCTTACTAATTAAATTTTTTAGCATTATTAAAAAAAATTGAATAACTCTTACCTAAAAAAGGAGAAAAAAATTTGCGAGTCTAGAACCCACAACCTAAAAGATAAAATATGTCAATTTAAGTGTTTTTAATCACTTGCTTTAAAGATTATTAGTATCATTATTAAAAAAAAACTTAATTCAATTAATTTCCTTTCAAAAAAATAATTCAACTGAATTCGTAACCGAATTCAAATGTGCTTAAATGTTAGGTTTTATTCGATTTGAGATTATAGATAATTTATGTATTTATATCCAACCGTAATAATAATAATCTCAATGTTAATAATATTATAATCAAATGGCCTTTTTGTTATGGGGCTTTTTTTTTCCTTTATAAACCCTTTTGTTTCTGTCTTCTAATTTCGCCGTTTCCTTCCCTGTCAGAGTGTCCGCATCAAAGGTAAGACATTCCTATCTCCGGCGCTGCTCCAGGCATTTCCGTTGCTTTGGTACCGGCCGTTATCCCTTTTTCTTCTCTTGATCCTTTGGATTCGAACTTTTTGCTATTATATTTGTTCGGGTTAAATAAAGTGAATTACTTGAGTTTTAATTTTGGTTTTGGTATTTGCTTTGGCTTTCTTTTTCAGCTTTTCTGTAGGGAAACTTCATATTCCTCTCAAAGGTTTTTTTAGTCATCTTTCAACTTTCTTCAAAACTGTTTGGTTTCCATGAATCTTTTTCTTCTATATTATTTCCATAATTCCAAGTTGGTTTTCCTAAGTTTCTGTCTTTGTTTCACTTGTGAATAATGCGTAGCAAGACCTTTCTGATTAAATTCCGAAAGTTCAATTTCAATTGCAATCGGAAACAGTAATTGCGGTGGGCTTGTGTGTATTCATTTCTTTTGTTTTTTACTTGCAATATTATAGATTTTATGTAAGTAGTTTGGGGGAAAACAAAGGGTGTAATTCATTTGTTTTATCTGTATTTAGAGAAAAAATGAGTTAAACTAATAATTAGTCGATAATTTGTTTGTTTTGAAAATGCAGATGGCATTGCGAGGAGTTTGGCAACTTAAAAGGCTGATTGTAAGCTATTGTGATTGGGGAGGGAGTAGTAGGGGCATCAGGTATGATTTTAACATTTCTTTTTTCCACTTGTAAACTTTTATATAAACCCCTTAAGTACCATCTTAATTTTCTGGCTGTTATTGTTTTGATACATTTGCTTGACACTTCTATAGTGAAATGGTTTTGGGAATTTCCGTGTGTTGCTCATCTTTTTTGTATTTTCAGCATTGCAATGTGTTCTTCTTGTTTTTATTTGCTTGACAAAGCGGGCGCCTTTTTGTTAAATGCTCTCTTGGTCTTTTGGCAAAGAGTTGTGCAAAGATTTGCATTTCAATTTTAGGCATGAACCATGTTTATGCTGTGGAGACTCGTATCCATGTATAAATTAAACTAGTGAACAACATCTGAGCATGCATAAACTGACTAATTTCCAATTAATGAAAGAATCAGCTTCCACCCCGTAATATCATGCCGGGGTGTTGTCTGTCTTGTCACTTTCAGCTGTGCATAATGTGATGATTTGATGGTTGAAATTATCAATGATCTTAATCTAGTGATTAGATATATATTCACCAAATCCGTGATCAAGCAAGATGTCATGGATGACGAAGGATTTCATCTTGAGACAAAGTGCTTTCTTTAATAATTGTACCAGTCCATTGAAGTCTTAGCACTTTGGATTACATTAGGGTACTCAAGTTGTGTAAGTGTGCATATGCACCGATAATCATGCCTCCCAGTGAAAATTTGAAGTTTGCAGTTCCATGAAAACAGAGCAGCACTTTTCCCACTCATTTCTTTTGGCTTGTTACTGAGGTCATTCTTGGCCTTGCTGAAGAGGAAAGTGACTTTAGAAATTCTTGATAACTAAATGTTGTGGGGTTGGTAAGATCTAACAGACTGCATTTGCTAGTAGTTATTACATGACTAAGTTTTCTAATGACATAATGATACAAGATTGAGATGCCTTTTCAAGTAAGTTGAATGACAAGGCCGTACGATGGTTTGTAGTCTAAAGTTCAACTGTTATGATTAATAATAACGAGAAACATGTACAAATATGGAATCTCTCCTTTAATTGGATGCTGAATTCTTCAAATTCACTCTCAATTTCATGCTAATTTTTGACATTATTATGCCAGGGCGTTTATGGAGTCTGAGTTACCAACTTTTAAAGAGAAAAACCCTCAGCTGGAAGTGGTTACTGAACTCATTCGTGGACAGCATCCACATTTGAAGGGCTTTTACAGTAAGTCACTCTTTCCCGGATGAGTTTCAGATGTAATGCATTGAGATACGTGCATTGTTCTTAAATATTAGTTCTGAGCATGTATGTTTTCTCCAAAATCACTTCAGCCATTTAAAAACATATCTCTTGCCAATTTGTCAGAGAACAAAAATGAGCGGGTGGTATGCGTGAAGAATACAACTCCTGAAGATATCCTCCTCCATGCAACCAGGCTAAGAAACGCTTTGGGAAGAAAGGTGGTGAAATTGAAGACAAGGCATGTAACTAAACACCCTAGTGTGCAAGGTACATGGACAACTGATGTGAAGTTTTGACACATGCTAGTACTTTCTTTGTTGTTCTATTTGGCCATGATGGCAACTTTGCTAGAACATTCCCTCATTGGAGGTCAATGAAACTGCTGTGTTATGGACAAAGCCTAATGATGTTTGAATCATTGAGTATGAATTGAAAACTGTCTCTACTTGTGTGATGTGTTTAGCATGGAAGTAGTAAAGATGATTGGACCTATATATTTACTGAATTTTAACTTGATTTTCTTATGCTGCTCAACTAATGGCTCATCAAAATAATTCCTCAGAGCACCCTTGTTTAACAAATTTAGTACAAAACTGGAATTTAGACTCTTAACATTATGCTTGATATGAAGGAAAAGGGGTAAATAGTCTTACCAAATAGTAATGGGGAAAAGATGGATTTTCTTTTTCTCAAAATCATCTTTTCTAATGTAGAAGAAAACACTATTTAAATTAAATGTATTATATACATCTTAACCTGTTTTTTCCCTTAATCTAACATATAATAATCTGAAGCTGTGATTTAAGCAACATTAATTTACAACTTTGTGATTGAAAGGATATAAATGATTCATTTCATTTTTTATGGACTACCTGGTTCCAAAATGGTTGATATTAAAGTTTATAAAATTTGAATGCATATTTTGACTGAACACATCTTATTAGTTAATGAACATAGTTTCCATTGTTAACGTGACAATTAAATTCATTAAACCACTGTCAATGGATGCCTAAAGAAACTTTTGGATAACAAGTAAAAAAAATTAGGCAAATCCAAGTAAAACAACAGATTTTAGCAAGGAAAATAATGATTAATGATAGTTAAAATGTAACATAAACCAAAAAGTAATGAGAATAAATTTCGAAAGAGAAAAAGAAATTACTAAAAGCAAATCCATAAACCCTACATAAGGTAAAACCGGACCAACCAGCATTCATCCAACAGGCTAATTCTTTTGACACAAACAACTCTTGATAAGATAGGTTTAAGCAGCAGCCTGGGCTGCAAGCCTCTTCCTTGCTTCCTCGATGATCGACAACTTGATACCCTTGCCCTTAGGAAGGGTAACCCATGGCTTTGTTCCTTTACCAATTGTGAAGACATTGCCCAGACGAGTTGCAAACTCGTGCCCAGCAGCATCTTGCACATGGATTGTCTCAAAGCTACCCTTATGCTTCTCCCTGTTCTTAATCACTCCAACACGTCCCCTGTTCCTTCCTCCAGTGACCATGACAACATTCCCAACATCAAACTTGATGAAATCAACAATTTTGTTGCTCTCCAAGTCGAGCTTGATGGTATCGTTGGCCTTGATCAAGGGGTCTGGGTAGCGAATGGTGCGTCCATCATAGGTATTGAGATATGGAATACCCTTCTGGCCAAATTGTACAGACCTAACTTTGCAGAGCTTAAACTACAACGTACAAGATCAACAAAATTAGGTCAATCATTTTAAGACAATCAACGGGATAAAAAAAACTAGACAACTTGATGAATATTAGAGCATAGTAACAAGAAACATAACAAACTACTGTCCCATTCATACAAACCTTGGTCTCATCACCAGTGATGGCATGAAGGCGGAAACGACCTTTAGTGTCATATAGGAGGCGGAAGTCCTCATTTGTCTTGGGAATTGACACAACATCTATTAGTAGAAAATAAGGGATGGTCAAGACCCATGAATTTCAAAATCTAGGATAAAAATAGTGAATCATGGACGTACAATTATTGCAAAATGATTTTAGCTACACAATTCGGACTTGAACATGAATGTTGAATATGGGTTTGTTTCTAACACGAGTATCTTCAATTTTCCAAGTTTTTACATGAATTTAAAGGATCATATTCCCTTGCACACATCCCAAGATGCATCAGATATCTAATACAAATACTTTCAAGAAAAAAGAGTCAGAGTAACACCCACCGGCTTTTAGTGTAGGGTCTTGAAGATATGCAGAAATCCTAGACACTAAAATGCTACTTTGCATGAGTTTGTAATATGAATAAAAAAATACAAGTACTTTAGTTGACACACAATGGAAAGTTCTGCATACATACCCATAAAACCTGCGGGGTAGGTCTTATCTGTCCTAACCTTTCCATCTACCATAACATGCCTTTGCATGAGAATAGCAATCACTTCTCTGTATGTCAAAGCATACTTCAATCTGTTTCGCAGAATTAGAATGAGCGGCAAGCATTCCCTCGACTTGTGGGGTCCAGATGATGGCTTTGGAGCCTGAATGTTCAAATATTAATAACACAGAATCAGAAAGCTATGAAATCAAACTGGTAAGGAAGCAAATAATAATAAGCTAAAGAAGATAACATACAAATGCACCACCAAGCTTGTCAAGCATCCAATGCCTGGGGGCATTGAGCCTCTTCAAGTGTTTCTTCAACCCTCTAGCCTGTAAGAAGAAAAGTTCAAAGAGATGAGAGTTTAAAGCACAAGAACTTTCACATTAAAGTTAATAATTTGACCCAAATTTAACAACAACATTCCCATTTCAGCAACCACACTTCTTATTTCTCCAGAACATGAAAAAGAATATTTAGAAGTATAAGCTGACATCTCCATCCAACAGTCAGATATTAACTAGGCATAAAGAAAAAAATAAACAATATTGCGAATAACCCAAAAATAAACAGAGGCCAAAATCAACGGTACAAAGCAAAACAAAGAGTTTTCTTCATTTTTTATAAGAATTGCCAATAAAAACGTGTAAAGTTTACAGTGATTGAACAAACTCATCAAACAAATCTTAAATGAAAAGTGAAAGAAAGCAACAAGAAGTGTGAGAATTGAAAGAATAAGTAAACAATCAGAACAAATCCAAGGGAGTGAGGTGAAGTTCGAACACGATGAAGAAACTGACCATTTTTTTGCAGGAAGCTGCTGTTTCAGCTGAGAGCTTTTGTTCTTCCTGTGAAAATGCGAACAAGAGGGAGACAAAACCCTAACTTTGTTTTATCTTTATATATCGGATGTAAAGGGTTTAAACCCGGCTTGAACTTAACGGGTTGGATAAGGCCCAACTCTTTTGGACCGAACCCGAACATAGTAATATTCAAACCTACGATGGTGGGAAAGGAACGACTTATGAAACAAATATTTGTAAGTTAGTTTTCTGAAAATGCTTTTATTTTTTATGGAAAAAACTTTCCGTCTAAATTTTAATTTACACGTGTTTTTAATTTTAGGGGTTAAGGTTTTAGTTTAGGGTTTAAAATTTATAGGTTTAGGTTGTAAGGTTTAGAATTTAAGGTTAGTATTTAGAATTTAGGGTATAGACTCTAAGGCTTGGAGTTTAGTTTTTTAGGGTTAGAATTAGGAATTTAGGATTTAAGTTTTATAGTATAAATATACAGGCTTATGTAAAATTAATTTTACACAGTCTGTGTATCAAAATTTTACTTTTTTATTGAATAATATAATATTTATTTTCTTGGTTTGTGTTTATTTTCTTCAACCAAACACACACACAAAAAAATTATTGAACCAAAGAAGCACATAATATTCACTCGTTACATTTGAAAAATCGGATTGAAAATATATGAAACCAAAATTATTGTGTATTTGAAATTTATAGAAACTTATGAACGGATTTAATTATAATTTGAAAATTTTAAAAATAAAAAAGTACATAAAAACATTTATATGCTATGAATATTTATTTATGGTGGGTATCTATGTATTAAAGGAGACTTTAATGTCCTTTATTATAATCACTTAATTTTATCCGGCCTAATAGTATATATAATATTAATAAACTCAAAATATATCTTATAATAAAACAACCCCATATACATAGATATTAATAGTCCATATTATAAAAGTCAATGTTAAAAATTCTTGAACTGCAACTTTCCCTTCTTTTGATTCGATGGTCGATGGTCGGCAATCAGTCTTAGTACTAGTTGTCGACCATCGGTGTTCCATTATTTTTCTTCCTCTTTCATGTTTTGTTTTCTCAATTTTAATAAGAATCTTTACCATTGAGGCACGTGTTTTCTTTGCCTTGTTGCACACTTTTCTTTGGCCTTTGTGATTCGTTTCATCTGTCGCTTGGCACGATTTCAGCATACCTTAGGGTCGTTTGGTGCTCCTATAGAGATCCTCACAGCGCTAGTTTTCTAATTTGATTATGTCGGTGGTCATAGAAAAGATTGATCCTCACTCGTTTGATGATTTGTTACCCAATGTAATCAGAACTGTGTAGTTGAGCAATCTGTCTGATAGTTTGGTTCGCTCACCATTCCTTTTTTATCCTGTAAAACTTCTCATTTGTCTCGAGACAAGGAGATTCATAAAGATTTCTGGGTTTTGATGGTATGTTAATCTCCATAGAAGTGTTTGCTTTTCTTTGTACATTGGTATATGATTTTCAGTCGACTAGTCATATTGTCTCTCTTTTTGATGCATTATATTTGTAGTATCTTTAATGATGTTTAATAAAATACAGATGTCATTGTTAAAAAAATGTCAATGTTACATTTTCAAATACCCATAAACCAGACCTCTACCTATGACCTACCAAAAGGCCAATTGAGCTAGCCCAACAACTAAACCTAAAATATCAAGCAAACCCTAGAGACCAAGCTTCCAATCGTCGTCAGTTTTTTGAGTACCCATTCTAGAATCTTTTTCACCCATGACCCCTTAGTCGCTGCCACTCTAGCGACCATGTCACCAGGCACTTCAATAGTCACCAACTGTCATGCACCACATCCGCATTTCTTTAGCTCCCTTACACACATGAGATGCGCGTCATCTAGAAGGCTCTAGGGACCTTTCAGCTACTTACCATCGGTCCCCTCACTTTAGAAGCAGTCGTAGATGCTCGTACGAGCCTCAAAACATGAAAACAAACGAAAGAGGTTAGGGAATTTCAACAACCATTATTCAGTGAGTGTAATAACATGGGTTTCAAAATATGAGGGTTGTTATTGGGTTGTTGGGCTTGGGCTTTGGTTGGGTGATGAGTTGGGGGATGAAGCAAGGGTAATAAGGTAATTTTCCTCTTTTTGAAGAGAAATTGAGGGGGGCTCCTTTATTTCTCTGCAGAAAAGGTTTGTTGGTGATATCACCATATCCCTTTGTCTTCTCTCTTCATCCATGCTCATCTCCCTTCCAAGAGCCAAAGTCTAAAGGTGGATTTTTGAGCTGTGAAGTTTGAATCTCAGATTTGTTGTTAAGGAAAGATTAATCATCACTCAAGGATCTATATGCCAAGGTAAGAATGGTTGGTTTTTATGGAGGTTGGTAAAATAGGTGTTTGTTGGGGATTGAAGAAGAAGAAAAACAACAAGAATTGAGGATTAGACTCTATTTCTTATTGAGAATTCTTCCTTTTTCATATCTTAAATTTCCAGCAATGTTGTAACCTTATTTACAAAATTTTCTTGTAGTGAAAAAAATTGGAAATTCTTTCAATGAGCAAGGGAAGAAGAAGGCTTGAAGCTTGGGCTATGAGCTTCAATCTCACCTGTAAGAGTAAGGTTAGTACACTACTAACTCCTTTGTGTTCCTGGAAATCATAAATTTGATTGCCTTGTTGCTTGGTTGATATTTTGATTGCTTGAATGCTTGAGTCCTCAATAATGGATAATTCTAAGATTGGTGTTAATAAGTCTTAAAATGGTAAGAAACGACTTAAACCCCTTCCTATAACTTGTAAGTTCGTTTTGTGGTCTTAACTTTGGGTTTTGGAGGCATGAGAGGTGAACGTCGAACTCTAAAAAACAAATATGGGTTCAAGTACCTATACGAGTTCATAGTGTACCGGTACAGAGTTGCTGGTTAAAACCCTACATGAGTGAAGCTGTTAGCGGTACACTTGGATGGGTATCGGTACCCAAAGAGGCGTATCAGTACACGTTGGTGGGTATCGATACCCACTGGGCAATTTACCCTAAAAATATATTTTGAGTTCGAGGAACCTATAATTCAAGGACTAAGGCCCAATGGGCTTCTAAAGTGGTAAAATAATGGGTAAAATTGAGAAACTGAGATTTATACCCCTTATACATACATAATGAGTAATAACTTATCAAAACCTTGGGTGACTTGTTTGTGTTGAAACAATAAGGACCCTTAGCGGATCGTATAATTATTATGTGCCACATAAGGGCATACGTATAGTTGAGTTACCTTGATTGTTTGGATCAGAATACCTAGCGAGAGAAAGAGTATGTTGCAACACCATGGTTAAAGATTGCCGAATGTACATTTCTGAAGCTGTGTGGCACAGGGTCTCATTCAAAGATGATCGATGAGAGATTCCAAGCATGAGTGTACGTTCCCAAAGATATGTGACACCAGGTCTCACTCTAGGTTTGTTTGTATGATGTATATGTGCCATATGAGGTTAATTGTTTCCTATTATTTGCTATGTGTTTAGGCTACAAGAGGTAGTGCAAATATTGTTATATTATGCCATGATATCTTTCTTTTAGCTACATGCTCATATTTATGATTTGCATAAAGCATAGTTGAGTGGAATTATATCCACTAAGCTTTGTTAGATCAGCTAGAAATTGTTGTTTCTGTTCGTAGGTTAGTAGGTTTAACGTGCATCGTTGGAGCATCATCGGAGTAGGACTTCAGCATCGACTTGTGTCCGAGTATAGTACTTAGATTATATTGGGTCATGTATTCATAGTACTCTATAGTTGTACTGTAACACTTATTTTGGGATTTTAACTTGTGACTTGAATG
This sequence comes from Hibiscus mutabilis, assembly GCA_019671005.1. Taxonomy (NCBI): domain Eukaryota; kingdom Viridiplantae; phylum Streptophyta; class Magnoliopsida; order Malvales; family Malvaceae; genus Hibiscus; species Hibiscus mutabilis. The sequence goes on along the minus strand of CM033713.1, from coordinate 4,689,083 downwards.
ATTTTAATTATGTATTTAAATGGAGCACATGTAACATTTTAATTGATGTATCTACTTGAAATATTCAAACTTAATGGATTTTATAAATGAATGTGATTTTGGCTAAATCTAGTTGCAAAATTTTATGGTAATGGATTTGGGCTTGAGGCCCAAATGTGAAATCCAGGTTAAGGGTGTTACAGGGAGAATAAATTAGATAATGAAGAGCAACAACAACCAATAAGAGTTTGTAGGATATTTTTTTTTACAAATGAATTGTGTTATACCAATATACCTTCGGAGCCACTAAAGCCTCTAAAAATTTGGTTTTCAAATCATTGATCCCCAAACACGCTGACAAACATGACTATTCTCCAATTAGCCGAATTTACTTCTGGCACACTGCCCATAACCATCATAACCCTCAACCTGGCACCTCCTACCAATAAGGACCTCGAGGTCCATGCTAAAACAAAAGTGTTAGACGTTTTATATCGGTGTTGACATGGAATAGAAGAGGGATATCTCCCTCTCTCGGTCCACACACAACTCTCTCTTCATTCCCGAGCATACACCTACAACCATCACTCTCGGCTCTCAGACTGAAAACCCAAACGGGCGAACCGCCACCTTCATCCCCATTTTTTTGTAACGATCCAAAATTTTAAGTCAACAAATAGCATTGACCAGTGTTATGGACCTTCATGTTGGTTTAGGTAATTGGGCCCGTTGGGCCAAGTTTGGGCCTAATTGGATAAAAATTGGGTTGTTTGGGCTTGCAAAGTGATTATTGTGTAAAAGGAGAGAAGCTTGGATTTTTTATGTTGCAGTTTTACCCTTTTAAATCAAAAGGCTGAATGCCTTTTAATTCTTTGGTTGTCCATGTGAGTTTAAAAGGGGACAAGATGATATCATTCATCTTTCCTCTTCTTCATTCTCTCATACACTCCTATTTTCTCTCTACCCAAACACTCTTCCTAAAAACTAAAAATCCCACATTAATGCACCATTTCTTTCAACCAAGGTCCAAAATTTGAGTATGTTGATTTCCTCTCCATGGGCTTCAAGAAAAGTAGAATTTTTTTTGGAAAAAAGGTAAGTCTTCATTTATGGGTTTTTGAAAGCTTTAAGCCTAAGGCTTTGATGAATCTTTCTCATGATTTTAAGGTTGTATTTTCTTAGCTAAGCTTGCCATGATGGTTAGTTCAAGCCTTGATTCGATTTTCATATTTGATTGGCAAATGAAAGTGGTTATGAAGCTTCTTCATTCTTTAGACAAAGTGGAGGGTTAAAAAAGCTAAGGGTAAGAGCACATTTTGGGATTTTTGGCTTAAGGTCAGTACATCTCTGACTGCTACACTTCTTGAATATCATAAATTAATTGTTTCTCTTGATTTTATGGTTAAGAGTTGCTTTGGATGTTTGGGTGGTAGAGACCCTCAAATGGTAAAACTTAGATTTGATGTTAGAAGTATGTAAAATTGGTAGCAAACTACCCTAAATAACTTTCATAAGATGTAGGATCGAGTTAAGGGGTAGTGGTTGCGATTTGGGGATTTGGGGATGTTTTCCCGAGCCTAAAAGCCATTTTAAGCTTTAATATCGGTACACAGGAATCTCGTACCAGTACTAATAAGTGTTATGGGTTGAAGAATATTGTTATTTGAAGATGAACTATTAGAGGGGTATTAGTACGGTGTTCAACCTGTACCGGTACGCCATGCAAAAAGGGTATCGACTCGTATCGGTGCGGGAGAGCAACTAAAATTCCAGTGAGCTATTTTGGTATCGGTACACCGTGGGTACTGATACCCAGGTTACCGTACCGGTATGCGAGGACCATTACCGGTACCCACTGGACAATTTGGCCGAAAATGTGATTTTGAGTTCGAAGGCTGATAATTCGAGGACGGTAGTCCAATGGGCTTCTAATGTGATAAAATGAATTGTAAAACTGAGAAACCGAGATTTAACCCTCATGTTTGAGCATAATGCGTAATAACTTGGTAAGCTTTTGGTGACTTGTTTATGTATATAACCATAGAGCTTGGTAAATGGATTAATGTTGTTTTTAAGTGCCGGGTAGGCACTTGAGGGGCTATTGATGTTAAATCGGGAGCTAACCATGTTGGTTGGTGTCATGCCTTGGGGGCATTTGCATGATAGTTTGGCTTGGTGCCCCATACCTCTTGGTGAAGTGTATGAATGCTCGTTGAGCATGTCTTATCTTATGATTGTGGTAAAGGAATCCGGATGTCCTAGAGTCAGTATTATTATACTTATACAAAAGGATGTGTACTTAGTGCTATGTGAACAAGTACATCCGACGTACCCACGGGCTGAATGAAGATCATTTCAGAACAACTACGTGTATATATATTCTTATTTAGCGTATCAAAACAACATTTAACCTTCAATTCAATATCATTCCGACATGAAACCTGCATGATGTTTAATAGGAGCTTGCAAAATTAAAGGTTTTATAAAGTAGTATACTCTATTAGTTCTAGGAAATACGATTGCTAGTAACTCTTTTGCGGTGCTGGAAACCAAGTACATTATGCAGCATATAGAGCATTATATTCCAGTGCTTAATACCCAATTACTCATAGAGCGTAGCAGGTAAGCGTGGGGCAAGAGTAACCTCCAATGGTGTAGCTTTAGGAACAGCCGCTCCAGGGATTTCACTCATGTCGACTGATTTGTCCAAGATCGTCCCCAATTCAAATCCATGAAGCAGTCTAGCCAATGCTAAGTGCAGGAATGGAAGTGCATAAGTGATACCCGGACAAGCCCTTTTACCGGAACCAAATGGTAAGAGCTCAAAGTCTTGACCCCTTACATCTAAGTTAGCATGATCGTTAACGAACTTCCCGGGCAGGAAATCCCAAGGCTTTTGCCAAATGCTGGGATCACGATGCAATTTCCAGAGGTTAAGGACAAGGCGAGTACCCGCCTGGACATGGAAACCAGCTATTATGCAATCCTCCATGGCTTCCCTTGGTGCTGATAGAGGTGTCGGTGGGTGTAACCACAATGTTTCCTTCAAAATGGCTTGCAAGTATACCAAGTTGCTTATATCTGACTCTTGCCCTTGTCAGTGCTTTCCGACATGGATGTCGGAGTTCATCTTGGGCCTTTTTTAGCACATGGAGATTGTTCAACAGCAGCAACACTGCCCATGTCAATGTTATAGCACTTGCATCGATGCCTCCCAAGATAAGAGTCTGCAAGCCTTATCAAGTATCAGTTAATATACTGTTTATGGATGAATTAACAATTCTATATACCAAGCAAGTAGCTTTAATGGTAGTGTCTGCCTCCTCAATTGGTACACTGTCATCATCCATGAGAGACAACATGCCATGGATGAAATCTTGGTCCCCTTTGATGCTTTCCCCGAGCCTCTTTTCGCAATGCTCCTTAAACCATCTTCCGGCTATATTATCACTCTTTTCCGATCCTCTTTATTTTGCTAATCTTTCCCGTCAAAACATCGATCCAACCAAGAAAAGGAGCGAAATCTGAGACCAACATTAACCCTGCCATACGAAAGAAAGCAGCCACGACATCTTGGCATCACCTCAATTCATCGTCAGTTCCGGAATTGTATCTTTTGCCAGCTAATGTCCGTACTATAAGCTTGGTTGTCAAGTCACCAATCATTTCCTTCATTTCCACTACCGCAACACTTTTGCTTTTCAATGTTTGCTCATATAATTTCTTTATAAAATAGTTGACTTCTGTGTCCCGGACATGGCTGAGTAGCTCTACCCGGTGACTGGAGAGGAGCTTAAGCCTAGCTAGTTTCCTTATATTGCGCCAATAAGGTCCATAGGGCGCGATACCAAAACTTTATCGTCATATCCCATAAGCTTTATGGCTAAGAAGCTTGGACGTGTTGAAAAGTTCATATCATTGGTGGTGAATACTTGTTTTGCCGGATGAGTGGCGAGTCGAACCAAGAATATAGGTATGTTCCTGAGATTTTAGTGGCTCTAGGGCGAACCTAAAAATTGGGACATAAATTAGAAATTTAAATTATGTTTGTGATCGTATATTCAGTTATGTTGCATTTATCACGGTTGCAGACATAACGAATATTATTTTTATCATTGTGGGTATCGCAGTTGTGAAAATTTTTAATAACATATGTTATTGTGAACATAACTGTTGTAGGTATTGTGATTTTGGATGGTGTCTCTACCGCTATATAACGATCTCTGTTGCGGTTACATAAATACATGTATATAATATCAAGCGTTGAAAAATAAATAAATTTTAAGAGTACATCTAGAATAACAAGTATTGAAAAAAATAAATTTTAAGAGTATGCGCATAATAATAAATAGTGGGAAAAAATATGTCTCCTAATAACAAATATTAAAAAATTTAATTTTAATATTTGTTATTACGTGCATACTCTTAAAAATTGAATTATTTTTAATACTTATTATTAGGAGCCTGATTTTCCCCTAATATTTATTAATATGAACATACTCTTACAATTTATTTTTTTAGTACTTGTTATTGGGGCCCTCGAAACTTATCTAACTATATATATATATTCATTATTGGTTTTTATCATCCACCCGTAAGAGCTAAAAAACTTTATTTTTAATTTTTTGGGGCGTGTGCCTTGGGTAGGGTGGTGGCCCTAGGCGAGCGCCCCTATTGCCCTAGTCCAAGGACGGCTTGGGTCCGTACTTGTCAGCTATGTCTCCGAATGTTCTATGTAGCAGTTGGTCTGTTCCTAGAAGATGAAGGTGACCGAGCAAAGGCAAGGCCCCTGCTGCCTCTGGCGGTGCTCTCCTTTGCTGTTTCTTCTTGTCTCGAACACGGACCGACAGTGATATGCCGGCGATTATGGTGAAAAGAATTGTCAAAATGATTTGTATTGAGAATACCATCGGCATGATTCCAAGTGATTCGATTCCTCTCAAAGTATCCTTACAACAGAAAATCTTGGTTTTATAATAGTTGAAGCCTAATGTTTGATAACCACCCTATTGTTCCCACCACCTCTATCCTTTTGAATATGCGTCTCTATTGGTGTCCTAGACCTAGTAATTTATTTGGTTTACGTGTAAGTTAATCTTCGCCTTTTTTTCTTTCTTTCTTTCGTGAACTTCAGTTTATTTATTTACCAGAATAAATCATGAACGAATCAGACAAAAATTCTCTACTCATTTTCGGTGTCCTTCCTATATCCAAACATTGAAAATTATTAAAAAAATTAAATTTTAACCTTAAATTTTAAATTTAAAACTTAAACTCTACGCATTAAAAAATATATCCTACCCAAACCCGGCTTATAGCAGGAGCACCCTGAGGCCTGAGCAGGCACTCAGGGCCCACTTTCATGGGGCTCATATAATACGAGGCTAATACAATTTTGTCAACAAACCAAACCGCCTAAAAATTGTTTTGTCAACAAACCAAACTGCAAAATAGCATTTGTTTAATTTCAATTTTCCATCTTATGGGCCCACTTTTTCAACAGTTAACTAACGCATGCTTTTACCGCACCTAGATGGCCAGGTATAGTATTAATTCAAACGATATTATATTGAAAATGAGAAAGTATTAACTCAAATTGTATTAAAATAAATAAATAAACAGTAATATAATTTGAAATTAGCATAATAGCATTACAAGAATTTAAATTCAAAAGGTCTTTAATGTTTTAATTGTATTTAAAATGATTTCTTAATGAAATAATATATTAAAAGTGTTTAATCGTGTTTGTGCGATTAATTAATAAAATTTTAAATTAATAGTTTAAATAATTGAATATATTTTCGTTCTATAGGGGCCTATTGTTGAGCTTTTTCTCAGGGCCCTAAAAACATTCGAGAATAAACCCTAAATTTAATTTTTAGCGTAGGCCATAAATAAGAGCATCAAAAAGGAGTAGATAATTTCTATTCGAATGAATATCTCAGCTAAATTTCGAAATTCAAGATTAAATTTGCATGTAATGAAAACAAACCCAACAAAATCAAATCCATTGGGAAAAATCACAAAAAAAAACAAGTATATGAAAGCAATATTTTATTCTTAATAGTGGTCAAACGATTTTTAAATTAAAAAGATATCTTATCATGTTTTACTAAAATTTTCGGTTTTGAGATTCAATATTAGTGATGAATCTCTATGTTTAGGGGCAGAGTTGGATTAGTTGGAAGAATAAAGTCGTTTAACTTTAAAATTAATATGAATCTAATAAGTATTTCATTTAAGATTTAGTAGAAAAAAGATCAAATTTGATCAATATTTAAGAAAAATTCTAGAACAAGTTAATTAATTATATTTTTTAAAGGTGGGCTTCCACATATATATGTTCTCTATGGTACCACCCAACACCCAACCGTTCGACTTTTCCCATGCTGGTTCCATCATCTTTCAGGGCAACAACCATTGCAGAAGCAACATCATTTATAAGGTTGGATTCTGTAAAGAACTTGTTGTCAGCAAGCCAAATGGTGCACAAAGCTTCTAGAGGAATCGGAACCAATGAGTGCAAGCCATTTAAAACTTCAACATTAATAGATTTGGGTATATAAATATACATCCAGCTCTAGAATATATATATATATTTTTTTTTCTAGAAAACAATTTTTAGTTTTAATTTTCTAGAAACATAAATCACGTTTGGTTTATAGAAATGAAAATTTATTTTTAAATAAAAATATGTTTGATATATAGTTTTTTTAAATATAAATAAATATATAATTAATCAATGCTTAAATTAAAATATAATTATTAGAAAAATATTATTATAACTATAAAAAATAAAATATGATTAAACGAAGCAAAGTTTAAAAATCAATAAAAAAAAGAAAATAATTTCTATCCATTTTGATGTATTATTTGAGTTTATAATGATTGACAAAACAATTCAATTCATGCATTCTTTTATTTTGTGTTTTTATCATGATATCTGAACAAATGATTGTGTGAGGAAACAATTTTATTTTGGTTTAGTTGTTTTGTTAGGACATTTTCGGGGTTTTATAAGATTTTTTGTGTTTCGAATGGGGAAGTTATTTGTGATAGTTGTTTTGCTAATGTAAGTTCAATGACGCTTGGATTAATAAAAAGAACGGTGATAGGAAGACAAAGTGAAAAATAGGGGTTAGGTATTAGATTAATAAATTATTGAAATGCCGAGGGTTAATTTTTTAGAGTTATGACCAAATTAAAATAAAGTGTAAAAATTGAGGACTAAATTTGTTATTATGACAATATATTTTTCGGTTAATTTTACGTAAGATCGGTTAACGGTTAAGAGTTTTTTCAAACTTCAGTTATCGGTTAATTCGGTTCGAAACCGGTTTATTAATCAAATTAACTGAAATTAGTATATATTAAATAGTATATATATTACATATATTTATTTTTGGTCACTGAACCTTTAAAAGTTCTAAAATGATCATTAAATTGTTTTATATAATATAAAATGGTCATCAAACTTTATCAAATTAGCACAAGATAATCATAAAATTTATTGAATTATGACAAAATGGTCATTAAACTTTTAAAATTTTATTAGTAATTTATAGCGTGCAATGAGTCAATGACCATTTTGTAATAGATCGATAAGTTTAATGATGGTTTTGTAACTTTTGAAGGTTCGGTAACTAAAATGATCATTCAGCATAGTTTAGTGACCATTTGTGTATTTTTCCAAAATTTTATAACAAGTTTAAGTTAATTAAAAAATCGATCGAATTAACCAAAAAATTTTCGTTTAGTTAAAACTTTTCGAGAAAAAAATTGTTTCAATTAACGATTAAAAAGAAACAAATAGGCTAATAAAATTATTGTAGTTCGGTTCGGCTAATTAATCGAACTAACCAAATGCACACCCTAAAGCAAAGGCGGACCTAAAGTATAGCTTTAGAGTTGGGTCTCAAAAAAATTTTAACTAAAAATTATAATGGAATTTTTACTTATTTGACCTATAAATCTCAATTTATTTAACTTTTTTGAACAATTCCTATTTGGGGAGACGAGAAAAATTTTGCTCATAATGGGTATTGAACACACAACTTAGGAAAGAGTGTCAACTGAGAGCTTTTAACCATATGCTCTAAAGATTGTTGATTTAATTTATTTAAAATTTAAAATTTATTTTTTATGATTAATTATATTTTATCCCCTTGATCTTGATTAATCATATGCTCTAAAGTGTGTCAACATGAGATCTATTTCCTTCCCATCAAAACACATTTCCTAATATGAATGGAGTTTTTACAAACATTTATTGAGGAATTCAATAGAAGCTGCTGATGTAATTAATTTATTTTGGCATGTTCAGTAAATAATTTTTTTAGCTAAAATCAGAGGTTCGAAGTATTGTTAGAGGTTTGACCAGTCAAATATGCTAATTTGGATGTTTGGTAAATAGAAGAATGTAATAGCGGATTGATGTGAAACTCTCATTTTAAAAAAGTTCATTTAAGAACTTTTTGAGTTAGCGATTTGAATAAAAAACTTGTAAAGACTATTTTATCTTTGATAATTATAAAAAATTTCTCTAAACAACATAAATTTGATTAACTAATAAAATTTAAAAATAATTTCATAAATAATAAATTAATATATAAATTAATAAATACATATAAATTTAATAATTAATACAATTATATTCAAAATATAATTTCATAGATAATAAATTAATATATACATCTAAATTTAATAATTATTAAAAAAATAATTTCACAAATAAAAAATTAATATGTACATCCTCATATATGCTCAGTAATGGTATTAAAATTATTTTTCATAATCTAATTAATATTAATAGATACAAAATGTTAATAACTAATAAATTGTTCAAACAAGTATCATATATAATCATGTCTATATATGTCATTTTGCTTGTTCAAATAATCAAATAATTATTGACTATCAATTAATTTTACCAAACACTTTTAAACAACCAGCTAATATAATTTGCTAATCAAATCAACTAATACAATTAGCATTATGCTATCAACTAATATAATACGTTATCTGTTATCTACTATTAATTATTCGCTAATTGTCGAACAGTGCCTTTATGATTTATAGTTTTTCAATTATAATATTCGTTGTCATCGACAAACCACTGAAAATGTATCTACACACCATTTAAACCCATTTATGGCACGGAATCGTTATCTTATATCATTGAAATGGTCGGGTGACCACTGCCCCATTTTTGAAGAAGATAATTAATCATTTTTAATAGGTTAGGCGATCTATTAACTTGATTCAAAATTTATTACGTGTGGGAAAAAGTTCTAATATCTACAGTATTTAAAATTAAAATCTTATTAATAACGTGTTATCTTAAAAGTTTAAAAATTATATGTTTAAAATTCAATATGGTTGAATCAGATTTAAAAACTCGAAAATTTACAAACAAAAATTTTTAAAATTTACATTTTAAGGAAAAATTGTATTCACTCAGATTTAAGTACATTCCATCATTAAAAATAAAGCAACGATTTTTGGTGACAATCTCGTTAAATAAAGTTAATAAAAGTTTGGGTAAACTACATCGATAGTCACCGAACTATTTTTTTGGATGTTGACATGAATTTAATTTTTATTTTTTATTTTTTTGGATGTTGACATGAATTTAATTTTAATTTTTTCTAAATTTCTCATTTAATTTTTTCTCTCCTTGTAGGAGTCTTTGTTATTTTAAAATATTTTTTATTTAGATTAATAAAGTAATAACATGTGTCACCATTACACCATCTTGGAATCAACAAGATTTAAACCCAAGACTATCTACGCATAAAGCACAATTTTCATTCAAGTCATTTAATAATTATAAAGTGGTAAGTGTATATAAACGCTTCCCTTTCCTTTTATCCCATCAATGTGGGATAATGGGGTTTTACTTCCTTATTCAATTCACAACTACTGTACTTGAAGCATCAATTTTTCATTTATCACTCAACTATTTTGAGTATATGAGATACCGTTGTAAAGGTCTCGTGGAGTAGAATTATATCCAATAAAATTATTATTCAAATATCCACTTTTACCCATTCAAAATATGGCTCAAAATTACCATTTTTCTCACATTTTTCCAATATACCGCTCCCAGACCTACCCAAATTACTTGCGTAGATCCATCGTCAATGAGAGGAAGAAAACTATATTTCTCTGTACCAATCATTACAACAGGTTTCATGATAGTAGACTGTAGAAGGAATAATATGATCAAAGTGTGGATGGTGGAACCATAGATAACATAAAATACGTGAAGCCTATAAAAGGCCAACCTTTAAGAATATGGTTAATTGTTCTTTGTGCCTCTCATAATTTTAATACATTTAAAACATTTTAAAAACAATAATATTTAACAATGTATATTATTAATGATGTTTAACGGTGTATTGTCTATTCTAGACTCATCAAATATTTGAAGTAGCAAAAATTAGAAGTTCAAATAAAGATTTTAATATTTATAATATTAGACATGGCATCAACATAAATAATAATAAAATAAGTCAGTAACTTAGTGTACTTCGAACCTTAGTAAATAATAATTAAGATTACTTTTAAAAAAAATTTGTTTTGATTTTTTCGGTTACTGATTCACCAAAAAACGTAACTGTTATCGTCCATTTATCCTCTAATTTTACAGGTACGACTATCGTACCATTTTGATCAAATTTTCTCAGACAAATTACCTACCATTTAGTTCAACAAATATGAAGTACGTTTTGAGTTTGTTTCTTCTTTTTATTATTATTTTTTTCATTGTGTTCTTCTCTAATTTACTCAGGCTTACTTTTTTTTTTTTTACTTTTTATTTCAGCTTCGCAATGCTTACACTGAGTTGAATGATCCTGTTGTACAACATCAATGAAATATTCTGTATTGCACTTGAGAATGGATTGCCACCAATATTCTACTTTGGTTTGACAATATTCTAACTGTAACAATCGTACAATATCTTCATGTTATCCTAGATTGAATTTATAGTATAACACTTTGATTGCTTGTTGATGTTAGCAGCTCCAGCAACTTAGAGAGTTCAACCATCTTCATGTATTTATTACTAGTATAGTTGTCCTCCGTTATTTACTAATGTGAATTATCTTTGATTAATTTAACTGAATAGGACAAGTCTCAGGTGGAATGGAACCATGCCAAAATGTAATGTCTGAACTATCTGTAAGATTATGAGGGATGGAAAAAAAAAGCGTTTGAATTGACTAAAACACCAATGGACTTTTTACTATTGTTAAAAATATATGTTTGTACATTACAAATTGAGTAGATGTCGTTGAGAGCATCAAGAACCTTAAGAGTTTGCATCCGAAGAGAATTGATTTGAATTGAACTCGAAAAGGATTACATTTGAAAGAAAAAACTTCTAATGTGCTAGCTTATAGAGAGTTAGCATTGTTTTGTATGTTTGTTTTTCCAGGCATATAATTTAAGAATAAGAATTTGGGTCCTTTTCTGTGAGAAGAATTTCATTCTTGACCTAAGATAGGTAACGCTAATTCATCAAAAGCTCAACTTTTTTTTCTCGGAAAATAATAATTTATTAATGGAAATGAGCCTAATCCTGGACTGCATGCCTCATTAAAAATTTCTCTAGATTTAAAAAGGGAGGAAAAGAGTTATCACAACAGTAAGTTGCGTACCTATGCATTATTCATTTTTATCATGCTAATTCATAGAATTGAAAAAAATGAATAATGCCAATTCATTTTTTCGTGGATATAGAAGGTACGTACTTGGAGGATGATATACCATCTTTATGTTCGAATACGTATGAATCACATATACTTAAAAAAGAACCGAAGAATCGAAATACATTTTATGAAATCATCCTTATCTTGCACCTGATGATTGGTGGTGGTGGCCAAATTTGATTTAAGCTTTCTATAGCCAAAATTTTCCATGTTGGTATATGATAATATTCATTATTGATGATGGTGGTGGCCATCATAGGCTTGAAAACAACCTTCTTTAGTAAACTAGGGACCTTGTCTTGAGAGCACATGGTTTAAATTGCAGTTACAATGTCATTTCCAGAGTTAAATTATCTTCATTAGTTTCTTATCTTGATTGATATAGTGTCGTCTCAGGGTTAAGCTATCATAATTAGTTTCTTATCTTCACCAATAATGTATATGATGCCATGTGAGATGACAATTCTGTTGAATGTCAGTGTCACTTGAGGGGCTGAAAATTTCTGGAATTTAGATGTTAAGGTTTAAATGATATAACTAGGCATATGATATATCAAAATTCACAAATTTTAGCTTATTCTGATTTGAGATTGATCGTATATAAATATATGTCAATTACAAATATAAAATATAGATATTTTAAAACTAGGCATATGATATATCAAAACATGATAGAAGCTGTAGAATGTAAGAAAGAGAAAAAAAATAGATGATAATATATCCTATTTTCTGTTAATACTTCTAATCACATCTTTTAATGTATAATGATATGGCATTCACTAGTGTAGTCCTTGAATAATGCATAGATCATAGAATGTGAGATAAGTGACATGAGAATGTTTCTAAATTTTTTTTTTCTTGTTTCTATGACGGTGGTGGCTTGCGTCTATGCTTCGAAGAATCCCATGAGCTTTTATAAAAGGGGTAATTAATCATATGACGTTTGCATCTTGCGGCCATATACTATGGATGGTGAATATGTCATAGAGAGACGTGAAAAGGTGCTGGCAGGTTATCCGACCGTCACTGGACTTTTCGAAACGAGGACACAAGCCACCGTCATATAAACAAGAAAAAGAAAATCTTAGAAACATTCTCATGTCACATTCTCAGCAGGGGCATTAGAACCAACGTGAACCGTTTTTGTACGTCGAGGATCTAGGTAAAAGTGTTAGGGTCTCAATAACAAACTTGGAATCGTAATTTGGATTATGGCTTACCAACCAAGGCGGGAGGATGAAAACCCGAATAGTGGAAGTGATTTTCTCGACAGACAAGACGGTGATGCAACGGCAAGGACAGGGCCTTGGATATCTTGGCAGAAGCGATCCCAAAAAGGATAATGTGCAACGGTTGTGGTTTTCGGGTTACAGTAAGGTGGCGCACTAAAAGGGAAGCAAAGGAGGAGGCACTCCAGCTACTATACTGGTTTTGGGGTAAGGGGAAAGGCAGACCAGGGGAGGAGCAGGATGGTAAACGACGATGGGGTATTAGGTGGATAAGGAGTTCAAACTAACGACGACGTTGGGGTTTTTCAGAAGAAAAGATGTGGACGAGGGCGGCGGATGGCATTTCGAACCGAAGATAAGTATATATATACTATACACACACAAGTAGCAGCATGCAAGGCATGATGTATCTAACGAACTTGTTTAGTTGTTTAGTAGCAGCATGTTTCTATGATATATCTAACCGAAATGTTTCTGAGCTGAGAGTTAGAGATGATATTCATGGTATTTTTATTTTTTAGAGCGAATAGTTTTTTATAGGCTTAATGGTGGAAGAAGCCATTGAACTTTTGGGGGGAAAATCAATTAAGTTCTTGAACTTTTCTTGCACACAATTAAGTCTTTGAACAAAAAAATTAAATCAATTAAGTTCTTTGACCATTTTTTACCATTAAATCTTGACAGTTTTTTTCTTCAATATTATCATGTTGCATTAACAAAAAAATTTAAAAAGTATTTTTATAAATTTTATAAGCTTTTTAGAATTTTTAGAATATTTAAAGAATTTTTTAAACAAAATAAAAATTCTGAAAAATGTCAAGTGGATACACTATGACACGGCGCACTGCAACAGTGGATCGAAAAAAAATATTTTGATTTAATGGTTAAAATTGGTCAAAAGATTTAATCGATTCAATTTCTTGGTTCAAAGGCTAAATTGATTAATTTTTTTGTTTAAGGGTTTAATTAAGTGCAAAAAAAGTTCAAAGGCTTCATTGATTTTTTTTTTCAAAGTTCAAGAGTTTCTTACACCCTTGAGCTTTTTATATAACTGTCCAACTTGTATGTTTTTTTTAACAAAAACTTTTTAGTTGATTTATTGTGAAAAATATATTCAAATAATCAAATTCACACTCATCACTATAACTTTTAAAAGCTCGGAAAACTCAATCTATCATATGATTAGATTTAAACAAGAAACTTTGTTTATTTTTAAGGTAAAATTTGCAAATGGTCACTTAACTCTATCAAAATATTTAACAAATTTACACCCTAAATAATTAGCTATCTAATTAAAAAAACACGGTGCAAAATATCCAAATAAAGAAAATTCATTATTTTATAGGCAATATTATCCAAATTGGTGGAAATTGACAAATACCTAAGGGAATGAAGGGAATCATATTCCCACATTTTGATCAAAAAGTGCTACTGTTGATAATAATCTTTTCCACCCATATAAGAATCAGTCTAGGGGTGTAAACGAGCCGAGTCGAGCTGGAGTAGTGATGAGCTCGACTTAGCTCGTTAAGAATTTGAGTCGAGTTCGAGCTTGGGTAGTTTTTAACGAGCCTGAATAATCTGAGCTCGGCTCGTTAAGAACTCAAGTTGAGTTCGAACTGGAGTCGAGTTCGAGCGAATCGAGTGTTGACCGAGCTTTGACCGAGTCATACTCGAGTAGCTTGCGATCTGTCTCATCTCATATAAAACCCTATTAGGAAAAAACTTTGATACATAAGTTGTGTAAAAGTTTACACAAACCTGTTAATTTTAGGGTTTATGGTGTTAGTTTAAGGTTTAGAGATCTAGGTTGTTTGGTTTAGAATGTAGGATTTAGATTTTAAGGTTTAGGCTTTCTATTTTAGGGTTTCTATTTTAGGATTTTATGTTTAGGAATTTAGATTTTAAATTTAAAAAATTAATATATTATATTTTTTAGTAGCTCGCGAGCTTTTCAAGTCATGTATCAAGTAGCTCGACTCAGCTCGTTAAGAGCTCGAGTCGAGTCTAATCGAGTGTAAACTGAGCTTTGACCGAGTTGAACTCGAGTAGCTCGTGATCTGTCTCGTCTCATTTACAGTCCTAAGAATCACTACAAAGTACAAACCAAATATGGGAGCAAGATTTCAAATAAGATCATTACCCCTGGTAATGATATTTTCCGCGAACCAAACGCCCCCTTAATTGTTTGAATTTCTTTTTTATATACAATAAATAATTAAAGATTATATTTTAAAATGCATGAAAAATAGTGATCAAATCGAACAGAAATAATAATTTTTTATTATTGTAAATGCATCACATTCTGGTAATTTAATATTATTGTACAAAAGATTAGAGGTTGCAAACACCTGGCCTCAATTGTTAAATTTCAAGGTTATTGCAAACAAATTGAAACTCACATTTGTCTCCAGCTTTGAGATGATCGACTTGTCCAAAATTTGAAGGGAAAAAATGGAGGTGTCGTTGTTGATAATGAAGTTGAGAGACCATGTATTTGCTTCTCCACGAATCAACATATAGAAAACACCTGAATTGTTAGCCATGTGTTTGGGGAAATGCTGCAATCAAATATTATCATGTATAAGGGAAAACCATGCTAACTCTGTATAAGAACACAAAGGCACATGGAATTGGAGTATTATACACGTGCAGAAAGAAGGAACAATCCCCAGAAACATTCCACAAACTGAAACCACTTGAAGAATAATGTATATAGCTAACCCATTTACCTCAGTGAATACCCTCGATAACGATTCGGATCGGTTAAGAGCAGCATAATACAACTACAAGCCAAACTATCAGCAACCTTAGTTGAAGTGAGAAACTAACTTGCATTTACATAACCTAAGCCCAACAAGTGATCTTCTGCCTCAAGTTGCATAGGCAAGCCATTGTTTGAAGAAAGAGGTGGGAAAAATCACAGACAAGCAGTGGTTGCTAGTTTGAGTTTTGTTTTTACAAGACAACAAGACATAATCATAATAATAACAATAGCTCCCATATTCAACCTCAAATTACATTTAAACTAGCACTGGAGATATTGAGCTCTCTATACACCTACACATCATGATACGCAATGTAGCTTATTAGATCCAAAATATAAGTTCATTAATACAACCAAAATTCAAACATGTTTCTCGGTCTCTTAAACTAGCACTGGAGATATTGAGCGTCTCGAGAAACAATTCACCATTTTCCCAAAACCTCAACGGTCTCTTAACTCCAGAAACAGATTCAATACTGAATTGTTTAATCCATGATCCATTCATAACCCATAAATCAAAAGACTTGTCAGTTCCTAGCAAAGGGTATACAATAACACCAAGAAATCCCTTAAACTCTAAAACTTGGCCAACAAAAAACCTACCAAATTCAGGCAATGGTAAAGTTGAAAACTTTTCATTAACCGTATCAAATGAAAGAAAAAGGTAATCAAAACTCCCACTAGCCTGCCAATAATAATGCCCATTTATATAAATATTTAAACTCAGGAGGACCATCATAAGGATAAACATCAGGAGCTGAAATTTCCTTCCAAGAATCACTTTTAAGAGAATATAACTCAACTTGGTGATTCCAATCAGGAATTCTGCTTGCATCCTCCTTATGTTCAAAATAATTAGTAACAGATCGTACAACTTTATAGTCATCAGTTTGTGAATCAAACCCAAAACCAAGGCAATCAAACCTAGTGAAATCTGCCAAGGGAGGGCGATGGACCGAGGATTGAGGAAGAATTTTAAACTCCCTGGTCGATGGATTCCAAAGGGCAACCTTATCATCCTCTTTTAAACACACCAATCCATTACAAAGGACCAGAAACTGCAGGACCAGACCGACAATGCTCAAAAAAGGGTAAGTGAATGTTGTGTTTTTCTCGATTGAAAGTTGAGAGAAATAATAGGTGACTTGGGTTTGGAATTGGCAACGTTTGAGGAGGACATTAAGGTTGTTGTTTTTGAGGTTGTTTTGCTGATGATTGGTAATGAAATGACGGGTTCGAAAAGATGAACACCAAAGCTTACAGACGCACCTGAAACGAGTCAAGGATTTAACAGGAAGCTTTGAGAGAATGTCCAGTACCACCATTTCTGGTACATAAATTCTAGTTTTGCAACGCCCTTGCATCTTCTCTACCTGTATTGATCAATGATCGTATTTGGGGAAATAAATCCAAAGAGAACAATGATGTGCAAGAGATTAACGACAATTCTTCTTGTTTTCTGTTTTGTATGACAAGAAAAGAGGAATGGCAATGTGCAAAGATTAACAAACAAAGGTTGTTGGACTACACTTCGGGCCTGGCCGAGACTTCTGCTTCTTCTCTAAACCCATGAGCTTATCCTAAATAAAATGGCTAAACTACACTATGTCGCTTAACTATAAATTTATAATAAATATATTACTTTTCTTCAAGTTATAAATATATTATTCAATTGAAATATTATTACAAATAAGTTATTGGCAATTGAATATTATACGAGAACAGTAATGTGATCTGAGATCCACTAATTGATCTAGTGGTTAAGGATGTTCATATTGTCTCAATCTTGTATGGATTCGAATAATGACACGGGGAATGTAATATTTATTTATTTAATCAAAAAAAATAGTAATGTGATCTAACAGCTTTAGTCGTCGAAATTTATGCAATCTATATTTTGATCCTAATTCAATAAATTTTATCTTTCATATTTAAAATGTCATCATTTTAGTCTTTGTTCTTCTCTCATAAATGTTATATTGCTTTCATTACTTTTATGGTATAATAATAATTTAATAGTAAGTTGTTGCTTTATAGCACAATGTTGTTATCCAACTACTACTTTGATCAGATGGGCTCGTTTTCTTGCCAATATCGCATAAAAAGCGACTAACTTGATGAAATTTTTAAATATAAATGGTTAAATTTATTAAATCTTTTTGAGTCAGGAAAAAATTAATAAATTGTATAAATTTTGGTCATAGAATCGATAATTTTGTTAATTTGATAATGTGATATGTCAGTCAGAAAGTTGAAATTTTAATTTAACCTAAAAACTTTTGACAAGATATCAATTTAACATCAAATCCTTAGTTTCCTCCTCCATCTCCTCTGTTTTCACTTTTTTCCTCTCTTAAAATAGAGAGTAAGAGAAAACCGGTTCATAAAAGACCATAGTTTAAAAACCCCGGTAACATGAAACGGCTATCACTATAAAAATGGAAATCAATCACATTGCTTCTGCTTTCATATGTGGAGATTTTTTTTGTGTGTTTAACTTGCTTTTTGATTCTTTGGGGATGAAAATGAACTTGCTTTTCATGTTCGGAGAATTGTAATTGTTTTATAATTTAAATTAAAATAAAATTATATTCTATGTTTACGTATGTGATAGATGAGAGGTCATATCAGTTAAAATGTATTTATATGTATGTGTCATGTCATTATCGTTAATTATTTAACGTTCTAATCAACTTTTTAGTTAAAAAAATAAATAACTTGACAAATAGATATAGGTTGAGGGCTAAATTTTCCTAACAAAAGGGTAAGAGAGTAATTAGAAAAATATTATTTTTTAAAGTAATTTTAGGGGAATGGAGATCTTTGAATTTTATTTAAGAAACTAAGCCAAAATCTACAGTGCATGTTGCGTCTTAAGTTTTTTATTTTTTTATTAACGTTTTTTTACATATTTTTAAAAAAAATTAAAAAAATGGAGAACGCTACCTGCAGGTGGTGTCTTCCTCTCAAGTCATCATGTGTAGGTGGCGTCTTTCACTTGCACCGTAGATTTTGACCTAGTTTTTAAAATAAAATTCAAAGACCCTTATTTTCCTAATTTTGATCTATAAACACCCTATATATCCAACGAAACCTAAAGATAAGGGCCAAAATAATAACAATAAAAAACATTAAGAGTTAAAATTATTCTTAACCTTAATTTTAATTTATTATAATTCAAATCTATTGTATTTTATATCATTGATATGTTTGTATTTGTACCCATTTCCATAAAAAAAGAGTGTATTTTTAATAAATGAAAAAGGATTAGTTTTAAAAGTGTATAAAAATTAGTGACTTAAATTTTATGTAAAACAAGAATTATTTAGGGTTGAGATAAAATTGAGAATAAAATATTATTCAAATAGGTGTTTGAACATTTCATGAATCGTAAATTAATAAAATTTGAATTATTTGAACCGAATCAATTTTTATTTTTATTTAATTGTTAGTTAGTTTTATTTTTTAT
This sequence comes from Hibiscus mutabilis, assembly GCA_019671005.1. Classification (NCBI taxonomy): domain Eukaryota; kingdom Viridiplantae; phylum Streptophyta; class Magnoliopsida; order Malvales; family Malvaceae; genus Hibiscus; species Hibiscus mutabilis. The sequence goes on along the minus strand of CM033713.1, from coordinate 4,669,925 downwards.
AATGTGAAAATAAATATTCTATATTTAAGACAGTGAAAAAAGCTGGAAATATTATACAATTTTATTTTTTCAAAAAATACAATGTAATAATTATTGATTTTTTATTTGAAGTTATTTTTTGAAATAATAAAATACTTTGAAATTTGATCAAATAAAACCAAAGACTAAAACCCAAGATTAATATAAAAATAAGAAAAACTAAACTAAAACGAATTTTCATGGACAGTTCGAAAATCCAAATTGAATCCAACTTAGCCCTACTTTTATTTGCATCAATTCTTTGACTTTAATGATTATTTAATTGCTTTTAATTAAATTTCAAATATGTATATATTCCATATATAATGATTCAAACAAACAACGTTATTTGATTAAAGAAAACAGACAACGTTAACAGACAAAAATTTAAACCGTGTGGGTCCCAGCCCTAACCCTTCCCCTCTTTTAAGACTAAATCCCAGTAGACTTTTTTGCGCACGGTCTAACTGTCCCCACCTCAGCATTTGCTCTCTCCACTTTTCGATAAATTATAGGATAGATCTAGTTTATTCAATAAATTTTATTAATTTTAATATAAAATTTAAATAATTATTATTCTTTAATGATATGTAAGAAAATGTAAAAATTTATCTTAAAAAATAAAATAAAAATTATTATTGTATAAAATTATGAATGATGGTAAATCAGGTCTATTTAATAATATTCTCACTTTTCAGATTATTGTCGTGAGCATCACACGCTAATGTACGCCTGCCACGTGTTGAGGCCCACACAACACAAGAAGAGTTGAGAGTAAGCGAGTTCGAAGGGAGAGTGACGTGGGAGAAAGAGAGAATCGTCAGAGGCAGGTGCTTTCGGACAAGGGTGGGGACCCACTATCCAGAAAAACAGCCCACCTGGGTATTGAAACTGCTCTGACAAAGATATACGTGCCGTCGAATTACAAAAACAACACGTAAAATGCAACTAAAAAACATTGAAATGGAATATTTTTTTATATACATGTTACTCCGTCTTATTTATTTTGTCCATTATTAGTTTTTTACACAATTTTAGAAAGAAAAAATTTGTATAAGAATGTGTAAGAAAGATGATGTAAAATAATTAGATCGACAATTTTATTCTAAAAATGTTGAATTTTGTTTTGTTGGAAAACTAAAAAAATGGTATAAAGAGAAATGTGTCTTATAAAAGTTGTTGATTTTTTCAATCTGACATTTTAAGTGGGACAATTTCAAAACACAAAAGAGACATATTTAGTGAGATAAAGGGAGCATATAAAATAACTCCTAAAAATAATATTTTTGATAATAGGAAGGGCTCTAAAAACAATTTATATTTATTTTTTAAATTTTAAATCTAATTTTTTCTTAAACTAAATCCTAAAACAGTTGAAGACTGATCTATATAAAAACAGTCGAAGATTATACAACATGTAAATTGAATATATTGTTAAAAAATATATTAATATTTTTCATACTAATTGTATATAATTTTATTTTATGTATTATTAATAAAATAGATAATGTTGTAACATTAAAAGTAAAAAAAAAATTATATGCTATCAATACATAAAATATAAAATTTTAAAATATATATACTTTTAAAGTTACAACTATATCATATCATATATCAAAATTAATCATCATATATTTTTCACGTCATTTTCTCATTCTAAATACACAGTTCATGTGTAATTTTTTTAATAATTTTATTCGACCAATCATGTAATAACATATTTTATTCTAAATACACTAACGGCGCCACCCAAGCCACAAAGAAAAATTAGGGTTTCAGAGGACAGCTTTTGAGAGAGAGCAAAAGGAAAAAAATTGAAGAGTTTATTTTTCATTTGTTACTTAAAGTTGAATTGACCCTTCCTTTTTTTATTCAATCTCCTGATAGATTTAAAAAAAAAAAACTACTTGTAGAGTTTTTTAGTTGTACCATGTTTTTTTTAGTTTTGTCTTGACTGATCTGGATCAATCTACGTCGCACACTTAATTTTAGTGGGTGAATCTTCCAATGGAGAATTTCTGCATACACAAGACTTCGAATTCGAGACATACTTAAACGATATCAACGTGCTCAAACGATATCAAACTATTTACCACTCTTGTAACTTTTAATTCCTCAAATGTTATTAATAATTTTGTTATACATGTTTTATCAATTTAATGAATGCATAAAATCAAGGTTTATTTGACCCGTCCATTATTTTGGTAAAATTTTGGTTCCTTTTAGATTTTGTCCATTAATCACCATGCACTTATTTCGGGGGTTTTATTTCTCCGAGATATATAGAAAAATCCACTATTTTTTAAAAGGAAAAAAATTAAATGGAATAATTAATTTAAAATTAAATTTAACTAAACTAATCCAATCCAAATAACATTCAAATTTGAAATCTTAAAAATCTTTTTTTTTTGTTCCGAAAATCTTAAAAGACAGTGGAGTTAAAGTGTAATAGATTTCCATATGGCCTTTTTGCTAGATAATTAAGTAATATATGAAATTTTGATTAAATTCGTTTCATAATTTGATTTTCTCGATTATAAGAAGTGTAATTCATGTGTGCAACTGTCTTTATTGTGTAATTTTTACTTAGATATCAATATCTTTAATTAATCTTCAATTATTGAGATTAAGTTGTTAAATTAAACAAAAAAAACAAATAGTAATTGATGAAAAGCCAAGCCAGCTAGTCTGAGAAGAAAGGCAGAAACGGCTTTCAACCCTGATTAATTAGGGAAAAATGAAATTTAAAATGGACAAACAATCTAAGGTTAAATCAACCACTGTTATCTATGTAGGATGTGCTTTGGCACTTTGCATGGTTGGATATTGGTTGTCACGCAAGAAAGCAATAACAGATTATTCATCATATATTTCATTTTCCATAAATTTCCTTTATTTTATTGCTTCAAAACCCCTATAAAAAGTAAAGAACCCTCTAATAAACAAACCCCTTCTTCCACTCCTCTTTTCCAGATACACTCTTTCTCAACTTCTGCAGTGTTGGGGTTTAAAGTTTTAAACCAACTTTTGCAGTTTTTGGATTGAAGCAATTTTGATTCTTAAAGTTTTTACCTTGTTTAGATGTCGACAAGTCTTTTACTCCTACAAAGAAGTTTGCTGTTTTCAGTGTTTCTTGAAGAAAATTAGAACAAAACTGAATTCTGGACTTTGGGGTCTTTCCTTCATGTTGAATTTGCAGTACAAAGCTTGAGTTTCAGCTCTTTGGCCAATGCAAACTTTATGTTCTTGGTGAGTTGCTGAAATCCTATCTGATTTCTTTTGTAATGTGTTTTGTTTGAAATGCTACTCTGTTTATTCTTGAAAAATATTTGTTTAATCATAGTTCTGTCCGGTAAAATAATATTTGGTTGGTATTGTTAAGTTATTCTTATTAATTAAACTGCAAATTAGATGTATTTATGGTTCGTCCATGCATGGATATGGTTTCTTTTTTTCATTTCTTCTTTTTCAGAAACTGGTCCACCGAAGAGGGACATGCTAAGGTGCCGCAGCTTTGGGTGCGGTTAAAATGCGGCAGTACATAAATTTTTATTATTTTAGTAAGAATTTATGTAAGATTGTGTAATAATTTAGGTAGAACTGAAATTGTTACTAATTGGGTAAAAATTTGTGTAATTAAATACATTCTTATCAACTGGGTAAAAATTTGGGTAAATTTTGCCTTAGGTCTGAATTTGTGTAACTACACAAAATTTTATATCATAACTTAAATTCTTATCATTTGAGTAGGAATTTGTGTAAATCGTACGAATTTGTGTAATTGCACAAATTCTTACCAACTTAGTAAGATCTGGTACGAGGCCGCCTCATTTTAGCCACACCCCTCACAGCAGACCTTCTCCACTAAAGATCATTCTTTGGATAAACACTAATGATCATTCTTTTTCCACCGTTTGATTATTGTGCATGGCTTGATGAATCGAATCATGTCACTAGTTTGTAAGTATGTGTATTGCTTGTGTTTTGACTTATTCCAAGAATGGTTTAATATACAATTTTATATATTTGTTTTTATTGATTCATGCAACTATTGTCTGTTTGTAAACCTAGGGTTAATATATAGTTATGGAGATATTGTTTTAAATTATGCCGTTGTGATTAAATTAATGTATGATTTCCGCTGACCAAAGAATGGATCCCCCAGTTTTTTATATTCATGCAAGGTGTGAACTGAGAATGAGATTAAGTTGATTTTTATGCTTCAAATTGGTCGTCTTCTGCCATGGATTCTTCTGACTAAATTACAATGCTCAACTAAAGTATCAATTTCTTTCTTTCCTCTCACCTACTTCGACTCGTGTGTGAGTACCGGACACGAGCGTGTTCGATTATTCCGGAAAATTTTATATATTTTGAGGGTCTTTGGTGTTGATTGCTTTAGTTTTGCTGTGGCCTTGAAACTTGAACGAGCTGGGAATTGAAGGAAAATATGTAAGAAAGTTTGAATCGTTTATTCGATCATGGTTACGTTGATGATTTCATTTCACATTAGTTAGATGCTGATGATTTCAAAGCTTACAATTGTTGATTAGATGATCTTATATTATTACAATGAATATTCTTCAATAATCTACGTCTTTTAGTACAGGATATCTTTGATATCCTTTTCATGACTGTTCAGCTCGATGGATGAAGTCAGATGAGTTTCTGATTACGTTCATTGCACGGTGTTGTTTCAGTGTATTATTCTGTTCGTGATAGAGATCAGAACGATGATGGAAAACAAAAGGAGCCCTTGCTCTGTTGATCATACCAGTTTCACTTCTTTGGCATCGAAACGACAGAAATCCGACTTATCGATCCCCACAAAGGTTTTTAGTCTTCTTTACTCACTTTTATGTCTCCTATTAGGATAAAGGAATCCCTCGTGCCAATTCTCAAAGGGTAGCCTTTTTTCCGAATTTGTATCCGCATGGCATAAATTAAATTCTTTTTAGGGGTTATATTCCCGAATATGGTTGCAATTGCATCTTCCGCTATTTGTATTTTACCTTGAATGCCGTTTTGGTTTCTAGAAATGCAGAGTTTTATCTCTTCATTTCTTCTCTCTGCATACTAAAACTAAGTACTATGTTGGATATGCTTTGTTTGTAGCTAATATAATCCTAATTTACTCCTTTTCACAATAGGATAAGAAAGATAAAGTCGGTGAACGCATTGTTGCTCTGCAGCAGCTTGTTTCGCCATACGGAAAGGTATATTTGGCAATTAATTGTTCACATCATAGTTGCAATACAATTATAGTGCCATTCTCGACATTAATATTCGACTTTAGTCGATTCCACTGGAGGTTGCATTGAAGGTCAAGCCTAATAATTTTTTTATCTGTCAAAAACTTGAATCCAAACCCTAGATTGTTGTATTTTAGTGTTTACTATGGCTTGACTGAAGTCATCTTTCAGCATAAAGTTTCCAATTTTGCTATGATTTTGATGATCGATTTGGTTCATTGCAGACGGATACAGCTTCTGTTCTCTTGGAAGCCATGGAATACATACGGTTTCTTCATGAACAAGTTAAGGTCGGTTTTTCTTGTCCATTTTACTTAAGTTATTGTAGCTTGCCTATGTGTTGGTATTAGTTGCAATTTCTAAATGCAAGCCTCTAAAGATGAGCAGTTGAAAATTCAGTGAACATATACCGCCTATTAATGGCTTGTGATCTGAAAGTTTCAGTCTCGGTCTGGCATTCTTCGAACAATTTTGGATGATGATTTTAATGATCATTGTAACATTATGAATGGCTATGACCATGATTTCAGGTTTTGAGTGCTCCGTATCTTCAAACCGTGCTGACAAACAACACGCAAGCCAGCATTAAACCTTCCCAGGTACACAAACATCTCATGCTCAAACATTTGTCATCCCTATTTACCGAACTTATTCGGTCCAATATATGTGTTGTGGATACACGAAAGTTATGGTTGGATTTTAAATCAGTTTTTCTTCCAGGACGTAGAGAATTACAGCCTGAGAAGCCAAGGATTATGCCTCGTTCCGATCTCTTGTACTGCTGGAGTTGCTCGTAGCAATGGTGCCGATATTTGGGCTCCCATCAAGACCACATCGCCAAAATTTGACAAGGCTATCTCACCATTCAGTTGACATTTTCTACCGGAAGTCTTTGAACTTCACTCGAATGGGGTTTAAAAGGTGACCAGATTAATATTGAATCCTAATCTGATGCAAATTTATAGCATGAAGTACTAAGATAGGATGTTTGTAGGCAAAAACTATTAGAGAAATGCAGTGCTTGAATTAAGCTGCGTTAAATCTATCCGATTATATAAACTAATTGCTCTCTCCTGATCATGTTATGTAAAATGTTTGAATAACTTTTTTTGAAAAAAAAAACTTGTATGTATTAATATCGGAAGCGAATTCTATGGTTAATATTACTTTATGTTGCCTCTACTTTTTCATTTATCTCGAAGTACTCGAATCCGATCAGTGGTGAAATTTAGAGTAAAAGTTTAATGGGGTTAACTTAAATTTTTAAAAAATTTGGAGGCTTAAACGATTTTTTTTTAAAAAAAATAGGGTTTAATTAATTTTTTTAATAATTTTAAAAGATTTAACAAAAAAAATAAAAATTTGAGAAGAAATTTAATTAAAAATATTTAAAATTTTGAAGCTTAATATAAATTTTTAAAAGTTTTAAAGGGGTCAAATTTTTTTTTTAATTTTTAAGAATAAAATTTAAATTTTTCAAAATTTTGGGATGTGGCCCCACCGATCCCTTAAAAGGATCTGCCTCTCTATCTGATACATAGATATGTGTTAGGGATATAACCTTTCAAAGACTATTCAAATACATGCAATATTAGAATACAATTGAACATGTTCATGTTGGATTTGTTTCGAGTCTGGGTAACATACCATAATACACACAAATTAATGAACAAATAATATCTTATAATCAAATTAAATAATTAAAAAAATTTGAATTTTAGTTCATATTAATAGTTGAATGATCAAATCAAATCAAATCACAACAATAATTAAGTGATAACATTTTAATTCATATTTTTGTTTCTGATCATATACCACTAATTTACAATGGTTTACTATTAATATTATTCATAGTACATTATCATTTTACCACTACTATTATTTGTAATTATACATTTTACTATCACTAAGTGCTACTGTATTCTCTATTAATTATTAACTATAAAAATTAAACTAATAATTATATTTTAGAAAGGTTTGCAATCTTAAAAATGTGCAATTTGATGATATAAAGTTTGTGAGTTAATTTATAAAGTTTATATAGTTTTAAATTTAAATTGATGTTAGAACAATGATGACATTTGTAAATGTATAATAATGAAATTTACAACTGCACTATTATTTTTTTAATTATGATATTATCTATTATCTACTATAATGTTATTAATATGTCAATGCAATCTTTCTAATAATTTATTAACATAATACTAAGATTTTCATTAATTTTAAAATTTTTGTTTATATTTTTAACATGTTTGTTGTGAACTAATATATAAGTTATTTCAAAACTTAAAAGTATTATGATATAGGACAATATCTACAAAATTTTGATATATATATATATATATATAATTATGAAAGTTATTTTATTTTTAGCATAAAGTACACAAATGGTCACTAAACTATCCCAAAAATATAAAATGGTCACCAAACTTTCAAAAGTTACATAATGGGTATTAACATTTAGTTTTTATTATAAAATAGTCACTGAGCCGTTAACCGTTGTTAACTGGGTAACATGTAAGTTACGAAAAATTGTATAACAACACATTTAATCTCGAATATTTACAGATTCAATCAATTTTAGATATCAATAATGATGGTTGAATTAGGATTAAATTGATTGGATGTGTAAATATGGAGGATTAAATGTGTTATTATTCAAATTTTCGTAACTATCACGTCACTCACTTGATTATAGTTAACGGCTCAGTGACCATTTTGTAACAAAAATTAAAGTTTAATGCCCATTATGTAACTTTTGAAAGTTTGATGTTTATTTTGTATTTTTTTAAATAGTTTAGTGACCATATGTGTACTTTACCCTTATTTTTATTAATATTTTATGTAACTTTTACAATTACAATTATAAAACTGTTTATTATGTTTCAATCCTTTAATATTATTTTGCATTATATTTTATTAATAATTTTTTTATTTTAATAAATATTTTAAAACATACCATGTAGACTTAATTCTAAATTATCCTACTAAGTTTGTATCTATTATGTATTCCTTTACACTCCTTTTATAATGTTCAAAATTTTCTTGGAACAAATGTATTTTAAAAAAGCAATCTAAAAGTTTAGAATGTAGTGACTTAATTGTAACTTAATCTATTATGTTTAAATTAAAGTGATATATTTTATTTTTATATTTTTACTTCAATTTAAGTGATTAATAAAAATGACATACTTTACGGAGATAAATAATTACTTTTAAATTTAAATAAATTAATAAAAAATAGATATTATTATTGTTAATGTAGTTTAATCTCTTACAAATCTTTATATTTTGAGTTAATTGCACCACACATCCTTAAATTATAACCCTCAATCTAAATTGGTCTCTAAGCTTTTGACCATTTCAATTTCATCCCCAAACTATAGGTCTCTTTCTAAATTGGTCCCCAAACTATGACTCTTAATCTAAATTGGTCCTCAAACTTTTGAACGTTCCAATTTCATCCCACTATCAATATAGGCTAATCATGTCGAAAATTTGTTAACTGCAATGTAAACACTAATATTATCATGTAATAATATGATGTGGTATAAATAATAATTAATGTTCTACCACATCTCCCGAAATCATTATTTAATATGGAATTGAAAGGTTCTTATGTTTTATTTTTGTTCTCTCAAATTGTTTAATATTCTTTCAGCACTTCAACATTAAATCATTATTTTATTTAAATCCAATATTAATGATCATTTATGTCAAACAATATTATTACATAATAAACAAAAGTGTTTAACCAATAGTTAACAATTTGTATAACGACTTTATAGAGGATTCAATTAGCCTGGTAATTTGGGAATACAATTGGAGTGTTCATAAGTTAAGACCAATTTAGAATGAGGGTCATAGTTTGAGAATGGAATTGAAACGTTCAAAAGCTAAGACCAATTTAGAATAAGTGTCATAGTTTGAGGATATAATTGGAACATTCAAAAGTTTTGAAACTAATTTAGAATAAGAGTAATAGTTTGTGAATGTGTGATGAAATTAACTTAATTTTTTATTAATTTACTTTAATGAAATAATAATATAGAATAAATTTGACAATTTTAAAAATATAAAGAGTACTTTTATAATTCATTAATTAGGATTTGTTCTTAAAGAATGAATGGGTTCCAAACTTCAATTGGAATGCAATTTGTTGACGATTTTTTTAAACAATTTTTACTTAGGGGGAGAGGAAGGAAAAATTTGCTCTTATTGGGTCTAGAACCCACGACCTAGGAGGAGGGCAGGTGCCAATTGAGAGCTTTTAACCACTCGCTTTTAAGGTCGTTGACGATTCTTTATCATTCAAATTTTGTTAATGATTTTGTTAATAATTATATAAATTTATATTATTATTATGTTATGTTATTAGGGTTTGGAATCTGATATCTGAATCTATCGACAGACATAACTAAAATATATATTGGATTAAGAAATGCTTTGTTATGATTAACATAAGGAAAAAACGTTGATACACAGGCCGTGTAAACTTTAGTTTACACATGCCTTTCAATTTTAAGGGTTAGGGTTTTAGTTTAAGGTTTAAAGTTTAGGGGTTTAGGTTGTATGTTTTAGAATTTAAGATTAGTGTTTAGAATTTAGTGTATAGGGTTTGAGGTTTAGGGTTTAATTTTTTAGGGTTAAGTTAGGAATTTAGGATATGAGTTATAGTGTAAATACACAAGCTTGTGTAAAATTAGTTTTACACAGTTTGTGTATCAAAGTTTTACCCTTAACATGTTGTATTCGTATTATGTCAGATATGAGTATACCTCTGACCAAAATATATTTCAAAAATTTTAAATTATTTGTATATTTCAAATATTGTATTCATTAAATATGAACATTTATGGGAAAAAATGCATTACAATAACAATTCTCTGTTATTTCACTTCCGAGGAAACCGTTTTAAGTTACATTATAAATCTATGCCTTGGCAAAAGAGCCCTGGTACCTATACATAAGACTAAATTCCCATATAGAAAAAATACAAAATAGAGAAGAAATTGTACAATAAATCGGAGGAAATTAATTGCCCGAGTTAGCTGACATCCTGTGTAACTGAGGGTGGCGACAACGAGTTACTGGTCTCACCGCTGGCGGATGCGGTACGTGACTCTATATACGAACGGGCAGAGTCTAACATTGTCTCAATCTCTTTCTTGTACTGCACAAAGATGGTAAATATACTCAAGTCAATCTCTTTAAAGAAAGGGAGAAAAAATGGTTTTCCAGGTATGGGATTCATCGATATGATCGGTGAAGACCATGGTTCAGCTATAGGCTATAGCAATACCTCATCAACAGCGCCTGACCTAATTTTCGATTGCATCACGCACCATTTCTTAAAATGTGCACCTACAGGAAATTAAAACATCATTTAGTTCAATTCGATGATGTTGAGGAAAAGAAAACATAGTTTTTCAAACTCGGAAACTACTAAAGATAGTAAAGATGTTCATTACTTTCATTATAGACTGATGCATGCATCAAGAGCTACATATCATGTCGGTATAAATTGAAATGAGAGACACAAGCCTCTAGAAGGCCACATCTCAACAAGAGTTCGATTACATTCAAAACTAAAGCCAACACAAAAATGTCAAAATATCTGGTTTAGTTTTAATGTTTTTACTTGTAGCTTTTGTTTTAGCTTTCTAGAGTTGATACATGTGGATTTCTTTTAATTGTTTTCACAATCCTGATGAAAGGCAGAGTATGAAATTGTAATTTTAAATTTCATCATGAAGGAAGGTCATCCTAAGCCTTGGACAAGGAAATTGAGCAGAGAAAGAACTTCTTTTTCATCAGAATGAACTGATGCTGCACGTTGCTATAGCAAATCTGTGCCAGTTAGGACTTGCCCTCTCAACTTCTTTTTTTACAGCTAACAGCTAGTCCAAATGGTGCATTAGTCAGCAAAGGACAATTGTGCCTCACGTGTACAGGGGTACATGATTTCAACCCTAGTACTTAAGGAAAAAGGGAGCAGAAAAGAAAGAGAGAGCGGTGGCCGGTGGGCGTGAAAAAAAGAAAAAGAGAAAAGAGACAGAGAAAGGCAAGGCAGAACAGTAGAAAAAGAGAAAAGCTTGGAGATGTGAACAAGAACAGAGAAAGTAGGGAGTCGGATTTAGCAGAATGCGGGAGGGCTACGTTCGTTGTGTGGCCTAAGAAGTAATGGGTCATATGTACCATAAAAAATTCCATCTTAAAGGGAACAAAAGACTTACCTGCTTTGATATCCAAAGCAGATGAGTTTTCACCATTGGTCTCTGCAATCCATTGACAATGAACCTGATGCAGCACAAATAAAATGGTGTCAGTATTAATGTTGAAGCTAAAACATAAATAATAGAACAGAAACAAGCAAACATTACACACACAAAAATATATAAGCTAATAATTCTTCCAAGAGGTTAGAACTGTTACTCATACCATAATGGTATATCCAACAAATCATAATTAATATCCAAGTATATAAGATTTCACTCATATATTTGGTCTAATCTTACATTGAACATGAATCTCTATTCCTGTTGCCTGTTGGGAAGTGACCAGTTAATCTGCAAGATGGGTCTGATCGTAGCTGGCAGGTCTGGTCACTCATTTTAAATATCCGACACTAGAAAATTTTCCTTTGGTTCACCTTCTTAATTCCTCACTTTATATCTGAAGGGGAATTAAGAGGCAAGGCTAGAAGATGGTTATAGATTACGATCAATACCAGTAAGAGTGAATCAAGTTTACAAGCAATCTCATGCAAAGCCAGCAAGTGAACTTTTTTTGAAGCAAGCAAGTGAACTAATGTGTCAGTTCTAAAGCGAGATTTCCTTCGCAACAGTTTGAGCATCAACTTCCCTCTTGATTGGACTTAGGTAAAGATAAATGCATGATCAATAGCAGTGAGGATGATACGCAAGAAAGTTTATTTTCCTCAAAGGGTTGATTTAATCTGTCTCTACAAATCAAAGTTCAGTTTATTTTCCTCAAACCATACAACACAAATAGAGGAGGATTTTGTAGTAAGTAACAATCCAAGGCTATCTTTTATAGGTTATATTTTGATGCACAAGCTGTGTAAAATCTTTTTACACAACTCTTCGTATTTAAGTTATAAAATTTAAAACCTAAATCCCCAACACCTAAACCTTAAACCCTAAACATTAAATTCTACAACTTACGACCTAAACCCCTAAACCCTAAACTACAACCTAAATCTCTAAACCCTAAAATTAAAAGGCTTGTGTAAAGCACAACCTAAATCTCTAAACCCTAAAATTTAAAGTTTACACAAGCTTGTGTATCAAAGTATTTTCCATCTTTTATTTATTTCTTTATTTGGGATCAGAGGTTGATTTATTTATTCATTGGAGTGAGGAACCAAATCAGACCAGAAAATAATACGAGAGAAGGGAGATATTGCTTGCACAGGCAACGACGAGACTGCAGGGACCTTGCAGAAAACAAAAATGTGGGGTATAAAACTATATTCCAAACCGAGAAGAAAGATACCCGGCTAATACTTACTTCAAAGTAGGTGCCAAATGGAACATCATGCGCCTGTTGTACAGTCTCAAAAACCTACGAGAAGAGATAAAATTGACTAAATTCAATTAAATCAAACAAACATAGAATCTACAGTAAAGATGCAAATAGCCATATGTATCACAAACCATAATTTTTTTTTCCACTAAATAAGTAAGACAACGTTAAGCTTATTAAATAAGAAATTACTGAATGCACGAGAGGTCATACGAGCTTTTTCTTATCTGAAGATAAAACAAAATGTTGATCCTCAGTCACGGCAGTGTCTGGAGGGCACATTGGATTGTTACAAATGGATCTGAATGTAATCTCCCTCACTTGACCTTCATATTCATCTGCAGCATGCCACTGTCCCATCTGAAAGTAGAACAGAAGAATGAGTACAAACTATCAATTCATTCAACTAGGGATGAAATCTCTGTGAAGATTACCACTAATTTATATGAGGGAAAAGGGCCCATGTTCATACCGCCAAAAGTTTGGAGATGTTTAAAGCAAGTATAAGTTAATTTGAACTTTCAGTACTGTCCTATCCATTTCAAGTTAAACCTCGACAGTTATTTTAAGATGAGCATATCACCATAAAATGCACAATAACACTAAAGGCATGTTTAATGGAATAAGCATGGAAGAATACTAAATTAATATTTTCTTACTGTAAGATTTTTGTCTTTCCGTGATGAACGATATTCATTTGTGAAACTAGAGTCATCACTCAATAATAAATTATAAAGCTTCTCAGCGGTGCAAGGAAATACATCCTGCAGGAAACATTCATGAATCATAAATATACCAATTCACATCATTAATAAAACCCACAAAGGCAGGAAAAGATATGATGCATACATTGTAGATGCCAACAAGAACCTGTTCTTTGATAAAAGGTATTTTTTCAGTTTTAGTTTTAGATGCTTTATCTCGAGGAGTTGTAGCTTGCCTTCTGCTACTGCTTGCACGTAATGCTGATGCTGCTCGCTCCTACATGTCGGCAAAATAAATCAAATGGATTTATTTTTCATCTAACCAATTGGTTCAAAAAAGGAAAAATAAGAATGAATACAAGCAAACAACGATTGAGACCAGAAACAATCATTTTGTGAGCACAAAAACAGGTAGCAAAAGCAAAAAGTTCGGAGCTGTTGTAATATTTGCTTTCACAACCAATTGTATTCACCCTTCACATTCTCATTGATCCAACCATGTAACTTTGTTTCCAAGGTAGTTGAAACACATCATTGAGCCATATCGCAGTTGGAACACTGCCCCCTAACCACTATATTGTATCAATTCAGTTAAGGACCTCCTTTTATCATTCAGCTTTTACAATCTTTCCAGCCACATATTCCCGTCTGTTCTTGCTTCTTTTACATTTTTAATCCTACTCCTCACCGAACACAATCCAGCATTTTCCTACTCTTCAGCTTATATAAATAACCTTTCCCAGCACCAAAATTTCCCAATCTCTGATCTTTACCACCTTTCTTGAGCTCCCAGAGTATTCCCAAGTTGTCCAATCCATCTCAAGCAAAACTCTTCCCCTTTCACCCAATCTCCTAGTGAGTTCCGATTATGGAATGAAGTACATATATATGGCTCCTTCAAAATGCATTGACAATTAAATTTTCTTCTCTCTCACAGCAGATGCAGAACACAATGAGAATAAGATTGTTTCAGCACTAAATGAATATCAAATGCCTTCTTTTTGGGCAGAAAGAAAAGCTTCAGCTTCAGCTATAGATTTTTGGTGTTTCTAAAGATGGTAGGAAAACTAATTTTCTTTCCATATAAAAGCGATTATAAAAAAAATCAGGGGTGAAGATCTGCAAAAGAAAGAATAAAAAAAGAATTAACAGATCACACGGAGAATAAGCAAAAAACCTTCTTCTCAGCTTCCAACATTGCATGGTAATTTTTTGTTGCACGCTGTAATGCTCGTACTGTGTGGTTCCTGTTCCAAAATGATGCAAATTTATACCTGACTCTACCTGAAATAAGAAGAAGATAGCAACAAATAAGCACACCTGTACTCAAATCATGCTACAACAAACAGTCTCACTCATGCAATTTGGGAGTTATCCCTAACAATGTAATAACCTGCTTTTTTAAACGAAAAGATTCTGAATGGATAACTGTCTAGAAAAGGGGTAAAGTATTACATGAATAAAAACATTCTATTGCAATTCAATAAAAATAAGGATAAAATCCGAATAAATCCTAAAGCTCCCATATTTAGTAGAGAATTTAGTTACTGTAGACTATGTACGCATAGGATAATTACAGTTTTAATTCCTATTTAATTTGTATTTTAAATTAGAGATTAGATTAGTCTTATCTAATAAGACTACTCCTATATAGGACTCTTGTAGCATACTTACAATAGGAAACTACTACTGTTGTATCTTTGCCTATTTCAACTAGGTTGTACTTTGCTGTAAAACATAACAATTATTCAGAGAAATAAAACTTCTTTTTCTCTCACAAACATATTATTTGAGTTACCGATAGTTACTAACCATCAGAGCTCCCTAATGGAGGTACACCATGCCCACCAGCACCCATCCGAAGAATGATTGTTATTGCAGGATTAATGAATGCATGTTGACTCTTACGAATCTGCATAGACCAAATAAAATATTACATGCATAAAAACATTCAAAATTTTCTCCAACTTAGTCAACTCATGTAATGATTTATAGTAATTCTTTTTTGTGCCATAAAACCAACTTTTTAGAAGTGCTGATCAGAAGAATATAGCATACCTCATCTATATCCCCGAATGGAACTAACACCTGTTTTTTAAACAAAAATTGTTAAAGATTCGAACATATCCTTTAAGTTTATAACAACATAGAAAGTGTCAAATATATACAAATTTTCCTATCTTTTTAGTTAGTTTTTACCCTTTAACCAAGGAGAATAAGGGGATTAATGCATCTCTGGATTCTACCATTGCTAAGCTCACTATTAAATTTCAGCTTATCTTATGAAGCCGATAAACCTTAGTAATTAATGCAACAAACTGGTAAGCTAACCTTAATTTGTTTCGAGAACACATTAGAATGGAAACATATGTGCCATGCAGAGACATACATGCGACCATGGTACAAGAATGATCTCTCAAGTGCACACGAATAACTATGCTCCACGACCTGAAAGAAATGTTTGTTTGTCAACTGCAACTAGAAGTGATGAAACAGGAATGCCCCCAGAACAACTATCTGTTACTCTAACCATACCATGCCCAATTTATTCATAAATAGCTCTATTTAGAAATACATTATGGGACTTGCCTCATCTGGAAGGAGGTTAAATATTGTCTGTAAAGGCCCTGGCTTTTGATGAACCACTGTAGGCCCTTGTTTTTCTGAAGTAACCCTTCTTCGAGCTTTAGCTCCATCATATCCATTTGCATGCCTGTCAACAGAAGCTACTACTCAATGAAATATAGAGACAATAAACATTATTCCACTTGTATTTGCCATTAAGCAGGACTAACATTGGAAAATTTTAGCTAAACTTAACAAAATTATTTTCGTTTTTACCGGATATTCGTATAAGAAGATGCAAAATTACCTGGAAGAATTCACAGGTGATTTTAGTGTTGTAATGTTTAGACAAACCTGAAAGAAGTAAAGCCAAGTTATTGATCTTCATAAGAATTAATAAATGATGTAAAGAAGCCAGAACTTGGGAATGAAAGAACACCTGTCCAGGTTCCCTATCTAATGTATGCCATACTGGGGTGCTTTCACCTTCACTTTCACTTTCAACTGGAACAGTAACTGAACCAAGAATTGCACTCTTCCAAACTATATCCCAGTCATATATTGTGACATTTATCTGCAGGGTGAGTCAAAATGATTCTCTTAGACAAACCATACCACATAGGAAAAGAAAAAGGAGTTTTAAATGTAGGTGTCTTTGTAAATTTATCTCTTACAAACGCATCCTTTACTGATTACTCTATTTCACCTTTTTATATGATAATGCGAGTACTTCTCAACTTACAATAAGGAAAATTCTCTTTGATTACAACACCAAGAACCAGTAGAGTAAACCTGACACATGTTATTAGGGGCATTCATGTTGCATGGCTTGGACCAGCAAAGATATAATCACAATTTGCAGCAGCAACTTCATAGAAATAAGTGAATGTAAAATTGGTACAGTTCCAATAGAAAATGGATCCTTTAAAACAAAAATGCTACTTAAAGAATTTTGAACAACTCATCCTCAAGCATGTTAATGTTCATCATGTAAAAGAACTGTAAGGAGAGAAATAAAAAGGTTTAAAGATTGTTACAACTTACAAGTAGAGAAGACAACATTAAAGAGAGAGAGAGAGAGACCTGGTTTCTAACCACCAGTATGAAACTAGGCTCATTAAGCTCCCACATAAAATACATATCAAATAATCTAAAAGAATGAACAATTCTTTTTTTTTTTTTTTAAAAAGAAAACCTTATTCCTCTCTACAACACATAAAATATAAAAGTACTCAACCTATTATACATCTATAGGTTAAAACAATACTTTAAGAGCCTGCTTCGGATGAAGGATGGAAAAGATGGAGGATTGAAAATTTGTAACTCAAATTTTAGCCAAATGCCGGTATGTATCTAGAAGTCCAAAAAAACTCTCTGTTTGCCTCAAGAATAACATGTACATAGAAGCAGGAAGACAGTGCTAATGCTGCTTGCTGGTGATAAAATATTTTGATTTAAATCAGAAGCACATGTTACTGAACCCATGGTGTCGTACAAAGAATGTTTAACAAAGAAACCATGCGTAAAAAAGTCCAAATGCTGCCTGTAACAAGAATAACTTAGGATATAAACCTGGACAGGAAGGTCATCTACAGAGAAATTGAACTCCTCTCCCCACATGGGGTTTCTTGAACCAGGGATCATTGAACTGCAACAACAAAAGAAGTAAGTTCTTAAGGTAAACACTATAGAGGTACATAATAGTATATTTCTTTTAAACAAAAAACAGTGTTCTCATAAAGAACCACAAAGCTATATTTCTGGATTATTATTTCTTGGATATAGCTTAGTGGAAAAGAAGAGTTATGCTGCTATATTTCTGGAGATTTATTAGTTCTTGGATACAGCATACTGGAAAAGAAGTGTTATGCTGCTATATTTCCAGATATGTATTAGTTCTCGGATACAGCATACTGGAAAAGAAGTGTTATGCTTACTGTCAAATTATACAATTTCATTAATTTAAGGCTTATACATGTATCACACACATGGTTTCATCAGCTCACCAAATAATATATGATAGAATAGTATCGATATAACAGACCTAAGATCAAAAGACCCAAACAACAAAATGAACTCTGTTTTCTTTAGTTATCAGCCTTTAACCATGTCACTAGTTTTAATTCAGGTGCATTTCGTATCTTTGTCCTTAAGCCAACAGATTTTACAAAAACTTCAATGCACCCAAGTTGAAATTTCATCAATCCAATACAATATAGGAAAATAATACACGCATGTATAATACAGAAGCTAAGGAATTTACTTCTTCCCGAATGTGACTTATTGTTAAGTACTACACTCCCCTTCCTTTTTTGTTTGAAGATCAGCATTTCTGTTTAAGTATAATGCTATATGTTAATTTTCAAGAGTACCTAGATTAGTAATCATGTCAATCTGCAAGCAATAGAAGTAAATTTTGTCCTTTCTTTGCTTATCAGTCCTTAACCCTTTCAGTAGTTTTATTTTGATATGCATTCCGTATCTTTTTCCTCAAGCCTACAGATTTTACAAAAACTTCATAAACCAAAGTTGAAATTTCATCGATCCAGTATAAACTAGAAAAATCATGCATGCATGTACACTAGGGGCGAGCGTTCGATCGAGTCGAGTCAAAATATTTCAAGTTATTCAAGTTGAGGCATCATATTTTACAACTCAAACTTTAGTTGAAATTTTTTCGGTTCGAGTCGAGTTTTCGAGTCCCTATACAAATTTAATTTTAATTATTTATCATGTTATAGTACAATTTGATTCCAATTTAAACGACTTTCTCTAATCCTATAAGATATGCATACATATTTCTTCATATGCGGCATATATTTTTTCATATTTTTTTATATCTATATCAGGAAAAATTGAGATACTCGACTCGAACTTAAAAATCAATCCACTAATCACTAAAAATTTTGAGTTATTCGAATTTCCATTTTACAACTCAAACTTTATTTGAAATTTTTTCAAGTCGAATCGAGCTTATGCAATTTCGAGTCGAGTCAAGACGAGTCGAAATTTTTCGCTTCGAGTCAAGTAAAAAAATTCGGTTTTTTCGAGTCGGGTTTTGCTCACCCCTAATGTACACTGCAGAATCTAAGGACTTCACTTCTTCCCGATTGTGACTTGTTGTTAAGCTCTACACTCACCTTAGTTTTTTGTTTGAAAACCAGCATTATTGTTTAAGTGTAATACTATATAAATTCTCAAGACTTCCTACTTCCTGGAGTAATAATCATGTCAATCTGCAAGCAAAAGCAGTACCTTGGAATATCATTTACCAAAAGCCCCAAACTTTTATTCACAAATCACAACCTAGTTCACATGAAAATATAAGTAAACACTAAAATATAAAAGCACCAAAGTTTCAAAAAAGAATCAAGAGCCTACGACATAAAATGGTTAACCCCCTCTGCTCCAAATAGCTGTCTTATAACACTAAAATCAAATATAAAAGACACTTTTCCCTCAAAGAACCAAGTGCGACTATATATCTATAAAAATCCAGTACTGGTAAGTGACAACTTTAAATGCTCCAAAGCCAAAAAAACGCCAATGTACTACGTGTGATGATGGAAATGACCATAATAACGACAAAAAAGGTACCATGTTATTATAATGTGAGAAATATGCTGATATTCCCAACCAGGGCACCTCTTGTTCACCTTTTGTCTAGCCTACTTATAAGCCTAATAAAATAAACAATATTTATATGAAAATTATTGCTTAAAAGAGATGGAAATTGTCATCTTCAGAAACTTGTAGTGGGAAAAAACATCAACCTGAATCTCTTTTCAGAGCCACATGATATGATAGCATAAGGATCTGATGTGCCATTCAAGTTTGCACCAATGAGATTCTTGGCTGCCAGCAATTCAACCTGGAAAAGGTAAAAAAAAATAGGGTGAAGACAATCTCATTTTGGATTCAAAACAAGACTTGTTACATGACATAAGGTCACAAAAGTACCTTGATTGTATAGGCAGCATTGGTTGGAAGATCTCCTTTGAACTGGACTATCTACAAAATAAGTGTACAACTGCATGTCAAAGAAGTGGAAAATTACTCCATGAAAAGAGCAGCACACAACACTGTGTTTTACAGTAGAACAAGATTTGAAATGTTCGTGTTTACAGATGGCATCAAGTTCAACAGCTATAGCAGTGCATTCAAGGGACAAAATCAAAACTACACCTAAAATATATACTTTTAACGGACAAATAAACCAAAAAGCGTATGATGCCAAGCAGAGAGATTGTTTATCCCTTCATCAGGGGAACATCAATATCCATCTTCTTACATATTTTACCAGCAATAAATGATAGGCATCATAAAGAAGAAACTGAGAAATTTTCCTTGATGTAGGCGATATATTGTACCATTGTACTCTATCAAAGACAAAATTGCCTAAAAGAATTCCATAAAATACCAGACAAATGGGTATAAGATTAATGAAAAACTAATAAAAATAACTTTTCAAAAATGTGCACTCAATATATATTCCATAATTGAATAAAAAAAGAAACCCGGAAAAGAAACTCACGTCTGAACTAAATAAAATAAATAATTTCACTGGGAAAAATGATCACGGAATAAGGGACGTGAAATGAACTTCACTTAAAGAAATCAATAACAGAGAGCATATAATTTAAATTAATAAGAAAAAAAAGGAAGAGTTCAAGATAATTAACAAGAAAAACAAGATTCTTGTTAGTATTGGGAAAAAAATCCATAAAACTTCACTCAGAACCAAAACTAACAAAATTAAGAAACAAGTAACTAAATTAACGTTGAACTTGAAAGTTACTCAACATTTTCAGAAAATTAAAATAGAAAAACATAATTGTTAGAGAGTAAATAGAAGAGCCCCAAAAGATCAACCAAAATACACACGCAAACAAACAAATAAAAGAGGCGAAATTGCCTTCAGCCAATGTAATCGTCCACGTGAAAAATGCATAAACAAATAAAATTCACAAAACTAAAACAATCAAAATTCACTGAAAAAAAAAATTCTTTAAAAAGGAAAAAAGAAAACCGACCTTGTCTTTGTCGTCAAGAATTTCATCGGCAAAATTTTCCTGAAGCAGCAGCGATCGACCACCGCCACCCCCATTTCCAACTTGTAATGTATAAATCCAATAAGAAAAGATCAAGAACAGCGACGTCGCCACTGCCACTTTGACCTCCCACGAAGACGGCACCAGATATTCCACCACCAACGCCGTCTCGATCATCATTAATTAATTTCCGTAACTATTATTTCTATAAAATAATAATAATTTTGGTTAAGATTTGAAAGGGTTTAATTTTAGGGTTCTTTGACTTGTAAAAGAAACAATCTGTGTATTTGGGGGAGAGAGTCAAAGAAGGAGACCGTTGCAGGTTGATTGGCTTGGCAATTAACACTTGGAAAAAATTAGTTAATGAGTTTTTAATGACTTAAATACCCTTACTCTTTCCCTGTAGTTACATGTAATGTCTGCCTGTTTGTTTTGTGGTATTGGCGATTGTGAGGGGTAATTTTGTACGGTGGATTTGAAATTTGCATGAAACGGATAGGTGGAGTTTGTTTGACAGTGAGACTAAAGCTTTGAATAACTTATTAGATAATAAATCCACAAAATTACATCTAATATATTATATATTTTTTAATTTTTTGAAATTTGTTATATTACCATTGGTTTTATTTTTATATATAAAAATATGGGCATAAGCTAGATATTTGCCCTCACAAGTTATTTTTTCTTTACAATAGCAATTAAATTTTATTAAAAAATATTGTAAATACATTGTATTCAGAAAGGAGAATAATAGGATCTATCAAAATCTCATACAAAAGCTCAAAAGTATAAAAAAAATAAGGGTAATCTTCACCCGTGGTCCCTTTTGTTTGAAGTTTGTTCTATTTTGGTCACTCGAATTCAAAAAAAATCATTCTTGTCACTTACGTTTTGAATCGTGTCTGTTTTGGTCACTGGACCATTAACCTCTGTTAATAAAAAAATTTAATTTTTAATTTAACCCCCAAACTTTCAAAACTTTATTTTTTACCGTCTTCCAAAAAAATACTATCAAGATTTGCAGCCGGTGATCTGATTCAGTGGCATAAACCCTCACACGGGAATTAAAGGGACGCATATTTTTAATATGGCAACTAATACAAAGCAAAGAAGGTACAATTTCAAGGAAAAAAATACGGGCCTTAGGTAGCTCTCCTGATCCTAGATGTAGATTGCTACTCCAGATGAGATGCTCCCTCGAATATGCAACTGAACCGAAGTAAACATCTTTCCCAGGGGAGAAAAAATCCACACTATTTGTTTCATATTCATTACAGATTTGCAGTGTATCAACATTCTATAACTACGCAACATTTAGATCAGATAGTTCAGTGTTGATCAACTCAAGCAAGTGTTGCTTCCGTGGAAGAAAACATTTAAGGAAAAAGCTAAGGCCATGCAGTTGAGAAGCCAGACAATAATTGATAATAAATCTAGAATCTCCAAATTGTCTTCTTTGGTCATTTTATTGAAACTGAATCACACAAAAGTATTTTTTATGGAAAATCCCAACGTGGAACATATGTTAGTTAGACAAACAATTAACTAGCAAAGTCTATATTTGAATGAAAACTGCTTTCTTTAGTCAACTATCAACAATCCCACAGCTGAAAGTACAATTGCTTGCCAATATGCATCACACACTAACAGAAAATAAGCACTAAGCTTAACCAACTCCATACATAAAATCGATATTTAAATATTCTCATTTCATTAACATACCGTCCAAAATATTTAATGTGTGCCAAAACCGCAACCAAATCTTGGAACCTCAGACTAGATTGAACATCTAAGTATCTGTGCGCAAATACCTTTTGATATGAACGAGAGTCCGTCGCTATCGTGATCGTTGAAAATGGGATTGGATGACGGTTTAGCTTTTGTGGATGAAGACCGGGTATAATCGGATCGGTATCCGTAATTCTGACCGGAAGAAGGGCTCCGAGGAGGTGCCATAGGGGCTGATTTACTTTGGGGTTTGATCCCAAAATCTTTCGCAAATAAATCTGGAAAATCATCCATTTTAAATTCGGATTCTTGAATCAAACTGGCTGTTTATTTCCAATTTCGTCGCCGATTTGTCGAACCGGTTTCGCGGCTCCTAAAATTTCCTGAGAAAGATTAGATCTGAGAAGACATAAAAGAAAAAAAAAAGTAACAAAGAAGTGGGGTTAAGGAGTCAAATCTCAAATTAATTTGAGCAAAAAATTACAGAGAAATATAATAATTTATCATCTGGGATTTTTTTTTGGGTTGTCACCGGCTGCAAATCTTGATATTATTTTTGGAGAATAAGGTGAAAAATAAAGTTTTAAAAGTTTGGGGTTAAATTAAAAATTAATTTTTCTATTAACGGAGGTTAACGGTTCAGGGACCAAAACATGCACGATTCAAAACGTAAGTGACAATAATGATCTTTTTTAAATTCGGGTGACTAAAATAGAATAAACCTCAAACAAAAAGGACTACAGATGAAGATTACCCAAAAAATAAATATTTCCATAGAGATTAGCATGCAGTCAAAATTCAGAAGCATTTTTGAATCTTCTTATCACTATCTAAACAAAGACGCATTACGGGATGAAAAATGAGTGATGAGTGAGCCAAACTATAGGCAGGTTCCTCCGCTACTCATGATTGATTACATCAGCAAATAACCGTCAACTTAGTGGGGATCTATCCTTCTATGAAACCGAAAAAATCATAATCAGAAACTAGCGTTGTGAAGATCTATGTGCGAGCACCAAACGAAAAAATCATTGGTAGTGAATTGATAAATCCTTAGTGGTGAGCTAAAGTAGTGGATGTAGACTTCGTTTATAAGTCGAACCACTATAAATCGAATGTGCACACATTGTCATTTTATATCAGTTTCTCCCAATTTCTTCAAGAGACTTTTTTTCGCCCTTTTGGCATTTCAATTGATCGATTCGAGCCCAACATATGTAATTTGGTACATTTAGTTTTGCTTCAATGCTCATTAAACATTGATCAATTATTTAATTTGGTAACCAAACTTCCAATTGCTTCAATGTTACCATTAAACTTTTAGTTTTACTCCAATTTGGTACATTTAGTTATCCACGTTTGCACATTCAAACAATTTAGTCCTAATTCAAAAGAAATAATAAATTTAACCAACATTAGTTACACGCCTTATTTTTAATTAAAAATAATTTAACCTTAAACTCAAAATTTTAGTGTTTTGTTTGTTGTTTGTCAGGGATTCAAATAGCGGTCTGCGATATCGATAGCGATCATGATATAACAGTAGCGGCACCGCCCAAAACTGTTATTGTGGAAAATAGTGGTCTGCAACGACCACAATTTATTCGGTATTGTCTGTAACCGCGATAACCACAATTTAAATCCCTTTTGTTCCTTAAACAACCATCACAGTTCACACAGATATTTTGTTGAATTGAGATAGGATATTGTTTTGTGAATTATTAAAGGAAATGCGATACTGGAGAAGAATCACCGACTAATATGATTCTTCAAGTAGCTTTTTATGCTATGTTGAAAACGGTCTCAAGAACATCATAACAATCCACCCCAGCTAGAAAGAAAGATGTAAGTTTTTGTAGCAGTTCTTCTAGTCTATATTATTGGTTTTATCATAAATGATGTTGAAAGTTCTAAAACTTCAGAAATCAACTCTTAAATATAATAAAAAATTAAATAAGCAAAGCAAGATTCCAAGGGATTAGGGTTTTAAGTTTAGGATTTAGGGGTTAAATCATTTCAAATTAAAAATAGGGCCAAATTGAAATAATATACAAATAATGAGGGTTAAATTTATTATTTTATTTGAGTTAGGACTAAATTGTTTGAATGTGAAAATGTGGAGGACCAAATATGTTATTATGCAAAATATTTTAACTGCTACATCACCCTTTTTAACGGTTGTTAAAGGGCCAGTGATCAAATTTGAGCAAAACTAAAAGTTTAATAACATTGAAGCAATTGAAAGTTTGGTTACTAAATTGAATAATTGATCAAAGTTTAATGATCATTTGTGAACTTTACCCTTACATAAATTTGTTTAACTGTCTCATCAACATTTTCGTTAACTTTTAATGACTAGTAATTTGATTAATACCATTTAAATAATTAATTTATCTGATTAACAAAATTAAAAGATCAATTGTCAAAATAAAATATCTCTTATAATTAAGTGACTATAGAGGTTAAGAGTTTAGTTTACACAAGCCTTTTAGTTTTAGGGATTAAGAGTTTGGTTTAGAGTTTAGGGGTTTGGGTTGTAGTGTTTAGAATTTAATGTTAATATTTAGATTTTAAGATTTAAAGTTTAGAAGGTATGGTTTAGTTTTTTAGGGTTTAAGTTTAATAATTTAATATTTAAGTTTATAGTATAAATATATAAATTTATGTAAAATAATTTTATACAGTATGTATATCAAAATTAAACCATAAAATAGATGAGTCCTTACATATTTTTTGCACTTGCGCTTCATAAATAAAAATTTTAATTTATTTTTTCGAGCAAAGCGAGGGTTTATTCTAGAATATTTAATCATTACCCCAAATCAGGGAAAAATTATTAAAAACTAAATCAAAAAATATTATGAGTTAAATCGGTGTTTAAATTTTTAATAGTTAAAAGGTGATTATAAAATAGTATATGTTTATATATATTTTTATTCGTATTTTTTAAAATAAACATTATTCGCTTTTTCACTGAAACACTTGTTGAGTTCTAATTTTTTTAATTTTATATTCTAATGAGTTACATTTTGATACATAATAGGTGTAAAAATATTTATACAATCATTTATATTCAAACTATATAATCTAAAATCTAAACCGTAAACCTTAAATTATAACATTGAATCTTAAATTTTAAATCATATAACTTAAATCTCTAAATTCTAAACCTTAAAATAAATCTATAACTCTAAATTTAATAAGCTTACGATAAACTTTCTTTATAACGTTTGTACTTTAAGATTTTTCTCTTATTTAACAATAAAAAACAGATGTAATCAATAAACATTGAATAAAGTGATAAAGCACACTATCTTTTTTTTCTGATTATATATATATTCTAAGTTTGAAAGAGACATTATCATAGAGACAATAAAAATATCAAATTAATCATAAAACAATAACACCGACTTAGAAAATATAAAATAAAGGCCAATGTAAAAGAAAAAAAAATATGCTAAATTATAAAAATAATCATTAAATTTTGCTCTTTATCTATTTTAGACATTAAACTTTTAAAACGATTAATTTACTTATTAAACTTTATCTATCGACCTATTTTGATCACTTAATATTATTTTGTTAATATTTTAATATGACTTGATATATTTTAATATAAAAATAATTTAAATAAAAATAAAAATAATATTTTATTACTTAATTCAAAAATAATTTAAAATAAAAAATCAAAAATAAAACGCCAAATCATACCCGATCTCCAATCCACAAACCCCAAAACTCTTCCCTTCACTTCCACGGCCACACCCTCACCAGTCACCCTCATCGCCCACACCCATTGAAGCTTTTGAGAAGATAGTCATTTGGAAAGCTGGCAACATGCTTGTTCAGTACCGAAGGTAACAAGACAAACTCTTCCCACGCTTCATTTAAACTATTTTCCCTTTTTTATTTTAATTTACGACACTAAACCGGGAGCTAAAGCTGCAAGTCTGCAATTTAGGCAAAACGCAAATCTGGGAAGTGTATGTACTGCTAGAAAGAGTTACTTTACATTGTAGTTTCATGTTGGATGTGTTGGAACAAACATCTTAAATTGTGTCATAAATACTAATCTTCTCCTTTGCTTAAAACATCTGTTGGTTTGGTTTTGAAACAGGATAAAGTGCAGAAAAGAAAGAGGCGTCCGATTCACTATTGATGGTTCAGGCATCTTCGTGTCGATGCTCATAAGCTATGTTGCAGGTGCTGGGGACATAGTTGCAGTGAAGATTAAGGGTTCGAGGACCGGGTGGTTGCAAATGGGGACATAATTGGCATATAAATTCTGATTTAAGGAATCAACCTCTGTCGTTCATGGTCACCAGTAGGGATGGCTTTACGCTTACCTCTTACAATGTTGCTCCAAAGAATTGAAACTTTGGCCAAACTTTCGAGGGAAAGCAATTCGAGTCCTAAGATGAAAGCATCCACTGTCTGCAATCCTCTGTCGTTCATAGATTTGAACGGTGGTGAGGGGTGTGGTCGGTGGATTGGAGATTAGGTATGATTTAGGGTTTTATTTTTTATTTTTGATTTTAAATTATTTTTGTATTAAATAATAATAAAATATATTTTTATTTTAATTTTAAATTATTTTTATATTTAATAATAATAAAATATGTCAAATTATATTAAAATATTAATAAAATAATATAAGTAATCAAAATAAGTCAAATGTAAAATTTAGTGAATAAATTAATTATTTTAAAAGTTTAATAATTAAAATAAATTAGAGAGCAAAATTTTGATGAATTTTGTAATTTACACGAGAAAAAAAAGGAAAAATCCGTAATGTAACGTAAGTTATATGATTAGCCAAAGCGGGAAGTGCAATGTTATTCACAAGAGTAGACAGTAACAAGACAACTAAAAGTGGTTCCTCTTTAGGTTTTATTACTAACAACGTTAACTTCCTCATTTCTCTTCCTCGCCGCCTTCTTTTTTCTTCTTTACTTCAACTCTCTCAGCCTCTGCCTCTCTGGTACATCCCTTCTCTCTATTTCTTCATAGATTCTTATGCACTTCTTTATACGTACTTTTATACGTGTATACCAACATAATATGGGATGGGTATTGTTTACAGAAGAAGGAAAATTGTTTTCTTCTTCTTCTTCTTCCTTTGTTTTTGTTTCCTTCTGGGTTTTGTTTGTACTTCGTTTGCTTAGTTTCGTGTTTCAGCATAATGGGTTGTTTGAATCTAACTGGGGATAAGTTTTTTTAGCTGTCTCTACTTAATTTCATGATCATTTCTTACTTCCCATGTATGTGGAAGCATGTATCATGTATGTGAATATGGATATGAATATGAATGTCATGACGCATGCATGCATGTTGACATGAGATTTTCTTGCATGATGATACCTGAATTAAAAATTTAAGGAAGGTGGAGGATTTCTTTGAAATTTTCAAATTGTTAGCTTTTTCTGTGGAAATAATGCTTTACTGCTCTATTGCCCCCCCTCTCTGCAAAATAAGTTGCTTAGTTCCATTTTGTTCTTTTTTTCTTTGGCAAATTCGTCACTGAATGCTTAAATTTGTTCCTAATTGTTATCTTGTATTTGATTCAAAATTCAATTGAGCTTACAAACACTGCAATGTCTGGAATAGTTTCTGAAAATTGAAGAACTTGGTCACCTGTTACTAAAAATTGGAATTATTTGTGAAACAAGTTCTTTCCACTATCTTGTTTCAAATTCAATTTTCAAGAATAGAAATGCATTCTTGAAGATAATTGGATTTCTAGGGTTCAAATGTGGTAGCTTGCCTTTTTATACGATTTGCCTTATATATCTGCCTAACCATTGATTTCTGGACTGATATGGTCATATGAGTATATATTTAATGGCTTCTGCATTGTCTTATACTTCTACTTCCCGCCTTCTAACTTCCGGTTGGGGAATTATAATTTCCTTTCTTTTGTTTCTTTTCATTTTCCGCCTTTGATCGAAACCATTTGTGTTGTTCCTGCCTTGTTTAATTACTGAATTAGCTCATGATCTAGCTGTTTATCTTTTATTTCACGTGTGAATTTGATTTTGGAAGATTTGAGTTTTCGAAATTTAGCATAAGCTGGTTTTTAATCAGCATGAAGGTGAACCATGGAGCCATCTTCTTCGGTGAACTGCATTTTGGTACTATGACTGTTGTATGGCTTCTGAACGAATACTGATGGATGTTAATCCAGGTAATAAACTACATTGTGCTGCAAAAGCTGCAGTTAACAAGGAGAACATGATTCCCTTGGATAGCTCGGATGGGAAGAGTTCAAGGTGGATGAATAAGTGCAAAGAGAGCATCGATAACATGGAGGTTGTGATGCATAAACAAAATAAGGCTCCTGAGGATGTCGAGGTTGATATAATTGGATGTACAAATAATAATGACACCAACACAGTTAAAATTGAGGATGTGGATGCAACTGAATGTTCCAGCTCATTTGCTGATACCACATCTGATACTGATAAATGTTCTGGATTGAGTGATGCTGAAGTGGAATCCCAGTTCGTTGGTGATGCTGCTTTTGCATCTGCTTACGAACCATTTAATAGCGTATTTCATATGAGGTTTGCTTTCTTTCCATATTGATGACCTTTTAATCCTTATGACGTTTGAGCATTTCAATAATTCGAATATATATATATATATATATGCATGTTTGTGTGTGTGTGTGTGTGTATTTGTATACAGTCAATATTTGACTACAATTTGAGAAGCTACTTTCTTATTTATGAAGTGAGGAATGTCTGTTTAAAACATTAAAGGTTTACTGTGGTAAATTCTTCAGTTTTCGATTTGCTCCGTCCAAATCTTATTCATTGAGACATTACATGGTTCATATCAATTTTGACTTTTGCATAGCAAGCACACATGTCGTAATCTTACATAAACGCTGTTTTGTACTTGCCCTTCAGGAAGAAGAGGCTGACAAGTCATTGGAGGAACTTCATTCGGCCTCTCATGTGGCGCTGCAAATGGGCAGAACTGAGAATCAAACAAATCAAGTCTCAAGCAGGAAAATACACCAGAGAACTTTCAGCATACAATCAGAGAAAGTTTCCCGGAATTGATCAATCTGCACTGGAAGGTTTTGGTTCAAAGTCATTGCCATTTTCTAGTCAGTATAACTGTAAAAAGGCCATAAAGCGGAGGAGACAAAAGAGAATTGAAGAAACAACCGATACAGCGTCATACATGTCATGTCATAACTTTTTTTTCCTATTTTGGTACAAGCTTTTCCTTTATTCTTTATCATTGTTGTGAAAGTGTTTTTCTTTTCTCGCCTTAACCCCGATGCTCAAGTGTGGTTTGCTTGTAATACATTCAGAAAACAGGAAAATCATTGCAGATGGTGCTTATATCGCCGATGATTTTCCCAACACAGGTAATATCATTTCCCCTTTCACTAATCAATTTCTATATTTTTAACTTCATTCATAACTATTCATTTTGCAAGAAACTAGTTCTATGGATCTTAGGAAATCAAATATTTCACAGTGGGTGACTCCTTTATGTTAAAAATAGGCCGGCACTTAAATTCATGTTCATATATTAACTGTCAGATGGAAATAGTTCCTAAGGTTGAATCAGCATTTCGAAGGCTATGTTTTTGTAGATTTCAGTTTCTCTCAGTTTTGATTGTGAACTGATCTTTGTCATTGCTTGGTGCAGCTGATATGGACCAACATACAGATTGCAATGACAAATCCGGCATTAATAACGATCAATTGCTTTTCGAGTTCAGAAATGAAAATAATTCCTTGGAGCAAGTCCTTAGGAGGATTGAAATTGTGTATGCTAAGGTTCAAAAACTCAGAAATCAACTTGATCAAGTGATGTCCAAAAATGTTTCGAAGTTTTCTTCCTCTGAGAATTTGAGCCTTCTTGCTGCTTGTGATGCTCAAACCAGCTCCGCTCCTAGCCCTACGTTTTCAGCTGGCAATGGAGACGCAATATCGGTTGGACCTGCATTTAACACAACTCAACAAAGTTCCGACTATGCTGGAGATATGGTTATGCCTGCAAGTGCCATTTCAAGTTATGGAGAGGCTTTCCATATTCCTGATATAATCGAAAGCACTGTTGGATTATTGTCATCTGCTGAAGTTACGTGCCACCAGCCACAACACGTAGACTCGTGCGAAGATGTAAGCCCTCTTAACATGCAGAACTTACATGTGTATTTTTGGCTCATGTTTTGCCAAAATGATAATGCCATCAATTTTACTTTGAACTGGAAGTAAGATATTGTTAAACTTAACTGATCTGCATTTTCTTTCCCCTAGATATATGATAATTCTTTTATATTTTTATTGCAAAGATTGCCGGAGGCATAGGTTAAAACACTGAAAAACGAAAAATAAATCGTGCAAGTCTGGGTCTCGTATCCCAGCATCTGTTAATTCCACCCGCTATCCGCGGGCTTCAACTTCCTTTGCACAAGAAAAGACTGTTATCTGTTTGAGTGACATGTTTTTTTGCTTCCCATGCATGAACTAGTCATGATATAGTTAACAGAAATTGAGAATCTTTTCCTTATGATACTGATGATATCTGCAGATTGTGGAAAATGTTCTGATACAGAATGAAGGAAATGCCGGAGATAAACGAGCTTTAATGGAGACAAACAGTCAATCTATAAAGCAACATCATCAAACCAAGAAAGTAGAAGAAGGACAGAGCACCAATCCTTCTCGTATTCCGACATCAGAACCTAATAATGCAACGAAAAACATTGTGTCTCAGGAGCAATCAATTCTTAGGTCATGTCTAGCTTCAGACATCTGCTTTCCTAAGAGCAAAAGAAAGCGAGGGGAGCGTAAAGCCTGTTCCGTTGGTTGGAGCAGGAAACCCACTGGTGAGCCCAATAATAGCCAATGACTTCATTTCTGATGGTTCACTAAGCTTAGCAGCAGGCTCTATATTGCTAACAAGACAATCACAGAGGCACTCAGTAGGCACTGTAACCGGAACTCCGTGATATTTGGGAGCCAGTAATGTTGTAGTTTCTGATAAACCGGCCAACAACAACAGTTTTAATGGGACTAATCATAATTTGCTGACACAGTAAGCTACCCCTCCATCACAAATTTGCAATGAACTTTGATTGGATTGCATGATTGAAGTTGATTCAAAGGCTCACTTCAATCTGTTTAATGGCTGAAGCAAATGAGCTCAACTACTCATCCGAGTTGAAAAGCATTATCAGCCTAAAATATTGGCTATGGTCATTTACATTACGTAGATTAGGGGCGGGAGTGTCGGATGCAATTGTGTCTAGTATGAGTATGATCAATTTTCTTCTTTTTTGTTAGAGTTTTTCCCATGCATTTCTAGTGTACTTGGAGGGTCGTAACCTGTGTGCAAATCTTCGTCAAACATGGCTATTTCAAGAAAAAACGAAGCATAGGAGTTACAGAGACGGCGATAAATGAACCGTTGCCGTTAACTTGAAGTAATCCGGAGGAAAGTGCAAAGTCAGTCATACTTTCAGATACATGAATTCAACTTGTGTATAAACCCCTTTATGTTTATGTACATTAAAACACAACTCTTGTGCAGGCATTGGAGAAAAATTTGGTGAAAACTGGGTGCTATTGAGTCAATCTCTTATGAATGAGCTATACATGTATAATATGTTTGAAATTGAAACAGAGCTTATAAAAGTTCCGAGGAAGAAGATGATATGAGGTGAAAGTTGAGGGTTACACTGATGTTTCCAAGTGAGAGGGTTTAGCAGGATGATGGCAGTGTCCCAAAAATTGTGAGGATTATGATACAAAAGAGGAATGGAGTTATTGGAGCAGAAACCAAGTAACAAGACAGGAGGCTGTAGTTGTGCATGCTCAGGAATGGACCGAGAGGGAGGCTGAAGGGACAATCGTCTCCATTAAAAATTAAAAATTTATATATGATTTAAATTTTTTTATACAAATTTTTATTAAAAATTTATTTGTCTTTTTGGTCCTAAATTTTTATAAGTTTATCCTTATAATTTTATAAGTTTACTTTATTAATATAAAATTTTACGTCCTTGAAGAGTGTCAGCAATTGCACGTGTTGCTGCCACTTCACCACCTTTGATATACTTTGCTTTCACGTGACATCATCAAGTATGTTAATGGGATCTGAGTTGTAAAAGAAAATTTGTCAGTCTATGGAAAGATCATATCCTATCACATCCCCTATGGCCCTATTAAATAAAAAAAAAAACCTTGCAATTCTATATTATGCTTAACGATTCAACGATATAACGGAAATATATTTAGTTTGGAACCAATAAATAATAATCACTTCATGCTCAAATGGGAAGGTTGCATGAGAAAAGAATATAACATATAAAAATGATGCAGTTTTACGAGCAAATTACTACTTATTTAATAGCTTAATTTTCTTGTATAGTTCGTTTTTTTGATACTGTCAGATTTATTTGTATTTATTTTTTATTCGAATTTTTAATTATTTTCATGTATAGTCATTGTAAAATCTAAAGTGATTAATTTTTTATGTCAATGTTATAAAAATATTCAAATTAAATATATAATTTAAGATAATAATTATAAACTCTTATTATAATTTCAAATAGTTTATCTTTTTAATAAGATTAATTATTTCTATTAAAAAAATATGCAACATCCTCAATCATAATGTCTCTATGCGGCTTTTGGATTTTATGATATAACACCACCCACATTCATGTCATTTCCTTATTATTATTATTATTATTATTATTACTTTTTCTCTTATCTCAAATTTTACAACTATAATGAATTGATGTGATGATAAATATTTTTAAAAATATTTTTTTTTATTTTTAATGTACTTACTGGAATGAATCTCGTGATTAATACTGTACGTTTTTTTTTATCAAAATCCTCTACGATTTATTGGTACTTAAAAAAATATTTTTAATTTCGCTTATAAATTTAGAGCAATCAATCATGGATAAATATATTATATTAAAAATAATATATAATTTTTTAATAACCAAAAAATTGTACTACCTGCCAAATAGAAAGGAGCAAGCCACCATTTTGGTGGATTCTAGCTTTTAGGCATATAAAACTGGTCTCAGTTTTAAGGCTCATACTTTAACGATATTACAAAGGTTAAATAATAAATATTCGATTAAAACATGTTCTAAATCCCTATACTCTTCGTATATATGGAATTGAGATCTCTTGTTTTTATTTTCAAAATTTAACCATCTACTTTTTCAAATTTAATTTTTTGTATAATCATTAACACCGTTAAAGTTTTTCTGTTAAATTCAGATACATTTCAAAATTTTTGGTAACTGGATGCTGCTAAGTAAATATATTTTTATATTTCGATCAAAAACTATATTTTTATCTAAAAAACATCACATCAACCATTTAACAAAATGGGATTTGTATTAACAATTAAGCTAATTTTTAAATCTGAAACACTAAATAGATTAAGTTTCAGAAAATAAAAAAATAATAAAAAATACTAAATTTCAAATATGTCATGGAAAGGCTAATCAGACTATCAGAGCCTAATTCATAATTTATTCATCTTTTTAGTCTGTAAAGATAATTGCTATTTGCTGCCCCTTAGCTTTTCATTAGATTGCAAATACTAGTTCAAAAAAAAAAAGATTGCAAATAGTTTAAAGCACTTATGTATTTTATAATTAAATATGAAATATTATTAGGTAAAAAGTTATCATGTATTTCATTTATTTATTTATCTATTTATGATACATGGTACTTTATATAATTCATGGAATAATTATATTAGGGTTAAGATTTTGGACCGTCGGATGATGATAATAAATGACTAAGATAATTTTTTTATTTTTTTTCAAGAGATAATCTCTATATTTTTTTACTGTTAATCTCATACATCCATTTACCATCATCCAACGGTCTAAAAAAGTTTAAAACTTTCAAATTTTACATTGCGTAAGAAGATTCTATCTCATTATATTAATTAAATTTACATAATAATCTTTTTATCCATTAAATAAAAATCTAGTATTTAGAGTCTAGTATTTAGAGTATCGTGTATCAAATAATTTTACGATAAATAATAGACATCCCAAATGATTGTCACAAGAATTAATTGAACTAAACCCACACGGGACCTAAGCCATATATTTGCACCGAGAACTTACATATAATATTTACATAAGGAAAAATTCGAACCTTGAGACATCGAGATTCTTAAATCTTCAACTTTATCATTGAACCAAGACGTAGTAACAAAAATTTCTCTAACATTTAAAATATTTAAGGGAAAATTTTTTATATACAGGCTGCATTGACGGAGTCATGATCGAACATTGGCAGTAGTAAAATATTAAATTTCAAAAATATAAAGGCTTATTAAGTATTTAAACTCAAAGTCCATGGGGCAAAGCTTAATTTGTCTAGTATTTAAACCTATAGGGGCTTAAATAGTTATTGGACAAAAAAATTGAAGTTACGTGCCCTAACTAATCAGGATAAACCCGCGCCGCACACCTGACTTTGGTGGGTGAGTCTCCCCGCGAATATTTTTTTTATACATAATGCCTTAAACACGGGATCTGCTTAAGCGATACCAAGTTGCTTACCACAATTGCTAATTATTTTTTAGTTCAACACCTACTTGATTATATATTTAATAAACTCTTGTATTTTTTAATATGAATATTTATTTTTTACAAGGGTCAAATTTGTTATTATACCAATATTTATCAAATGTTAAAATTTTATAACAGGGGTCGGGCCCCTTTGGCCTCAAGGGAGCTCCGCCCTTGACAGGTGTGTGTGTAAACTTTAGTTTATAGTGTACCTTTTAGTTTTAGGAGTTTAGGTTTTGAAGTTTAGAATTTAAGGTTAGTGTTTAAAATTTAGGATATATGGTTTGGAGTTTAAAGTTAACAATTTAATATTTGAGTTTTATAGTATAAACATACAGATTTGTGTAAAATAAATTTTACACAGCCTATGTGTTAAAATTTTATCCAATATTTAATCATCCTTGCCGAAACATTATTCTAATGAGTATATTAAAAAGGAATGTTGATGAATAATGTTGAGAAGGAAACAGCAATATAATGATTTTCAAATTGGTAAATAGTACATCTAAGATTGCTAAATTTCATAATTAGGTTGAAACATGAAACCTGATAAAAAAAAAGAGTTGTGTTTGATTCTCAATGATTATGCTAACACTGGCAAGCCAAGGCCAAGCATGTCTTCAACGAAATTAATTACACCTCACTTGCTATAATTCTAAAAACCTTTGGAGAAAACATGATTATAGGATCATGAATTCTGTTAATAAAGTATTTTAACAATGAATTGAATCGCCTACTACTAGATCAACTGTTTGAACTCGAATTATTTAGAGATAATAACATTTTATTTTTTATTAATGCCACTTGATGATTTTAGATATGATAGATACATTTTTAATCATTAACTAATGTGTTGGTGGACGATGAAATGTTCTGAAAAAATATGGTTCATGCGCAAATTTTATTCTTAGACGAACAAATAATTCATAAAGCACCTCATTTCAACAATTTTTTTTCTAACAAAATTATTTTAAGAAAATAGCAGAAATGATATATTAAGGTAATTTTTTAATAGTCTAAAGGTGATTACAAAGTAATATTTGTTTATATATATTCTTAACCCTTTGAAAATACACACAAACTTTATAGACAAAGCGATTAAATTTGAGTCTCCTAAGATAAATATCATTCGCCTTTTCACTGAGACCACTTGTTGGGTCTCCTAGAAATAATATATTAAGGTATTTTTAGTTTATTTATATAATTCATACATAAACATAGTTCTCCATGAGTGGGAATATGTATTTAAGATTTGCACAAATTTTACAATGTATTACAGTGAACCAAGGGGTAGTAGAGTAATTGCATGAAAAAGTACTCACAATTTCACTTTGCCTTTATTTAATATTAGAGATTCTCTCTCTCTCTCTCTATGAAGAAGAAGAAAGAGAGAGAGAGAGAAATCACTTGGAATCATGGCAGCCAAAGGAAAAGAAAGAGTGTTGCAATAAAGAAAGAGAAATAAAAAGAAAGGAAGGGCACATTGCCAACTCCTCCCTCCATGCGTTTGAGCCTCATCCTTTCAACTTGAAGGCCAAAAGCCTTCATTTTTTTTTCTTTTCACCTCCTCCAACTCCCAGATGAAAATTCCCTGTTTTTCTCATATTTCCTCCCCTCTCTCATTATCACTCTTCACCTTTCTTTGTTCATGCAAGATCCAAAGAACTCTCACACAAGGTAACAATCTTCTCTTTTTATTTTTCTGCATGTAAACCAACTGCTGCAACATTGCTTAGATCAATTCAAACATTTCCATAAACTCTTACTTGTTTTAGTATCAAATTGTCTGATTGTAACGAAGTGTTTGATTGTTGTTGACTTGTTGTTTATAGTGATAATAGATAGTACTGTTGTTGCCAATTCTATCCAAAATTAGATTGGTTTTAAAAACTTGTAGAGATCGGCCTGACAAGTTTGAATAGAACGGTGTTTGTTAAAATGCCCTGATTTTCATGCAGTTTCGAGTAAGAAATGTTCGAAATCTGCAGACTGCAGCTTCTTTTTTTCAGCACAATTGTCCACAAAGTGCTTTGCTTTAGTGGGCCTATATGATTATTTGATTTGATCCAATGTGCTAAACTAAACTAAGCCACTAAGCCAATGGTTGAGTTGAGCCCTCTAGCTTGGGTCAGAATCCCCAGCCCAATCCTCTCTACAGGCTAATGCCAAGCACATATATGAACTGAGCTGAAATATGCCTAAACCCTTACCCGAAAGTATGCAATTGATCTCCCAAATGCTAAGGACCAACAATCAGATTGTTGATCTAGTGAGACGAGACACTAGATCTCTTAAATAAGGTCAAGAGTTCAAATTCTGGCGTTGTAAATAGAATAATTGGGTTGGGAATGTCGCCTCATAATAAGTCTCTACAATACCCAATCCGAATTAATTGGTCAATAGTTGGATACCGGTGGTTAAATGAAAAAAATTGCTAAGGTTATTTATTAATATCATCATCATCATTGAAAGACAATTTATTTTCCATGTAAAGGAGGTTACAATTTGGTCTGCACTAAAGGGTGTGTTTTCTTAAATTAACAACTTTAATGTGTTATTGTGCTAATTCTGTACCTACACACATATGATCCCTGTCCCTGTGAACCCTAAGAAACTGTTGATAGTTTGAGTGTTGGCTCAAATATTCGGATTTTTTTTAGTTTATGTTCTTGGATTTGAGTATGGGTGTGATATGTTCAGTCTTTTTTAACTCTTTTTTTATGTATCTAGAGAGTCTTTATATTATTAGGGATGCTTATCAAGCGAGTCGATTGCGAGTTGACTCGTGTCGGCTCGACTCAAAAATTGTTTGACTCCTGACACTCGATAAGCTCGATAAAATTTTGTTCGACTTATGCTTGTTAAAAAAACTCGTTGTTCGACTCGACTCATTGCTCTTTTAGCTCGATAAATACAAAAAGTTTTTGAAATTTGAACCCTAATGTTTTTCTTGTAAATTACTTAGTAAGCCATTGAACTTTTATAGAGTTTTCCACTAAAATTCAAACTTCTCGAAACATAATTTTTTTAAGGTAGCCACAAAAAACTCATAAAAAATTTATAAAATAAATTAACGAGCTGCTCGCGAACGTATCGAGTTGAGTTAAGCTTTGCTCGAATCGATTCGTTAAAATCTGGAGTTGAGTTCGAGTTCAAGTCGAACATTGATTGAGTCGAGCTCGAGCTGATTGCGAGCTGCTCAACTCATTTAGCACCCCTAATTCTTATACTCCTATCTAGATATGATTCAGATATAACTATCATCGTGGTTTTGCTATTGAGCTTTTATTTTTATTTAATGGGATTTTGGTATTCATCCTCAACACTTCTTCAAATGATTTGACAAAAAAAATCATGTTCAAGATTTCATGCTATGTGTTTGTTTGTTTTTCCACAGGAAGCCTTGGTATCAAAGAGCAATGGAGAGGGCTACCGTATGGAAAACTGTTCCGAAGACCACAGGAATCGCTACCTCAAATGCTACAACACTGTGGAAAACCATTTCAAGACCAACGGAAATTCCCATGGCGAACGCAACGTTATGGAAAGCGATTCCGAAGCCTGCCGAAATCCCTCCAACTCATCCCAACAGATCAGAGAAGCTACGTAAATGTACTTCCCTGAGGGTTGCCACTACGTTTACTCGGGTTTGTCTATGTGCACCAATCTCTTCCTATAACGAAGTTTTTCGTGCCGATGTTCCCCCTAGAAGAAGCAACAGTTACCCTAGGTCAAAGCCGTTTCCCCTAGCACAAGAAAGGG
This sequence comes from Hibiscus mutabilis, assembly GCA_019671005.1. Taxonomy (NCBI): domain Eukaryota; kingdom Viridiplantae; phylum Streptophyta; class Magnoliopsida; order Malvales; family Malvaceae; genus Hibiscus; species Hibiscus mutabilis. Next base: position 4,630,705 of record CM033713.1, on the reverse strand, counting down.
TAGTGCCTAGCGTGAGACTTAGCACGGAAGGAAGACGAGTTTTCCGTGGAAAATCGTTGACGGACGATGTTTTGATGAGGAGGTTCGTTGTAGAAGAAGAAGCAATGATGCAAGTTAGGAGGAGGAATCAAATGGAAGTTATAAGTAAGAGAAGTTTGATGAGAAGGAAGATGCTTGGCCCTAGTCCTCTTAGTAGAATGGTAAAAGCTGATGAAGATGAAAATTTTTAACCTTCTTGAAAAATAAATTTACCCATATTTTCAACCGGCTATATTGTTTGTACTTTTGATTGTGTACCTTTTAAATGTTGGGAATCCCTATTCAAATTTGGATATTGCTTCTAAGCATGCACATGCAGCTATTAAATGCTTATGCTTGAATGTCAATGGAATTTTTTTTGTATGCTATTATTGGTCAAGTAATCCTTTATATTCTAAGTAAAAAAAAAGTAACATATAAAAATTTGATTAATAAATGATCACAGATAGAGTGGTAAATGATTTGCATATAAATATACTAATCTCTTGTTCGTTTCCTAAGTAATGAATATTAATCCTTTTATTTAAATTAAAGATTAGATAGAAGTATGAAAAATAAAATATCAAAATTCATCAATTGGTCTAGTGACCAATGATGTTCATGTTATTTCGTCTTATATGGGTTTGAATATCGACATTTGTTTTTGAGAATGTAATATTTCTCAACTTAACCAAAGAATAAAAATAAAAACATCATTGTCATAATATTAAGGCATAAAGTCAAAAATAGCCTCCAACGTTTGATTTTTTGGTCACTTTAGCTCATATTTTTTGGTGCAAACAAACCCTTAACGTTTTATTTTCGTTCAAATTTCACTCTGGTTGGATGGAAACTGTCAGCCAACTAACGGTCAACGCCCTTCGATGACGTGGCATGCATGCACGGCAGGACTTGTTGATGTCGCACTTTGTTGATGTGTCATCATAATTTTTTTAAATATTTTTTTAAAAAATAATTATTTTTTATATTTTTCAACCGATCAGATGACATGTGATATCATCCTTAGTTTTCTAGTTGACAGCTAATTTTTGGAATATTCTTTCTTTAATCATCTTTAACAAATATAAGGATAATTGGAAGTTGGTAACCCATTTATCTGTTGAGAGCGAGAAATTATATCATAGGCTCGGCTCGCCACGTTATCCATGGTCCCAACCAATAAAAAACATCAATTTCGTTAAATTTTTTCATGTCATCTTTTTACCAAGTGAATCTACAATTGGTAAAAAGTGATTTTTAATTTAATTTACAGTAAATCTGAGTGAAGATTCACTTAAAAAAAAGATGACATGAAAAAATTTAATGAAATAAATGTTTTTATTGGTTAGAACCATGGATGACCGGGCCTATGATATAATTTCTTGTTGAGAGCAGTAATAAGCGGTAATTTATTCGTGAAATGTGGTTTTCTGATATTTGATAACCACCTTGTTTTTTTCAGGGTTCACCAACCATCTCCAGTGCTGATCTATTCGGTCAATCTGCTGATAGTTATATTGACCTTGCTGCTAGTGATCTCATTAACCGACTCTCTTTCCAGGTCTGCTTTGTATATTGCATCTGTAATTCTTTGCCTGATTTTTTATTAGTGCATATGCAATTTGGGAGTTTATACTTCCTATTTTCTTCTCCTCTTTATCGGGTTAAGTTGATTTATCATCATCATTAAATTTCACTCGCAGGCACAACAGGACATCTCAAACCTTAAGAACAGGGCCGGAGAGACCGGAAAGAAACTTAGCTCATTGGCACCCACTCTCACGTCGGATCTGCAGGACAGAATCCTTTAATTCAATGTTCTGGCCTTTAAAGATAACTATGAGTTTGTTATGAATGTTACCAGCCTAAATGTTTTGTAGTGATTGGAGAGCCAGTGGCGGGTACCAACCAAAACAAAATTGACTCTTCACACAATCAATTATTTACATTTCACGATAGAAACGCATAAATTGAATTATTTTATTAATTGGTATAAACTCAATTAATACACCAACATAGATGGTTTGAGTATCGTATTTTTTTAATAATAAAATTATTTTCTTTTTTATTGATTTTAAAATTTTGTGTTGTTTAAAATTATTTTATTTTTTTATTGTTATAATAATATTTTCTAATAATTATATTTTAATTTAATTATTTAATAATTATTTGTTCGTTTCTATATTGAAAAACTATATATCAAATGCATTTCACTTCTAAAAATAACTTCTTATTTCTATTAACCAAATTCGATTTCTGTTTTTAGAAAATTGAAAATGAAAATAGAAAACAAAAACAAAAAATATTTTCAAGAACCAAACGGACCCAACCTCTTAAATCCTAAAATAGACTTGTGGGAAAAAAAGTTTTTCACCGTGAGTGCATCAAATATTTTCTCATATAGTTTTTGATTAAGTAGAGATAACTACACTCTCAAGACAAATGTCAGATTTCGAGCCCATATAAAATGAGACATCATCAGTATGTTTGACCACTCGATTGATTAGTAGATCTTATATTTTCTCATATATTAATCACAAAAATATATATAAATAAATCTATAATTAATATTGGCAATTATAAAATTTTATCTAAGCCATACCTTTTTGAAGCAAAATTTTAACTCCTTAAATTAATCTCCATAATTTTTTTGAATAGAATTAATCTCCATAAATTATTTAGTCTATAGATTGATAAAAATAATTTATTTATCATAAACATTTTGTAAATAATTAAAAATAAAAAGGTACCAAATAAATAAACCCTGAAAAGAAATAAAAACGAAAAAAATTGAAGGGGCATTGATGGGTGTTACTTGTTTGTTCAAAGCTATGGGAAGAGTGATTCTTGAAGAAATTATTGAAGATTTTTTTGACAGAAAGAAATTGTTGAGGATGAACTATTAGTAAAAAGGAATGAATTAGGTGAGGTCTGGAACTTTTATTTTTTTAGGTGAAGTACACAAATGGTTACTAAATTATTTTAAAAAATATAAAATAGTTACTAAACTTTTAAAAGTTATATAATGGGTATTAAACTTTAATTTTTATTACAAATTGATTACTGAGCCATTAACTGTTGTTAACTGGGAGACATGGTAGTTATGAAAATTTGTATAATAACATATCTAAATCTTCAATATTTACACATTCAACCAATTTATATATCAATAATGATGGTTAAATTAGGAATAAATTGATTGAATGTGTCAATATAAATGATTAAATGTTATATTATTCAAATTTCTGTAACTTTTACGTTACCCAATTAACAATAATTAATGGCTCAATGGTCATTTTATAATAAAAACTAAAATTTAATATTCATATATAATTTTTAAAAATTTAATGATCATTTTATATTTTTAGAGATAATTCAATGACTATTTGTGTATTTCTTTTCGCCATTGACAATTGAAGTTTGGTAAATGAACGTGATATGCCCTTCTTTTATGCAATAAAAGTGATTTAATTAATAATAAATGTTTTATAGCCGAGCCCGAACCCTATACTAGTCTAAAGACTAAAAATCATTCTATTTCAATAAGAGATAGGGGTGAGTAAAATTCGACTTAACTCGAAAAAATTGAATAATTCGACTCAACTTGAGGTAAAAATATTTGATTCGTCTTGACTTAACTCGAAATTTCATAAACTCGACTTGATTCGAAAAAAGTTCAAATAAAGTTTGAGTTGTAAAATAGAAACTCGAATAACTCGAAATTTTTAGTAATTAATGAATTTATTTTTAAGTTCGAGACGAGTCCCTCAATTTTTTATTATTATATATATATACTGATATATAAAAATATGAAGAAATATTACAACATATGAAAAATATGAAGAAATATATATATATCTTATATGATTAGAGAGAGTGTTTTAAATTGAAATCAAACCGTACTATAACATGATAAATAATTAGAATTAAATTTTTATAGTAACTCGAAAACTCTACTTGACTCGACTCGAATTTCTTAAACTCGACTCAAATCGAAAAAATTTCAAATAAAGTTTGAGTTGTAAAATATGACGTGTCTATTCGAATAACTTAAAATTTTTTGACTCAACTCGACTCGATCGAAATAAGAGAAATATATTTTTCTCTTTTAATTAGGAGTAGGGCTGTCTTGTACATAAATTTATTATATTTAATTGTTTATAATAAAAATAAAAGCTAAAGTAAATTTTTGTTGCGGCAGCTTCATTAGTAAAGTGGCTACATTTATGAGCAGTCAACTTGATTGTATTATATTATATTCTTCATTTGAGTTCTATAAATTAAATAATATAATAATTTTATGCCGGAAATTGTTTTAATATTTTCTATAATACATTTACAGAAAAGTTGTTGCTTTTTTTTTCTAGATTTTTATAATTTATGTACATGGTTGAATGTGCTCTTGATCTTCTATAATTTTTTAACATTTTGGTATAATTATATAGTAATGTATGTTTTTTATTTTTAATCATTTAAAAATATATACATATCAAGTAAGCAAAGCTGCTCTAATTCGGATCTTCTAGATAAAACAACGTTTTTTCTTGCACTGAATCCACTCAATAAATTCTTCTAATAACTAGTTGAGTAAAATCTTTAATGTTATTAATGTTGATATTTAAATCAATTATTTTATAGTGAGATGATACAATTTTAAACCCTGAAAAGTTAAATGACCATCTAGTAATGGTAAAACTTGATTCATCCAAGAAAAAACTTCGCGTCAATCCATCTTGATTGAGATGATACAATTTAAAACCTTAAACTTGACATTTCAACATTTAATTAGTATACAAGATTCAAAATATCTAAATGAATAAGTTTAAAAAAAGTATAGTGTTTACTTTACAGCCAATATATTTTATCATTTATGGAAGGGACACCCCTCTGTTGCGACATGAGTGCAATTTTCGAAAAATAAAATGCAAAACATTATAATATATATATATATTTAAGTCGATATGGTTGGAACATGGCGAAGCCAATGTTTATGTAACGGCTTCCCTTTTCTCAAGCATAATAATCTTTTGAGTAAAGTACACAAATGATCACTAAACTATTTTTAAAAATACAAAATGGTCACTAAACTTTCAAAAATTACATAACGGTCATTAAATTTTAGTTTCTATCACAAAATGGTCACTGGGCCGTTAACTGTCATTAACTGGGAGACGTGGCAATTACGAAATTTTGTATATAACATATTTAATCCTCAATATTTATACATTCAATCAATTTAGACATCAATAATGAGGGTTAAATTAGGAATAAATTGATTAAATGTGTCAATATGGAGGATTAAATGCTATATTATTCAAATTTTTGTAACTGCCATATCACTCAATCAACTACAGTTGACAGCTCAGTGACCATTTTGTAACAAAAACTAAAGTTTAATGCCTATTATATAACATTTGAAAGTTTGATGCCCATGTTATATTTTTAGAGATAGTTTAGTGACCATTTGTGTACTTTACCCTAATATTTTTTTACAATCAATATCTCATGACAATGAGTATAAAAAAGAAAAAACTTTGATACACAGGTCGCGTAAACTTTAGTTTACATGTGTCTTTTAATTGTAGGGGTTAGGGTTTTAGTTTAGAGTTTAAGGTTTAGGGGTTTAGGTTGTAGGGTTTAGAATTTAAGTTTAGTGTTTATAATTTAGTGTATAGGGTTAAGGTTTAGGGTCTAGTTTTTTAGGGTTAGAGTTAGGAATTTAGGATTTGGGTTTTTATAGTGTAAATACACAAGCTTGTGTAAAATTAATTTTACACAGCCTGTGTATCAAAGTTTTACCCGTATAAAAAAATATTTAAAATAAAAGTAAATATCTCGTTCACAACCTTATTCCTAATAATTTAAAATAAAAGAATAAAAATGGCAATGAGTAATTTAGAGGAAAGATGGGGGTAATATGATAAAAGTAGGAGTATATATTGTTGATTGTTTCAAAATGAAGAAATGCAGTAGGAGATTCTGGAATAAGAAAAAGAAACTAAAAAAATGGCTTTGAAATTGAATCTTATGAGTTTTGGATCCCAAAAACTCCCATGTGTTGCTCTTCCGGCAGTGGCCAGCTTTGGATCGCCCAAGTTTCTCATGGCCTCCCCTCTTCCTTCTGCCTCCAAGTTAGTTCTCTTTCTTTTCTATTGCTTACGCTCACTCCATAGCCTTCTTGTTCACTAATAAGGAAATTACTCATTTTAAAAAATATTTATCCAAACAAGGGAAACGTATATGGCTGCTAATTCATAATTAAATAAATTTATTCAACCGAAAAAATATTTATTTATTAAATATATTTAAATACCAATAATTTTCACCCAATAGATAATAGAATCCAACTAATTACTAATCAGAACTCGAGTCAAAATTAACAATAAGGTTATAAAAATATTAATCTATACTTAATTTTCAAGTTGGATGTTGAAAATTTGTTAAATGAAGTTCTTAGTAAAAAAAGTTATGATTCATAACCTATTAATAAATTTGGTATTTCTAAAAAATAATATATAATTTATAGCATAGTAATAATTAAAACATTTCGCAACCAATTATGTAAATACATCATAATATAGTAATAAATAATTACTCAAAGTTTGGAGACAAAATCATTGGGAAAGAATCACAAACTCCAAACACTAAAAATACCAAAACAATAATATTATGTTGATAAAGTGAAACATATCATATATAAAAGTACCAAATGATATATAACATAAACATACATATAGATAATAGAAGATAATAATAGATTTTATATTTATAATTGTGAAACTTAATTATTCTTTGCGAAAATTCTATATATATATATATATTTGTAAATATTATCGATTTTAGAATACTTAATAGAAATTTTATATTAATATTGAAAAATAATATTTTGTAAAAAATAATTTAAAATTAAATTATTAATTATATATTTTTATAAACTATTATAGAAAATTATTCAATAAAATATTAAGATTAAATATTATAATATTGCATTTTAAATAAATTACATAAATGGAAGAAAGAAAAACCTACTACTATATATATGACCATAAGTTGTTTATTTGAATTCAGGAAATTTGAAAATTCGAAGAACACTCGGGGGGTGCAAGTTCAGGTTACACATTCGATGCCACCACAAAAGACTGAGATTTTTAAATCGTTGGATAATTGGGCTGAGAACAACATTCTAATTCACCTAAAGCCAGCTGAAAAAAGCTGGCAACCCCAAGATTTTCTTCCAGATTCAAAGTCGGATGGATTTTACGAACATGTCAAAGAGTTACAGGAAAGGACAAAAGAGATTCCAGATGATTATTTCGTTGTTTTGGTTGGTGATATGATCACAGAGGAAGCCCTTCCAACTTACCAAACCCAGCTTAATTTAGCCGATGGAATTCGTGATGAAACATGTGCAAGCCTTACATCTTGGGCGATTTGGACTAGGGCATGGACAGCTGAAGAAAATAGGCATGGTGATCTACTTAATAAGTATCTTTACTTATCTGGAAGAGTTGACATGAGGCAAATCGAGAAGACAATTCAAAATTTAATTGGTTCAGGAATGGTAAGTAAGGTTATCACATCTATGAAGCACGTGTATTTCAGTCTAAAGTCATACCATGTATATGATACGTCCAGGGATGAACGTAAGACCTTATGTTTGGAAGCAAACCTATAAAATTCTAGGGGTGAACTTATAAAATTCTAGGGGGAACGAAAATAAATTTTCAATAAAAAATGCATAGAAAATTTCTTAATTATATATGAACTTCAAACTTTTAGGGGGCGACCGTCCCCTCCAGCCCCCTCGGTCTATCTCTGGATATGTCCCCGTACTGATGACGTATAGGGTACGATTTGGATACCTACAAGTATTTCTTCTATCATCATCATCATCTTCTTCTTCTTCTTCTTCTATTTTTCTATCTTTTTCTTCTTTCTTTTCGACTTTTTCTTGCTCACATAATTCAACTATGAGTATATGTGTTGCCATGGTTACATGATTTTTTATGACTTTATTTTTAAATATTTTTAAATTTATTTTATATTTGTCATAATTTGTGGTATTTGTATCCTATAATTTTAAAAATTATCGTTTTGATACAATATAATTTCCAAAAAAACTGGTTCAAAGCTAGAGTGAGCTCTCCAATAATAAAAAATAATTGTTTGATTTCTTCTTCTTTATGAATATTTATAGGATCTGAAGGTAGAAAACAATCCATATAAGTTGTTCATCTATACATCATTCCAAGAAAGGGCAACTTTTATCTCCCATAAGAATACATCCAAACTTGTTGCGAAGCATGGGGATATTGAGTTGGCGAAACTATGCGGCTTCATTGCCGCAGATGAAAAGCGACATGAGACAGCTTACACTAAAATCGTCGAAAAGTTGTTCGAGATCGATCCTGATGAAACCGTCCGAGCCTTTGCTGATATGATGAAGAAGAAAATCACCATGCCTGCTCATTTAATGTATGATGGCCGAGATGAAAACCTTTTCAACCACTTTTCAACTGTTGCACAAAGACTTGGGGTTTACACTACCAAAGACTATAATGATATTCTAGAGTTCTTGATTGATGGATGGAAGGTGAAGGAACTAACCGGACTTTCAGCTGATGGGCGAAAAGCTCAAGATTTTGTGTGTGGACTTCCTTTAAGACTTAGAAAGCTGGAAGAGAAAGCTCAATTAGTAGCAAAGCAAGCACCCTGTATTCCCTTCAGCTGGATCTCTGACAGAAAATTGAAGCTCTAAATACTTAAAATAAGAATGATATATATGTTTTACCTTACGGCATGTATGTTTTATCATTGAAGAAAATATGTAGGTTTATATAAAAGTTTACAAATATTTATAATATGTGATTCTAATGTGATAGATCCAAAATAAAATAATAAAAAAAAACACCTGAATTAGACCATAGATACAAAATAGTTTAAACTAAACGAAAATATTTTAAACAATATCCCAAGATCAAAATTGTAAGATACTAGGAAGAGAATAGTTTCTTTTGATTTATTCATCAACATATACAAGTATAAAGGTAATATAACATGTAGAATAATATTCTACATTAACCACGTAATATTATGCATTAAATACAATATATATAACCCTTAAATTTAACCTATAAATCTGTAACACTCCACCTCATGTTGGATATGCCCAACTTATTACATAGATAATTAATACGGACCCCATTAAGAGACTTTGTGAAAATCATTCTTTGTGATAAAATGGTACGAACTAAGGCTGCTGCAGCAAGGAGTGATAACCAGCCTCAACCAATTGTTATTTTGCAACTGCGTACGTTTTTCAATGATCGAGCTGCTGAAAGGTTCAGCAATTCATTTCTTTTTTGGTTTAACTATCGGTATTTGGCTTATTGGTCGACTAGTCCGTATAAGATTTTGTAGAGGCTCTATATGGGAGCAACCCTTCACAACATTAGGATTCGAGCAATCCATTTCTAAGTGACCTTTCTACCATGAAAAAAGGTTTCCATTTTCCTGATGACTCGAATTTGGAGCACAAGAGTTTCATTTCCTCAGTTATTCAAAAGCATGGTTGGGAGAAATTTGGTTCGTATCCTTGTGATGTTGCAAGCATGATAATGCACAAGTTTTATGCTCATCTAACGTCTATTGACCAGGCTTACATCTACGCCCGAGGCTCTTCTTTGCCCTTCAACGAGGACAACGCCAACACTTTATATGAACAAAAATATAATTACATAAAAAAATATCAAACTAAATCATAAAAATTAGAAAGAAATATGGGTCAATTTTTGGGATAAGAAAAGATTTTTAAGACTAAAATGAACAAAAATATAATTATATTAAAAATATCGAGCTAAATTATAAGGTTTAGAAAGAAATTGGAGTTAATTTCAGGTTAAATAAAGATTTTTAAGACTAAATTAAGCAAAAAATAATTATATTTAAAAAATAAATCCATTAATTACTAAAAATTTCGAGTTATTCGAGTTTCTATTTTACAACTCAAACTTTATTTGAAATTTTTTCGAGTCGAGTCAAGACAAGTCGATTATTTTCGCCTCGAGTCGAGTTATTCGGTTTTTCGAGTTGAGTCGAGTTTTGCTCACCCCTATAATTTTTCATTAAAATTATATATTTTAAAAAAATCAATCACATATTACCAAAAAAATCAACCATAGTTTGACACATGTCATGTGTTACAAAAAAGCCAACGCCACCATATGTCATTCTTATTTAGGCCTCGTTTTTTGCTGTTGTTGGCAAACCAAGGTTTGTAAAAGCTGAAAAATCCAATTGTGGACAAACCAAGATTTGAGGGGTTAAATGGTGGGCAAACCAAGGTTTAGAGACCAAACTTTTGAATGTTTTCCATTGATTTTGGAAATTTTTTTGTGAAAAAACTGGTTTAGTCCTCCAAACACAACAAAAAAAGGCCTTACTCACTTTCAAAATGTATATAGAATAAATTACTCTCTTTTTTCAAGATGGATCAATTTGCTCAATTTCAAAATTGATAGGAAATATTTAAGCCAACTAACTATACCTTTAAGTTTTTGAACCAAAACTTCATTTTTCAAACGTACATGGACTAAAATATCATTTTTATAATAAAGAGACTAAAATAAACTTTTATGTATAATACATGACTAAATGTTTCTTTCTGTAGTAAAAAGCTAAAACGAACTTTTAGCTATAATACAATGACTAAAATATTTTTTTGGCTTAAACGATAGAAAGGTGCCGAAACTATATCTTTTTTTTTTCAGTTTGGTGCCTAACGTTTGTTTCGGGCCAAATTGGTGTCTGATGTTTCATTTCGTACCCTAAATCAGGTTTTTCCGTGAAATATGTTAAAATTATCTATTATCCAATAAAAACATGATATGTGGCATATTTTTGGTTTTTTTAATTTTTATTTAAAACAAAAAACAAAAATCTTTAATTTTATAAAAAAAAACCCAGAATCATTAATTTCTCTAAAAATCCCAAACTCAAACACTATATCCCTAAATTCCTCCCCTCCCACCATTGATTCAACTAGCACCAGCCACCATTCTCTTCATCAGATCCCACGACTGAAAATCTCATCATCCCGTCGTCGAAAACCGATAAATGAATCGTCGATTGCTCTGTCGACGAACATCCAACAATGAAGAAAAAGACACTGATTGGGCTTTTGACCGAAAATTAGAGGGTGGGAGATGCCGAATGGTGAGGTATGTGGTACTTGGGTGGTGAACAGTGAACCACCGACGTGTGGGGGATGCCAGACGGTTAGAGAGATGTGATTTGAAGACTTGATTGAGAGAAATTAAAACTTTGGGGTTTTTAAGAAATTCACATTTTTAAAGAAATTCAAAAATTAAATAAATAAAAAAACATGCCACGTGTCATGTTATAATTGGATAGTATTTTTTAACGGTCGTTGATAGAAAAATCTAATTTGAATTATGAAAGTAAACGTTAGGTACCAATTTAACCCAAAATAAATTGTAGGCATTGAACTAAAAAAATATCTAATTTAGGCACATTTTTTACGTTTAAGCCTTTTCTTTTACAATAGAGAAAACTAAATGAATTTTTTGATATAATACAAATTATTCTTATATGCTTTAATCCTATTTAGTAATAACATATTAACTATGAAAATAATTTTTTTAGGAGAAAAAAACATCATTTCTTCTGCTTCACATCACACCTACAATTAATAATAGTAAATTTTACATTCAAAAGTGTTATTAAATGTGACAAATAAAATAAAAAAAATGACGAATAAAATAAAGTGATTCACTAATTAATTAATTAAAAATATTTATATTATCATATTTTATATAAGTTCAGATCTTAATATTTATTTTAGACTCTTAGTAATATAAATATCTTTCTAATTTTTCCAAATTTTACGAATAAAATTTTACATTCAAAAGTGTTATTAAATTTTAGGAATACAATGGGGATATTTGATTCTTTTTAGGTTTATCCGCCTAAGTTTTTTATATATACACTGTTGCTTGCCTTTTCTTTTTCTCTTTGTTATTGTCGGCGACCGACACTAATTTTAATATTAATTGTCAACTATAGTCACTCTTTATTTTTTGTTTACTTTTTTATCTCTAATTTTTGCATTTTTTCTACTTTTTAATTTTTAATAAAAATAATTCTTCTTTTATAACACGTTTTAATTTGCCTTTTGGAGTGCTTTTAGTCTTTTTTATCGGTCATTTGGTTATTATTTTCGTTTATTTTTTATAGTTGAATTTGACGTCGTCTCGATTAATTAAGATGTCACTTACTCGTTATCATGTTGATTTTTTTTTTACTTTGGACCCTTGGATTGGATTTAGATATGCGGTTTGCGTTCATTGATAGTTTTCTCACGACGCTAGACTCTAATTTGCAGTTGTCAATGGTATTTTAATAGTTTGATCATCTTTCGTGATTTGTTTGACGATGTAGTTAGATCTATTTGTATCTATCTTTTGTTCAAATCTCTTAACTAGTTTTTTTAACTTTTTTGTATGATCTCAAATGGTATATTTACTGTGTCAATGATTATAGAAAATATCCTAAACCATGTGTTTAATTTATAACTGTGAATGTAGACTCTAATTATAATCGTAAATATTTTATCGTTTTAATAAATCTAACTGCTTCTGTAAAAAAAAAAAAAATCACAGTATTCGATTTTTACATCTCGATTTGTTTCGTTAATTAATGTGATGAGAGCTATGTTATAGATACTAATTTTTTATGATTTTTAAAATTAATAAATAATAAATAAAATTCGTATAAATGAATGAACTCAGATAACGCTATCCGTACAACACAACAAAGTAGAATACAAGCGTCCAATCTCCTTCTGACACGTGCAGGATGACCCCATCTCTATTTCTTATAAGTTTTATTTTATATTTATATTATTTTTCTAAAGAAATATGAGAGAATAAAAATGAGACTAATCGAGCAAATTTACTTACGAAATAAATACTTAAATTAAAGATGAGAATTAGGGTTAATATTTATACATGTCAAAAATAAAACGCCCAATTAAAAATGTTAAACTTTTTTTATTTAAGTTTTGAAGTTTTTTTTTGTCAAAGTAGATGACAAAAGTTTCAATATGTTATATTTTAAAGTCGATTTGTTAATCGTTGTAAAAGACTGTCATCTAATAAATGTTTAACATGTGAATTCAACAAGTAATCCCAGTAGAAAAACGAATGATGTTCATCTTAGGAGATTTAAGTTCAATCGCTTTGTCTGCAAGATATATGTGCATTATAAAGAGGTTAAAGAATATATACTTAAAGAAACTAACTTTTAATCGTTTTTAAACTATTCAAAAAATATTTTAACATGTGTCTTGATTTTTATTTTCTTTATTTTGTATTTAAAAATCTAAAGTTTCTTTTTTTTTCTCGATAACCTCTACAAATCCTTAATATTTCAAAAATCCCCCTAAAAGTCTTATTTTCTCCTCAAAAAAAACTCTAATCTCTTTTCCTTTCAATCACCTCTTTTCCCTTTATTGGAACGCATTGTTGACTTGCTCTCTTCGTCACATCCCGTCGTCGACGGACGTTCACACTATTTCTTCCCACTGTCGGACGTTTAATCTCTTAAAATCGAAACTTCTAGAATTGAAACCCATCCCATTGTCGGACGTTCAACTCACCTCTGCACCATCGATTCACGGAAGGATTACAGTGGTGGTTGATTTCCGCAGCATCAGATTGAATTTAGATATTAGATATATAGGGATTTTAGGGGGTTCAAAATTTAAAATTTTCTAAATAAAAGAATTAAAGTAAAATAAAAACCATGCCACATTTTAAACAATAATTGAATGATATGTTTTTTTAAACAGAAGTTGACTATTTGACTTAGTAACAGAATAAAATGTTAGTCACTTAAGATGTAAAGATAATGAAATATTATGTACTTATTTTGACAAAAAAAAATTAGATATCTAAACTTATACACTTTTTTCAATTAAGTCAAAATAATATACATAGAAAATTAAGTTGTGCATGGATCCAAAGAAACCATCAAAAATTTGTATCCAGAGGTAAGATAAAGATTTAAAAATTAGGGTAAAATATTGAGAATGAGATATTTTAATTTTAATTAAAAAAATTTAATAATTTAAAAAATATAGAGAATCATGTCGTGTATTTGTATAATTCAAAAATTATAACTTGAACCCGACCTGGAAATACATAAAATTTAACGGACCAAATATCTCAGATAAATATTTTTGAACTCATGCACTGCCTTCGAAAATTATCCCAGAGCTACCTTTTTCCTCTCTTCTATCTTCTCCTTCCTCTATCCTGCTCCGGTTAGCTGAATATTCATAGAAGTTTGTTTTTCTTGTCCTCTCTATTTCGTTGATACGTTGGTTGAATGTTATGAATGAGATATTTATTTTTTTAACTAATTTAAAAATAAAATAGATAATTGAGTTGAGTACTCATATAATTTAAAATTTTCGGTTCGGACCCGACTTGTGAATCTATAAATTTTAGTTGGTCAGACCCGAGTTTTTCCATGCTTTTTTTATTTGTTTGAGACAAATATGTGGTGGAAGCTATTTGACAGAATAAATAGATTAAAACTTTTAAATGTAATCACTAATCATTAATTTACTTAAATTCTTTAAATATGCTCAAGAATTCATTTGATAATGCAAACACGAATTTTCAAACAAATCAATAAGTAAACACTAACTGGTGATGAACAAGAATATATATATATATATATATATATATATATATGGCTGTTAAGTTCAGATGTTTCTTAAACTTGGAAAGGCCATGGCCAGTTCTTCAAATCCTCATCTGAAACTTTCTCATTCCTCTGGTACGCCGATTGGCCGCCATTGCCGACCCCGTGGCCTTCCACAAACGCGTAGTATCTCAACACGAAAGCCAGCCCCAACACCACCCATTCCAAGCAGAAAACAGCCACGCATAACCCGCCGGCCAACTTCAATATCATCTCCCCCTCTTCTTCCCTCACGTAGGATTTCAAATACCCCAAGAAATCGGATGTCCGGGTCAGTATAAGCACCGAGACCGAGCCCTGGAATATCGACGTCAGCACCATCGCCACCATGTGAGCCGCGTAGCTCTTGTTGGACCCCGAGGTGACGACGGAGCATCCGGAGACGGCGGAGGCGATGGTGATGACGTGGAGGAGGATAAGGAAGAATCCGCAGAGCGAAGGGAACAAGCGGAGGGAGAGGGTGAGAAAGATGCAAGCGGAGGCTGCTCCCAAGAGGATGTAGTTGGTGATGAGGAAGGTTTTGTGGGTTCGGGTGTGGGATTGTGTTACCGAATTCTCAACTGAGAGACCCATTGAAGAGGGAGAGCTTCGGAATCGACTCGAATTCGAATAAAAGCAAACAACTGAGATTGAATGAAACAAAATTTCTGGGTTGAAACTCTGTTTCTGAGAGGGAATCAATTGAGGGTTTGACTAAGGAGGAAAGAAGAGAGTATATAAAGCGAGAGGGTGTGGGTATAACGTTCGAATTTCTCAGGTGGACAAGCTGGAAATGTGACCGTTGAGCTAAGGTAAAGTTTAAGCTTGTAACGGCTAGATTTTGGTCGCGAACAAATCACTAAAGTAAAGACCTCCTATGTTATCTTACGCATTTATATATCTATTAAGTTTTGGGCAAACTATTGCAATGATCACTTATATTTTCACTGAGTACAATTTTGGTCAACGATTTTTAAATTTGTCCGATAATGTCACTTACATTTTCGATTTGTAAACTTTTGGTCACTGAGACGTTTGTTGCCGTTAAACATTAACGGCTTGCTAATTTGGCAGCGGGAAAAAAAGGATAAACTACTACAATAGTCACTTACGTTTAGTCAGTGTAAATTTTTGGTCACCAATTTCAAAATTTGAATGTTTTGATCACTTACATTTTCGTTGTATAAACTTCTAGTCACTCGAACATTTGTTTCTGTTACCTTGATAACGTGCACGTTAATAAAAAGGTTTATTTTTAATTTCACCCCTAGATTTTTAAAAGTTCATTTTTCACCCAAAAAGAAAAACCTTAATCCCTTTCAAGCCACCAACTTCAGGCCACCACCGTCTGTCCGACCTAGCCTCTAACGAACTCACACCCGACTTCCCAGCTCTTCTTCCTCTTCCTCCAATCCTCTAGGTGCTTTGCCTTCAATTGACAACGTACTTCTTCATCTTTCACTTTTATCTCATCAAAGATTTTGATGGCATCAAAATTGCAGTAGTTGCAATCGAAAGCGTATCAAGTGTCTAAGTTTATGGCTAGGAATGTAGCTGTTTACTATAAGCAGTTGCTGGAGAAGAACAAACAATACATTCAACAACCACCTATAGTTGAGAAATGCAATGAATTGTCTAAACATATGTTATTCACTCGACTTGCTAGTATCTCTGGACATACCGAGTCATTCTAGAAGGAGCTTGATTACGTCAAGAACATGTGGAAGCGCAGGTCAGAACTGAAGGTCGAAGATTATGGTATTGCTGCATTGTTCGGACTGGAATGCTTTGCATGGGTTTGCACTGGTGGTTACTACCCATAAGGGTGATCGGTTAGTGGAAGGTATTTTTAGGGACTTTATGGATGTGTGCGCCTTTTAACATCGTTTGCACGGTTGAATTGCGGCTATTCTAGATGAACATTTTTCTTGTTTTTGGTGAAATTTTTTAATCTGAAAAATCAGTGATTAACTCGATAGCCTGAATAATTTTTACAGTCGAAATGGCTTAAGCTTGGTAAGCAAGCCCTTGTGTTATCCGGTTATGTTAACAAAATTTACTGCACCTAACCCAACTCAAGTTTGATGATAATGGTGCAAGTTACTCTTTCCTTCTATTAAAAAATGATGTTGATGAGAGGTGGTTCAAAGTTTTTCAGCCCACCTCAAATACTAAAGTAATCTGAGCGTAAAGCAAATCAGAGATCATGTGTTGGCAAGAGCACCTAGAAGATTAGAGAAAGAGGAAAAAGAGCTGAGAAGTCAGGTGTAGATTCACCGGAAGCTAGGTCGGGTGGACGATGGTGGCCTGAAGTGGTGGCTTGAAAGGGATTAAAGTTTTTTTCTTATTGGGTGAAAAATAAACTTTTAAAAATTTAGGGGTAAAATTAAAAATAAACATTTTTTATTAACGTGCACGTCATCAGGGTAACAGAAACAAACGTTCGAGTGACCAGAAGTTTACACAACGAAAACGCAAGTGACCAAAACGTTTAATTTTTAAAATCTGTGACCAAAAGTTTACACTAACTAAACGGAAGTTACCATTACCCTTTTTTTCGCTACCAGATCAGCAAGCTGTTAACGTTTAACGGCAACAAATGTTTCAGTGACTAAAAGTTTACAGATCGAAAACGTAAGTGACCTTATCGGTCGAATTTGAAAATTAATGACCAAAATTATACTCAGCGAAAAAATATGTGACCATTTAGTAGTTTACCCTTAAGTTTTTCGAGTTACCCATATCTGAAGTTTTGTTCCAAATTTGACAGAGTTTAGGTAAATATAATAGGTTAAAAATGAATTTAGATAACAAAAATTATTCTTTAATTTATATAAAGATATATATCATATTATTTATATCACATAAAAATAAATTTATAAAAGAGAAAAAAGAATTTAATAAAAGAAAATATATATAAAATCATTAAATATTTAATTAAAAAAACGAAATATTGAGTTCCATTAATTGGCTAAGTAGCCAAGGATGTTAATGTTGTCTTATCTTGTATGAGTTTAAATCTCGATAACTAATCACATACATAAATCCGATCTGAACCACAAACACCTCTAATATTTATATTGTATTTCTATTATTTGATATACCGATATGTTTTTATGGATGATTATTTGATGTATTGATAATAAAATAAAGAATTGGTTATATTTTGATATACATGATGTGTATAAGAAATTTACACAACTCTACATATTTAAATTATAAAATCTAAAACCTAAATTCCTAACCCTAACACCCTAAATCCTAAACTCTAAACCTTAAACCCTAAAATCTAAATTCTAACCATAAACTTTAAATTATACACTATACAACATAAACCCTAAACCTTAACCTAAATTCCTAAACCCTAAAATTGAAAGGCTTATGTAAATTAAAATTTACGCAAACTTAATACAATTTACACAAACTTGTGTATCAAAGTATTTTCCATAAAGAAATCACATGGTTTAAAATAGTCTCATGTATCTTAATTTATTAACAAAATAAAAAGTCAAGAAAAAAGAGTTCATTAAACCAATTTGAGAAACTTTTTTTTTATTTCCGTGCCTATATATAACAAAAAATTATCCTATTTTTACTTTATTTTAAATTTCTAATTATATTTCGGTTTCTACATCTCAAACCTATTACAAACAAACACCTCTAAACCTTTGCCTTATATATATATATATATATGAGAAGTACTTCAATACACAGTCCGTATAAACTTTAATTTACACAGGACTTTTGGTTTTAGGGGTTTAGTTTAGGGTTTAGAGTTTTTAGAGGTTTGGGTTGTAGGGTTTAGACTTTAAGATTAGTGTTTAAAATTTAAGGTTTAGGATTTAGAGTTTGGGGTTTAGGTTTAATTTTGATTTATAATATAAATATACAGGCTTGTATAAAATTAATTTTACATAGCCTGTGTATCAAAGTTTTACCCTATATCTATATATATACATATAATTGATTATTTTTAATCAATAAAGTTAGAACTCCATTCTGAATTTAAAATTAAAAAAAATTATTCACGTTTTACAACTAAATTACTCAGCTTATTCAAACAAATTCCAACGTAAAAACCTAGAGCAGAACAATGGATATCAGTGGTTCAGAAGATGCCCCTAGTTCAATGGGGCAGGAAGATTGCAATTTCATGACCTTTATCCCAACAATATTCCTAAACGTACGAATTTTTAACAAAATCTATTACATTGTCAATCAAGATGTCGTTCTCAGAGTAAAAACTCCAAATAGATAAAATACAACTTTCCAAAGGCCTACTTACGACAATAAGACCTCTCTAAGATTAGTCTTGCAAGTTACTTGCAATAAGTTCGGCAGCAAGCGGGCAGAAGCTATAGCACAATTCAGATCTCCCCCAGATATATCTGTTTATCACTACTGCATGAACCGATAATCGGTTCATTAGGATGAAAGACCGATTCATTCATAGATCCTGTGTGTCCAGGAAGCTTGTACAAGATCCGTTGAGAAGTTGTATCCCATATGTACACCATCCTATCCGAACTACCGGCTGTGACCTTGCTTCCATCTGGTGACCACCCACATTTCAACAAGTTCTTTTCGAAATTGTGTTGGTGTCCTTCGAAAATCTTTACACAGCGGTTCTGTGGTGCATAAGGGCGCATATCCCATATGCAGAGTTTGCAATCCATGCCATTGGTGATGACCTTGAAGTGTCATGGTTACTTCACCTTTACGCAAGTCCCAAACCTTAACGTCATTGTCGATGCCACCTGTGAAGATCTTGTCTGATGCATCAGAGAAACTGACGGCTGTAATTTGGTATTTATCAGGAAATGTTTGGATGGCACCCCTCTGACGCATATCCCAGAGTTTTGCTGTTCCATCGTCAGATCCACTAACGACGAGAGGCGGCCCTCTCCGTGACGGACAACATGAGTTCACAAACGAAGAATGTTCCGCCATCTTTTTTATTTGTTTCCCAGTTTCAACATCCCATGCTCTCAATGTTTTGTCGGGGCTAGCTGATATTATCTGGGATCCGTCAGTGGCCCAATGAAGATCCAAAATCGCATTCTTGTGCCCTTTTAGAACCATGAAGTTCTTGCAGTCTCCATAGACATTCCACAGAAAAATTTCTCTGTCATGTGATCCAGATGCGACAACAGTCCCAGCTGGATTGAACTCCATGGTATATATGGAACTCTGATGTCCGGTAAGCAACATTATCGGTGATTCCAGACTTGATGTACGCTTGTTTCCGTTTCTGTCTGGCCCTTGAGAAGGGTACGAAACGGTGGACCATTCCATTGGCCTTGAACCTGACAATGCACTTTCACCTCCCTTGAAACAATTTCCATTTCTAACCTTGGGTTGGTAATTAGCAGGTAGAAAAGTACCCTTCTCTCAGCTACAAACTGAAATATAACATTATAGAAAACGAATATTTAAGTGAAGAATATATGATTGTATCTAGATAGCTTTGGTAAATCCTGGCCTAGACTTCACAACTTACAACATGGATTGAATGTATTTTTTCCAGCATGCCAACCATTATAGAAGTATAACAAATATACTTCTCGGAAGCGAATAAGAGCATAAACATAAAAGAAGAAAATATCTTACACACCATCAAAACAATTCAACTAATTGGAAGAACATAATCCAATTAGACTCGATATGCTGTACTAATTAGTCAATCAATCAAAAACCAAATTTAATGAACAGATAAATGGGGTACACCGAACAGGAACAAACCCGTAAAGGGACAGCTACCAGAAACAAGTTACTAATAAACAGAAGGGTAACCCTTGGGTGAATTCCTATGCACGGAGTTTGTTAGGTTCCAAAATATAATGAAGCTTCAAGGACAAAGTTACCGGTACAGTTCACCTTAATTCTACTGTTAAATACACAGAGATATGAAATTCACGTGAAAAAAAGGTTAAACCGAAGCAAGGAATCAAAAAATCTAGACAAGTTCAAGTCGGCCTTCGATTCAATGTAACAACACGTATCCATTGCTCAAAGTGTTCAGCTAAAACCAAAACGGTTTTTCTTAAAAAAGAACAATTAGCATGGAACTAAACCCTAATCGGTGATTATGCCAGTAAATTAAAAACCAAACTTCGCTCACTGCGTGGATCTGAGATTTCATCATAACAAGCTAAAAAAAAGATCAAATCATAACTCACGTATTCAATCCATTAAATCCAAATAGATACAAAAACAAGAAATTTTAAATAATAAAGTAAAGGAAGAAAGTGAAGAGAAGAGAAGAGAAGAGAAGAGAAGAGAAGGGGATAAGACCTGCGCCGACTAGTGGGGCAACGCCTAGAGCAGAAGGGAAGCGAAATCAGACTAACCTTTGGTTTTTTGGAATTCGAAGAGAAATTCTGAGCACTTTGAAACGTATGAGGCCCAAATAACTTGGGCTGAGACACTGGGTCCAATAGAAGTTCTATGCCAATGGTATCCTGTATGTTGATAAGGGAACTGGGAAGAAGCAGGGCATCCCTATTACATTTGTGTAATGAGACCCAAATCCTATTGTCACGTGTTCTTCCTAATGTGACCTAATAATTAACAATATTAAATTGATTCATATGATAAAACAAAAGTAATATAAAGTATTAAATTAATTTGTTTTTTTCAAGTCTTTCATGAAATAAAAGTTAATGTTATTTCTTACATTTTTGTTTATTATTAATCATTAAATAAAATATTTAAAATAACTTTTTTTTCAAGACATCCAAAGTCAATATTGAATAACATTTCTAATTGTGGCAAGTTCTAATAAAATTCAAAGTTTAGTTGCATATTTCAATCACATAAAAGTATAGTTACAAATTTGTCTTCAATCTTAAAGTAGAATGACAAATATCAATCAAAAGAAAATTTGATGTCAAATTTCAATATTCTCTTACAATACCCAACTCATTTCATTTCCAAACATTTATTCGTTAGTTTTATTCACGAAAATTTAAATTCAAGCACCTTCACATAATATGAAGAAGAATAGTTTTCAATGCACAGATACACAGTTGTCTCACTCTACCTTCAGTCAATTAGATACATTACTCAGCCTAGACACTACAAAATGCAAGCCCCGCCAGCAGCAATAAGCTACCTAATTCTGTCGGCTTAACATGTTTGCAGACTAATGTTCAACTATCAATAGTTTTCTCTTCAATCTTGATTTTAGATACAGATTTTCGTTGTGCTTCTCGTCTTTTAGTTTGAATCTGGCGAACATACTCGGCAACAACAACATGCAACTTCGGAGCAAGTTTACTTGGAGAAGAGACATTAAGGCCAGCCCTTTTCAGTGCTCGTGCAAGATGTTTTTCAGCCGCTTGAGCATGGACAAGGCAATGAGGAGGATTAATGGATCTTAGGATTGGTTTCTTGCAAATCTGCCCGCTGTATATAAAAGATACAGATTCTTAAATTTACTAAACCCAGTATATCATACGGTTCGATCTTTGACTGCTGTAGCCAAAAAAGTAGTAAGCAAGTATTACAAGCAACGCAAACCCAAATATGGAGCTCAGGCATGGATATTAATTGTAGAACACGGTCATCCATAATAGTGACTTAAACAAGAAATAAAGCCAGCCAAAAATGATGCAGCTGCTTTCCTACACCGCTACACGAGAAGAGGTATGATAATAATTGGTACCACTAAGGCAACATATGTTTTAATGTGTGTTCGGCCCAGCTCATGAACATTCTGCAACGAAGTAGAAGCAATGTCTTTGGCACTTAGAAGTTCTAAATGTTTTAGGCTTTTAGCTAATGCAGGGAGCCTGTCGGAGTTTTCAGACAAAACTTTAAATCAATCCTTCGTAAAAGGGCTAATGTATAGTAACGCTTAATGGGCTTCAATTGCATTCTCATTTACCCTCTCGTAGGAAAATTACAACTTTTCCACATTGATCATTTGATTTAGCCCATTTACCTTCCCTTCATCTCATTTATGTTTATTTCTAATAAACAAAAAATATTTTTTTCTTTATTTATTCATTTCACCTTATAACTTATCATTCAGTTTAATAACATCAAATATTTTATTTTTCTTAAGAAGAAAAAATAATAAAATTATTTTTCAACATCCTATAGCACTTCTGCATTAAGCTTGCAGAAATCTCATGGCAGTTGTACTTGTACATCAAGTGAATCAATTTCACGATGTTATCTAAATACTTGTCATTTATATAGGTGATGAATAAAATATTGACATCCAAGTGTCAATTGCAGGTGCAAAAGTCACAGAACTTAATATGCTAAGCTGAGAAAACAGAACTATTTAGATAACATGCGGCAGCAGAACAGTCCAATCATCCCATATACATGATTTAAATTATTTTTCCTGAAGAAAACAAAATGACAGCAGTAAAATACATACTAACCTGAGACCATGAAATAACAGGTAGGATTATTTCTCATATCGTATGGTACTCAAACTCAACCATAAGTGTCTGATAAGGGAGGGTATGATCATAATTTTCTATGTTTTCTCAAGTATTTGGAGGATCTTTGGAGGTCATATTCTCGTATCTATGTCTCGGATACAAATGTCAAACATGGATGCTTCAATAAAATGAAGATTTTGAGCAAAATAGCTCATATCCACAGAAGAGTTGAGCTTCCAAGAGATTGAGGCAAACAAAGCCAAAACTCTCTTCAACCATTCTTAAGCATAACCATATTCCACCACCAACAACTTCATTTTCCTTTTTCTTTCCTATAAGTTATTTTCGTTCTTGTATTGTTTGGGGCATAGGATTTTGAAGTAACTAAAGGCCATTCACACATCAATATTCTCTTAACCTATATTATCTTACAACAAATGGCATTCCCTAATAACACTTGGTCACTCGCATCAATAATAGACTTCTCCTATTAATTAAACATCTAATCAAGGATCCTCTAGAACATGAGAGAAAATAAAATGGAAATTACACAGATTCACAAGAATACACCAAGGTTGCAACATGCAATGGCATTTAAACTCCATCATATGTTCCTTCACAAGGGAGTGTGAAAATCAGTTTCATTATTTCAACACAGACAGCATGTTTAAATTCACGAACAGTCTACCGAGCTGAATCCCTGAATCCGTCCACAAAACTAAATAGCATGTGCCTAAATAAGACAATATTCTCCTTATATCACTGTACAGGATCAAATTTTAGGTTCTAAATCAGAGGAGGACTTGTTCTTTATTAAATTAAATTTCCGAAGTCAGTAAATTTAAGTGCATTATCACATATCACAGGAAGGGGGGGGACTAATTCATGATTTCCCCTAATAAATCAATTATTGAAGAAAACGAATTTAAGAAAAATACATGAAAAAGAAAACATATAAAAGTAAAATCGTAAATTATATATGAAAAAGAACTAACCTCTTGACAGGATAATTACAGCCTCGATATAGTGTCTGATTTGAATCCCTTAAAATATGCTTATGACAGAACCGAGTCAACGCCATCGCTTTCTCTTTACAATCTGAAATCTGACACTTCAGCTGAAACCCTAACTTATTATCTCCATCGTTCCGCTCGCCATCCTTCGTCTCCTCTTCCTTGAAGGGGCTCTTTCCGTACATCCAATAGTATTCCTTGTGCTTTCTCTTGAGCTCCTCCATTAGGCTCCAGTAGTGAGCTTTGTAGAGCCTGGACAGCTGCTTTACTCGCCGTAACCGTCGACGAATAACCTCTTGTCGGCTCAGGAACTGGGACTTGGAGAGGGCCAAGTCCTCGTCGGTGCCATCGATCGTAATGGAATCGCCCATGGCCGGCGGAGATACGGTGGTGCTGTATCGGGGAATCGAGTTGGCGCTCTTTATTCTTATTTGATTTATTTGAGGGGTTTGAAATTTTGGGAAGTTTCTGTTTTAGTTTGATTACGAGATTTTAGTTTTAAGATTTGATTACGAGTTTTGATTGAGTATTACTCAAGGAAGAGAGCGTGAGGCTTTTTAGGCTTATGGTTGAGAACTTCTCGAACTTTAAAAAGTTAAACTATATTGATAGTCCCTAATTTTTAGGCACTTATATTTTAGTTAACAAACTTTTAATAGTTACAAATCAGTCACTATACTTGTAATTTACGTCTAAAATAATTATTACTGTGAATCGTTTTAAAATAAGATGAGCTCGTTTACCAACTAGGCCATCCTTGCAATCCAAAGTTCACTTCGATAGCTTTCTAGAGTCTCTTTCATACATTGTTCCGGGGTTGGGGACCCACTTCTAGCGGGCATTATTTCTTCTGCTTCCTTGTGCCTCTGAGATCGCTAGAAAGTTGCCATTGACTGATTCACCAAGCCAAGCATTGGAGCAAGCGAGGAAGACCGCTTTTTCCATCATCCAAGTATGGGAATAGACCCCAACTTCGAAATCAATTCCAACCTTTCGCCCGGTCGCTAACCTATCTTTTTGAGTCCCTCGCTCTGCCAGTAGTGTAGGCGGAGGACTTTATTTAATCTATTTCGTCAAATGATAAGTTTGCAGGCAAGAACAAAAAGACGTTCTTTCCTACTTACTATAGGTAGCTGCGTCCCCTAGAAGATCTTGGCATCAAAGATCATTTTTCCCGAAGAAAAAAAGACCCAACAATTGTGGAGCAGAAGGTGAGAGTATTGTCGGCCTATTTTCCTACGTATGATTGGTCCGAATTCATTTTCTTTACCAACCCCGACTCAATCTAGCACGACCAATACAAATGCCCTAGTTCGACTCAGGTCTCGCTATCGCTTTATGGTGGCGCCATGCAAAGGTTAGAATGAGAGTACCCCTTGCTCCTTAGCCCTTTACGGACTCCCCTACGTACCAGCAGACTAAAGTTATCCAGGAAAAACCTTTTAACAAAGCCATCGACTTGGTCAACGGCCCCCATTTCTTCCCAATGATCTTCCCTATCTGTTGGGCGCTTCGTGGCCCTATCAGTCGGCTTGCCAATCAACTGACCCAGTGTCAACAGGGAGCAACCCCTATTCTCGAAACGAACGACATATTCTTCCTTTTATTTAAAAAAGTCGTCTGTTAAAGCGAGCTCCGCTATTTCAGAGAGGAGAAATGGCATCATTCTATGATAATAGCACATGAAAATCCAACAAAAGAAAAATGGATGTGCTAAATGAACAGAGGAGAGGTAAATCAGCAAAGTAAAAGTAAGCTCCTCCCCGGAACACCATATGAAAGAGTGAATTCAACAGAGTCGGTATTATTGATAAATAGACATCTCAGAGATAAATAGACATTTCCTTTTTTAATATGTAACTTCGGGGGACTACCGCTTCTAGAATGCGACCATCGTTCTGAGAAACAAGTAAAGGGAATGCCTTAAGCAGCGAACACAACTAATGAGTCTCATGGGCAAGATATCCTACATTCGCTGATTTTTATGTTCTATTATATGTCTTTTATAAATCGAAAAAAGTATGTTATGTATGCGGATATAATTCCTCTCCTGGGCTCCCGCTCCGCACCTTACTAATGGTTTAAAGACTCTTACTGTCCTATGATGAAAGAGAAGTAAATACCCGCTTTAGCTTGAGAAAGGCTGATGATTTTTTTTTACTATATTCCAGTAAAGTAAGAAAGAAGGAAGGGATAGTTTAGTCAACGACTGAGAAAGCCCCTAAAAATATGCACAGAGTCAGTCCTAAGCGAGAGTCAACCGACCCACTAAACTAACTCTGATTCGACTTCCCATCCACTTTCGTATGACAGTAGGCTATCTTCTTACCGAGCGGGAAAGGAATGGACTTGTTAAGACCGCTTACGCCTTTTCGCCCTTACTAAAATAAAACTAAAGCACCAACTGCGGATAAGGTGATAAGACATCAAAAGGAGGAATCAGGTAAGGAGGGTAAGTAAGACCGGCAATGCCGCATCCACGCATCAAGAGGAAAGAAAAACATATGTCAACCGAAGCCAAGGGAAAGCGATCCAAAGCTAACCATGCCACGAACAGTCGACTCGACAAGAACAGGGGATATTGAAACTAATCTAGCATAGGCCGAGAAATCCTTTTCTTCTTTGCACGACAGGAGCTGAGACATCAGGAAAGTAAGGACTATTCTCGGATGCGGGGAATCTTTTAATCTGACCCATGGCCAACTAGGAAAGGCAAGTGGCCCCGTTGTAGTCCTTTCAGTACCGGCCTGAGCAGCAGATATGCGAAAGCAAGAAATTCTTTATTATAATAGAATAGAAAACTTTTCTTCTGGTTAACAGCTTCTATGCCAAGAGCGTCCTGAGTTGTAGTTCTTCCACGGCATGCTCAAAGAAAGACTTCCTCCATGGCATAGCTCAGTCATTCAATCATGGTAGGGTCAGTCAGACATGATTCTTCTCCTAAGCGCGGGTGTAGCTACCCATGGTGTCTTTCTTCTAGTTCTGATTAGTTTCGCGCCAGCCCTTTTCATTTTTTCGGGGGCCCACCATCATAAGCTTTCTTTCCAGGCCAGTGCCTTTCTCTCCAGTTATAGAGGGAGTGCTAAAGATTGGAGTCCTAAGGAAAGACTATCCAAGTTCAGTTGCTTTAATTATAGGATACATCGCTTGAGCTTAAATGTTAAGCTGCGACCTACAGATGGTGAGCCTGTTTCCGATCTCACTCTTTACCGGCAGTTGGTGGGAAGTCTGTTATAGATGACTATGACTCACCTTGATCTTATTCATGCAGTCCCTGTTATCAGTCAGTTTATGACCGCTCCCAGATCCGTTCATCTTGCAGCAGTTTTTCGGATCATTCGTTATGTTCGAGGTACTCTCTCAAAGGCATTCTTTTTTCCTTCTAAGAGGGCATTCGTGAACAATAGGTGTCAGGTTGCGCCTGTGTGATATGATATTGATCCAGGCTTTCAGTCGACGTGAGGCACTCTTTCTCTTATATAGGCTATATTGCAGACGATTGGGGGCATCTAGCTCTAAAGCGGTAGAACAAAGAGAATATTCTTCTTCACTTGTTCGAAAAGGTGGCTTAAAAGCAGCTCCTTTAAAGACATCCATGACACCCGCTTCAAGTAAAAAAAATAAGAAGTCCCACTGCAGTTATTCCCCTAAGCGTTTATTCCGCTAGTCTGTCCCTTAGTGAAACCAGAACAGGAACTTCATTCATATCATATTGTTTTACCGAAGTCTGCTTTGCTATATCTGAGGCTAGGCACCTAATCCCCCAAAAAGAAGACTTGAAAAGGGCGAAGGTCTCGTATCAACTCGAATCCTCTCTTTTCAGGAAGCTAGGGAGCTAGTCTTTACCGAAGAGATCCTTTTCATCACCTTCTTAGCGTAGCGCTCCGTTGCAACTACTTTTGTAGCACTCAGACTGTAACAGCTTATGCTAGCACAACAGCCAAAGAGCTTCTTCTTTCAATAGGGAAAGAAGATTCTGTCCATCCATGAATCCTTCCTCCCCTTACTCGTCCATTAAGCCTTAGGTCAATAAGTCCCGTCCCTTTCCTTCCCAACGGTCTCGGCCAAAGGCACATTCAAGGAAGCAAGCCAGTTCGGAAAGACCATTCCTTGAGTTTTATCTAGCTTTGATAGCTGACTATAACAACAACAGACAAATACGTAAATAAAGAGAAGTTCTCACTCGTAGTTATTAGTAATGGTGGATCGCTCCGCTCCAGTACTTGTCGACCGAATCGGTACGTTAACTCCCAAGCGCTTATGGGAATGATGAAGTAAAGGCTGGCACTTTAAATAAAAAAATTTCAAGACTGTGGCTTTTCGGGAGTTGGTGGAAGTCAGTTATAGACATATTTAAACGACACTCTCTTCGATAGCTGGCCACTTAATTTGGTACTTAATGTATTTTTTTAGTTCATGTGTTTCCTAAAGTCTTCACAGTTACCTATTTTGTACTATGCCATTACCTCTTAATCTTTTCAGCTATTGATATCTTGCCACATCAGCTCCTCTTTAACTAAGTCAACTCACTTAATTTTATTTAAGAGTAAATGTTATGTCAGGTCTGTCAATTTTATTTTTTGTTCAATTTAGTCATTAAAAATTTTATTTTTACCTAAAGTTGACCATTGTTTTTTTTTAATTTTATAATTTAGTCCAATTTTTATTATTATGGATAATATTATTTTATTTAAATATTAATATTTAATAAAAATAAATTAAATTAAATATAATTTTTAAATTAGTAATTTTTAAAATAAATTAAATTACTTAAAATTGACCCCTATAATTACTTATCCAAATTATATATTTTTTAGCAAAACTATAGCTATATATATTTTTTAGTCATGGCATTTACCATCAAGCAAAATCCTTTCACCTACCTTGCATGTTTTAGTTTTCGCATTTTTTGTTTTACTTTTTAGTAGGGTGTGTACTGCTTACTATATTTTTATTTTTCATTCAATAAAACCCAACATTTTGTTTTAAAAAAATCTATTTTCCTGATAATGTATTAGCCTATAAACACATGCCCGATGACCCCAAATATGAACTTTATCCGACACGATTTACTTTAAAAAAATAATAATACAAACTGGTATGCTGAGTAAAAATTAAAAATATGAATAAAATATTTGAACTCGTTCAACTTAAACTAGAAATGACGCAAGTTGGAATGTAAGAAATTTAAAATGACCCGAAACTGGTTCGAACAAGTAAAAGTATCTTTTAACTACCATTAACCAAATAGGTGCAAATTAACTGTCAAGAACTCGTCTTCAAATATGTGTGGGGTGAAATTCTATGTGCAGAGATACACAGTTCATCTTAATTTAAACTCAATGCTAACGGAAAATAATTGGAAAACACATACACAGTTTCATAAGGATTTAGTTTTATTATTAAGCATAGAGAATAAGATTTGGCCAGTAAATATCCATTTTCGTTTCGATGAGAGTAGCAATGTAATGCCAGTGCTTTGCAGTCATCTTCCCTGCTGCTTTAGGACATGTGACTTGCATGAGGTCTTGTGAAGAGACCGGAATTGTATTGCAATGTTGTGCTGTGTAGCATACTGACCATCTTTGGTGGTGATATGAAAAGCGATACCGAAACCTTTGGTACCCGTTTTAACAGCCGCAAAGTCCGAGTGGGTTGGTTGATTTGGTTCTCGAGCCCCTGAATTTCAGTAATTCAAGAAAAATGAAGAGCGGATGGTCCAAATGGGTTTAGCAGCAGCTCCTTCAAAATATAAAACAACATAAAGCCAAAACTGCAAAACCGTCGGTTCACCTGCGTAACAAACAAAAATACCTACCATTATACTACAACCACCTGGTTGACACTTTCATTTAAGTTATTAATTAGTACGAATGTCGAAGACTATTTGTTGTGGGCTTCTCGGGTTAATATATTGATAGGGACTTGTGAGGCTAGATTATCTTACTTTTTTTAATTTGGGTTTGTAAAAAATAAAAATTTAAAAACATTTAGCCTACATTTTTTTTTACTTGAATTGAAAAAAAATATTAAATAAGTAAAAGAGATCATAAAAGAAACCAGGTGCATATTCAAAAATTGTTAGAGATCCAAGGAATTAGCAGGGGTGTAAATGAACTGAGCTTAAACGAACAAGGTTATGTTCGTGTTCGTTTGTTTATTTTTAAAGGTGTTATTGTTTGGTTCGTGTTCGTTTATTTATTTTTGAAGGTGTTCGTGTTCGTTTGTTTAGTGTTCATGAAATTGTTCGTTTAAGTGTTCGCGAACGTGTTCCTTTATGTGTTCGTGAACGTGCTCATTGAAGTGTTCACGAATGTGTTCGTTTATTTGTTCGCGAACATGTTCGTTTATATATTCAAAAATGTTAACTAAATTAACAATAAATAAATAAAACAAAAGCAACAAAATAAAACTTACATTTTAACATAAACTTATATAACATCCTCAGCAACAACAAAAAGTAATATTTAGATACATTCACAAGCATTTTTATCCTATAAACAAGCTTATAAACGAGCCTATAAACAAACCTATAAACGAGCATATAAATGAGCTTGTTCATGAACATAAACGAACCGAACACACATTTGTTCGTGTTCGTTTATTAAACGAACATAAAAAATTGTTCTTACACGTTTATTTATCGAACATAAACGAACGTTATATGAATGGCTCATGAGGTTCGTCGGACGCTCTATTCATTTACAACCCTAGTAATTAGTAGTTTTAGATATGTCATCAGTAGCCATGTTTGCTTCATGTCATACCAACTGAAAATTCATAATTTTTTTATTTTTTATTTTGATGAAAATGATATTATCACCGTATGTCTCATTAAAAATTCTCTAAACTTAATAGAGAAAAAAAAAAGTGCACATGAAGATAAAACAAACGATAACTCATCGCATTACACGAACTAAACATCCAAGCCAAAAAACAAGAACACCAAAAGCCATACTAAGTACCAACAAACCATTAAGTCTGGGGATGACCATCCTCAAAAAGGAACCCTTGAATATCAACGCGGGGATTATCGTAATATTCCCCATCCATACCCACAGATCAAGCAAGTCGAGCAAGTCCATCCGTCACCTTGTTGGCAACCCTCGGCTCATACCGAAACACAGTCTCCCAATCCCGGTTACGATCCTCACAAATATGCGACACCAGAGATAGCATCCCTCCACTAGAGTTCCCCTGTTCAGTCAATCTAAGAGCCTCCAGACTATCACTTGCCACTTCTAGACGCCGACCTCCAAAATCCCACGCCATCCGCATGCCGATATGCATACCCCACAATTCGGCTTCCACTATCGAACTAATGCCAAAAATCTTTGCAACCCCCCCGCACCCAACATCCCTCATGATCACGGAGGACACCCCCACAATAAGAAAAACCGTCAACTTGTTTCCGCAACCCATCGGAATTTAGTTTAAGCCACTCCACATTCGGAGGCGACCATCCCTGTTGCACTATCCCTGCACGTCCGACAGCTGGGGCCGCTCCAAGGACAAAGCGATTTGAACACGTGTCCCATAGGATGAACATCATCCGTTTTTTCACTGAGACGTTTGTTGGGTTCTCATAAATTTTTTTATTGAAAGAGTGTTAAGACTTTTATTGTCTAATGATAGATAGATAGATAGATAGATAGATAGATAGATAGATAGATAGATAGATAGATAGATTATATGTTTGTTAACAAGTGAGGCTTTTGTTTTTTAGAATGAATAGGGAAGATAATTTTGTGTAAGATGGTTTGGAAAAAAATCAAGATTATTATAAATTTTAGATTAAACTCTTGATTATTACTGCAGAGCAGGTCAACCTTGCATGGGGTTTAGAGAAGGAGCTGACAAGGCTTGGTGGCTCACTAGAAATGATCAAAGTTTTCTCGCAAGGAAAACTGATGTCTCAAAAGTAGTTGACTTGTTAGTCCATCCGAAAGATGACCAAATTGTCTCTGTTGTACCAGTAGTAGGCTCGGCAGGTCTTGGAAAAACTACTTTAGCCAAGTCGGTGTAAAATAATTTGAAGGTCGAAAGGCATTTTGATGTCAAATTCTGGGTCTGTGTTTCTGATCATTTTGATGTCAAAAGGATTTTGAAAGAAATGTTAGACCATTTTACCAATTAACAAACCATAATACCTGAAAGTATGAATGCAATAGTCCAGAAGTTAAAGGAGAAGATGGAAGTGACCGGAGGAGAAAAGGAACAAATCAAGTATCTTCTTGTACTTGATGTGTGGAATTGGGCAGAACTGAAGGGCACAAAAAAGGGCAGACGGATTTTGTTCGTCAAGATGCAGCCTCAACATTAACAATGCAAGCAGTTATGAATCAAAAGGCAGCAACTAGGATCACTTCAAGATGAACAATGCTGCTCCATAATCAAAGAACAAGCATCAATAGGCTCTCTCCATTGTCTCTAGATTAAACTAGAAACTAGAAGCATGTTTCATTTTTATTGGTAGGACAGTTAAAACCAAATATGGCTGTTGATTATTGTTGGACCTACTAAAGACAATTGTAGATGGCAACAACATTTGTTGTTGTTGGGGACCGTCTCGTGCAATATCGAGCAATGAAAGTTCAACCTCTGAAAATGATATTTATTTTTAGAGTAATCAAACCAGTTTAAACAACCAAAACAAAGATTGAATCTTTAAAATGTGTTCCTTTACCCAAATGCATTGTTTGTCTATGGCCACAACTAAAGCTACCGCAGCATAGTTCTTTGCTTCTCGAATCAAAACTTTTCGAGTCGAATATCCCCTAAAAATATGGCTTTTAAGACCTATATGAAATCCAATTGTGCAAAATCTGATTATGGAACCAAATCGTTCTTCATAGCGCATGGGCCTTCATATGCTTCTAAATAAGCCTCTAAGGCTCTAACAACGATTTCTCTCCCAAAAGCATATCTACATTGAGAACTTCAAATTAGAACATGGAAGAACTACTTATTACTTTACTAATGTGCCTAGAACATCATCAAGAGTGAAAAGTTACCTTCCATGGCCGATATTTTTCGGATATGCCCTCCTAGTAAATGAAAAAAATAGGGAAATTAGACATAACCATATCGAACACATATTTGAATCCGAAACTCATGTCTTAGTTCGAGTAAGTGAATCACAATAAAAAAGGATTACCAAAACTGGGGAAACATGAAGTGCAACAACACAATCACCGGGTTGTGCAACTTTTACAAGAGCCCAACTTTGACCATCCAATCGAATCTCAATCTACACATTTGGCTTATCAGAGGGAATATTTTATTCACTCGTTGCTCATTAATTACCTCACAACAAAGCATATAAATTATAGATGCCTTTTTATCTTTCTATGAATTTTGCAAGAGAATATTACAAACTGAGTGATATGTTTGTAACTCCACTAATAATTGAGTGATATGTTCGCTACCTGATGACATTTTTAACGTTCATTTGCATTTAAATGGGAGAGTGACCCAATTATAACAGTAATATTAATTATGTGACTCAAATATAATTTTTAATAATTAGGTGACTCAAATGTAATCTTACTGATAATTTAGTGAGCTCCACTGTAATTTACATGTATTTTTTATTAAAAGGAGTCAAAAATCGATCAAAGCATGGCCAACGTGGCCAAATATGCCAAATCAGCTCCCATAACGCGACGTCAAATAAGGATGGGTACGGGTCAGGTCGGATTAGGTTTTTGGCCCACCCAAACTCGTCTCCAAAATAAATACATTAAACCTAAACCCGACCTAACTTGAACGCATTCTTTAAAAAACTCAACCCAAAAATAAATATTCTAAACCAGACCCTGACCCGACATATAGAAAAATAATTTTAGAGACTTAATTGTAAAAAAATAATTTTAGGGGACTTAATTGTAAAAAATAATAATTTTAAGGATTAAATTATAAATAAAAATTTAATTTTAAGGACCGAATTATAAAAAAATATATAAGAGGGTGTTATTATAAATATCTCTAAAAAATTTAAGGGAAAAT
Organism: Hibiscus mutabilis; assembly: GCA_019671005.1. Taxonomy (NCBI): domain Eukaryota; kingdom Viridiplantae; phylum Streptophyta; class Magnoliopsida; order Malvales; family Malvaceae; genus Hibiscus; species Hibiscus mutabilis. The sequence continues at coordinate 4,596,498 of CM033713.1, read as the reverse complement.
TACACAATTAACCCAGGTCGTGTCAGATATTTTCCACCATAAACCCGAGCTCGACTCGATTTAACCCTTAATAAAAACCTGATTAAAAATATGACTCGATCGGGCCGGATCTAATAAAATGCCCGTCCCTAAGTCACGTCAGCGACTTGAGTAACAACAATTAACGGTTGAGTGGTCAATTTATTTATTAAACGATAATATTAGTGGTCGTTTTGTAACTTTGAAACTTTATTGGTGAAAAACAACTTACTCAAACTTCAGTGACCAATAGTGTTTGATCCTTTTTTCACTCTGGGTATTTTCGAATCATCCAGTTATATCTGTTTGATATTCTTTTTAGTAGATTTGTTTTATTTTGACCTGTGATTTGTTTGTCTTCGTTTTGTACAAAAATGAAAGGGCTTGGTTACTGTTTCTCATATGAAGTGTTAAAATAATGATAATGTATGTTCTCTTTGGTCATTGTAGGCGTTTGTCAAGGCTCAGAAAACGAAGGCTTACTTTAAGCGGTTTCAGGTTCCTTACAAGAGAAGGAGAGGTATTTGTCTCCTTATGATTATTTTTGCGTCTCAATTTGTGTTTTTCTAAGAAATGCAATATGGTTTTGCAATTTGAGCTACTGTTTTTTAGTGACTTTCTGATTTACTGAGTTTATTATTTGTAGAGGGAAAGACTGACTACCGGGCTAGGATTCGCCTGATCAATCAAGACAAGAACAAGTACAACACTCCGAAGTACCGTTTTGTTGTCCGATTTGTATCCTAAAAGTTGTATATTCTTACAATGTCATTATACTTATAGCTCCAGAGAACATATTCCTTTGTTTGGGTCATTTCTATTTTGTAAACTTCTGTCAGTTTATAAAACCTTGACCATTTGACTAGAGCAACAAATATATTACGGCGCAGATAGTTTCCGCTAATATTGCTGGTGATATGGTTCTTGCTTCTGCTTACTCACACGAGCTTCCACGTTATGGGTTTGAAGTGGGTCTTACAAACTATGCTGCAGGTATGCTATTTTATTGGCTTGGTTTCTGTGTAAACAAATGAAAAATAATTTACGTGTTTTTTGTTAATCTGGACAGCTTATTGCACTGGGTTGCTTTTGGGGCGCCGTGTCCTTAAGATGCTTGAAATGGATGATGAATATCAGGGCAATGTGGAGGTATCGTACATACAGTCCTTTCACCATTTTGTGCTTAAAAAAGAATAGATATTTTTAGTATTTTCACATAGTTTAGTTTATTGATGATAGTTTATTTATTACTAGGCTACTGGAGAGGATTACTCAGTCGAGCCAACTGACACAAGGAGGCCTTTCCGTGCTCTCCTTGATGTAGGGTTGATCAGAACCACCACTGGCAATCGTGTTTTTGGAGCTCTGAAGGTATCATAAAAATCTAATTGCAATTTTATCTGTTTTAGATACTATTGTTTTCGTTTACGTATGGCTGCTTCTATGAAATATCTTAGTAATTCCTTTTGTTGTAAATTTTCCGCCTTTGTGCTTGTTTGTTGTTACTTTGTATTGTTGCCCATTAGTAGTTCAAGTATAGCTTTCTTTTGATTTATCCTTGTATGATCGGATTGGGCTGGACATACTACCTCTTTTATGTTCAATGGTCCACTGTTTCAATATGTATTTCAACCATCCAAATTTGGTTGTGCCTCGAGTTTAATTTAATGGGGTGGATTAGATCTTTCGACTTAATGAACCTGTAAATTGAGTTAGTAGAATTTTAATTCGTCTGAACAGGGAGCATTGGATGCTGGTTTGGATATTCCTCATAGCGAAAAGAGGTTTGCTGGGTTCGCCAAGAACAACAAGCAACTTGATGCCGAAGTTCATAGGAAATACATTTATGGTGGCCATGTTGCTGCATATATGAGGGTAAAAAATTCTATATCTATGATAATACCTCTCTTTCATTGAAACTAACCATGCTGGTTTATTTCTTTTTCTTTTCGGCATGCTTATGTCATTGTTAATAAACAAATACGATATTTTTTAGACTTTGATGGAAGATGAGCCAGAGAAGTACCAGTCTCACTTTAGCGAGTATATCAAGAGGGGAATCGAAGCAGATAACTTTGAGAGCTTGTACAAGAAAGTTCATGCCACTATCCGTGCCGACCCAACAGCTAAGAAATCTGAAAAGGAGCCTCCTAAGCAGCACAAAAGGTCAGTTTTCATAATCCGCCAGACTTGATTGGATGATAAGAAACATTCTTTATGAATATCTTAGCATGTTCACGTTTATGTCATTTCAGGTTCAACTTGAAGAAGCTAACATACGAGGAAAGGAAAGCTAAGTTGATTGAGCGTTTGCACGCCCTTAATGCAGCAGCTGGCGTTGATTCGGAGGAAGAGGATTGAATGTTTGTTGTACCACCATGAAATCTGAAAGCACCACAATCATTTCTTGCTTTCATTTATACTTGATTCCTACAGCAGTTTTATCCAGAACTTGTGTATTGTAACTTATCTCAAGTTATTTTTTTGTTTGTTTAGGATTTCAGCTTTTTTTGCATTTTGAGTGTAATAGAGTTGCAAGAATTTTTCGGGATATGTTTAGTTGGTTGTGAAATGCAATTCAAGTTTTTATGCAGAAGATTACTAAATATAGTGTAGATATTTGTCCTACATGTGTTAATTTAGTCTTAATGGTTTTAAAAAAATCAGGTCGGGTGTTTGATTGAGTTGATTCAAAAAAAATTTGAGTTATTCGAGTTTACAAGTTTTATTTTACTATTTAAATTTTATTTGAAATTTTTTTGAATCGAGTTTATAAAATTTGAGTTGCGTTTTTGTACAAATTTAGTTATAATTATTTATGATTTTATATATTTCATATTAATTTAAATAGCTTTTTATATCGATATAGATATATATTTCTTCACATTTTAACATGTAATATATATAATATATCAGACAGAATTGATAGACTCAAATCGAACTTAAAAATTAATCAACTAATTACTAAAAGTTTGAAGTTATTCGGGGTTTCATTTTATGACTCAAATTTTATTTGATTTTTTTAATCGGATTGAGTTTATGAAATTGCGAGTCAAGACAAAACGAGTCAATTTTTTACGTTGAGTCGTGTCGAATAATTTAATTTTTTCTAGTTAAGTCGAATTTTTTCCGCCCTAAAAGATAGCATGTTCTCAAAAACACTGTTTCAAGCTTGAGAACCAAGAAATTATACATGAAAATCGACTACCTAAAAACGGGTAGTCGATGTCATATTCAAGAATCTGTCAGTGGAGAATTCTAAGAATGGTTTCCAGTCGAAGATAAATAAATTATTTTTTTCTTTTCTGGAATTAAACTCCTCATATTAATCTTTTAATCGATAAATATTCAATCATATTATCAATTAAAGGATTATATAACAAATGGTTCCTGTACAATTAGAAGATAATCGAATAATTCTTTAGGTGAAATGTTACCTCAATTGAACTTTTATTTCAAAATCCACGATCAATAAACTCATGTTCGATATAATTCTTTATAGGCTTAAATCAAAAATAAATGCCTAAAGTATACTATTTTTAAATTTTAGGTGCCTAAAGTATTGTTTTTAAAAATAGGTGCCTAAAATTTTAAAAGTTAAAATTATAGGTGCCCGTCTGTTAAAAAAAACTGTTAGCCATTAAAAATGCGACACGTGGCATTTTTAATTTCTTTAAATTATTTTTTAATAATTAAAAATTTTTACAAAAAAATCTTAAATTTTTTAAAACTTTTTAAAATGGTCTCTAAATCCTTAAAAATCCCCAAATTCGAAACCCCCAAATTCTCACCGCCACCCACCGTCGCCGGCCCTTCCCTTTCGATCGCCGAACCCAGCCGACCATTTCCCCTCACTCACTGTCTCCGGAAACCAACGAACGGCGTGCTAGCGCGAAAGTCAATTTTGCGTTCGACGTTCGGCGGCACGTTGTTCGTCGTTTCCGGCGACGGTGAGTGAGAGGAAATGACCGGCGACCAACCCGGTGTGCTCAGCAGCAGCGATAGGTGGCGAAAGCGGCGGCGATTGGGGGATTTGGGTTTGGGTATTTTAGGGATTTTTAGGACTGTTTTGAAAACTTTTCAAAGTTTTGGGATTTTTTGAAAAATTGAAAGTTTTTTTTTATATTTTTCAATTTTGAAAAAAAATTAATTAATTAAATATGACAAGTGTCACTCTTTTATTGGTCAAAAGTTTTTTTTAACACCCATTAACTGTCAGACACCTAAAATTATAATTTTGGAAACTTTGGGCACCTATTTTTACACACAAAAAAATACTTTAGGCACCTAAAGTTCAAAAATGATATATTTTGGGCACCTATTTTTCATTTAAGCCTTCTTTATATAAAGGGTAAAACTTTGATACACAGGTTGTGTAAAATTAATCTTACACAAGCCTGTGTATTTACACTATAGAAACCCAAATCCTAAATTCCTAACACTAACCCTAAAAAACTAAACCTTCCTATACACTAAATTCTAAACACTAACCTTAAATTCTAAACTCTACAACCTAAACCCCTAAACCTTAAACCCTAAACTCTAAAACTAAAAGGCACGTGTAAACTAAAGTTTACACGACTTGTGTATCAAAGTTTTTTCCTATAATATAACTTATAATCATTATTGAATAAGCTAAAAAGTATTTCTTTACATAAAATATTTTTTAATGAGAAAATATAGTATTTATTAATTAAATTATAATAATTGAATTTGAACATATGTGTTTTAAATGTGAAGAATATGTTTGTGCATCATATTTATTGTTTTATCAGAAATTCCAAATACTGAAGAGGTGGTCATAAAAGGGTCCACAACAAAAGAACCTTATCGGGTCCTGACCAATGAATTTTGACATCCGTTTACATATCCGCTCATCACAATTCCACCTCCACAATGCTGGCTCCTTTTATTTATCCCATTTTAAACGATTCCCTCTTCAGACCTTGTTGAGACTCAGAGTGCGGCAATGGCGCATCTAATAGCTCCTGTTCCGGCCACCGCAATATCCCCCATTGCCAAATCGAACAAGCTTGCATCTTCAACTCCTCTAAGATTGCACACGCCTGGTCATGTCATGGATGGTGGACTTGTTCATCGCAGGTTCAGCCCCTTTTTATACTGTGTACACAAGTGTATGTGTATGTTCATGTTTGTAGTTTTGTAACATATCAGTTTTATGTTGTGGATTCAAGGGAAGATAAGTTAGTTATTAGGTTCGATGCGAATGATGAAACTGGTTCTTTGGTGCAGGGATGTGACATTGGGGTTGGCAGGTGCATTGCTGGGGTTCAACGTCGGTGACCAGAGACAAGCAAATGCAGCTAGAAGGCCGCCACCGCCACCGCCAGAGGAGAAGAAAGACCCCAGTGTGAGCGGTGTTCAGGCAAAAATATTAGCTAGCAAGAAGAGGAAGGAAGCGATGAAACAAGAGGTAGCTAAGTTGAGGGAGAAAGGAAAATCCATCGATGGCTCATCAACACCATCTGAATAGTTTGGTATTTAGATCACCAATGGTTTTGAAAAGGGGAAAACTGTACTGCAAATCGAATCTTAATAAGCAACTTTGTAAAATTTCCATTCATTTCAGCCATTTCTTGTTCAATAACGAAGAATATACATCTATGGAGCTTCTAATTCTAAAGCAAAGAATGGAGAAAATAGAAATGAGGCCACTGATTAAACATTCCAGCATTGCCATGAATTATCCTATATATATGGATTTTGTACATGCTAATATGCTGACAGCAACATTAAGACCTTAATAGAGAGATCTTATTTGTATAGAATCCAAAATCATCCGAAAAATATAAGAATGACAAGGCACAAACATTCTAGAATTTAGTCACAGAGGACAAATCCTCATAGTATAGTTTTACAGTCATGAATATGAAGACTCAAAACTGCAATCTGGGTCCTGTCCTTTTGAACACGTTGTTTCATTCCGGCAGCCAGATTGAATAGTTTTTGCACAACTCTTTTTGTCATTAGCCAAATTCGATTTCGTTTGGTTAAGGGCCCAAGTGACCCAAAGTTTGCTCTTAGATACAGATCGTTTGTAGTCTATTTATCACGCGTGTTTTCATTATATGCAGCATCAGCTGAAGAGGTGTCTATGTCATTCAGACCCAGTTCTTCATTTTGTTCCCATGATCTCTCATATTCCTCAACTGCACAAAACAATCCAAGTTTGTTGAAATGAACCAAATAATCCGTGATGATAAAAACTTGAAGAGAACCGTAATTGAAGCATAGGGCGCAAAATTCATTTCAAAACCTCCCCTATCTTCCCGTATACGAGAGTATGAGCTTCCTAATATGTGGAAAAACTTGAAAAAATTTTAGTATGCCCGTATCATATGCATACATATACCAAACATTAATCTCTATTCTCCAAGTCCGAGAAAAAATAGTCTAGAACATTTTTCGCTAAAATCACGGAAACTAGAATATTGAAATGCCACATGAGGATCCATAACATAAACAGAAATCAACAAGGACAAGCCCCTGTATTTAATATAACTGTTATGCTAAACTGCCAAAGAAATTGAGACCTTATATGGCTCCTGATCTATCGCAATTGAATACGAGATGATTTTCTTTTTTCCATATGTTCACGATTTGATTGTCTTCATTACACACACACACACAGGGATTTCCTTCCTAAAAAGCATAATACGGAATGCAAAGGCCGTCTGAATGATCAATGCATGGCCATAAATAAACCAGCGGGGCATTCAGGTCCAACCCATTGTCGTCAAACAAAAAATTATTCAAGAAAAAGAAGGGCAAAAGGGACATCACATTTTTGTCAAGATTAGAGAACTTACAAATTAACTGATGGTCATCTTTAATATCATCAGTTGCTGGTGCAATAAAAGAGTTAGCTAATGCGTCATCGAGAATTAAAGTCCAAGGTTCTGACATGCTCAAAATCTGCAAAATAGCAAGAAGACTCATCTGTGAGGAGAAAGCTAAGATTTTCATTCTTCAGTTTATACAGGTCATTTGGTATTTGTCTCATTCTTCAAGACAGAGAAGTGTCAAGGACTAATGGATGAAATATGTCCCCATATCCTTCCTTGTACATGAAACCAAAACACAACAAATATATGAAACCAAAACACAACAAATATATGAATCATGTGTTGTTTAAGTGAAAGTAATACAAGGTGGCAGTAACCTTCGAAGTTAATTTTGCATATTTAACAGGACCTTGAAATGGCACACATACTGAATGAGGCAGACCTGAAAAGGACTGGTACTCAATGCACTCGGATTAATGATATTTTACAATAGAAGTGTTCATGTGGTACCTCGTTCAAACTTGCTTTGAAGTCTAGCCACTTGTTTTTCTTAGATTCATCAAGACTATCCCTAAAATAAATCCATGCACTCTCTCAAGGCCTGCACATGGAGATCATGGATATTACAAATTAATATGCATGAAATACACAATTAAAGCCTTATCCATGAACTGAGTCAAACAGGCAGTAATACTGTCAAGGACATCAAATCAAAAACAAATGTTGAAGTACAAGTTTCAGCTAAGTGAAGAAATGGAAGGTTAAGTTGTATGTAGTAGCAAATTAACCCCCCTTTTCTAGAAATATAAGCCAAGTCGATGACGTATCAAACTTAGCAAACAATGGTGGATGAGGAATAGCAACATCAGCAAGCACACTGAAATTCTAGCCTCTCTCAGTTCTGTACCACATCAAACCAGGCTGAGAAGAAAACCATTCTGGGGTGAAACTTGGCAAATAATGGAAGGCAATGACTATAAATAACAGAATCAACAAGCAAACAGAAAATTCACATGAAGAAGATAAATGAGTCGAGCAGTACTCACTTTCACTAATTTTTGTAATCAAACCTTCCACTGTTGTAACTATCCCACCAAGTGTGCCACTAGTTAGCTCCAACTCTAGTTCTGGGACTTTTACTCTTGCAGTATCTGACTGATACACTTACAAGACCGCTTGTTAGATAACTTACCATTAGTTTGGAAATATTGATGATCAAAACATGTTTCATTCCCATGAAATGTTTGTTACATGTATGAGGGCATGTTCATGGTGACAAGAACGGGATTCAATGTTGATTTAATTGCTAAATTACAAGCTAAATTAATGACCAAAATACTGCATTGATAGCACTTGTTACAGTTGTGAAATATATTTCCTACGGCCAATATGCGACAATACGGGTGCAATCAGCCTTTATGTGTGATTCCTAACAAACACTATTGTGAAGCTTAGATTTCCTTTTTCTATTGATTGTGCGCTGGAACCAAGGCTCCTTTATTGAAGCTTACGAATTGTTTATTTTCTTTTCCCTTTCATATTCAGATAAGAAAATTGTCTTAAAGCCAATCTACCTAGCTTTCCTATATCAAATAACCAAAAGCCCTCAAGGATTAGGTCCACATTTCACCCCTTCCTCGGGAAAGTAAACAGGATTCAGTCCCAATAGAATCAAAAAGCCTACATCTAATACAGATTGGTACGACACCCTGCTCAGACAGAAGTCTGCTGTAGCCAAAATATAACTTAGTAATTTTACCTCTGCAAATTACACCAACAAGGATCTTTACTCTAAACATTCAATTAAAAACTAGTAACTATTGCAAACAAATGCACTATATTTGTCTTGTAAATTTGCGTCCTATTGCAAAAAAAAAAAAAAAAAAGAAAACCAGTATACATTGTGGTACATGCATATAGAGTTAACTTATCCAAACAAACACCAGAAGAGTAGCTAATGCAGTATTCTGCTGAGAACCTAGTAACTATTGCAATGCATCTAAGAAGAATGATATTTGAGTTATCAGAACAAACCTTTATAACATCACAGCTTAAATCACTGATGTTTTTCACACACAGGGTTATTCTCTTTCCCTTCCCAGGAATTGGTCCACCAAGCTTCAACTGCAAGGTAAGCATGGTTATTAACCAAAATGTTATTGGGAATAAAAGTGTAGTAGAAGGAAAATCACCACCAACCTCAGAATTTCGGTAGCCACAAGCGTCAACTTCTTGAAAATATGGAATCCCTGTATGCGGCTAAGCTCAACAAAACTATAGGTAAACTTCACAGGATAGCATGATGTGATGATACATAATTCAGATAAAAGGTTTTGCAACAATGTTGCTAAGTCTGTAACTTATTGATGGGACAAGGAATCAGGGCAGGTGAGGGAGATATGTGTTTGTATTGACCATAAAATAAGATATATGTATCAGTAAATCATTACTGCATAAGCATAACATATATCCGAGATGCAATTAATTTTCCATCTCGATATGAAAGATCAACACTCAAGTTAACAATAAATTTAACTCATGAAGAACCATTAGAATCTGCTTCGCCTTACACTCAAGGTTCTATAATTGCCACAGTAAAGCAACATATCAACATTTGAAACATTATAACTTACTTCATATGAGCAAGCTGAAAAAGGAAATCACGATGAACAAATAACTAGTCATTTTTAATCAAAATCAGATATACTCGTTATGTAGAGCCCAAAAGCTGGATCTAAACATGAAGCAGAAATGTTGTATTGCTCAAAAAGCAAACCATGACAATATTATGGAGGATACTGGTTACAAACATGCGAGTCTCACACATAGCAGCACAGGCCTATTTGAAGGCAAGACACAAGTACCATAAAAAATAGACAAAGGGAATTTAAGACAAAATGTTAAAGCCTAATATACAACAAAATTAAGCACATTTAGACAGTTTTCTTTTCATTTTTTTAATGAAGATAGCAACATTTAGGAGAGCGGGGTGACGAAGAGGATAAATTGTCAATGCCAATCACAATCTCTATCTCTCTCCTCTTTCTTAATTTCATTTTTTTTTTTTGGATGGGGTAGATTCAAACAACTAGAGGCAATGCACTGAACTTAAAAACACTTCTCTTCACCTCTCTCTTGCTAATTTAGTTCTTTTATTTCTCCAAAAGAATCTATATAATTTAATAGTTGAAATTCGCTTACCTCTTCAGACGCAGAATATCGGAATAAAGCCTCAGCAATTTCAGCGCTATTACTCTGAGCAATGGCCTTTTGACCAGCTGCCACTCCAACTGATCAATGCGGTTGTCTTCTTATTTGATCAGAATCATTGTTTGTTTCTCCCATAGATGCTTCAGCAGCATGCTCATTCAACTGTGATGCGTCTACAAGATATCCCAATGATGCTTGTTGTTCAGGTGTTCGATCATAGAATTTAATGCTCAATGATGGATCGGGAGATGGAGCAAACCTTATGACATTACGATATTCTAATGTAAGCTAGACTACCCAATTTATGATTTAAATTTTTTTTAGTTAAATTTCAATTCTTGTCCTGGGGACAAACACTGATCTTTCATATGGAAGAAACTGCTTTACATTTCAACCACCCATCATGCCAAAAGCATAATGCCGTAGGACAAACAATAAATATTTATTAAAATAGAGCTTTCTCAATTAAATTTTTTCCTCTTATGGATTCTCAATAAAGCTGTATCCAGCAGGGTCATCCAAGATGAAGGTGAAGGGCGACTCTCCAGTTGCACAAGCTTTCAGCTTCAGCAAAAGCTGGTCAATTGCTTCGGAAGTTTGAGGATCGGCTTTCTGTCCAGTAAAAGAAAATCATGTCAAGTACTGAAAACTACATAACATCAAGCAATACGCCAATACCAAATGTCAATCACAAAATAAACCTTGCGTTCTTCTTGAAGGGCTTGTAGTCCATCTATAGCTCGTACTAGTATTCCCTCCACCTAGAAGCATTAGACAAAATCCGAGTTGGTTGCAAAAATAAGAGGACGAAATCCAAAATTTATAGTGGATAAATGGGTGGCCTCTATGAAGCACTGAAAAGCTAAATACAGCAAAACAAAATAGGCAAGAGGTTCAAGTAAATACTGTTGATAAAAGCTAAATACAGCAAAACAAAATAGGCAAGAGATTAAAGTACAAACTGTTGATAGACTTCCCCGTTGAGCCTCGGGTGGGATCCCAAAATCCAGTTCAGGGATCTACAGGATGAGATATACCGTATAAGATAAAACGCACAAGTCAATGTATTTCAGTTGAGAAATATATATTGGAGAAAAAGAGCTGAACATCAATGAAACAGAAATGTAAAGTTGGGATCATGAACATTTTAAGAAAATGTATCTTTATGGTGGCAGACTCCGATTTCACCACTTGACGACTAAACATCTACAGTAAAAAGAAACATATTGGTAAGGCACAGCATAGGTATCACTTATTACAAGGAATGCTTCTTCAAATAGACGATAAAGCATACGGACACACACACGCACATTAATCAATATAAAACAGGAAGAAAACATTGATGGATTTTTTAAAAAGAATTTTTAAGAATCAAGTAGGAACCACAACCTTGGGATCTCCTGATTGGACCTCCAAACGGTAATGGCATCCCTTCGGTTGAATTTCACCGGCAAATTGAACTTCATTGTTCCTAATATGGACAAATAGAAGCGTGAAAAAAATGTCATTTTTTTTCAAAAAGAACATCATTTTTTCAAGCATATAGTAAGTAAAAACGAGATTACCTCTCATCACAATGCGGGCATTCAAAAGCTGGGAGCAGGACCTGGAATCCATAAACATAAATTACTTTAAAAAAAGGAACGAAATTGAACACTTTGATAATTACCTTCCTAAAATGAGGGATTGAAGTCAATAAAAGCCTTGTTGTTCCCTGAAAACAGAATTTAAATCAATACAAACGAAAATAATAAAGTAAAAAACGAGCTAAATTTGGAACAATATTACGTTCTGGGAGCAGCGCATGCAGAGACTTTCGACTTCATAAAGAGGAGCAGCGTTATCGTGATCAGCTGATATAAGCTTCAACTATTGATCCGACGTCGTCTAATATTTTCTCTTTATTGCTCTCCATTTCTCTCTGTTTTTTTAGGGGGGGACTAGTAATAATTGATCATGCAGCCGTGGAGATGGAGAAGAAGAAGAACGGCGGCAATGTAAGAACGAAAAGGCGAGGCGTTTCCTGAGGTGACTTTCTAGTTTACTCGCAAACTATGTCGAGAAAGCCCAAACTCAAGCCCGCGTGGCGTTGACTGTTCCCAAGATTGGTCAGAACAACGGATACGTCCTTATTATTTTGCTTATTCGATACACTGGAGTGGAAGCCAAAACTTTTCATAAAAGCTATAATTTTAGAGTTAGAGTTTAGGGATTTGTGATTGTAGGTTAAGAATTTAAGGTTTGTGATTAAAATTTAGGGTTTAGAATTAGAATTAGAATTAGAATTAAAATTTAAGGTTTAAGGTTAAGAATTTATGTTTTAACTTATAAACTCTAAATTCTAAATATCTAATCATAAACCCTAAACTTAAAACCCTAAAATATAGGTAATTAATCGTCTAGGATTTGAGAGCTTAAATTCTTAGAACTAGAATACATCTTCTTCTTCTCCGCAAGCAGGCTTCGTTTAATTTTAAAAATTAATTTTTTTATTCTTAAAATCCCAAATTTTATCTCATAAACTCTAAACCCTAAATCTAAATTAAACATTTAAGCCCTAAATCTCTTTGCATAATCCCCTAAACACTAAGGCTAAACTAAACCCCTAAACCTTAAAGCTTAAACTAAACCTCTAAACTTTAAATTTTAAACTAAACACCTAACCTCTAAATTGGACCCGCTTGTGAATTTTTTTTCCTACTGTCAACAGTGAAAAAATTACTCCACAAGCATGTCTAATGTCATTTTAAAAGTTAAAATTCAAATATCTAATCCTAAAACCCTAAACTCTAAACTTTATTCTAAAACTAAAGCCATAAAACCTAAACCATTAAACCCTAAAGTCCAAACTAAACTCATAACCCCTAAATTAGACCCCTTATGGAAAACTTTTCTCCACTACAAGAACATGGAATATTTTCTCTAACCAAATATAATGATTTTATTTTGAAAAAAAAACTAAATTTAGAGTTAAAATCAATTGCAAATGTTTTTTTTTAACTGGATGTGTACGGATTAGGGGGATCAGGGTGGTCCTATACCTCAAAGGAAAGACAAACAATCCCTTCTAAATTCTAATTAATCTTGTAAGGAATTTCTAGAAGTATGATAATGTGACGTACGTGGTTGAGGTTACATGTCCCACCATGAACCATGCACTGCATGTTGTTTTGGTTTTTGACTCATCTTCTTCCCGTGACTACCTACACTTGCATGTTGGTGTTTTTCTGCTTTCCGGGATATTCACGACTCATCTCCTTCGCATTACTACGCTTGCATGTTGATGTTTGAATTATGACATCACCACTGTTTCTTTTGATTATAAAGACGACTCATGCTCGTTGCATCAAATGTCGATGAACATGTGAGATTGGTCAATGATATGTGTTTCACTCATTCTCAGTTCTATTGGGACTTGGGGAGTAGTGGTTCTAATTACGAATCCCCCTCTTCCGATAAAGAAATAGACGAGTCTGCCATGAGGCATCCTAAAATAAAGTAATTTTACACAATTTTTTATACAGTTGGTAAAAATTTGTTTAATTATCAAGTTAGTAAAAAAATTTGTCCTACACAAACTATTACTCAGTCTTACATAAATTCTTACTAAAATTGTAAGAATTTGTGTAGGGCCGCATTATCTAGGTCATGAGATCTCCACCTCATCAACACTAGTTGTTTGTGTACTTAACCGTCAAATAAGTGCTCAAACTATATCTTTTTTCATTTTGGTGCCTAAACTATTTTTTTGTGCCAAATATGTGTCTAACATTTCATTCTATTACTCAAATAAGGTTATTTCGTCAACGAATCATTAAAAAAAATAACTCACCATCCAATCAAAACATGAAATATGGCCTCTTTTTTATATTTTTAATTTTTGAATTTCTTTAAAAAATTATAATTTCTTTAAAAATTCTAAAGTTCTAATTTCTTTCAATCAAACCCTCAGATCACATCACTCTCATCGTCTGACGTCCCCCAAACATCGATGGTTCATTGTTCATCTCCCAAGTGACGAATACCTCACCGTTCGGCATCCCCGCTCTCTAGTAGCTGGTCGAAACCCAGTCGACTTCTTTTTTTATTGTTGGTGTTCGTCGACGGTAAAATCAACGATTCATTTGTCTATTTTCAATGACAAGATGACGAACTTTTCAGTAGTGGGGAGTTTGAGGAAGATAAGGGTGACGAATGATGGTTGAACTTGAATCGGTGGTTAAATAGAAGGAATTTAGATATTTAAAGTTAAGGTTTTAGAAAAATTAAAGATTGTTAGATTTCTTCATAAAATTAAAGATTTTCTGGTTTTTTAAAATAAAAATTAAAGAAAATAAAAAAAAATAGGCATGTTGTAATTGGATAACAAATTTTTTGACCACCATGACGAAAAATCTTGAATTACAAACGTTAGACGCCAATTTAGTTCTAAACAAAATTCAGACACCAAACCGAAAAAAAATTTATAGTTTAGACACTTTTTTGACGTGTAAGCCTGGTTTATGCTGAGACTATTTTTTCCTAATTGCCTCATCCACCACATCTATGGTCTGGTGGTAGCCTCACATTTGATAACTTTGAAGAACTTGTCACAGAAGGATTGCCATTCCAAAATGTCCCCCAAGGGTACAACAACAACAAGAATAGCTTTCAGCTCAACAAATTCCTCTGTATTTGAAACTTGTTAGGAAAATGTCCCCCTACCCTCCAAACAACAAACAAAAACCTAGGCAGTGCAGTGCAGTGCTAAAAAGCATACAACCAAAAAAAAGATCGGTGGTCTTTTGAATCACTGAACAAAAACAAACATAAATTCGTTTTAACACCGGTAACATGAATAAAAAGGCAAAAACATCAAAAATCACATCCCAATCCTTTCTATTACCCTACAAACATGAGATATTGTTAACAACCATTCCATCTCCCCTACTCTTCGTTCTGACTTTCATCTTTGATGAGCTTGATCATATCGTCTATTCGAAGAATGGTTATGGCTGCCTCGGTTGCAAACTGGCAAAACAGAGCATTTTAGGAATCATATTATCTGGTTGCTTTCAAAGTTTGATAACATATTCAAACAAAAACAGCCGGATTACAGCAATTACCTGAATAATCTTCACCTTGCTCATTGCGGGCTCAATGACTCCTGCTTCTAAGTTGTTACGAACAGTTCCATTCAAAAGGTCCAAACCCATGCTGAAAATTGACAAAGATTGATTGAACATATGGCCATTCAGTGCCCCGACTCTAAAGTATCTAGTATTTCTTTTATCAAATTACTTTTGTCCATCATAATATGCTCTATGTATACCTTGAAAAATGTTTCTTATCAGCCTTGGTTTGAGCAGTGTGGTGGTAAGCCCGAAGTTTCGCAACTAATTCAGTGGCATCCTTTGCAGCATTGACTGCAAGCACCTGCTCATGTCGACATGAATATTTACTTTTCATACAAAGCAAGAAATGAGATGGGGCAACAAAAGATAAAAAAAAAAATCACACAACTAGCGGCCTAGCTAACACTAATCCTACCTTCGGTATAATTAATAGAGCTTCGGCAAACTCTGCAATTGCCAACTGTTCACGTGATCCTAAAGTTGTGGCAAGATATTCCAAATAAACGGACAAGGCAGCTTCAACTGCACCTCCACCTGCTACAACCTAACATTGCCAAAACCAAAATGGACATCAGTGAGTAAATGATTATCTATCACTTTATGACTCTTTAAAATAAACATTCACAAGAAAATAAAATATACCCACATTACAGTAAAGATGCTACGCTGAATGTCCAAATTTTAACAATTGAAAATATATCACCAGCTAAGATCAAGTAGATTATTCTCTCATTCATGCAAGTGTTGGACCACGAAACTCAAAATAACAATAATCATTTGTTAACAAGAATAAGTTTACCGTGTTAGACTCAAGAGTCCTTTTCACAATAGATAAAGCATCATGCAGAGCTCTTTCCATCTCATCAAGCATATAGTCATTTGCTCCTCTTAGGATCAGGGAAACCTTGGAAATGATGAAAACAGGGCCAGGCTCATGTGATTATAAAAAATCAAAAGGCAGAGCAGTAACATACAATTTGCAACAATAACAGTAACATAACCTAACAATACAGTGCTGTACTTAGGTTTCCAAAACAATGAAAATCATCTAATATCACAGTAGCCCTAAAATTTGATTTCAAGATATAAAAGGAGAAAGGACATCTATATGAATGATAAAGAACTAAGGACATAATTTTGAAGGAATCAAGAGTCCAAAGTTCTATAGCAAAATACATACCGCACTGGTACTCTTGGTCCCTTTAATCATAACAACATCATCATCAGCAATGCGCTCCTCTACAACCTCATCAGCGCATCCAAGAAGCGACGAATCAAAAGTTTCTTCACCCTCCATATCAGCAAAGGTTGAAACCTACATATCCATCAATGAGGAACATTATAAGACAAAAGCTTTTACTAGACCTTTCAACTATTACAAACTAAGACAAGTTGCATCAAAGTTCTTTTCTCAATTCAAAAAGAAACAAAAAAAAGAACACATCGATGAACAACAAAGTTACAAACGATACAGCCCTGAATAAAAGTGTATTCCAATTACTTCAAATTAACACAATTAAGTTTCAGAAAAATACAGTCCTTCACAGCAAAGGGATTGATTATCAATCATAACCTTCAATCAATTCAAAGCCAAACAGAATGTGAATATGGGTTATAATGTAGCACAAAGCATGAAAAATTTAGATGGTTATGACATAATTATAATATCTAAGCTGCATAAGAATGTACCATGGTCGCACCAGTTGCCTTAGCAACATGGCGCATATCCTCTTTTCGAACGCGTCTCACAGCAATAGCTCCTGCCTCCACAAAATACTGAAAAGCAATGAAGAATTTACTAAATAATTAAAAAGAAAAACAGTAAGGAGTTGCATAAAAATAAATACAAAAGAAACTTGCCTTGAGTGCCATGTCATCAATCCCTTTTGTAGTCAGGACAACATTGGCTCCAGCTTTCAAAAGTTTCTCAATACGTTCTTTCGTCATATCAGCTTCTCTGTTGAGATATATATAGCATCAGTACCACATTTAATGTTTACAAATGTGTGTTTTAACATTTACCCGAGGCCGGCTCTAGATAATATGATGAAGTTCTACATATTTCAGACCAGAAAAAAATAAAAACAAAAATGAGGGAAGCTTCAATCAAGCAATGCAAATTGTATCCGCAAACAAGTTAACAGCATTATGACTTGTCACCTTTGACGAATTTTCTCAAGCTCCCTAGGATCAGTAACCAAGACTTGGACTCCCAACTGCATTTTTGTCTTCTGAAGATTAAAATCTAGACAAGCAATCTTGGCAGGGGAAACTCTTAAGGGCATTCCTTGCGCAGCACGGCCAGTGTTCAGAGCATACCCATTCAGTAGGTAGCTATCTCTGGCACTTTTTCCATGTGCTTTTAAAATATTAATTCCCTGAAATATGAAAAAGAATAATAATGACTTCAAACAACTAAATGAAACTACAATTATAGACAATGGTAGAACATCTTCCAGCATAAGCTCATACAAGGACCTCCAGTAAGAACCGTTTCAAAATACCTACCTTAATTGGGTATCTGACTTCTCCTCGTGCATTGGTCATCTTTACTGCAAGAACTGCTTCTGCAACCTATACATAACAAAAATCAATATGTGAGCTAAACAGGCATCCTTACCCAGGTTTGATCCCTTATATCTCATAAAAGATAGGAAAGAAACATTTAATGACTTGAATAAGATACAATATAGCAAAAAAATAAAAATAGAAAGGATCATTACAGCTGAAACCATAAATTCTTGCTGTAGGAAGGTGAAATAAAGTTAAAATATATGTTTGAAGTGTGAAAATGAATTGAGTGGGTAAATTAGAAGGGTAAAAATATTGGTTAAAGTAGACTCCTCATGGCAGAGAGTTAAAAATAATAATAAATTACTAAGCTGGGGCAATAAACATACCAAATTAGCAAAGAAGTCACTGTCACCAGCTATGAGCTTCGAGGACATACTTGTCTTGGCACAGTTTATTAGAGAATCTTTCCCAAGCTTTTCAACCTTGTAAAGAAAAACAAAAGATGAGCAAAAGGAAGACAACAGTTATAGAACCAAAAAAGATACTACAGGATAATATTCAATGAGTTTCAAAAAATCAATATTCGACACTATATAAGGTCATATCGATTCACTTCTCATCAAGTTCTCAACAAGACACTTACTTTCACCGCCAGCTTCTCTTCAACATATTTGCATGCTTCCCTCATAGCCAGCTGGGGGAAAAAGACCCGAAAACATGTTCAAATTCTGATGCATGATATATTATTAACCAGAAAAAGGTGACCATACTAAAGGAGGTGAAAGTTACTCACTCTGAAGCCGCTGATTATAGATGTTGGGTGAATTTTATTCCTAACCAGATCATTTGCCCTCTGTTGAATTGCAAGCAAATCACATATTATCAAATAAGAATGATTCCTAAAAGACAGAATAAATCTAAAATGACTATTTTATGCATGGATCAAATCCTGTAAAGAAACAGATGCAATTACCTTAAGAAATTCTGCAGCTACAATAACAACCGAGGTTGTTCCATCACCAACTTCTCGATCTTGAAGCTCAGCCAATTCTACAAGTACCTGTCACCACAAAGGAGATTAAAATATACTACAACAATTGAGGTAGCTATGCAACGGCAGAAATCTAATAGTAAAATGCAAATCCGGCTGTTTATCAACCTTGGCAGCGGGATGCTCAACTTCTAACATCTTAAGGATCGTAGCACCATCATTTGTAATCGTTACATCACCAATGTCATCAACAAGCATCTGAAAATAATCAAACCAAAAAAAGAAAAGAAAACATTAAAGAAAATGCAACATCATCAGTCCAACCTCGCAAATGATACTTCATTTTTTTTAAATAATTATTCTAAAATCAGCAAATGAAGAAAAGACCAAAGCGATAGCAAATGAGGTTTCATTCGGTATTCAAACAGAGATCAAGGAAGACACCTTGTCGAGTCCAACCGGGCCGAGTGAGGATTTAACAATGTTAGCAACAGCTTGACACGCCATCACTTTTGAAAAGATCAATAGGAAAAAAGAAAAGAAGATGAGTATTTGTTTATAAATGAAGCACGGAATGGGAAATGGAAGGGAGAGAGAGAGAGAGAGAGAGAGTGAAGGTTACCATTTTGAGTGCGAACATCCTGACCATATTGGCGCTCGCCAAGAATATCCGGAGCTTGTGCTGCAATCGCCATTTTAGGTTAGAAAAAAGAGCGAGCGAAGTGCGAAAATGGTACCGGAGATGAAACCCAAGATCGGGATCCGAAGGCGGAAGGTGAAGTTGGGGAGACGGGGATTTGCAGTAGAAGAAAGAAAGTTAAAAGGAGTGGGAAATGAGTCGGGAATGTTCAAAATCGTTAGGGTTCTGCAATTTCTAATATCTTTGATTGTTTAATTGTTATGCCCAATGGCCGAAGCTATTCGCCTAGCCTAAGCCCGTATTTGGAAACTATTTTCCTTACTTAAAAGGCCCAATCCAGCCTTGAAGCGTCACTCCTCAGCTGAAAAAATCTCAGCGGAAATTGGGGCGAGTATTTGATTGAATCAAGTTAAAATATTTCGAATTAATTAAGTTGATGAGTATTATTTTATTTTCGAAATTTTATTTTAATTTTTTTTAATACGTGTCTAAAAAAGCACTGTCAGCACATGATTGAGCTATATCATAATACAATACTTATGTAATCATAGGATCTTACAATGTTTTGAGTATATGAATATTTATTTACTAGAATTTTGAAATACATTATTTCATATTATGGAGTTTTGTATTTTATTTACTCATTTTATATTATCATTTCACTATAAACTATTTGAATTATGAAATAATTTGACTGTTTTGCATAACAATAACTTAAAATTTGTGGTCGGTCGTTTCATTATCCAATGTAATATTTTGAATCTTCCGAATTAGTCGGACCAGATTTATAGTGTTATATTTAATGGTATCAAAATTTAGATTTTACCTGTTTTAAGTTAATTTAGTTATTTTAATAATTTGTCTATTGAATATAAACCACTAAGTTTAAGTTTTTATTCATCCAAAACTAAAATCCTGATAGTGTTTTCATGTTTTCTTATTGTTTGTAGTTTCATTATGCTGAGAGGTTTCAAGCATAATTATAATGGATCGTGTCTCCCACGATGTCGATATCGGGAACAAATTCATCCCGAACTCGAATGATATAAACCTTAAGGGAGACGTCAAATTCGAAAAGGCAACATATCTCCATAACTTGAATATCGTTATCCTTTGTATTGCACGAGCTGTCTTGAGAGCATCTGTAGGTACTTCGTGTGAGACTCCAGTCGAAAGGCTCTGTCGCTACCATACGGTTAACTTATTTGGATGGGACGAGTTGAGAGATCAATTCACACCTAGTTTTGAGTACGAGCATGAATTCCAACGAATGAGTAGGTTTGCCCTAGAGTCAGTGCAACAAAGGAGTTGAGGTGAAGAGGTTTAGACAAAGATTACAACATGACACACATATGTATCTAACGGCTGATGCGTCAAAAGTATTCTCTAAGTTACCCATTCGGGTTAAGGCACTTTAGAGAGTTAAAATCGTAGCTCAAAGACAAATAGAGGGGTCCGTGGACCAGATTAAGAGGAATCTGGACTCTACATGTCATTCCCAGGCTTCGACTAAAAAGACCCAAGATTTGAGAAGATTAGTGAAACTTGATCCGGCATTAGAAGTGAGCAAAACTCGACTCAATTCGAATAATTATTTTTTTTCAACTTCGAACTCAAATAATTTGAGTGAATTTCGAGTTCAATTTTGCCAACTCGAAAAATCAAAAATTACTATTTTGCTATTTAGTCTATTTTTTTTTCAATTACTTCTTCATTTTAAGCCCATTTTTTTATCAAATTTGATCCGCTACTAATTTACTGTATAATGCATATTTAGATTCAATTGATGTTTTTAAAACAAAATTCCTCTTTTGCAATTTAATCCCTCAACTTTGTATGATTTTCTCATTTCTTCAATTTCTCTTCGTTTTAAAGCTTAGTTTGGCATTGCTTTTAAAAAGCGCGGTAAAAAAAGTAATTTTAAAAGTGTGATAGAAAAATAGTTTTGAAAAGTTGGGTTAGTGTTTGTCATTGATGTCAAAAAGTGATTTTGACAAGACAAAATGTCTATTTTAGACATTGTATTGTAAAGTAAAACAAGTGAACTTGGGTGATGTTCAAATTCGTTAATATTATAATGTATGAAATAAATCAACTTAAATTATAATAAAAATTTAATTTGAAAATATAATCTATATTCTAGATTATATACGGACATAACAATTACAAATTTATAATAAATTTAAAATAAAATAATTTTATTCCCAATATAAATACTATAACATATATATTATTTTATAATTATGTATAAGTATTAGTTTAACAATCAATTATAATTAAATAATAGAGGGTAAAAAAATAAATTTATTTTCAAACTAACTTTTCTACCACAAAAGCGGTGGAAAATCACTTTTAAAGCAACCAAAGCACACCTAATTTCAAGTGAAAACACTTCAAAAAGTACTTTTAGGTTGCTAAAAGCAACCAAAAACAAGCCCTAAGTCTATTTTTGACTAAATTTAAAACAAGCTCCCTACCACTATATAATATCTATGCAACTTCAATTCATATTTTTCACAAAAATATTATTTTTCCAATTTAATCCTTTAACTTTGTATTTTATTCAATTTCATCTTTCTCTCTTTTTTTGAAAAGATTCAATTTGTTTTTTCAACTATAATTTTTTGTAAATTCTTCTTCTCCTCAATTCCTGGACTCCTTTAAACTCCCATCAATACTTTGTCCTAATTTTTTTTTTTAAAATAGCATTATAAAATATATTTTAGATGATATTTGTTTTATAAAATAATATTACAAATCTTACTTATACATGTAAAAAAGAATACGAATATATATATATATTATATAATTAGAGAAAGTCGTTTAAATTATAATCAATTCGTATTATAACATTATAAATAATTAAAATTAAATTTGTATAAAAAATCGATAACTTGACTCGAATTTCATAAACTCGACTCGAATTAGAAAATTTTCAAATAAAATTTAAAACACAAAATAGGACTCGTTAACTCGACTAATTCAAAATTTTTTGACTCGACTATACTTGATTGAATGCTCACCCCTAACCGACATAGTACATGAGATCAAAACACCGGTATGGAAAGTCCACAATCTTTGTTTTATTTTGCCTTCTCCATAGATATATGGAAAATTTATTGAAAAAATAACTGTGAAATGAGACTGTTAGAATTGACTGGATTAAATAAAGCAAATTGAAAAAGTTGTATTGTTTCGCGGTATGACCATTGCCTTAAAAGCAAATTCGCTCTGATTGGTGTAATCAGAGCATTAAACGATCCATCCCGAAGTTAACACAGCGCCTTTAATTTTCGTACACCCGAAATACTGAAAGTTGGACAAAGTGGTATTGCTTCTATCTTTTTAAAACCATGAAACACATATGAGAGTATTTGAGATACACTAAAATAAATCAGAATCCTTCTATTTATAGGCTTAAAGCTACGAGTAAAAATGACAGAAATTAAATTGTTTGTAACTATTATATTAAATCTGATTTAAATCAAACAACTATCATCTTAAATGTGAATTAAAAGAGTGATTAAATCATGTAACTGCCATATTAATTATATGGTAAATAAATGATTTAAATTCTGTAACTAATATACAGTGAATGAGTAAAAACCTTCTGGATTTTCCCACCAGCATTTCTAACAAAACTAATTCAATTTCCATATGCATCTTCTTTCCTTATCCTTAAAGCATAATAGCAATTAACATAGTTAAGAAGTAGAAGTATTGAAGGGCGGTGATGGAGAGGATGCATCTTTCTTCTATTGCCAACCTTGTTCTTGGAACAAATGCAGAGTATAATTATATCACCCTGTCTTCATATAATTAATCCAAATATTTTTTACTCGGATTTGATGTGTTAAACTCCTATGTAAATTGCACATATACTTTAAGAAGAATAAACATATATATCTTCGAGTTTGGGTAGAAAACCAATGAGAAAAGATGAGACTCAAGTCCTAAAAGAATGAAATTTTGATTTAATGGTTAACCTATTTTGACATAATTCATTAAACATAAAGCAGACAAACATAACTACATAAGAACCCGAGCCAAGAAACAACTCGTAGAAAAACAAGGTTGGGAAAGCAAGGAAGGCGCAAAACCAATGACCAAACATCTGTCATCAGCCCTACAACAACCATAAACCTAAGAAAGTAAACGATAGGGATCCTCATCGTGAAGAGTTTGAAGAATTTGCAACCGTTCAACGGAAGACAAGAATCAATCTAAATCAAATGGTTGCTTTATGAGAGTTCAAAGGTCTGAGAAAGGCCTACCAGTGATTAGATATAGGGACCTAGTCAACAAAGTATCATTTGAAAAGAATGAGGCCGCCGAAGAACAACACCGCCGTATCTTGGTAACATAGCCAAAGAATTAAAAAAGGGAACCTTGATTTCCTCAATAAAGACAATCTCGTCGTTGGAAACCAAGCCGATATAAAAAAGAAAGGCTGTGAAGAGCATCAAACAAAAAAATTAAAGGGAGAAGCAAGTCAAGGAAAGCAACGGAAAATGAGAAAAACCAAGGAACCTACGAAAGGGAAAAATCGAGGAGAAAAAGAAAAGATTGAGAAAAGAACAACAAACGATCCTTACAACCTCATTGAGGCCCCTTCTGCTCCTTGTCGATAAATAGGAGGCCCTCACCACAACAGTCAATTGGCATCCAAAGAAGTCGCATCTGACGTCAAAAGAGAAGGAGTCTCATTGAACGATCAGAAAGATCATCAAGATCAACCAAAACCAAAAGAAAAGAAGAAAAAAATAGAGTGACGACCACACAACTCTTGGTCGGCGACTTCACCCACAAAGACAAAAAAAAAACCCTAAAAAAGGTTCTAAAAAAACAAAGAGAGAAGAAAAGGTTTCTAAGAATGCTTTACAATTTGTAGCAATAAATAGAGTTCGGTAACCATGACTTAACTTGGATGCCAATTATTTGTGATTGTATTTTCTTATCATTCTTTTCTTCTCTTTATATTCTCACCATGTCATTTATGAGACCAATCAATAAAAATTATTTATCTCATTATTTTTTTATGTCATATTTTTACCAAATGAATCTTCACTCATATTTACTGTAAATCAATTTTAAAAACAGTTTTTATCAAGTGAAAATTCATTTGGTAAAAATATGACATAAAAAAATAATAAAATAGGTATTTTTTATTATTTGATCTCATAAATAACGTGACGAGAATGACCTATAATATAATTTTTCCTCCAAAACATATAAACATGCAAGCACGGCCAATGAGACAGTGTCCCAGCCTAATTTGTTTCACAATCTTCCTACCATTATCATACACCCGATCCAGTCAATACCCCACCTGATGATACACAACTTCATTAGCTTGTAATTAACCATAAACTAATGTATATAGTCACAAATATTACATACTCTATTAATACCCATATATGAATAGCAGCAGTTATAATATTAAAATTTATACAACTTAATCGACTGGCTTGCAAAATCTACTAGAAACTGTTCATGTCCTAGGAATTGGATTTCATCCATTCCAACTGAACTACTTTCCCTTTTGTAATTTTCTGCTGCAATATATTTTCCTTTGATAGAAACAAAAAAAAATTATACAACTTGAATTACCACTAGACAACAAATAGAGGCACGATCCCTCCCATCCTTTCTTTAGTTTTGTCTCGAATTGTCGGTGACGATAGTATGAGAGACAGTTGTTGGTTCCTTCATCTCTATATTCATTCCTTCACTCTTACCTCTCTCTCTCTCTATTTTTTTTTCTGTATCTTCTCTTTAAAATTTGTTTTACTTATATGATTCTTTTTACTTTTATTTAATAAATTTTACTTTTTCTTGTAAAAATGATAGATATTTTTTAGACAATTTAATCTTATTTTTGTAAAAGAAAAAATTTTAAGGTTGGGTTTGTGTTGTTATTTGGTTATTTTGTTGATATACTCTCATGTTGGACCATCACCTTGATACATCGTGCTTGAATTGTGATAAAAAATTTTTTTTGAATAGTCTAAAGATGATTATAATGTAGTATCAGTTTAGATATTTTTAACCCTTTGACAATGCGCACACACATTTTTGCAGACAAAACGATTAAATCCGGATATCTTAAGATGAACATGATCCTCTTTTCTACTGAGATTACTTGTTGAGTTCGAGTTGTGATAAAGTTAGTTGTCAACGTATTGTCATGTTTTACTATTATATTGGTGCTGATGGTCATTTACTACAAACAATGGCGTTTGTTTGAATATTTTATTTTTTAAAATTGTTTAATTAAATTTTTTAACCCTTTTTTGCATACTATGAAATAAATATTATTTTAAAAATATATTAAATTACATAAAATATTATCAAATTATATAAATTATTAACTGTGTGATATTTTGAGTGATTTATATATTATACAAAATATTATCAAAACTATAATATTTTATGCAATTAGGTTAGCAATTTGTATCCAATTCAAAAAATGAAAATAGCAATTTGTGTAATTTAACCTTAAATTAGCTTTAATTTTAAAACCTTGCCGTAGAACTTCCTTTCCCTTGCGGAAGAAGAAAGGGAGAGAGAGAGAAAAGAAAAAGACCAATTTGACCAATAAAATACCAGGTAGCTACTACGCATCCTTCCTAAGGCTAAATCCGCTCAACTAACCACCCCCAACTTCTTGCCCTTTGTTTTTTTAGTTTCAAACAAATTTGTAGTGAAAGAATGGAAGGAGGAGGGCCACCTCAGCCGACGGACACCGAGATGGCCGAGGCAGCTCCACCGCCGCAACAACCTGACCCACAGCACCACCAGCAAAATCCACTGCAGATGCCTGCCGGGGTTGAAATTCCGGCCACTCCTAGCCATGGCGGCAGGTTTATTCAGTATAACATTTTCGGCAACATTTTTGAGGTCACTGCTAAATATAAACCCCCTATCATGCCTATCGGTAAAGGCGCCTACGGCATCGTTTGGTAATTCTTGTTCTTCTTTTGATTATGTTTCTTTTAGTTCCGCTTTTACTTGGTTGATTTTTGTTTCTTAAAGAATTGTGATCTTGTCGATTCTTTTCAATTATTTGGGTTTAGCTCTGCGTTGAATTCCGAGACAAATGAAAACGTGGCATTAAAGAAGATCGCGAATGCGTTTGATAACAAGATTGATGCAAAGCGAACTCTTCGTGAGATCAAGCTGCTTCGCCACATGGATCATGAAAATGTCAGTGGGTAGAATCTTATTTTCTTTTTCCGGTTTCTTTTAACTTGCTTTTTGTGCAGTTCATTTGTTATCAATACATTTCTTTTTTTGCTTTTTTTTTTGCTGTTCCTTTAAAAGTATTTTGATATATTTGGAGGATCAGAACCTTATTCCCTTTCCACTTTGAAGTGTTCATTATGTGTCCGACGTAGGTAATTTTGGGGAAAATGGAAACGAATCAAACCAACATAGGAGTATTTGCTCACTGCTCACCAATCATAGAGTAGAACTGAACTCAAGAATCTAACAAGGTTACAGCTATTATTTCATGTGCAATTGGCTTCTAATTCCTTGCGCAAACATAATTAATACATTTCTATAATTACCAAAAACATTGCATGTTAATCATGCTATATTGGTAACGACCAGCATGAAGGAACCTTCCTCAAGTGACGAACAGGAGTTCTTTTTCTATGTAACTCAGGCAGTGTTTATTTTTATTTTTTTATATGGGGATGTTGGATTACTAATAAAAAAAAAGTTCTAAAACACTTTCATTCCATCTTAAAATGGCTGTACTTCTGAATTTGGTTGTTAAGATCGATGAAATATATTGTTGATTTGCATTTTGTACTGATATCACTAGTGTTTTAGCTTAGACCTTAGCTTACCACATAAAACCCATGGCATTATGTGGTTATAACATGTTATATATTTGTGCGAATTCTTTTCTCTAGTTGTGAATAGACACAAACATAGGTTATTTATATATAGGATAATAAATACACACACAGAGTGAGGGAGAGAGAAATAGGAATAATGATATATTTTTTGTTATCATTGAGTTGGTCTCATCTGTGCATTTATAATGCAGGTTGTTGCAATCAGGGATATAATTCCACCACCCCAGAGGGAATGCTTCAATGATGTTTATATTGTATATGAGCTGATGGATACTGACCTGCATCAGATAATCCGTTCTAATCAAGAATTTACAGAAGAACATTGTCAGGTTTGAATATAAACCTGTGGTTAGTTTTTATGATAATCATATTCCTTTAGTTACTTGCTCAAGTTTTAATTGTAATCTATTTCCAGTTGACCATGGCAACTTAGATTCTTAATTTTGCTCCCTCCAATCCAAGCCGTTAGCCAGTACAGAACTTTTCTTCTTCCTGTTTTCTCTATCTTCTTACTTCACTGAATTGGTATTGGTAATACCAGCTGCTATAAATGCAATCATTACCCTTCTATTTTACTTGACAAATATGCTCTAGAGAACTATTTAGGCTTTAAAGAGCTAATTTTCCAGTTGACTATATTAATTTAGATTCTTAATTTTGCTACCAACAATCCAATCCAAGCCATTAGCCAGTACAGAACATTTGTTCTTTCTAATCACTCGTCTTCTTACTTCATTGAATTGGTAATATCAGATGCTATAAATGCAGTCATTACCCTTCTATTGTTCTTGACAAATATGCTATAGAGAATTTAAAGCCCCTAATTGTTAAAAAGCTCATACTTGATATGGGACAGTATGCAATTTAAGGTTTTAAAAAGCAAATATCTATGCTTATGTATTGGTGCTTTTTTTTTTTTTTTTTGGGGGGGGGGTATATGTGGCAAAAAAGGTTTCTGGAGGAATATGCTATAGTATTAATATTGGATTGAGAAGTTTAAAGTTTTGTGAAGTTGTATAGATGCTGCATCATGCCTTTGAACGGTGACCTAAATTTAAAGGTTACTTTTAGGGCCAACTGATAAGGGTTAGTTTATGCTTGGTTAGATGTTTAATAGGGTTCAACTTCAAAAGAAAGGCTTCGGAGTTGATATTAGATCTGAATGGTTGCTGAAATTTAAATAATAAGCAAAAAAGAAATGCATTATACATCATATTACGCTCCCCTTGATTTCCGTAGGTTTCATGTTTAAGGTTCCTAGGCCCCAAAGGCTTTTCATACCTAGGGTTAGATTTGATTCATACAATCCCAAAGAAAAGCATAACTGCAAAAAGTAAAGTAACCCTTAAACTTGTGCTCATATAAATGAAAATTTCATTAGTTTGCAAGGCAGAGAAGTAATTGTAACCATATTATAAAAATGTGTTCTTGATAGTAAAGTATCAAAGTAGAAGCTAATGGTAATACAAGCAACTCAATATTTCAGTATTTAACATTCTTTAAAACTTGCTTAAAATTTTGTTTCTTTGCTTTTGTTTTCAGAACAAAAACCCAACAACTAGAAGTATCTTAGTTAATTATAGTGCCCGTTGGTTTTTAAGGGTTACCATTTGAGCCTTAAATTCAAATTAACCACATTTCTTTGTGCTTTGCAGTATTTCCTCTATCAAATCTTACGTGGCCTGAAGTATATACACTCTGCAAATGTTCTACACAGGGACTTAAAACCTAGCAACCTTCTCCTGAATGCTAACTGTGACTTGAAAATATGTGATTTTGGACTGGCTCGTGTCACCTCTGAAAGTGATTTTATGACAGAATATGTTGTTACTAGATGGTACCGTCCACCAGAACTGTTGCTAAATTCTTCAGATTATACTGCAGCCATTGATATATGGTCAGTGGGTTGCATTTTTATGGAATTGATGGATCGGAAGCCATTATTTCCTGGAAGGGATCATGTGCATCAACTGCGATTGCTTTTGGAGGTAAATTGTTTTTATCCTGCAACCAATATAAATTATGTAAAATGCAAAGAAATAAGTTGCTAAATAGGGTGCCATGAGCATTTCAGGAAAAGGAAACGGTAAACTACAAAAATGCTTGTAATATTTCACCGTGTACGCTAAACTCTTTCCCTTGCAGCTAATTGGCACTCCATCAGAAGCTGAAATGGAATTTTTAAATGAAAATGCTAAGAAATACATTCGGCAACTTCCTGTCTATCCCCGTCAATCTTTCGCCGAAAAATTCCCAAATGTCCATTCTTCAGCAATTGATCTTGTTGAAAAGATGTTGACATTTGATCCCAGACTAAGGATAACAGGTGAGTTTGTAGCAAAGAACAGTCGTTTCTCCCTTTTGTTCTTTTTCTTTCTTATGCATATGCATCTTTTCATCGGCTCATCATATATTACTCAGCATGTGTTGAACTTTTCTCATCACAATTCACTTGCAAAATTTTTCCAATCCATGCGAAATGGTCAAAGATTAGGTTAGTTGCCATGTTGCAATGTCTTCGTTCCGAGTTGGAACCCATTTGATTCTACTTCGTATTTGTTGCAGTTGAAGATGCCCTTGCTCACCCCTATCTAACGACACTGCATGACATAAGCGATGAGCCTGTTTGTATGACCCCCTTTAACTTTGACTTCGAGCAGCATGCATTAACCGAGGAGCAAATGAAGGAGTTGATATACCAGGAGGCACTTGCATTCAACCCACAATACCAGTGGCAATAATGAGTCTTTTGCTTGATATGCCATTTATTTATTGTGTGATTCAATCAGTGTGGTAAAAAAGTGATTTTATGTCTTGGGATTGGTGATTGATTTCTTCCCGTACATAGGTTCCATCCAGAACAGGATGGGCTCTTGAATTGAGATATGGGCAGAATTGCATGAAACATAACCATTGTGTCGGCTGTCGTGTTTGTATTTTTTTGTATCTGTTGAATCGAATGGAGCAAGCTTTGGTTTCTCTTGTTTGTTTCATCTCCACCCTTCAGGGGCATTCATAATTGAGCATAGCTCATCTATCTTCGCGTGCTTGTAACATTCAATCAGCATCATTGGTTCCAATTTGTTGGGTCTGATCAGACCGTTCAAATAGTTCATAATTGGGCTCAAGTTTACATCAACTTGAGGGTAACAAATGCTTTTCAATGCCAACAGGCATAGAGATCAAGGGAAGGAATTTAACAGGTTCTCATAAATACAATCCATCAATGACTACAGACTAGGAATGAAGCAGAAAACAAAAGCAAAAGAAAAAAGGAATTAAAAATCATAACAAACCTTTAATTCAGAGAGAAATCATTTTAATACTGCATTTAGTATCTTTTAACATGCCATTTCAACTCTTCACACTCCCAAAAAATCTTGAAAGTGGCACTGGACCTTCGCCTTCCTCATTGTCGGTACTTGAGTTATTGTTTCTTGATTTGTGTTTCTTTTTCTTATCTCTCTTAGACTTGGACTTCGATCTTCGTGATTCTCTCTCTTCATCATCGCTACTTGAAGATTCTGAGGATGAACTTGGGGAGCTAGAGTTGGAAGACCTCCATCTTGAACGCTTCATATAGACAAAGGTTTAATGAGTGCACTTCAGTTAACATTGCCGTAATAACAATGATACAGTTTGATTCTATGGCTTGATCAGTTTCATCTGTATTTGATTTTTAATCTCATTACGGGGTTTGCATACCAAAAATGAAAATCTCAACATTATTTCCTTTTCAATTCATATACAAAACAAAAAATTAAACTACTAGTACCTTTCTCTTTTTGCTGCCGAGCTTCTTTGTGTCTTTTTCTTTTCGATCTGCAATGAATTCAAACACCCTTAAAGAGCAAGAAAAAGATACAGTAACTAAAGCACGGGCACAAGAAGACCAGCTTATTTAAGTACACATACCCTTTTTATGGCTAGATTTACTACTAGAGTGGTTTCTACCATGAGCAAGCTTGATTGCCCTTTCAGCATCTAGCTGAGCTCTATATTCCCGCATCATTCGATCTGTATCTGCTTCTAATTCCCCCTTTCTCAATGCATCTTCCTATCATATAAACAAAGTACAGAAAACAACATTTAAACCCACCTTACGAGTCATATTGTTTATCACAGTCAAATAGATGGCTGGGTTAGTATTGCAGTTTAACAACCAGGCTAGTCTGAATAATATCTTTATGGTTATCATATTTAGCAAATGAACGGATAACTTCGACAAAGCAATTCCTAAGTGCCTTATTCTTAGAGCCTAGTTGATAAAGCTCGGTTGCATGAAGCTCACTACTGATGTTTGAAGCTATTATCAATACGGCATGGTTGTTGACAAATACTGCTTAACTGGACGGTATTTTGGTCCAACTAACTCACCCACAAAGACTTAATGCAAAGTAGCAAGTTTCTCACCAATCCACACTAAATTGATAGACTGCAAGAAAAAAAGTTCATTTCCCTATCTATAATAACATTAATGACAAATTTGCATTCAACTAATAAATAAGAAAGCGGGTAAGTTTCGTGGATCATTTGCAAGAGATTTAGTCGTATGAATATGAATAACTAAACAGACATGTTTATGCAAAAATGAAATTCTTAATGATTCGCTATGCATTTTTATCCGATTGAACACGGATACTTAAGCAACTTTTGCAACAAGTCCAGATGATAGAAACAGGGGGGGGGGGGGGGATTTTCTCTAGCTTACTTTTTGTTTCTTTTTATACTCTTCCCACGTAACCGTATGAGAAGTTTTAAGACTGGCCAAGCGAGCAGCATGCCACTCTGGTGAATGAAAAGAACCATCCACCTGCGATTCTCCTCATCAGAAATGCTCCAGAAAACAAAAAAAAGATTAAGAAAACAAAATATCTACAATCTCATGGCAGAGAGAGAGAGAGAGAGAGAGAGAGAGAGAGAGCAAAGTTTCCATAAAAAAATCGATTTGCAGACAATGTTCTAAAGTTCTTCAACCAATTATTTAAGTTAGCAAACACAATAGCTATCGATCAACAAAAGAACTTAATCAGTATAGACCAAAAACAAATTCGTAAAAGTTTGAATGGTTGCATACTTAAAGAAACATAACATTTATTACACTGATTACCTAGATATAAGAAAAATAGTGATGAATTCAAAACCATGAACTCTCAGTTTAGAACAGCTAATAAATCAAGATTACACTGAAGTACAACAAATAACATATTCCCTTTTAGCATATATCTATGCTATTATACCCTTTTTTTTTATCTAAGAACTAATTCGAGTCAGTATTCGAATGTTACTACACCCTGAATGCGACATATTCCCGCTTTACAAGAATTTACTCTTAGATCATGACAAATATACATCAAAATATCAAACTCCAGAATACCATAGTG
The DNA here is from genome assembly GCA_019671005.1 of Hibiscus mutabilis. NCBI lineage: Eukaryota > Viridiplantae > Streptophyta > Magnoliopsida > Malvales > Malvaceae > Hibiscus > Hibiscus mutabilis. The sequence goes on along the minus strand of CM033713.1, from coordinate 4,563,953 downwards.
ATTCTCAAAACAATTAGTGAGAGATTAACATTAATGCTTCACTAAATCACTTATAACTTCCAACACTGAATCAACTACATACAAATTTTACCTATCTGTCCAAGAACTATGACTCACAATTTGATACAAGATAAGCCAACAAGATTTTAGAAGACCCCAAAAGTAAATTTGCAAACTTAGGAAGCACCAAGAAACAGAACTACCAATATAAATGAGATGGAAATAAATCAACAAATACAAAGAACCCAAACGAAAAACAAGTGCAGGTAAAAACCAATCTTTTAGCACAAATCAAATGTATAGAATTGTTTGGACATGGAAGGGTACAGACCATGCCATCCTCGATCTCTTCAGGGCCAGCAGAGGAAGAGCCAAGCCTGGCTCTTTGCATAGCCTTGTAGGCTTGGTTTTTCCCCATTTTCAGAAATACCCAGATTCCAAAAAAAAAAAAAAAACTCCAGAGAAATGGAAATTAGAAGAAAAAAGAGAGAGGAGGAGATAATTTACTTTCTGGTGTTTAAGATATTAAGGGTAAAATACCCATACGGAACCATGAAAAAGACTTGTATTCAGCAAAGAGAGGGATTTGGGAGAAAGAGGGAGGGGAATCTCAATTATTCTTCCTTCAATGGTAAATAATTATTAGGTTTTCAATAATTTACCTGAAAAGAACACACAAAAAATGTCAATAAATGACGAGCTGCATGTACCAGTCGCCCATAGGTAAAAATCTATAAGAATATGATTGAAAGGAAGATTGAGATTACTAGGGAAGTATTAGTGTAGGTATTATTTCAAATCTTGATTGCAGTAAATCAATCATTTTTCCCAATTCTTTCATAAGAATTAGTATATACTTCCAATATATTAAAATCTGACTAAATTGTTATGATAATTATATAAGGGTGTGGTAGTTGAATATTTTCATAAATAGACTTTTAATCATATGTCCTATTTAGAGATTTTAAACTCTAATTTTTTTAGTTATACTCCCGATTCTTTAGGACTTTGTCATAATTAATTCAGACCGACTTGTGTTGCATATATGAGTTTAGTGGGAGGGTCTTTCAGCAGAATTTTTTTACATACACAATGCCTGAAACTCGAGACCTGCTTAAATGATATCAAACTGCTTACCACTTGGACCAATCTCGTTGATTAAAACTCAAAAAAAAATTTGTTACCCTTCCAATTTTTCAAGGCTTTGCCCTGACTAATTCGGACCGACCCGCGTCGCACACCTAGCTTTGCCAAAACTATATACCCTAAACCTTAAACTCTAAATCTTAAAACCCATTTCATAAACTCTAAACTCAAACCACACCTCATAAACCTAAAACCTAACCCAGGCTACAACCACATAAATCCTAAGTCATGAACACTAAACTTTAAATCCTAAATCATAAAACTCTAAACATAAACCCTAGACCCTAAATCTTAAATCCACTAAAACCTAAACCTTAAATCCACTAAAACCTAAACCCTAAACCCTAAACACTAAAAACATAAACCCCTAAAACCACACAAATCATAAACCCTGAACACTAAAACCTAAACACTAAAAACATAAACCCCTAAAACCACACAAATCATGAACCCTAAACACTAAAACCTAGCCCTTATAACCACCTAAATCCTAAATCATAAACCCTAAACTCTTTTAGGTGAGTATTAATTACATTAAACACCCTAAATTAATGAAGTACAACTTTTTAGGAATGTAATTAATTTCATTTTAGTATATTCCATTGAAAAATAAAATAAATATTAATGATAGGAATCTTGTTGGTTCTTATATGCAGTCACCATGGCTGCGTACACTACACCAAACTTGGTATATAGCGGCACTTTTCGTGGCGTTTTAGGAACAAATGCTGCTATAGAATGATATATGGCGGCATTTAGCCACAAACGGCACAATAACTCGTACATTAGTGGCGTTTATATAACAAACGCCGCAATATGTGTGTTTTCTAGCGACGTTTTGCTACAAACGCCACAAAGGTGTCATTTATCGTGACGTTTAATTAAAACGCCGCAAAAGATTTTGTTCTTTGGTGGCGTTTTTCGAAAAACGCCACAATAATTGTAATTTTGGTGGCATTAAAAACGCCGCAAAAGTTATAGTTTTTGGTGGCGTTTTTTTTCAAATGCCGCAATAGATTAAACTCACCTTTTATTATGACGGTTTAATACTCCCTCTCAACACTCCCTCACCCTACAATCCCCAAATGAAATCACCCAAAATTCCTAATTTCTACCGTCATTTGCCCTCTCCCTCGATTGTAAGTACTTCTCCCTTTTTTATTTTCCATTTTATTATGATCTTTGGATGCCTAAATGGAGAACAGATCGTCCCGGAAGTCAAAACTGGAGAAAGAAGGGGGTTTCTGAGAATTTCAGAAATGGATGCTTATCACTGGCACAAGATTGCTGCTGTTTCTGGTTCTTAACTTCTTCCTCTGATCTTTCCAATCCTTTTTTACATATACTTATTAATGGGTTTTTTCTTTTTCTTTTTAAAAATTAAAAAAAAAAAAACAGGAATTGCACTCTTGGATTGGGCACTTATGGTTTTCATATCTTCAAACCTAAAAATCTCGTTTACAAACAGGTCATCTTTTATTACCCAAATTCTCTCTTTTTAATTGTTCGTTATTGTTTTTCCTCTTATGGGTTTGTTCCGTATTGTAATCAGATGATGAACTTAGGTATGGCAAATTGCTTCTACTTACCACTTGTTTCACACCGCTGCTCTTCTTGCTGCTCCTATTACCAAACGCCCTCACATTGTCAGTTCCCTTTTGCCTCCTTTTGTTTATGTTTTCCTCATTTGTTTCCTGGGGAATTGTTTGGCTATTATTGTTGAGAATTACTTTGTGGCTTTATTGTTTGGTTTTATTGTTTTAGTTATAAGAGACTAATCAAACAATACCCTGGGTTTTATTGCTTCATGTCTAGTTATCAATGGGTTAAGAGCTCTCTTTTGTTCTGTTTCAGTTTGGAGGCCTTTTCACTGCTGGAATTCTCTGTTTCTCCGGATCGTAAGTTGCCTTCTCTTTGAATTTTATTTATTTTTCGCTGAAGTTTTCATTTGGTGAATGCTTCCTCTGAAAACAAGGGATTTGGTGAAAGGGAAGTTACAGGTCTCAGACTTCGATTGATTGATATTTGTTGAGATTTCGTATTTTGGGTTTATTTCCTTGATAAAAATCATACATTTAATGGTTTTAAACTTGTGTTTCGGGTTTATGCATTTGTTTGGCTATTCTCCATGATGGAGCAATGTATTTAACATTTTAACTTTTCCATATCTTATGGTTTGTCTTTTATATTTTCATTGCACTTGTTTAATTTAGATATTTTTGGCATATAAAATGGCTGATACTGGAACAATATATTGTAAAACTAGTTTAGACAACAAGAATGCTTATACTAATTTCATATATCATCTTTATGTATTCGATAATTTGCTTTGCGTTTTGCTTTTGATTTATTAAAATGGATTTTGGTTTTGATTCCTCTATTTTTTTGTAGTAGTGAATTAGAAAAGGTGAAATCATATAGGGAAATGATATCAAAATGGCAGGGGCAAGTATCTGAGAGACTCAGGTTTTAAGCCGCCGAACAGGTCTTAATATTTTGCATTTTAATTCATTTTAGAATAACTGAAAAGCTGATACTAATTTCATTTTAATTTTATTTCATGTTTTTTAACTTCTTATTTCAGGAGTTGCGTTTTCCCATTTTTAAATGGGGAATTTATGTGGTTGTTAGTTTCTATGATTATTGTTTTACAGTTTTCCCTTGTTGGTTTGGCTTGCTAATGCTTGCCTTTTATTTCCCTTGCTTGCATTGTAGTTATGAACTTCTCTTATTGTTTGCGGCTGGCCTTGAAAAGGCTAAGGAAGCATTAATGGAAATGGTTATTCTGCCAACTAGAAGGCCAGACTTATTTACTGGACTTAGAAGGCCAGGTAGAGGTTGAATCTTACTAGATTATCACACTCGTGAAGATAAGTTTTCAGTGCTTAAGGAATTTGTTTAATGAACATTATTGCAACACTTCGGTTTCTAGGTTTGCTTCTTTTTAGTCCACTTGGTCTTGTCAAAGCTGTTGCATCTGAATCACAAGCAACATTCTTTAATGTTTCCGCATCTTCTCTAACGTCTAAATGGGTTTGTCTCTGTCCTTGTTATTATATATCATTTTCTTACTTTTAGAAAAAGTAAGCATTTAATATGTTCTTCAATTTTCTTTCCTTACCCTTATGGTGCTCTTGATTATGGTCTTTATAATCAATCAGGTAGGAGAGGGTGAAAGGCTTGTCCGGACATTCTTTATGGTTGCAATATCCAAACAGCCATCTGTTATTTTCATGGATGAAGTATATCATTCTCTCCCATCACTCAATGGATTTAGTTTTCGATCCCTTGAATTATTTTCTATTATCACGTTTTGGAACTGCTTCAAGATTGCACTCTTTCTCGCTTTGTTGTTCCTTGTATGTTCAGTTACTTATTGTCCCTCAAATTGCTGATCATGCTAATAGTTACCTGGTTTAATATTAATTTGTTATTTCTATAAGGTTGGAGCTAAAGACCTGGCTTGAATATTTTTTTTATTGCTTTCGAGCATTTGTGTGGTAATAATAAGTCCAGTATAGCGTTCTGCATATCTTTGCCTTAAAAGTCTTGTTCATTTACAATCTTAATTTGCTTCCTAGGGAATTGTCTGTCTGTTTGTCTGTTATATTCCGTGTTTTGTTAGTACTTCGTTTCTGCTTTGTAACATTATAACTCTATCCTTTTGTGCTTCAAGGTACGGGGATCATGCTAAAGAAGGCTTTTGAGCTATCTGTTCTTTGTGATGCTGAAATTGCCCTCATAATTTTCTCTCCCAGGGGCAAGCTCTTCGAATTTGAAAGCTCTTTGTGCAAGGATGTATCACTTTTTATGTTTCGTCATAGTGTTTACACGTGTTTTTAACAACTCGTGTCAAAAGATTAACTAAGTTCAATTAGTTTGTGCAGTCATTCATAAAATTTTGTAGTTGATATACGATACTGATACTGAATGTAATGCATTTTAGATTATTATATAATATAGTATGATTTTTATTTGAGTTTTTTTTTTTTTGAAAACATGGTGTTATTCGCGGAGTTTGTACATACAAACGCCACTAAAGAACAGGTTTTTCGCGGCGTTTGTAAAGGCAAACGCCGCTACATAACAGGTTTTTCGCGGCGCTTGTAAAATCAAACGCCACTAAAGAGCATTTATTGGTGGTGTTTGCGTTTAAAAACGCCGCGAATTGTTGAAGCGTTAATTTCAGTGGCACTTTTTGCGACGCTTTTCTAAGCGCCGGGGAAGTTTTTAGCGGCGCTAAAAATCGCCGCTATAGAACTAAAAAACACCGCTAAATATCTGTTTTACAGTAGTGGTATAGCAAAACCCAAAAATAAACTATGCTAGTTTGTTATTAGTTGTTTCAAAAACAATTTCGATTTTTCCATTTCTTGCAAGTTTAATATGATTGTATTCATTATGTCAATCAAATTATTTTAGAATAAATTATAAATTTCATCACTCAACTTTCTTCTCACTCCTATTTTGGTCACTAAAGTTTAAATTTTTTAATTTAATTACTATCTGAATCAAATTATTTTAGTGTAAATTATAAATTTCATTACTCAAATTTCTTCTCACTCCTATTTTGGTCACTTAAGTTTAAAAATTTTCAATTTAATCATTGAATTTTCAAATTGTTCCTACTTTGGTCACTCCACCATTAAATCATAAAAGGTGTGATGACATGGCTTATTTTATTCATATTTATGCCATATAAGATGAGTAAAAAAAATTAAAATCTATAAACCCTAATATCAAACACCCAAACTCTCAATGACGGTTACAGAGCCCTCACTCGTCATCTACAGCCATAACGGTTTGAGAAGTAGAGGGTGAGTCCATTTCTGAGAAATTTTGGGCAAAAAAGAGTGGGTTTGTCGGCACTAATGATTTTTCAATAAGAATGTGAGGTGCTTTTGTCGTTTGTAGATGAAGTCATTGTTGCAGAACTTCACTCGTCGTTGGTAGCAATGGTGATTTGAGAAGAAGAGGGTTTTTGAGAAATTGGAAGGGGGAAATTAAGTAAAAAATGCCACGTTATAAGATAATTTGGAGGGAATTTTTTTTTTAAGTGAAAAAATGTCATATCATAACACCATTAATGATTTTTAAAGATTGAGCGATTAAAATAAAAACAATTTAAAAATTTAATGATTAAACTGAAAATTTTTAAACTACAGTAACTCACATTGAGTGATAAAATTTTATTTTACTCATTATTTTAATTTCGTTGTCATGGGTCCTTCTCAAAAGTTAGTAATAAGATGTGCATTTGAGGATACTTAAACTTCATATTATTAGAAATAAAAAGTAATGGCCTTGTTTGGGTAGCTAATAGTTAATAGCTAATTGCATTAACTGATTTAACTCGCGAATTGTATTAGTTGATTGTATAAAAGTGTTTGGTAAAATTAAATGACAGCTTATAGTTGTTTGATTATTTAAACAAGTAAAATGATATATAAAGACATAATTATATTCGATACTTGTTTAAATAATTTATTAGTTATCAATATTTTGTTTATTAATTAGATTATGAAAAATATTTTTTAATATAACATTACTAAGCATATATGAATGATCTATATATTAATTTATTATTTATATAATTATTTTTAATATAATTTAATTAATTATTAAATTTAAATACAAATATAAATGTGTGAGAATAAAAAAATAAAAAATAGTAATTTATAAATGTCACAATATAAATACGTAAGGGTGAAGAATTAAAATTAAAAGGTTAAATTTAGGTTATTCAGGGATTTTTATAATTATTAAGGGTAAAAGGGTCTTTATAACTTTTATGTCAAAATCTCTAATTTTAAAAAGTTCATAGTAGTAGCTTTTTTAAAATTAGAGGTTTCACCCCAATCCGCTATTCACCAAACATCCAAATTAACGGATTTGAATAGTCAAACATCTAATATTAGTTCAAATCTCTAATTTTGGCTCAAACTGTTATTTATCAAACATGGCCAATATCTAACCACTAAATCAACTTGAGGTTTTGTTATAATTCTAACACAAATTATATGTATATATTAAATTATAGTTAAGAATAATTTTATAATTAATTTTATAAATATTTTTATAACTTATGTTATAAAATTAAAACATTAGTTATAATATATTTATAAAATATTATATTTAATATAGTATTTATAAAATTATATCATAAAATAAATAAAATTAATTTTAACTATAATTTAATATGTTTATACATATTATTTGTGTTAGAATCGTAATAAAATTTTAAATTGATTTAGTGGTTAAAAAATATTTTTTAAAAAAACCCATAAATTTAAGTATTATTAAGTATCAAATTTTCTTCACAAAACGACCTCATTTTTGATTCAACAGTTATATTTCCCGAAATAATAATCTAGACGTTTACATGTTACATCGGCTATAATTAAGTGTGGGGAATAAAATTATCTTGTAAACTTAATCATCAACGGCAAAAGCTAAAAAAAAATAGTTTTGTATCGGTTTAAATATATATTTAGTATTTGAATTAGATATTTTCTCTTAAATTGGTATTTAAAAAAAATTACTCTCAAATTGGCACTTGAATTAGACATTTTTTCTCAATTTGGCATTTAAATAAATTTTGCTCCTAAGTCGATACTTGAACTGGACACCACTTGTACATTATATTAATAAGGTCCTAATTTAAAACAATTCAATAAATCTAAGCTTCTATATTTAAAAATCCTATCAATTTACTCTTTGTTATTCTCCTAAATTGTTTATTCTTCTTCTATAAATGTTATAACACTTCCCTGGTATAAAAAAATAATATAACTTGTGATTGTTTTTATGGTAGAATGCATTTATCTCATTGTTATTTTGATCCGTTAGAATTGCTTGATTTAGCAGTATCGAAAAAATGATTAAATTGATGGTTTTTAAACATGAAGGTTAAATTTATTGAATTATATCAAATTAGGTCAAAATTATATATGGAAAAAAGTATAGTTTAAGCACTTATTTGACTGTTAAGCAAACTTTAAACCATACAATTTATTCACAAGCCTTAAAACCTAACTTAAACACTAAAAACCATGACCTTAAACTCCAACCCAAAAATTAAACACGGCTAATGTATAGAATATTTTCCCTTTTTAATATGCAAAAATAATGTCTAAAGTATATTTTTGTTTATTTAAAAAATATATAACAATACTAAATAATTAAATTTTAAACCAAACAAATAAAAAACATTTTTCACCATACTTTTCAAAAGTAATATATCAAATTGTTCCACGGGTCCTTAATATTGCTTATAGTTTCAAAAGGTGTGTTTAATCCAAAAGTATTTTAAAAATGGTAAATATGAAAATAATCCTTTGACTATAGATCACTTTTTTGTTTTATTAAGCGACTATGAAAAGTCACAAAGAGGCCACATAACTTTAAAAAATAAGAAGTTGGTTTATTGCTATTAAAAATTAACGGAAACTTTAACGGAGGATGTGATTGTTAATAAAATTAGCACCTTTACTTTTCATTACAATTTAATCTTAATTCTACAAAATTTACCTCCAATATTTTAAAATTACACCAATTTAATCCCTAACAACCCTTTCCTTTTCTCCTCCCAAACTTCCCTTGCACTTCTAAATTCAAAGTAGGTATAACCTAACACAGATAGCTCACCCATATTGTCGCGCCTTAAAGATGCAAGAGACATTAATCTTAGATTAGAAACAAAAGGAGATGTATTAGGATATAAAAGTGGCGTCGCTGCTATCAGACGTGTCTTTTTGGATGAAGGTAATAATCTTGTGACAAGTGGTATTAGAGCGACTCCTTGACTACTCGATTTCATGTCGAGCACCCCAGGAGTGGGATAGACAAAGTGAACAACCGTGACAATGACCCATCACTTAACGGATGGCTCGTGGCTCATGACGGCGGGGTTATCGTCGAAGTTGCCTCAATATTGTAAAATGAAAAATAAAATGTTCAGAGAAAAAAAAGTGTTTTGTTTTTTAGTTTCAGATTCTCTTCTTTTTGTATTTTACAATGGCATTATAGGGGTGAGTCTGGGGTGCGGCTAAAAACCGACAAGTTTCGAAATTTGTCCAAAAACTTAAAATGTTAGACTTTTTGATAACATTTTAGGTTGTTTTTTCATGATTTTTGACAAGTTTCGAAACCTAAAACACAAGTTTCAAAACTTGTTTTTTAATAACATTTTAGTTTTTCGACAAGTTTCGAAACTTGTCGTAAAAAAAACTTAAAATGTTATAAAAAGTCTAACATTTTATGTTGCTTGGACAAGTTTCAGAACTTGCTGTCTTTTAACCTTAAATTAAGTCGTCGTTCTTTAAACTCCCCTGCATTATAGAGTAAAATATATAAAAAGATCAACAACACAATTGGTCACCAAACTATTTATGCTTTTTTTGGGTCATCAAACTATTATTTTTTGGCAAAATTGTCACTAATATTATGTTTTTTTTTCCTATTTTTGGTCTATACGAAAAAAACAATAGTTTGGTGACCAAAATAGGAAAGAAGCAATAGATTGGTGACCAAAACATGAAAAAATTAACATTAGCAACCATAATATAAAAAAAGTAACGTTAGTGGTTTTTTTTCACAAAATAATAGTTTGATGACCAAAACAGAAAATCAAGAATAATTTAGTGATCAATGGTGTGTTTATCCAAAAAAACATAAGAAGCAAATCGAGGTTTTAGGCGGATGCAAAATGCGAGAGAACTTTATTTCCTTTACATATCAAAACATCACCAAAGCTTCACGATGAAAGATAAAAACCAGCAACAAACAACATTAAAAATGCATATTACAATAAAAGCACGTTGACTACATGATCATTACCGCAACTCAATCGCGAACAAGAGCGATAGTTGTGAGCTTGTATCTAAATCTAGTTCGAGGGTCTAAAACAGAGAGATCAGCAGGATAATCAAAAGAGCACCATCTTGATCAGTTGTGACAACGTCAAACCCAACCCTGATAAAAAAACAAAAAAAAGAAATGGTCAAACGACTGATTAAGAGAAGAAAAACGTTTCAAAAGGCAAAGGAAATATACTAAAAGGTAAAGAAAAATGTGTCACAAGTACAAAGTTATAAAATTTAAAACTAGAAAACAAAGGATGAAGAAAGGATTACCGACAGTCGACAACCAGGACCAAGGCTGGTGCTAGGGGTGAGTAAAATTCGACTTGACTCGACGTGAAAAAACTCGACTTATTTTGGCTCGACTCGTAATTTCATAAACTCAAATCGACTCCAAAAAATTGAAATAAAATTTGAGTTATAAAATAAAATTTTGAATACCTCAAAGTTTTTCGTAATTAGTTGATCAATTTTTAAGTTCGAGTCGAGTCTCTCAGTTCTGCCTGATATATTATATATATCACAAGTGAAAATATGAAGAAATATATATGCATATCGTATATAGACATAGAAAGCCATTTAAATTTAATCAATATGTACTATAACATTACAAATAATTACAATTAAATTTCTACAAAAACTCGAAAACTCGTCTTGGTTCGAAAAAACTTTAAACAAAGTTTGAATCTTAAAAAAGGACTCGTAAATTCAAATGACTCGAAATTTTTTGACTCAACTCAACTCGACTCATTTCGATCACGATTTGCGTGTTTAATCCGTGTGTTTAGACATGACATTTTTTTTTACTTTAGAGATAAATTTCAAGCAAAATTTTCCTAACTAGTTCATTTAATCGACTATCCTAATTCCCAAAGTTTGAGAACTATTCATATCACCATCGAACACTTGTGACAAAACAAATAGCATGGGAGTCATAAGTATAGAAAAATAAAAAAATATAAACAAAATGTCATGGCAAAAAATTGAACATACATTGTCTTCAATACATGAACATATAAAAACACATGATTATAGCATTTCAAAGTTTTCACCCCCCCTTCCACAATAGCATACATACTATATCATTTGAATTTGTATTAATGAATAATTTTTTTATCTTTTTTGTGCTTCTATTTAGGTTACATACTAAAAATTAAATTTAAAATTTAAAATTAAATCTTAAAATTTAGTTTATAATATTGGGCATAAAAATACATTGAAAATGACATAAGTTTCTTGTCCTGTATTAACCCCGTTATATATTAAGCTATTAAGCCGTTAGATATTATTAAGGGTCCGTTTATTTCATCTAATTCATTTTACGGAAAACGTTTTCTTCATTTTCCTGTGTTTGATTGACGTAAAATATGTTGGTCAATGTAATTCATTTTCCTGGTCAACATATTTTTCTTTGCATTTCATGTAAATTGTTTTACGGTTTGATTTTCCGTAAAACAAATTTCCAACATTTCACTTCAAGGCATGAACCCTAAACCCCAAACCATGAACTATAAACCATGAACCCAAAACTTAAACATTAAACCCCAAACATTGAACCTTAAACCCTAAATTATACACAATAAACCATAAACTATAAACCTTAAACCTTAAACTTTGAACCTTAAACCTTAAACTCTAAACCATAAACCTTAACTTATAAACCATGAACCCTAAACTATAAACCATAAACCTTAAACTTTAAACACTAAACCCTAAACCTTGAACACTACACCCTAAACTTTAAATCCTAAACCCTAAAATATAAACCATGAACCTTGAACCATAAACCTTAAACCATAAACCTTAAACCCAAAACCCTAAACTATAAATCATAAACCTTGAACCCTAAACTATAAACCATGGACCATAAACTATAAACCCTAGACCTTAAACCATAAACCATAGTCTATAAACCTTAGACTCTGAACCTTAAACCCTAAGCCCTAAACTATAAACCATAAACATAGACTACAAACCCTAAACCATAAACCTTGAACCCTAAACTTTAAACCATGAACCCTAAACCTTAAACCCTAAACCTTAAACCATAAACCATAGTCTATAGACCTTAGACTCTGAACCTTAAACCCTAGACCTTGAACCCTAAACCATAGACTATAAACCATATGCAAGAGGGTTACCTTATTTATGATTTCGATAACATGTGTAGCTGCAATAGAGCATGTCCAAATAGGGTTTTGCAAATGGAGTACGAGTGAAATTGGAAGTCTTCAAAACAGAGAATAAGGTAACAATTTTAAATTTTGGTTGTATTCTAAAGCTTTGTTTATTGACATTTCTTCATGTTGATCTTTAGGGTTGGGGAGTCTCGGCTAGTGAACCAATTTTGAGCGGCACGTTTGTGTGCGATTACATTGGTGAAGTTTTTGATGTACTTTAAAAAATAAAATATTATAGTATAATTTAATTTTTTTCAAAAAATGAAAGATAAAAAATCAAGAAAATTTATAATGCGTTTATTTTATTAAAATAAATTTTAAAAAATATTTTTAGAAAAAGTTATCAAACAGAAGAAAATAAATTACATAGTATTATTCAAACACAAAAAATGCTATCCGCAATATGTTTTTCAAAAAATATAATTTATTTTCTAAAATTTATTTTCTAAAATTTATTTTTTAAAAATAATTTTTAGTAAAACAAACGGATGATAAATCTACTGCATTAAGTCTAGGATAAAGAGAGAGTTGCAAGAATGAAGAAGGAAAATAAGAGAGAAGAAAAAAGTCCTAATCAATGCGCAATCTCTGTCTGTCAGAGGTTTTTTAACCTCTTGCGTTGTGTTTTCTTCTTCAAAAAACATTTCTCGATTTGTTTTCTTTATGTAATCACTCATTTTTGACCGGGTTTTAGTGTTATTATAATAATAAAATTATTAATATAAAAATATATATTATTAAAAAAAATTGCGTGGAGCAGGGTGCTCCACGTCAACCTTAACCCACCCTCTTTGGCCTATAAATAGGCAGCCAATTCACTCCAAAATCACGCCCAAAATTGAAAGAAATTGGCAATTGAATTGCCATCAATTCATAGGGGCATGGCCGCCGCCCGCAAGTTATATTATTCTTGTTGGTTTGATTTGCCCACAATAAATTTTTGGTTCAATCAACATCATGATAGGGGTCTTATTTTAGGTCCGATCTAGTTAAATTTTTGGAGGGGTCGCGGTAGATCTCGGTGGGGTTGATCGGGATTAAATATTGTTCGAGCTCCTAGTTAGGTATATTTTCTTCCCTTTTTTATTAGTGTTGTAATTTTTATAATTTAATGAAGTATTAGTTATCTTAAAATTGTAGTCTTATTTTTTATTTTGTATGTTTATGTTTTAGATTAATATTTAATATGTTTAAATTTGTGTTTTATATTAATATTTTATTTATGTTAGATATGTTTTTATTTATGAGTTGATTAATATTTATGTATGTATGTTTTAGAATAATATTTTATGTTGAATTTGTTTTTTATGTTAGATTAATATTTATGAATATTAGTATTTTGTTTATGCTAGATATGTTTTTATTTATGAGTTAGATTAATATGTATATATGTATGTTTTAGTTTAGCATTTTATGTTAGATTAGTATTACATTATGTGAATATTTCTTGTCTTTAAATTATCCGCCATGTTTTATATTTTTGCCACTAAGATTGCATATCGAGATATAAATTGTTAATTCAGGTGCCCTTTTATCCGAAAGCGTAAACGGGCCGATGTCGGCGTAGTGATAGTGGTGGGCGTTTATTCTCGGATAACGGAGCCCTTAAAATTTATTCGCAATTATGACCGAATTTTAAAATAATTTCACTTTAATCCGGAAAATCCAATATTAATAAAGCGGTAATTATTAAAGTACCAATTTCAGGGGCGGTGTGGGGTGCTAATCCTTCCCCATCCGTAACATGACTATCAACCCAATAGTTTTTGAATCACATTTTTTATGGTGATTTGCGTACCTAAGTGGCGGTATTTACTCCATTTTTTAAAAATGCGGTTTCTTTTAAAACCATGGAATAAATATTTTATATCCAAAAGAGTCACAAACATCTTTCAAACACCTTCGAAAACCCTCGTTTTTTTTAGCGAGAAAAAAGACATCACTACGGATGATGGCGACTCCGTTGGGGACATTTTTTGTTTTTTCGAAAAAAAAAACAAATGAGAGTCAAGCTTTTAAAATAATTACCGCTTTATTAATATTAGAAATTCGGATTAAAGTGACTATTAAATTAACATTCGGTCATAATTTTTGCGTTTATTTTAACGCATTTAAAATATGGCATATAAACCCGTTTTTTTAAGTGGGGAAAACGCTAATGCTTTCGTGGAGATATCGTTCTCCTGTATGGGCCTAACAAGTACCTTCGGGGCTCGAGTACCTTATGCTTTCGTAAGGATATCGTTCCTTCGTACGGGCATAAGCGAATGGGTCCCCCTGAATTGAACCCGGTTGAAAGGAGCCTATAATGGATGATGATCGGGGGCCTTGCTACCCTTAGTAGGGGACAGCAAGGACAATTCGGGTACCTCCTAGCACCAACACTACATGTAGAGAACATAGAAACCCACCCTGTTAGAGCCATGCGAATAACCTTAGGTGTTTTGGACTAGATAAATAGTGTCGTTTTGTTTATTTACCTTATTTAATTTGTCCTTTTATTTATGTATTTATTATTTTTATCCGGTACTAACTCATTTCTTTTTGTGTTTTATTTTATTTTTACACATATTTTTGTTGCATTATCATTGCATCCACATTACATAGAGGCGTTGATTCAAGTGGTTTGCCCGATTAGAAAATCTTTCATCATGGAAAAAATGTGTCTTAGGAAGGATGGCATCTATCTAGTTGTATGACATTGGTCAGATATTACTCAACATATCCGACGTAACAATTTGCCAAATAAGCGTGTAGTGCCAAAGTATACACACGAGACCCTAATGGTGGACATACAACGAGCTACAAGGTGTGTGAATGACTTAGCTACCGAAGTCGCGACTCTCCGACCTTTCGTAACCCCGGACATGGAAGAAGCACCAAGGTTTATCAAGTTGCCCAGAGCTGTTGAGGAGCTAGGAGGTAGAGGTAGGGATTATGTGTAGAACTTTATTTTGTAATTAAGACTTTGTAATAGACTCTTTTTGTAATAGGGACTCCTTTTGTAATATGGATCTTTTTTGTAACCTGGACCCTTTAATTCCTATGAAAGTCGTTCGAAAGGGTGATTACCAGCGGAATCAACGCCTTTATTTGCATTCATGTTGCATATCATGACATGGTGTTGATTCAAGAACAGTTTATTAAAAGGCTTTCAAAATAGAAAAAGTCTGCTTTGCCGGGAACGATAATATTACAGTATCAAGTTAGGTCGAGCAAAGACCAATCGCGAAAGAAGACGGTATGACAATAAGGCACGTGCGACGCAGAAGATTCAGTCAGGGCCGCAGAACCCCAATTTTAAATCTTCACATTTGACCATTTTTAAAATTCTCAGATTTTAATTTAACACAAAAAAAAGAAAAAAATTGAAAATATTATTATTTTGCTTTGACACTTCTTCTCTCATAAAACTTTCAGAATAATAATAATAACAAAAAGAAACCCAAAAGTTTCATTTTTAAGTAAGTTAAAATTTTTGATAATAAAAATGGGGAAATTTTTAAACCAAATGATCTTTGAGAATTTTAATTTAAACCCTAAATTTTTTAAAGTACTCCTTTAGGACCAATAGAATCCATCCCTGTTTAGACGTATTATTCGTTTGCACCCAAAAAAGATCTTATCTGCATTATGCCTGCACTTGTTGATGTCATTTTTAGAAGCCACAAAAATAAAGATCATGACGTCACGAGTCCATAGAATAGAATAAGAAGAGAAGACGAAGTCATCCATCATCCTGAAGACGACGTCGAGACGTGGAGCACAAGTTTTGCTTCCCGAAGTCAAGATCTCCAGAAGGAAGCTAACTGTCACCTGTAATTCATTATTAGTTTCTTGCAACCAGACATTTTTCTATTGATTGAAAGTCTTTTAAGGACTGTTCGATAATCAACACCGCATTTGCATTCATGCATTGCATTGCATTACATTGTACAATCATGACATATTTTACATAACAATATCACTACCTTGCATAAAATTTTTGGGGGGTAATCCAAATAACAATTAGAGTTTTATCATGAATAAAAAAATTAAAGACACTCAAAAATCCAGATCCGAGCAGTTAAAAGATGGGCTCGGGGAAAAAAGAGAAAATAAGAAGTTTGATGTCTTTAATGCAAGAAAACTCTGTTTGAACCCTGGGTTGGTCGTTCCTCCGAATTCCAAAGATTCTCAGATTTGCACATGATGATGGAACAAGGTGCCTCAAGATTCACGCGGCCATATTCTGCAAAAGATGGAGGGATGCATTAAAAATTACCGATCCACTACTTCCCCGACAGTCTAGCAGGACCTACCGTGATATAATATGCTTTGGACCTAGCACTAAGTCGTCGGTATCTCTAGGGTATGAAGATGAAACCTGATGAAAGCTTCAAGGAATGTGCTTTGAGGTGTCTATGTTTAGTGACCCAAGTGCAACCCCCGTAGATGAAGAGGAAATTGACTTCTATGCCATCTTTTATATTTCTTCTTTAATAAGATGCTCGAGAAAATGAAGGTCAGCTTTAAGGACTTAATGACAGTCAGAGCGAGAAACAAACATGCACTCTAGGACCTTAGTTTAAAGACCATACATGCCTAGAAGCAAAAGGAAACAGAGAGATAAATGTGTATCACTTTCAAAACATTGAGGCACTAGGGCATGATACTAAGAAATTTGGGGTCGTTAAAAAATTAAGAAGCTGGTCGATAAGGGAGTCGTGACAAGATAGTCATCCAGCGATGGAAAAACAAGAGAAGAGGCAAGCCTACACTACCTTAGAAGGGGCAGAATGAGTTAGTACCCTGGAGATAATCCAAAGGTCCCTACGGTTTTCTCATCATTTCACAAAGAAATTCTCAGCAAAAAAAATCATTGTTTATTAGAATTAAAAATCACATTTCAATTTAGAAAATCATTTTTACATCCTTGATTCTTTAAACATTTCATTTTTATGGGGTAGTTTTCCCATATGCATATACAAACATTTTTGAATGGACATATGTATATATCATTTCTATACCAGGTCCTCGAATTTTGAATGCAGCAGTACATTTGCTTCAAACCCAAAGATCAACTCTAAGTTGCATATATTTAGAAGAGATTGAATGTTGTGGTGATACTGTAAATGTGAGTATCTGCTAGTTTACTTAGGCCAACAGGGGAACAAAACGAGTGTTTAGACAAGGGGCAGTTCCTATTTTAAGAATTTATCTTCTCAGGCACTTGTCGTTTAAGATCCTTGAAATGAAAGTTGACCCTAAACCTCTACCCCCTGAAGGCATTCTCAGGATATTTGTGAATATGACAATGGATGTTGTTCTTTTACTTTACCAGAAGACACAGATGAGACTATACAGATTGGGTACGAAGATCAGAAAATCATCAGAAGAAAGTGGTTGAAAACATGGATATGTCCAAATGAAAAACCAAAAAGAAGATAAATGGTAATTAGAAGGCCGAAGCAATCCAGATCGAGTAAATATCAGAAGAGCTGCAGAGAGGCAATTAACTCCGAGCGAAAGATCGCATCAATACCCAGTATAGATCTGTGTTGATTCAATGATACATTCATAGACTCGAATAAGAAAAAAAGGAAAAAGGAAAGAAAAAGAAAGAAAAAAAGAATACAGTCTATGTTTCACACACAAATCAAACAATACAAAAACGAGACTTCAACTATGAGCAAGAGACGGAAGGAATCCACATTTCAAGTAAACATCAGTTTTGAAAATTAGTATAGAAGCTCGAATTGAAGCCAAGTCAAGACAAGTCGGCCCGAAGATTGCCAATTTTGAAAAAGGAAATGACCTCTAGGGTGAAAACCTAAAAATGGGCAATCTAGAGTGATCCTGAAAATGAAGAAAAAGAGTAGTCTGCCTGAGCATGCTGGCATCAATATCCAACCAAAACACACTGAAGGAAGTGACCTCTAGGGTGAAAACCCAAAAATGGGCAGTCTAGAGCGATCCAAGAGAAAAAGTGAAAAAGAAAAAAAAAGAAAAAAAGAAAGCAAGAATAACATTTCATCTGGGCGTGCCAATCACAAGAATTCCCATAAATGTATTCATAGTCCTTCATTCAAGAAATCTCAGTTTCGAGGAGTTTTGGAGGATCAAACATTATTGAATAAAAAACGAACATCAGTATATAGCCAGAATGCAAGGCAACCTACAGTAAAAAGAAAGGAAATGAACTCTAGGGTGAAAACCTGAAAACGGGCAGTCTAGAGTGATCTAAAAAAGGGAAGGAATAATGGGCATATCCAAGTTACACAAGTACAGAAATACTGTTTCACTTAACCATAAACCAAAGGCCTATATTACAAGCCTCAAAGACCATTCTGGTCATCCATAGATATCCAAGTTGAATGAGAATGTCTTCATATTTCATTC
This sequence comes from Hibiscus mutabilis, assembly GCA_019671005.1. Taxonomy (NCBI): domain Eukaryota; kingdom Viridiplantae; phylum Streptophyta; class Magnoliopsida; order Malvales; family Malvaceae; genus Hibiscus; species Hibiscus mutabilis. The sequence continues at coordinate 4,545,385 of CM033713.1, read as the reverse complement.
CGCCTATAAGGGTTAACTTTTCTTCAAGGAACGTCAAACTTCGAAGTGCTTGATCGACACCCAAATGAGGGAAGGATGGGGCATGGTGAGATAGTGAGATTAAGAGAGCCACCTTAAACGGGGTAGAAACTAGGTATGGTTGTTCCTCTCAAAAGCCTATTAGACCAGAAGAAACTATACATTGGCATATATCTCCACAATGGTCAAGATCTTCTAAATATGCGCTTCATTAGAGTTGATCTCTGGCAACTTGAAACAGATGCGTTATGGTGTTTGATATTTCGGGGGCAAACATGTTTTAAAAGGTTTGACATTTTCTCCCAAAGTTTTGATGTTTACCATTTCCCCCAAACATTAGTTTTTAAAAATGTTTGGCAATACACGTCGAGTTTTGTTTACCATTCTCCAAGCATTGTTTTATAAAAAATGTTTGGTCCTTAGAAAAAGAAGAAGAAAAGAAAAAGATGTTTACCATTTGTTCCAAACAATGTTTTCAAAATGTTTGGTATCCTCTCCAAGTTGTGATTTTCAAAATGACTGTTATCTTTTCAAACAATCATTATTTGTTGAAATATACGCAAGTAAATTGCCTTTTGCTTTACTTTAAAAATGAATGATGATGAGATTTAAAGCATAGGGACCGAAAGTTAGTTCCCATCGAAATGCTGCGAGAAGATCAAGGAAGAGCTCAAGGGATTGAAGCATTTTGGCTCACCCTGGTGACTAGAAATAGATCAAGGCTCTATACGATAGGCCAGAAAATTCAAAGCAGTGGAGCCCGTGGTTGAATGGGGCAACGCCAAGCCAAGAAGATGACAAGGGTTCTTATAAGAATAATATAAGAACCAGAAGATCATTTATGAAGGCGGGTGATAACTCTAAAGACAAGAAAGCCTTTTTCGCAAAAAGGTATAAAATCATGTTCAAATAAGGATTTAAGAGCATACAATAAAGCAAGAGAGAGATGAAGAAATCGAGAGCGACCTTTCGTGGTGTAAGACTTTAGAACAAAAAAAAAGAAAAGAAAAGAAAGAAACCATCACATTGCATGCATCACATAGATAGGGGCATGTCAATTTTTGTTTATTTTGGACAGTAAATTCAAGAATTATCAAAGAACATTAAGAAGTGGATTTCATTGAAAAGTTTGGCAGCCACCTTTGGCGTGAGTCCCTAAAATCAAGAAGTTTTGGTGGCCATTTTCGGCGTGAGTCCCTAAATCTGAAAAAGTTTTGGCAGCCACCTTCGGCGTGAGTCCCTAAAGTTTGAAGAAAGTTTTGGCAGCCATTTTCGGCATTAGTCCCTAAAATTTGAAGAAAGATCGGCGGCCATTTTCGGCGTAAGTCCATAAATTTGAAGAAGTTTTGGCGGCCATTTTTCGGGCGTGTGAGCCCTAAATCTGAAAAAGTTTTGGCGGTCATTTTCGGCGCGAGTCCCTGAATTTGAAGAAGTTTTGGCAGCCATTTTCGGCGTGAGTCCCTAAAGATTGAAGAAAGTTTCGGAGGCCATTTTCGGCATTAGTCCCTAAAATCTGAAGAAGTTTCGGCGGCCATTTTCGGCGTAAGTCCATAAATTTGAAGAAATTTTGGCGGCCATTTTCGGCGCGAGTCCCTAAATTTGAAGAAGTTTTGGCGGCCATTTTCGGCGCGAGTCCCTAAATTTGAAGAAGTTTCGGCAGCCACCTTCGGCGTGAGTCCCTAAAATTGGAAGATTGGTAGCCATTTTCGGCGTGAATCCCCGAATCTGAAGAGACATCGATGGCCATCGTGGTGTGAATCCCAAATGATAAGACAGTGTTTTCATATACAAAAGGCATATGTTTCCAAGCTCCAGAGAGAGGTTCTATATAGGAAGAATCCTCCGCTCGACGAGGCTTCGAGAAAGCTGAAAGTTCTATATAGGAAGGACCGTGACTCGGGGTGAAGACTAGCACTATATAGGAAGGACTCCCAGTCGAAGGAATTCACCCATGACACACAAGATTATATAGGAAATCATGTTGTGTCGAAAGTGAAGAGTTCTATACAGGAAGGGCTCCGAGCTTCAATGTCTTAGGGTGAAAGGTTCTATATAGGAAGAACCTGTAGCTCGAGATTTCAGACGCCAAAAGTTCTATATAGGAAGGATTTGGTGGCTCGGGGTTTGAAGACTAGCAGATTTCTATATAGGAGGAACTCCCGGTCGGAAGAATCCATCATCGACGCAGAAGGTTTTATATATGAGAAACCAGCGTTGAAGGCGAAGAGTTCTATATAGGAAGGACTCCAAGCCGCACGTCTCAAAATGAAAAGTTCTATATAGGAAGGACCGACAACTCTGTGGTTTGAAGACTAGCAGATTCTATATAGGAGGAACTCACAATCGGAAGAATCCATCAGTGACGTGAAGGTTTTATATAGGAGAAACCAGCGTTGAAGGCGAAGAGTTCTATATAGGAAGGACTCCAAGCCGCACCGTCTCAAAATGAAAAGTTCTATATAGGAAAGATCGACAACTCGGGGTTTGAAGACTAGCAGATTCTATATAGGAGGAACTCCCGATCGGAAGAATCCATCGTGACGTGAAGGTTTTATATAGGAGAAACCAGCGTTGAAGGCGAAGAGTTCTATATAGGAAGGACTCCAAGCCGCACCGTCTCAAAATGAAAAGTTCTATATAGGAAGGACCGACAACTCTGTGGTTTGAAGACTAGCAGTTCTATATAGAAGGAACCCGGTCGGAAGAATCCATCGTGATGCTTGAAGGTTTTATATAGGAGAAACCAGCGTTGAAGGCGAAGAGTTCTATATAGGAAGGACTCCAAGCTGCACCGTCTCTCGAATGAAAGGTTCTATATAGGAGGGACTCATAACTCGAGGCTTGAGTGAAGGGTTCTATGTCGAAAGAGCCTATAACTCCAAGATCGGAAGGTGACGAAGCTCTATATAGGAAGAACTTACGAGCCTGAAGATTCAGCTAAGGAAGAGCGGATAGTTCCAGAAGAACAAGTGATTCCGAAACCAAAGACATGAAAGTAGGTAAAAAATGAGTGCTTTTGATCTTTGCTTTGTCCTCGTTTCACAAGAACAAGCAAAGAGGGGCAACTGTAATCACTCATTTTTGACCGGGTTTTAGTGTTATTATAATAATAAAATTATTAATATAAAAATATATATTATTAAAAAAAAAATTGCGTGGAGCAGGATGCTCCACGTCACCCTTAACCCACCCTTTTTGGCCTATAAATAGGCAGCCAATTCACTCCAAAATCACGCCCAAAATTGAAGAGAAATTGGCAATTGAATTGCCATCAATTCATAGGCTGGCCGGCCCCCAACCCCAGTTGGTTCAATCCAACATTCGATCGGGGTCTTATTTTAGGTCCGATCTAGTTAAATTTTTGGAGGGGTCGCGGTAGATCTCGGTGGGGTTCAGTCGGGATTCGTCGTTCGAGCTCCTAGTTAGGTATATTTTCTTCCCTTTTTTATTAGTGTTGTAATTTTTATAATTTAATGAAGTATTAGTTATCTTAAAATTGTAGTCTTATTTTTTATTTTGTATGTTTATGTTTTAGATTAATATTTAATATGTTTTAAATTTGTGTTTTATATTAATATTTTATTTATGTTAGATATGTTTTTATTTATGAGTCAGATTAATATTTATGTATGTATGTTTTAGAATAATATTTTATGTTGAATTTGTTTTTATGTTAGATTAATATTTATGAATATTAGTATTTTGTTTATGCTAGATATGTTTTTATTTATGAGTTAGATTAATATGTATATATGTATGTTTTAGTTTAGCATTTTATGTTAGATTAGTATTCTGTTATGTGAATATTTACTGTCTTTAAATTATCTGCCATGTTTTATATTTTTACCACTAAGATTGCATATCGAGATATAAATTGTTAATGCGGTGCCCTTTTATCCGAGCGTAAACGGGGCCAGTATCAGGCGTAGTGATAGTGGTTGGGCGTTTATTCTCGGATAACGGGGCCCTTAAAATTTATTCGCAATTATGACAGAATTTTAAAATAATAGTCACTTTAATCCGGAAAATCCAATATTAATAAAGCGGTAATTATTAAAGTACCAATTTGTTTGAGAGAATTACAATGTTTGATTCATTCACATGGACCTTACGGGGAGAACCTGTTTTGGGGCGGTGGGTCAACCAATTGGAGCCCCTCCACTGTGGTGAAATCATGGGCGTCAGAGCAAGCTTTCTACAACCCGAAATCAAATTCGTGCGCCAAAAATAAGATGTGCGGCCATTATACCCAGATTATATGGAAAGATACGCGAACCGTGGGTTGCGCTAGTGTTAAATGTAGCAACGAAGGATTGTTCGTCATTTGCAATTATGATCCGCCAGGAAATTATGTGAATGAGAACCCATTTGTTAGCTTGAGAAGTCGCTGAAGAAACTAACCTTCGCTGCCACCAAAAGAACCCAATGTTTCCCTACAAACCATCCATTGCTGTCCCAAAAAAACAGTGAGCCACGAATAAAAATTTAGAAGCATAAGTAGTGAGCCAAGAGAGTGTGTTAAAATTGAGTGAGAATTGAGAAACTGTGATTCTGTGAGTGCTTTTCTTTTAAAAAATAAATGTGAGTTCAGTGTTTTTAGAATAAAATTTCTTAAATATTTATTTTTTAAAATATGCTTATTATGATAGTAATAAAAATAATAATAACAAAATTAATAAAATAAAGATAAAATATATTATTTAATAATGATAATTGTAAAACTAAATAATATATTATTACCGAAAAAATAATAGTGGTGTTTTATAATAATAAAATAAAATATAATAATAACAGAAAATACAAAACAATAGAGAAATAACAAAAATTAACATGATGAGGGATCAAATTGAATAGAAATAGAAATGGAGCTTTGGATCATCAGAAAACATATTGAATTGCTCGGATTGGATAATTTTGTGCAACCCTAGCCATGGTTTCCCAAAATTCTGAAAATTTAGAATTTGGTCACGTAAAATTTTAAAAAAAATAATTTCCCCCTCAAAATTTGTAGTTCATATTAAATTTTAATTTTTAACATTTTGACTTAAATCTCCGCCTATCATCAGTTGTCTTACCTTTCATCAGTTGCTTGTTGGTGTAGTTATTGCTACAATAGAGTCAATCAACATGGCATATGCAGAACCGAAGCCTCATTTAAAGCTGTTGGGAGCCTCGACAACTACATGAGTTAAATTTAGGAGCCCTGCAGCAACATCAAAGTCCTTCGTTTGAAGGCTCATACTGCTTCATCGCCACAAGATGATGAAGCAAAGGCTCCTAAAGATATTACTACGCTGCGAGTTTTGCAGCATAATTAATGCCGTAAGGAGAGCTTCGTGATAATAAAAGAAACAAATTACCGCACCTTTAAAAGAAATGGATTTTTTTTTTCATAAAAATGTAATCAGAAAGAAAACCGACATCGAACTTTATATGATATGAAGATATGGTATGCCAGAGAAAATTTGATTTTCTGAACATTTATTTTACACAGTCGAATAATAATGGGAAAATTGCACCAATATTGCACGGGGAATTTCTTTCCCCCAAAATATGGCATCCTTATTTTTATGTCCAACTGTATAGCATTTACTACAATAAAAATAAAGTTAGTAGAAATACAATTCAATTTCAATGTGCATTTATTTTTTTAATTAAAAATATTAAAGACGGTAGGCCTACAATCTAACTTCAAAATAAAATACTGTTAAAAGACAATGGTTCCCTCCAACTTCAATTTTTTAAATTAAAAAAAATATTCACTGTTCAAAAACAATGTGTATTCCCTCTACTTCACTTTCATCGTAAAAAATACTATATTCTAGAAATAAAAAAACAATATCATATTTGTGTAAAGTTCCCACAATAATGTGGACAACTATATAAAGGAAAAATTTTCCCCTTAACTTGCAGTACATGTAACACGAGATCATATCAATTCTCTACAAAAAAAAAAAAAAAACTCAAACGGTCCGGAGAAGGGAAAAGACCAGTGTATGTATCTCCTATTACATGTACAACAAGTTAAGCTGAATTTTTTTTCCTTAAAATAACTCCTTGACAATTTTATTCAAATTTAATTGTATTAAATCTCACGGGTAGCAATAAACGCATCATTTAGAGCATTAGTTTAAGAACAAACTAATGAATTATACTCCATTTACTAGATAAACATCCATACAAACATTCCAACATCGAGAAAAATATGGTCAATGGCCCTTATAGAAGTACAATTTAGTTGCATAAACTCAGCTGGGTATCATTTTTAATGCAACATTCAGAGCATTCGTTTAAGGTACAAACTAATGAATTATACTTCATTTGCTAAATAAACATCTGTACAGACAGATTATAAAAAAAATTCAACCAAAAAGCATTCAAAATTCTGAAAAGATAGGCCGAATTTTGCAACAATTCATAAAAAAAAAACTCTGGCTCGCCATCAGATCCTCATTTTCATGTAAGAAAAGAAACGAACACGAATTAAAGCAGTGTTTTTGCCTCATTATATCAGATTTTCTTGTATTGAGCCTAACCCTAACAGAGTTTCGATTTCACAATTAGGCGGATATATTCATATCCATATGGAACAACAGTAAAATCTTCGGAGAAAAATTGTTAACCTCACTTATCAATCGCCAATTAAGACACTATTGACGGATTAAAAACCCTGATGATGAAGAATCCGGTTTCTATCAACATCTCAAAATAGATCAAATTGATTCATAAATGTAACCGATTCAGTTTTCATTTTTTTTTCCGAAAAAGAGAATATTGAATCAAAAACGAAAAACAGACTATATCATAAAGTTTCAGAAATCAAAACTGAAAAAGAAACACGATAACTAAAGTAATAAGACTCAACTATAAAAGTATTTCCAGAAGGAATTAAAGAGAATATTGAATCAGAAAGAACGTAGCGAAAAGGCTTTTTTTGATCATATGAAAAAAGATAGATCGTCACCCATCAAATTCTTTCATCATCTTCATAATCAAAACCAAACAAAAAGTCAAGCCTGTGGATACTTGCACGAGAAAGGCTTTAAAATCATGCGAATGGCAAGAGAAGAAATTGAAAGCAATTTTCAGACCAAAAACCCTAAGCAAGGAAAAAGAATGAGGTAAAAGTAAGGCGGCCAGACTTGGCTTTAATAAGGAGGCGGATTGAAGCCCTAGAGCGAAACGACGTCACCCCCTTCCGTTTGATTGTTTGGTTATAGGGATAGGATTATTCTGCAATTGTAGTTTGAGCTCTAATGAAAATCATGAGTGAAATTCTCTAATGTATTGTAGTTACATATGTTCATCCATCAAATAAGATCAAATTTAATGGTTTAACAGAACGAGTCATTAAAGTCTTTAAATAATATTTAGGGTAAACTATATAAATGACCATTTAATTATAGAGTTAGTTTCGATTTGGCCACTATACTTCTAATTGAAGCAATAAGACCACTCAACTATTAAAATGGACTCAATGTGACCACCTGTCGTTAAAACCTAATGGAGGGAGTGACGTGGCAGTTAGTAAAAAATTGTATAATTACACATTTGGTCCTCATTACTTATACATCCTATCAATTTGGTCATAATTTTAATTTAATAAAATAAATTAAACATTCAATTATGTGGTGACACGTGTCAACACCTTATTAGAGGAATTTGATTATTGAGGAAATATTATTTCTATGTGCATTTTATAAAGAAAGTTCGGGTCAAGATTTATTATAATTTGAGTATCATTAAAACTCTTGAAGAGATCGAAATTGGAAACTCACGAAGATTTTCGAAAGCATTTGATTATTTAATGAGAGAAATCAAGTTATATTTTAACCTAAAGATCGAACACTTAAATATAAACTTTTGTCCATAAATGCACACATGCTAAAAGAATCTTAAAAGATTCAATATGAATAAAGCATATCTATAGAGTACCCCAACAATTGTAAGATTTTTGGATGTAAATAAAAATAATTTTATCTTTGAAATAAAGATAAATAAATCATTGAACTTGAAGCACCACATCTTAGTTGGTCCAGAAAAATCATATCTTTGTTAATCTAGAAGCATTATATCTTAGTTTGTCCAAGAGTACTATATAAGTACTACAAACATCATTACCTTTAGATCTTTCAAACTTGATGCCTCTTAAAATCATGTATAAATAATTGTTATGTATGAGAAAAGCTGAAAATGTGTTTGTCTAAGACTATTAATCCAACGTATCTGAAACATATGTGATTTGCTTTTACAAGATAAAATGCAAGCTATCGTGTACGAAGATAATGCAAAATTTATATATTTATTGAAAGGTGGATACATCAAAGGAGACAAAATAGACATATTTCTCCAAAGTTTTCTCTCTCATGGTCTTTAGAAGAATAGCAATATAAATATTAATTCGACGAATTTGTTCAAGTGATAATTTGAAAGATCTATCCATCAATGCATTGTCTACTTCAATATTTGAATATAATATTCAAGATTGAATTATAGAGATTCAAAGATCTTATTTGATATTTTCATGAGAGGGGTAAATACGCGTTATACTATTTTCCTTTAACCAAGATTTTGTCCCACTAAGTTTTCCTGGTAAGATTTTTAAAGAGGCAAATAAAATTTTTAATGAGGCAACATGATATGTGTATTAAAGTTATATGGGTACTCTTTTTCCTTCACTAAATTCCCCCCACTAAGTTTTTATCTTAGTAAGGTTTTAATGAAACACATTATCTTCATGGACACCAAAGGGAGAGTGTTATGAATATTCATTTATGTGGATGTCCATTATGCTTAGAACTCTATCTCTATCTATTAAATAAGATTTTGATGTACTTAGAGTTCTATATGATAGTTATTTCTTTTGCCTATAAATATAGAGCTTGAAGAAGGTATTGTACACAACTTCATATTGAGAATAAATATAAATTTCTCTTTTTATCTCCCATCTCTCATGTTCTTTTACTTTATTTATAATAATTTGTTATTTTTATAAAAAAAATATTTTTATTTCTTACAGGTTTGGCCTAAATATTTGAATGACTTGAGTTGTGTTGGTGACAAATGAATCGATATTTAATAATAGAAGTCATGGAAAGGAGGGAGAGAGAAAAAAAAACAGTAAAATAGATAATGAATGTTGTATTTCTTATTGAAAACTTTAGAGTTTAAATACATAGAAGGAAAATTAACCATAACTACAAAAATCCTAAGAAATACTCCTTTAAATTAGGAGACTTGTTCAACTAGAAACAATCCGTACTTATTAGTAGACTTATTTAATAGCAACAAAAATAACAAAAAATGAAAGAAGATTCAGTCCAAAAGAGTTTACAAATCAGTGAGGTTTATTTTTTATTTTATATTAAATTTGTGAATGCACTTGGGTATTGTTGTGGGCGTGGGTTTTGAATTGTAAACTATGTTTTTTTTGCAAGTAGAAACATGTAATATCATGATTGTATGCTTTGGAGCCTATTATTAATGAAGTCTTATAAGTATTTTTATCGAATAATTCCGAGTTAAATTTTTGAATTCGAATTTTAGAGATAATATTATCAAAAACGGACCTAGAATGTATCAAAAATAAGATTTTCATCTCATTTGTCTCTTATAAAAAGTATAAAATAATATATCTAAGTCATTAAGAGGACCCAAGAATTTTTTTTAAATATAATTTAAAATAAACGATAGAAGCTGAAAATAAAAGTTGATATTTTCAATGAACTCGTAAACATTTTTCATCTTCAATTTTCGCCAATATCTTCGGTCTATTATATGTAACCAGCTTCAGTTGCCCTAATATGTTAATAATAAAATTAAGGATCCTGAGGGAAAAAAACATACAGCAACTCAAACAAATTCTCTCTTGTTCAAAATATAGCTGAATAACATATTTAACAAGCTAATTCCTCATAGCTGGTTTAACAAAATTAGCGTCTTTAATTAAATTTTTTTATTTGTTCTCACTTAACTAATAGAAATATTATTTAGACATGGTTTAGAGTACCTAGTTTGTCGGTTTCAAACAAAATAACAAGCTGCAGAGATTCACCTTTTAACACACGCTTCATTGTCTTTAAGTACTTCTAAAAACATATGGAAAAAAAAGCTAATCAAACATTGTAATATTGTATAGCATATTGAATAATCCCAGCAGGAGAATAAAACATGGAGGAAATAATGGTTGTTATTGTGGGAGCTGGCCCTGCAGGCCTAGCCACCTCGGCTTGCCTCAACCCCTTTCCATCCCCAACATTTTGTTGGAAAGAGAGGATTGCTACGCTTCTCTTTGGAATAAAAGATCCTACGATCGCCTCAAACTTCACTTGGCTAAGCAATTCTGCCACCTTCCCTACATGGACTTCCCCTCCGATGCACCCACTTATGTGCCTAAAGACGGCTTCGTCGATTACTTAGACAATTACGTCTCACACTTCGGCATAACCCCGAGATATCTCCAGTCCGTGGAGTCGGCGGTTTACGATTTGGATGCCGGTAAATGGCGGATAGTGGTCACTAACATGATGGCATCAGACGTGACCAAGTCCGAGGTGTATATCTCGAGGTTTCTAGTTGTAGCCACCGGGGAAAATAGCCAAGGTTTGATCCCCGAAATCGAGGGTCTGGAGAGCTATGGAGGGGAATGCATCCACTCTAGCCAATACGAAAACGGAATGAAATATAGGGGCAAAGAAGTTTTGGTGGTTGGTTGTGGCAACTCTGGCATGGAAATCGCTTATGATCTTTGGAGCTGGGGTGCCAACACTTCCATTGTGATTTGTAACCCGGTACATGTGCTGACCAAGGAGATTGTCAAAATGGCGATGATCATGTTACAACACCTCCCGGTCACAGCTGTGGACAAAATCACAGTGGCCATTAGTAAATTGAAATATGGGAAGCTCTCGAAATATGGTATTCGAAGACCGTTAGAGGGGCCATTCCATCTCAAGGAAATAACCGGTTGTTCCCCAGTCATCGATGTCGGAACCATTAGTAAGATCAAAACCGGAGAAATCAAAGTTTTACCTGGCATGAAATATATCCAAGACAAAAATGTTGTGTTTGCGAATGGCGAGACACTCGATTCGATGCCATTGTGTTTGCCACGGGGTATAAAAGCACAGTCCGGAATTGGCTCAAGGGAAGCTATGAGAGTTTTGATGAGAAGGGGATGCCCACAAAAGGCTTTCCGGATCACTGGAAAGGGGAAAATGGGATATACAATGCAGGATTTTCAAGAAGAGGGCCGCAAGGTATTTCCAATGATGCGCAGAATATAGCAAGGGATATATATATGGTAGCTGATCCTTTGGGTTTAAATAACTAATTACCCTTCTCTTCATTTCTCGAGAAATTATTACATGGTCCCGGCTTACCACGTCATCCATGGTCCTATCCAATGAGATTCATTCATTTAATGACATGTAGGAAAGAAGTGAAGATTCACCTTAAAAAAAATGAGATAGAAAATTATTATTGGATGAACCATGAATGACGTGGTGAGCCAAGTCTATTTAATAATTTTTCCCATTTCTCCTATATTATATAGGAGTGTTTGATGTAAAGAATAATACATACCGCTTATTGTATTTGTATATTGATGGTTCTCAGTTCTTTAACCTTAAATGAAGTGATGGAATTCAACCTTATGTTATATATAGTAATTATATATGTTGTTGAACTTTATGTTTTGCTTAGTGAATTAATACATGTTCCATTAGGATATAATTTCTAAATGATTAAATAACTCAATAACATGTCACTTGTAAATTTAAAATTCTACCAGTCTTTATATAAAATGATATTAATCATTTAAATTTTACACAAACTTACATATTTACACTATACAACTCAAATCCTAAATTCATAACCCTAAACTCTTAAAACTAAATCCTAAACTCTAAACTTTATATCCTAAATTCTAAACACTAATATTAAATTCTAAATCATAAAACTTAAACCCATAAACGTTAAATCCTAAATTAAACATCTAACCCTTAAAATTAAAAGATTTGTATAAACTAAAATTAACAAATGCGTATCAATTTTTTTTCCCGTAAAAACCTCGTCCATAGACCTTCATGGGCTGGCCACAGCCCAAATGATTTTTGAAATTCTTACCCAAGTTGTACTTGAGAATACATCAATTCAAAAATTAGAAACTTTTGTATTTAGGTATAGACACTGTTTGATAAACAACTTTTGAGCTAAAATGAGAGGTTTGAAGCATTTTTAGATGTTTGACCAGTTAAAATCATTAATTTGGATGTTTGGTAAATAGATGATTGTAATAGCTGATTGAGGTGAAATCTCTCATTTTGAAAAAGCTCATTTTAGTAGCTTTTTGAGTTAAAGGTTTGGATAAAAGACTTATAAAGACTACTTTGTCCTTGATAATTATAAAAAATTCTCTAAATAAAATAAATTTGAATAACTAATAAAATTTAAAAAATAATTTCATAAATAAAAAATCAATATATAAATTAATATATAATAATTAATAAAATTATATTCAAAATATAATTTCAAAAATAAAAAATTAATATTACATCCTTCATAGATGCTCAATAATAATTTTAAAAAAATTAATTTTCATAATCTAATTAATATTAATAGATACAAAATGTTAATAACTAATAAATTATTCCAACAAGTATCGAATATGATCATATCCTTATATGTCATGTTCAAATAATCAAACAACTATCAGCTATCAGTTAATTTTATCAAACAACTTTATACAATCAGTTAATACAATCCGCTAGTCAAATCAGCTATTGCTATCAGCTAATGTAATCTGCTATCCGCTAATAGCCAAACATGACCATAATCATTTGGTATTTGATCAACTAAACTGAATATATTTGTTAATATTTAATATTAAATTATATTAAAATATTATTTAATAATATTATTAAATACTAAATCAAATAATATTAAACAATAAATAATATTATTTAATAATTTAATATCATATAATTAAGTACAGTTAACGTATGTAGTAGATATTGTTTCAATCAAATAGTACACTCTTGCTTAATTGCTTTAGGTTAACTTATATTCTGCAGGTATTTATACAGAGTTCGATTGCCCTTGGAATACACTCTTCTCTTCCATTGTTTGGCAAAGCTGAAAATGATGCAACAACTTTGTCTTTCAAGGGGAGCATATTGACTCAAGAGCCTTACTTCGATTATGCTCTACTTGGGCAAAATATTATGCTGCCTCCCACAATGTTACTAGACGTGCTTCGATGCAGGGCGATGAATTAATCCAATGGAATTGTCCGCAACCTGGATAGACATGCCTCAACTCGGATGGGGTTGTTTCACTATGGAGATTTGTGGTTTGGCTGGAAGCATCTTCCGAGACCACACCGGCTCTTTCCTCCTCGGCTGCAACAAAAAGCTGGGTCCATCTAGTGTGATTCAAACCGAGCTTTGGGGTATTTACAAAGGATTAAAGCTTACGTGGCAGAACGGCTTTGAGCGAGTCTCGATCCAAAGAGATGATGTTGTGGTCCATAATCTCTTACCGGCACCTTCATGCGTGAGCCCCTTCACATTGGTTCGGTCCATCTCTAACTTATGTAACAAGGTGTGGTCCATTGATTTTCACTTGATACGTCGCGAAACCAACGCGACTACGGATTTATGGCCAAAATCGATGCTTCACAAAATGCGGTTCTATCCGTTTTTTACTTCTCCACCAGACAATATACTTCCTATCTTGCATAGAAATATTAATGGCCCTCCTTACCTGCGTGTAAGAACCTGGTGTAGCAGCTTTACCCTCATCTCACATTTAAAAAAATAATAATAACCTCAGTTTGATTAAATGCACTGATTTAACTCCGTAAGGTCCCATGTTCAAATTCATCTCTCAACTTCGTTGAGGGCTGCGCCAGCTTGAAGCATGTGTTGTCCTATTCCATGGCCAAACATCTGCTGCAGCACGAAGGATTTTTTGAGGGGGCCAAAAGCACGAAGGTTTGGAAATAAGCAAATGCAAGTGCATACGGGAGTTATAATCAAGGTTAAGAAAGTAAGCATATTTGGCCAGTTGGTCAAGCTGTTTATCTTTGTTCTTTTATATTTCCTTAAATTATGGGTTTTATACTCAATAAGAACACTCTCATTCCTTCCCCTAAAGTCTCTCATTTCCCCTTCTCTCTAGGTGTGATTAACATTAGAATTAGGATTTGTTAAAAAAATCAATGTTTGAAAATGGCTTGAATTTACGTGGCAAATCTACATAACAGTGCAACTGCCATAGCAGTGTCATATAAACAAATATAATGACTTGATAGAATGACATATCAGTCAAAAAATAATTTTATAAAATATGAAATTATTTTTTCTACTGACGTGTTATTTTGTTATGTCATTTCAATCTATTTATCATTAGTTGACTAACAATTTTTAACCACAGAGAGACCATTTTGACTCAAAATAAAACGTTGAAGGTTAAAGTACTTCAAAAAAAATATGGATCAAAAATACTATTCAGTCAAACGTTATGGATATTTTTTTAACATTATTGTAATTAAAATTAATTATTTTTATTAATATATAAACTACAATGACTATTAAACTAAATGTTATAAATATTTTTTGACATTATATCTTAAAAAAATAAATAAGGAAAGATTCAATAGACGCGAATTAATAAAAAAAATTGTCCAGTGGCATGGTAGTAATCCCAATCCGAAAGCATGGTGTCACTGATGACATATGGAATTTGTTTGTAAAACAGAAAGATTATGCAAATATCCACGCAAACCTATGCCTCTACAGGAGTACAGGGAAGACCCATTTGTCAACAATTTTGTGATAAAATAATACTATATATAAGCATCACTCCTCAATCCGTGGATTGTGTGTCCCCAAATTGATGCATATTCCATGAAATTACAAAGGTAAAGTTTCAAGATAAAACGAATATTATTATGATACGAAATTAATTATATTACAATCTGACGAGAGTATGGAATTATTTGTATTTTATACACCACCTTGTTGAAAATATATATATCAGAGCCCTCTCGAATATATTTTGAGCTCTGAGCGAAAATTTAAAAATAAGTTTTTATAGAACAAAAATATATTTCGTCTATTTGAACTATTAATTTAAAATTTTATTAATTAATAATAGAAACACAATTAAACTATTTTAACACATTAATTTTATTATTTTATTAAGAAATCACCTTAAATACAATTAAAACAATAAAGGACAACCACTAATTTATAAGATTATCACTTAAAAACATTGTTTACTTAATCAATTGTTTCTTGTTTGTTTTAAATGAGTTTTTAAGTTAAAAATTTAAAATACCGTTTGCATTACCACAAAATGGCAAAAAGTAGTAAAAGCAATGGATGATAGCATAGTTTTAGGGTGTAAACGAGCCGAGTTGAGCTCGAGAAGTGTTGAGCTCGACTCAGCTCGTTAAGATTTCGAGTTGAGTTCGAGTAATTTTTAACGAGCTTGAGAAACCTGAGCTCGACTCAGCTCGTTAAGAACTCGAGTTGAGTTCGAGCTGAATCGAGTCAAGTGTTGACCCATCTTTGACCGTGTTAGACTCGAGTAGCTTACGATCTGTCACGTCTCATTTAAAGCACTATTAGAAAAAAAAACTTTGATACACAAGTTGTGTAAACTCAAACTTGTTAATTTTAGGGTTTAGGGTGTTAGTTTAGGGTTTAGAGGTTTAGGTTGTTGGGTTTAGAATTTAGGGTTTAAGATTTATGTTTCTGAGTTTTAGGTTTAAGAATTTAGATTTTAAATTTTAAAAAATAAAAAATTTAGTATATTATATCTTCGAGTAACTCGTGAGCTTTTCGAGTCGAGTATTAAATAACTCAGCTCTACTCGTTAAAAGCTCGAGCCGAGTTCGAGCTCGAGTCAAGCTTGAATAGCTCGCGATCTGTCTCGTCTCATGTGTAGCACTAAGATGGCCCCATATTATAGGAAAATTTCATACAAATGCCTATTCACTTATTTTAAGCTGTTTGAATTGTGTTAAGCATTTACGATTGAAAAATAAAATTTTGGCTGATATAATGATGCCCCATAACAGTGGGGGATGAGTAAGCGTGTATATATATATATATATATATATATCTTATTCAAATATAATCTTACTCATAATTAAATGATCTTTAATATAATTTACCCGAACACTAAACCTTAAAAACCGCAAATGAAATTGAATATTATGAGACCAGATGAAACCGATGACAACCAAAGAATCATTTTCAATACAGAAACAAGACAGAAAGTAAGACCAAAGCACAATTTCAAAAGCATAAGAAGACAATAAGGAAAGCCAGCGACTAGACTAGCATAATCATGCACAAGAAAACTTTTCATTTTACCGTTGTTTCAGATTCAATGCATGTATTATTATTTTTTAATTATAATTTTTTTAATTCCATTCTTCAATGCTTTTTTAAATAATAAACTGCCGACTGCAAATCCAGCAATATCTCTTTCCCTTTTCTTTATCCTTTTCCTGTTCGACATTATCTGGAATTTTTAGATCCATACAAATGTAAACATTTATTGTGATATCTTAATGTCAATTTTGATGATCCAATTTTTTTAATTAGATATTTTTTATCATTTTCTAATTAGATATTTAAATCTTATTTTTGTAGGATCCACCTACACTAATAAAATTCTATTAGTTTTGCACTAAATTATGATATCGGATATCTTCTCATTTTTAAACTTTAATTTTATTCATCTATTTTACTCATCTAATGATTATAATTTAATGTAAAATCAATTAAGTTTTACATGGTGTAAGTGGATACTAACATTTGATTTTTTTACTCATCTATCTAACCCGAATGAATCTAAATTTAAATTAATCCAATTTGATCTAAAAAGTCAAGTTCAAGTATCTAATTAGAACAAAAAAATTAATGTGTAAAATTAAACATTAAAACCAAGTTCAAGTGCTAAAATGCATATTTATTTAATAAAAAATAGTCTTATATAACAAATTTAATATGTCGAATTAGGCGATAATTAATTTAGCTTCTAACTAAAATGTTATATCAAATGAATCATTATTTGAAAATTCTATACTCAAGTTTTATGAGCTTAATTGATAGTAAATTTTCAAATAAGAATTTTACTCATAGATTTACTTATTATAAATTGATTTGACAAAAGTCAAATTTTATATAAATCCAAAAATTCTTAAAGTAATTAAATTCAATAGGATCCTTTAAATTCTTTTATCAATATCAAAGAAAACAAAAGATCTGAACCCAGCAAGTGTTCTAGTGAAAAAGCGGATGATGTTCATCTTAGAAGACACGGGTTCAAATCATTCTGTTTACAAAGTGTATGCACCTTATCAAAAAGTTAATAATATCTATGAACAGATAATACCTTGTACTTATCTTTAAAATATTCAAAAAAAAAAAAGAAAACAAAAGGTCTTACTATCTTGATTCATATAATAAAATTACATTTTACTCTTTTAGAAATATATAATTTAATAAAGATCCTCTTGACATAAAGTTTATAAACTTGTGAATTTAGCTTCAAAAGTTTTAATCTTTTATAACTCTTGTATGTGAGAGTATATCATTGTCACATATATACACATCATTAGGAGTATTTATATGGTCGTTTTGGTTAGTAATCAATTCGAACTATCTCAAATTAAATTAATCAAACCATTATAATTTTTAATCGTTAACTGAATCAATTTTTAAAAATTATTAACCAAATCGAACTAAATTAGGATAATTTAGTCAATTTTTTAATTAATAAAAAAAGAATATTTTTTTTGTTTTGATTCAATATAGCAATTCAAGTAGCAATAATTTGAAAATGGATTTCTTTTGTTAATATTTACTGTTTCCCGTATTTATTTGTTTCCTTTTGAATTGGACTTTATATTGAGATTAAAATATAAAAAATATTTTGATACACAATCTTGTATAAATTTCAGATTACACAAGACTTTTAATTTTAGGATTTAGAGATTTAGTTTTTGATTAGGGTTTAGGGATTTATGTTGAGGGTGTAAAATTTAAGGTTTATGGTTAGAATTTATAGTTTAGAGTTTAGGGTTTAAGATTTAGGTTTTTATGGTGTTAGGGCTAGGAATTTAGGTTTTATAGCTTAAATATGAAGGGTTATATAATTTTTTTGACATATTCTATCAAAACATAAATATTAGATTTTAAATATTATGAGTCATTGATAGAATTTGAGTTTAAAATTTAAAATATATTAATTATATATTAAAATGTTAATTAATTAATAGTTTCAAACTAAATTAATCTAATTTTAAAAAAATATTTAACCACACCTCAATAATCGACCGATTAAATTTTGATTCGGTTTTAAGCTAACAATACACACCACTGCAAACGACAAACAGGCATCCATCACAATCAGTGGCATATGCAGCCAATCAATAACCGCATCTTTTTTGAAATTTTTTGAAAAATAAGTTTAATTTAATATTATTTTTTAAAAATTAATTTTATTTAATATGTAAAAAGATTTTTTTTTATCTGTTCAAGAAAAGAAATATTTTGAACCATATTCTTAAATTTTTAAATTCACTATCGACTACGATTCATCTAAAGAGACCATCTATAAATCGAACCCACCCCATATTTTTCCTTGATGTTATCTGAACATGCAAGAATCATTAAAAAACAATATAAATATTTACGAGGTGCGACATTATCCACCTACCTGTATTTTTTTTTTGTTGTTCTTTAAAAAGGAGAAAGATTTGAGAGTTGTGTCCAGAACCGGAGAAATTCTGAGGAAAATCAATGGAGAAGAAGCATGATGAGTTTCATCATGTCCTGGTTTTACCATTCCCAATTCAAGGTCACATCAACCCGATGCTTCAATTCTCCAAACGCTTAGCCTCAAAAGGCCTAAAGGTCACCCTCATCACCACTTCCAAATCCATGCAGCCCTCTGCATCCTCCATCCACTTCCACTCCATCCCCTTCCAAGAAGGCGAAGCAACCACCAACATCGACGAATATATTCGGCTTTACGAATCACTGATCCCGACAAGGCTAGCCCAGTTCATCGAGAAGTACCAGATTTGCTCTCAACATCGAGCTAAAGTGTTGGTTTACGACTCGGGTATGCCGTGGGCGTTGGATGTGGCTAAACGGTTTGGCTTACAAGGAGCTTCGTTCTTCACCCAGTGTTGGGCGGTGAACGCCGTTTTTTATCATCTGAAACTGGGGACTCTCCAGGTGCCATTGGAAGAAGAGATTCGGATGAATGGCGTTGTTTCGTTGCCGTCAATGCCGGAGCTAGAGATCAGTGATTTACCATCATTTGTGTGTGATAAATCAGGGTCGTATCCATGTTTGTGGAACCTTATCCAAAGCCAGTTCTCAAATTTTCAGGAAGCCGATTGGGCCTTCTGCAACACTTACGACAAACTGGAACACGAGGTTAGCTTAGCTCTATTCAAACTTAATTGAAAATATTTAAAATTTTAAAATTTAATAGTATGAATTTTTAAAACTTTTGAAGAAGTTAAATTATTTTTTTAAATTTAAATAATTAAATTTTAATTTTTAAATTTTGGGTCTTGCCCCTAAGTTTTCACAGCTTCCGTTTAATAATTTAAATAACGATTTGCTACTGCTATAGCAGCCGCTATATAACAATAGCGATACTGTTTAAAACCACTGTTATAAAATAATGGTCCATAATAACCTGTAATAGTATTTGTTACGGTGATATTTACAATAAAACACCGCGATTAAAAATATAATAATAACTTCAACCGCAATTTACATCTCTGTTTTCGCTCGTGTTTGAGGCCATTGTTTCATTGTGCTGATAATTTCTTGCAGATAATCAACTGGATGGCAAGCAGATGGCCAATCAAGACCATTGGTCCCACAATTCCATCCATGTACTTAGACAAACGATTGAAGGACGACAATGATTACGGCCTCCACCTCTTCAAACCCGACACCGACCTCTGCATCAAGTGGTTGAACTCGAAAGAAATCAGCTCGGTTATCTACGTATCATTCGGAAGCATAGCCGGTTTGACAGAGGAGCAGATGGTGGAACTGGCCATGGGTCTGAAATCAACCAACAAAAACTTCTTGTGGGTGGTTCGAGAAACGGAGCAGAAGAAGCTTCCGAGCAGTTTCATAGATGAAACATCAGAGAAAGGGTTAGTGGTTTCATGGAGTCCGCAGTTGGATGTTTTGAGTCATGGGGCAGTGGGTTGTTTCATGACTCATTGTGGGTGGAACTCCACGGTGGAGGCGTTGAGCTTAGGGGTGCCTATGATTGCTATGCCCCAATGGACAGATCAACCCACTAATGCAAAGTTGGTGGTTGATGTTTGGGGAGTGGGAATCAGAGTTAGAAAGGATGGGAATGGGATCATCAGAAAAGAGGAGATTGAACGGTGTGTGAGGGAAGTCATGGAAGGAGAGAGAAGCTTGGGTTTCAAAAGGAATTCAGAGAAATGGAAGAAATTAGCCAAAGATGCAGTTGATGAAGGTGGAAGCTCTGACAAGAATATTGACGAATTTGTGGCTAAAATTACATGCATTTAGCAGCATATTATAAGGTCAAAATCTCATTCACTCTACTTTTATAAATAAAATTAGTAGGAGGTTATCTCTCTAAAATTAAAACAGTCTTTTCTCTAAAAACAGATCTAGAGTTTTTTTCACCGTCTTGTTTTGAGGTCAACCGGATCTTCGACCAATAGCTGCTGACCTCCTTCCTCTCCCTCTAACCTTCCCCCTCTTTTTTCTTTTTGGTTTCTATCTTTTATTATTGATCTACGTTTGTTTTACTTCTTTTATGTTTAGTCTCGTTGTGACCCTCTTGTTGTCGACGACCTATTTTTAGTTCGGGTTCGTTTTTGTGAGGAGAAATTTAGACCGTCCTGAGAGTCGCGTTTAATTCGGATAGAGCGTGGGTTCGGTTTATGGGCCTTCCTTCCCCTTTCTCCTCCATTTTTAGCTCTGACCTCTGTTTTGGTTCTTGCATGCATGTTTTGGTTTGGTTGGCTTGATTTGCTCGTTCGGCTTCTCTTGGCGTTGGTAAGATCTCTTTTTCTCCCATCGACAATTGATTGTTCGCTTGAATCGCCGGCTCTTGTGTCTTTCTCAACCTTCCATCGGTCACCTCTTCATAGATCTGTTTGGTGACAAAACGATGTTTTCTCACTGTATTTCCCCTCGCAAGTTATGCTTCGGTTGTCCCCGATTTGTCATGCAGTCGAAGAAAGGCTTTGTTGGCTTCTCTGCTTCAGTTCTCCAGTTGGTGTTGGAGCTCTCCCGAGGTCTGTCCATGATTTTTTTTCTTTATTTTTTTCAGCCAAGGTTATCTTCTCCCCTTGTATGCTTGTGTTTCTCTGGGATTTTTTAACCCAGTTTTCTGTTGTTTATATTTTTTTACACTATCAAAATATAACCAAAAAATTTGCAGGGGATGTGCATCTAAATATAACTCAATAAAAAATATAAGAATTAAAATTGACCAAACTAGAATACAATATTACAAAGACTTATGATAGAATTTGACTTATTGATAATATCCAAGAATGATAGTATCTGAAATTTTTAATTATATAAATTAAATTTAAAATTTTAACTATGGTTCCCCTTCGCCTGCTGCCATCTTCAGATCTTGAAGCGTTGACACCACCCACTCTCCATCATCATCTTTATGCGTTGGCAGATATGCAGTCTCAAGATGGATAGCTGACTAGGTCTCCCTCATCGAACCCGTCTCTCCCCTCATGGTTGGGTGTGGGATGTTAGTTTCTTTCTGCTTGTTGATGTTTTTTTGTGTTGCTTGTCTTTCTCCTGCTTATATTTTGTTCCTTCCCCATGTATCTCTTTGTTTAATGGATGTCCATTTTTAGTTCAAAAAAATTAAATTACCTGTTTAATATTTAAATTTGTATAAATTCCAATCTACTATAACTTAAATGATCAAAGACCAAAATTTCTTAAAAATAAACATATTCTTTATTTTGAAATTTAGAGTCAGAGCTCATGTAATAAAGGTGATTATCCATATCTATTTTGACTTTATATAGATAGTAATTTTAATATTCAAGTTAAAAACACAGATTAAACATCGTCTAAATATACATTTAACATCTCTAATAATTCTCTAACAATATTAATAGTTATTCCACTGCACTGTAATTTCTTTAGCCTGCAACTAGAACTGAAATGCGAAATTATAAATATTTTATGTGCTTTTTTAGGTTCAGACTTAAATTTTCAATTCAAATTTAATTATTAAAATATTATTTTCATCCCAACATTTATAAATTTTATAATAAAATTTAAATACTCACTTTTATTAAATTGCAAATTATCAAATCAAACAAAAAGATAAATTAATAGGATAAGAAATCAAGTATGAGTCGTTTTTTCAGATACAATGAATAAAATAATACATATGTTTTAAAAAAAACATAATGATAACTTACACTTACATTAAATTATATAGAGAAAAAGCTTATATTTAACACAACTTTTTTCATATAATTTTGATTGTCTTAGTTAAGGGTGGTGTTGTTGCTAGTTTTTTCTCGAAGTTTGTTTATGTAATGTGATTATTACCGTGAGTGTTCTTTTTTCTATTTAAGTTTAGAAAGATTTTTATTAAGGCTTATGTTAATATCTTTTTCTTTTTCCATAAAAAAAGTCGAAACACTACAAATTAGACTTACATTAAATTATATAGAGAAAAAAGCTTATATTTAACAGAACTTTATTATTATGTTTTGAAGTAGATGTGGAATTTGGGTGAATTTTTCATAATACGTTGTTGAACGAAATTCAAGTGAGTCTTTCATCTCAACTATATTAGTAAGAATTCCGTCTTTTAAAGTTTGGGAATAAAATGATTTCCAGTCTCTAAATTTTATATATATTTTTGTTAATAACAGAACTAAACAAATAAAATTAAACAGTAGCAACAGCCACTGTGCAGTAAACCCATAATACGCACAGGTGGAGAATCGGAATCTATCCTTCCCATCCCTCGTCAAAGATGCCAACAAATCAGCAACAGAGTTCGAAACGCGACTTACATGCTTAACCATGACCTCTCAACAACGGCACAACAACTCTCGAATAACCACAAGTAGAGCATTGTGGTAACCCTTTGCCTGATCGGTCTTCAAACAGCGAACCGCCTTCATCGAGTCCGACTCAAGCTCAACATATCTAAGACCGAGTCTCTAAGCATGACATAGACCCTAATGGATCGCCCATAATTCTGCATTCAAAGCCGAACATTTACCTATATTCCGAGAGAAACTAAACAACCATTCACCTTGATCCGACCGAATGACGTCACCAATGGCGGCCGAATCATCAATGATATTCACTGGGCCATCAGTATTGAATTTAATCCAGCCTGCATTGGGGCATTTCCACAACTTCCTATCGTGATCACTCCCTCCATTCGATCTTCCTCGAATGTTTCGGGCCAAACCTCCCAAATGTTCAATCTCCTCTAACAAACGAAGACTATCTTGGACAATACCATCCTTCTCAACAAATGAAGGATCAAAAAGTAACTTGTTCCTCTTGGACCATAGATTCCAGCACACAATTGAGAAAAGGGCTGGCCAACTCACCTTGTCGTGTATAAACTGTTCGGCCTTGAGTAGGCTAGCAACAAACCACTCCGACAAAGGTAAGGATTGAAAGGCCCGTAACTTGTCCGGTTGAGTCAATTGTTTCCAAACACCCAAAGCTGCAGGGCAGTCACAAAGGACATGGAGTACATCCTCGGTGTCACGCTTACATACCCCGCATCTATCCACGCTCATCATGTGACGTCGCACTCTTTCTTCATTCATAAGTAAGTTACCCCTCAATGCTAGCCACATAAAGACGCGAATCCGCTATAGCACATTCAAACGCCAAATAATCTTCCAACGAGTATGGATTTCAGCATCGCTCACACCGGAGATAACTTTATAAGCTGATCGAACGAGAAAGCCCGCTTGTATTCATGCCTCCACCCCAATCGATCCTCCCCCCATTGTCTTGATGGAGGCATAACAGCAAGCATCCTTCGGACACAATCCTCTGACAAAACGGCACACAAATAATCAACATCCCAAGCCCCGACACAGTAGTGAAACTAGCAACATGTTACGGCATAGGGGAAGAATTTGAACACGCATGATGCACCAAAGGTCCCATACCATCTAGCCAATGATCATACTAAAAATCAACATAATTCCCATCACGGATCGACCAAATTAAACCATCCCGAACATCATCCCAAACATGATTGATGCAGGCCCAAAGACGAGAGGGGGACTGTACACGCAAGGATAATGGCACTACCCCATCCCCCATCTATATTTCGCTCGAAGCACCTTCACCCATAGCTTTTGCGAGTCGGTGATCAATTGGAAACCAAACTTCATTAAGAAAGCTTTGTTATACTTCTCTAAGTCTCGAAGGCCAAGACCTCCAGCATCGAGTGGTTTTTGTACATCCTCCTACCGCACTAAGTTCACTCCACGATGATCTGTTGTGTGCCCCCAAAAAAACCGCGAATCAACTTCTCGATCTCCAAACACTCTCTTCGGTAACCATATAACCTGCATAGTATAACCCCAAATTGCCTGTAACACCTAACGAACTAAGGTAATTCAGCCGGTTAGGGATAAAGACTTCGCAACCCAACTGGACGAACGACCACAGACTTTGTCAATAAGATACGATACGCCGCCTTAGAGACTCTTTGATGCAATAAAATACCCATGTGTCGCCTTAGAAACTCTTTGATGCAATAGTTGTTTATATATATATATATATATATATTTAATTTTAATGGTGTAATACTCGGTTAGTGAATTTTATTTTCAAACTTTTATTTGTTTATAACAATTCTTAAATTTAATAAAAAAATTCATTTTTAATCTTTTAATCATGTGACACTTTGAGATTGTAAGACGCGCATAATCTCAGAGTTTAATGTCACCAAAATGATTAAAGACCCAAATTCATAACTAATGTGATGGTGGGTAAAAAACATACATAACCAAGTTGGAAAATTTTGTCAAATCCAAGAGCTAAAGTTACTTGATATTAACATAAACTTTAACACTAGTGGCCAATTGATGCATGGAAGTGACATCCAAGGAATTACCCGTAATTACCCATTCCCTCAATCTTGGACTACAACATCCCTTTCCAGGCAAAACCCATCATCAATTTAGATCATATAAACCAATATGGTGGCACTCTCCTCTTCTCAGCACCTAGTAGATATAAAATCCGAAAAAACCAATTTGGTTATTATACAAACACCAAGGCTTCTATTCTTTTTGTGTGTTTGAGCTAACTAACAACTAGTAGTATTAAACCTATAATTTTTACACATCTCCCTGTTTCTTTGTAATATAAAAATGGCCAGAGGTCTATAAAAACTGACCCAGTCTCCCACCAAGATTTAAGTCCTCCATCCATCCAAATGCCTACAGATATATGCATTCCACCAACTACAATGCTAACTCAGAACTACACATTAATTCATAATTAATGAAGCTCACTTGAAAACGGATTGTAATCTCTACATTCTTCCCTCCTCGACGCTATTGTCATCTTCCATCAGACTGCCCAATTTCACGATGTCTTCCACCAGAATTTTTCCATCTGTTGCATCCAAACAATGATATAATTGTTGTCACTCTTGTGAACAGATAAATCAGATGATTCACCCTAACATCATAAAAGTGATACAAATCTAAATTCGCAACTTGAGAAGTTTCTTCTGATAAAATTACCCTTTTCCATGCTATATAAAAACTGTGAACAGGCAGATGAATGACTAATAAATCCAATCAGATTGAGTTAAGTTAATAATTTATCAATCATCCAGATTATCTCGAGATACTAATAAATCCAGTCAGATTGAGTTAAGTTAATAATTCATCAATCATCCAGATTAATCGCGGAAGCCGAGGACAATCATAAATCATCATTTTCTGCTTAATCATTATGCTCTAAGGATAAAATGAACACATGGATCTTTCAACTAATTTACAGCAATAAAAGCGGACTAAGATGCTCCTCCAGAAATGGATTACAAGTCGAAATTACTGAAAATGGAAGGGAAAGCAATATGCATTAACACCGAAAATACATTTACCTAAGCGTGAAGTATAATCTTGTCCATCTGTTTATTAGGACAATTTTAAAGCAAAAAGGAAGAAGATTTGTGAAGTTGACCTCTATCTTTTGAAAGATTGCTGATGAGTTCTTGCACACCCTCCTTAGCTAGTGTATCCTTCAAGTATTGAGCAACAGCAGCCACCTCCTCGGGAGTGACTTTCCCGTCATGATCCCTATAGGCATAGAACATTACTCATAAATCTGACTACATAGACCTTGCAGTAACTAATGCGCTGGTGTGATGATTGAGTACATAGCCAAAACACAAGAAAATGAAAGAATCCAAAAACAAATTTTCACCTGTCAAGTACTCGCCATCGATCACCAATTTTTGCATCTACATCATCTATTTCCTTCTCAAGATTTTGGAGCATAGCATCAACCTAATGAGTTGCAAGAATGGTAAATACTATTATTTCAATCACATATGATAAGAAACGATAAATTGCCTGAAATACTTGGTCTGAATAAGTCTTACTTTTTCAATAAGAACTGAAGAAACCTCATTGCTATCAGACACTTCACTAGAATGGTCACTTTCCTCTCTTGCAGCTTTATATGCCTCAATGGCACCTTTTTCACCATCTGCACCTTCTTTGTCTACCATGCTATTATAAAGTTCTATCTGGCAACATTGGCAAAACCCAACATCAGCAGAAAATAAAGGGATACAAACAGAATTAGAAACTCCATCATTTCTTTAATGAATTTTCCAAGTAAAACGTTCCAATTAAATACTAAATAAATTTTCTGCTAACCTAATAAATTACAACTGAAAAGTCGGAACTTAAAACATCTAGTCCAAAAGAATGAGAAAATGACATTGCACCAATACTATGTTTTGTCTAAATAAACCAGCTCCATTGACTTCTGACAAAAACTAGTTAAAAAATAATATGTTGACTTTATGCCCATGCAGTTCTTGGGGATAACCAAATAAATATATATATCAAAGTTTATAACATACCTCCTTATTGACAAGACCAAGGAACTCTTCACGCTCTCTGCTCACGGACTGCATGTTAGGGACAAAGTGAAGTCAAATCTACCTTGCAAGTGGCAAGGCTAGGAAGATAACGATAGAAGAACAGAACCAACAGAATAACAGTCACGGAGAAAATCATAAAATCAATCCCTTACAGATGCTGAAGCTAAAACAGCCAAGGCACGACTGATTTCACAAAGCTGGTCTCTTTTGTCCGATGCTCTTGCTATAACCTGTTCTTGTGCTTCTCTAGCCGTTGGGATAGTCATCTCTTTCAATGCCACATCCTCTTGTCTAGCTTGAGATTCCTTCATCCTTGCCAGCTCTTCTTCTTCTTTCTCTTCCTCCTCCTACAAAGGTACCAATTTAAAACAACCAATGACATTAAAAAAACTGCACACCTGGGAAGCTGCTGTTGGGCTTTTTCTATTAAGCTAAGCAGAAAATTTCAAGACTAGAGGCCTCTTTTCACAGGGATGAAGATTATACCAAAGTCCACAACAAGCAGGGTCGACTGAACCCCATAGGAGGCCTAAAAATAGTGAACAACCTACAGTAGAGGAGACTATTCATATGAAAATAACATAAAGCATCTTTTTTCAACCTTGATCAGTTCTTCCTGCATCTCAAGGTACTCCAGCTTCCTTCTCCTTTCTGAAACAGGATCTTCAGATGGTAAAGCCGTAACACCAACAGTATCCACAACTTCATCAGGTAGAGAAGAAAGCGTAGCCCGAACAGCATCTTCAGGCTTCAGCTTTCCTGAGACAGTGAATGCCCTACAGAGGATATCACATCAGAAAAAATACAGATTAAGATTAGGATTAAAAAATAGCAATGTGTGTCAGATATTGAACTTCAGCGCCAGCGAAACATTAAACACAACATAAAACAACTTCGAATCACCTTGAAAGGATCAAAAGGGAAGATGGGACTGCGTGATTGAGAGACAAATCCAGCCAATCCCGAAGCTGCACGCATAATATACTAACCATATTAAGGAGTCACATCAAACGTATTTGATATTGCAATTAAAATACACAACCAATGTGATTGAAGGAAACATGGAATCGTGCAAATCCAGAATTCTATCAATATATGAGACCATGGCATATCTCATAAACAACTTATCATTGCCAACACGGTGCAGATAGAGATTGCAAAGTCTCAGGCACATAATTGACAAAGGGAAAAGTAAATAAGCACATAAAAGAATAAAAAGGAACACCTGTTGACGCATTTCTTCGACTGATAGTGCTCCAAGCATCCCCCGTTCCCTACAATCTTCACGAAGTTCAGCTTCTGATAGGGACTCCACCCCCTCTGCTTGAATCAGCTTGTCATCATTCTTAATCCTAAAATAGAAATAATAACTATAATAAGAAAGCAGTAACAATAACAACATTTGCAATGACTTAAAAGTACTGAAAAAGGAAAAAGATAGACAGAGAAAGGATTTAGAAAAGAGAGCTTAGCTGAATCCCAAAAGTTAAAGTGAAGGAGAAGATAAAAAAAAAGTAACTTGCTTCAACTAAAATACCGTAAGAAAAAAAAACATATTTCAAAAATTCCATTGCCTTCTATACTCCAATAATACCGCACTTGCTTTCTAGTTCAGTATATTCCATATATGAATGAAAGAATTGAAGGAGACATACCTACATTTAAATTTCCAAATTTTATAGATATTGTATATTATGTATTTCAAATCAGTATCACTCAGTTCTCAAAATGAAGACCAACCCCTCCCAAAATCTAAATCAGAAAACTAAATAAATAAATAAACACTTAGCATGAAGCCTCGTGGTTTTAAAATGCAATACAACAAGTTATGGTTTAAGGGATAAACCTAAATATGTTTAAACTTTATAAGTGGTAAAAGGGAACCATCAATAAATAGTAAGTAGATATTTCTACAAACGAAAAGAATTTCTCATGAGTTAATAGGATCAAGTGAAAACAGGTCAACAAAAAATAAACCACCAAGGCAACCACAATAAGAAACAAGTTCAATAAGCAGATCTGACATAGTCCATTCACTCTTCTTGCATACATCAAACTCCATTTATATGTTCTTCCAAAACAAGCTACACAACAGTTAATTCAGATTGGATAAACATGTTTTACCTTTGGAGTCTTTTCCGAAGCATATAACGCAAATACGCATCTGTTCCAAAAGGACTGATTCCCATGTATTTGCACATATTTACCAATCGAGGCCTGGTAGAGGAAAAATACAACAAACATAACAAAATCACACAACTTCACTTAATTAACAATTCAATTTTAAATTAACTAGTCAAACATTTCAAATACAACAAAAAAAAATATTTACAACAAACACTGACCTGCTGATATTATCTAGAGTGAGTTCATCATTAAACAGCTTGGCAAAGCCAAGAATTTCATCATTAGATACGCCACCACCCCTTCTGACCTGCAAAATATTAATATTGTAACTGCTAAAGTTAAATGACAGAAGGGAAGAGAGACAAGAAAAATCATAGGTGAGATAAGATCTTACCCTATTCAAAAATTCATCAAGATCTTCAGCAGTCTGCTTAATTTCTCCACTCCTTGAATTTTGAACCTCCTTTGCCATTTCTTTAACTGTATCTTGAAGAAACTTGGCATATTCTATTCTTGCATGGAGCCTCCTTTTCAGTGCTTCCTACATGTTCAGAAACTGAGAAAATGCATCGACCAAAGAAGGGGAGAGGAACAGGGGCACACACATAGAAAAAGAAATAGTACCAACAATAATCCTGGCCTAAAGCACTCATTTGATAATACTTCTCCAAAACCACAACACTCCCTAATGTAGGACATAACATCAATAATGCAGACCATTCACAATTGTCTAGATAATGTTCCTATCTGGAAAACATATATTTTGCAGATTACCCTATGATTAAATGCAAAAAGATGCAAGGATACCTTAAGATATTCCCGATTCACACAGCAGGGTCAATCCCTATCCATGTATATCACTCTACTTCAAATTATCAGCAATAGCGCAATAAAGATTATCAATTATACTTGATATTATAATCTCACTGTGGTTTATGTTATTGATCCTTTTCCCTATATTTTGTTTACATTCCTCTTTGTTTTTTCCTGGGCAAGGTACTTCAACATCCCATCTGTTAAAAACTCAATTCTTATCCATATAAGAAGCTTAAATCAAGGCGAACATAAAACTTGTTAAAAAGTTGGTTCACATATATGCTCTCAATCAAGTATTAAGATCCAACAGCACTTCTTTAAATAAACAACATCAACAACAACAATAATAATAATTAGAAAACTTCATGCAATGCATTTTTCACATATGCCATCGCAGTAAAATTATGGGGAATAAGAAACTCTTGTTGCTTTAGAAAAAAACTAAACAAATAAAGAAATATCAGTTTAAGAGTGACAAAGAAAATTATGAACCCATTCTCACCAACGTTATCAATTCATGCATGAAAAAAGATAAACCAAAGTTCAATGGATCTGGCTTTAACATGGGAGTTTCTAAAAAAAGGCAAAAGAACTTAAAGAATAAAGCTTGAAAAGCAATGGTTAATAAATCAAATTAACCAGAAAACCAAGCAAAATTCGAAATAATGCCACCCTACCTGCTCTTTCATCTTGTCTTGAAAAGTAGATGGCAGCATGTTAGGGAACAGTTTCAAGAAAACAGGCAAAAGAAATTCCATGAATGGAACTATGATAAAAACTGCAAATGGAACTAGCCTAAAGATATCGGCAGTAGTTCGAGTCAATTGTTGCCTCTCCCTTCTAGATAAACTTTTACCACCAGCCAGCTTTAGCAGCAATCTTGAGCTGATCCTCACATCAGCCCAAAGTAGCTTAAAACCCAACCAGTAGTGTTGCAAAGTAGAGCGGATTTCATGTTTCCAATGAACAAGTTTCTTTGCCCAATCCTCCCTGTAGAAAGCATAGAATAACAAATATTAAGTAGATCAAAAATCAATATGAATCATGTTAATTGATTTATTTATATTATTAAAAAAATTAAAGGATAAGATTTACCTGCTCATCGAAGCTACAGCTCTTAAAGCAGGACCAATCCCAAGAACTGTGGCCCATACCCTGTGCAAAATGGATTTGGCAACCTTCTGGGAATCTTGCAAGCGTTTAGCTTTCGCTTTGGCTTTAGCAGTAGTCAAACCTTCAACAGCTTGATCACATTCTTCTGCAGATGCTTCCTTTCTCTTTTTTGCAACCAAATCTTCATTTCCCTCATCATCACTACCGAGTTCAGGTTGTCTAGCAGTAGATGTCGAGACATGACGAACAGAATATGACATCAATCTTACACTCAATGGATAATTGAATTGGAATCTTCCACTTCTAGGACTCAAAACTGAGATTCCCAGAGATCTATAGCTAAAGTATCCCGATCCTGAAAAACCCAGTAAATCCTGTTTTGCAACTGAATTTACATCCAGTTTCTTAAGATGATTAATATCTTCAGATGGATGGTCCACATTGGAGATATAACTACGTGATTCCAACTTCTGAGTTGGATGGCCAAGAAACTGGAAGGTCTGGACTGGGCGTAATGATGCATTCAGGTAATCATAAACAAATCTTCTCCTTCTTAAAATCGCTCTAGAAGCCATTATCAATTGTTTTTCTTGTCAACAGGACATTCACCTATCTCAGACGACCTCTCAACTAACCTGGTTGAGATTAATAACATTTCAAACAAAGAAGAACACACCAACTCAGAAGATGAACAATACTAAAAATATTTTTGGTGTTAGTATACCTATCAAGTTATCATGATAAGTTACAAAGCCCTACAAATTCTTAAAAAAAAAAAAAAACTCAAGAATAATACCAATATCCAAAAGAAAAATATAATTAACACTTGAATTGCATCGCGCCTATCAAGGAGTCAAGATCAGGAGTTGCTCAAGTAAAATTAGGTTTTTATGAAGTTCATAAATATTTATTAAAAAAAATTACCAACACCACAGAATACCACGATAAGTTTATTAGTATTTGAAAATGATAAAGAAAAATAAAAATATTCTTTTCATATACTATTTTCTTATATCACTTCAGTTCTCTTTTCGCCTCAAGGAAAATCATCCAAACAACACTGAAATGGATTTTCATTTGGTTCCAAACAGAAAAATTACAACGAGAAATATAGAAAACGATAACATATATCCGATATTCATAACTATCACGGAGATGACTAAAAACACTGAACGTTACAATAAACTTCGAAGCAGAAAAATTCAACAAAAACAAATGAACTGCAGATAGAAAGGCATTTTACTTACAGATTTTATGCGAGTGCTGAGAGTATAATGTTTTGTATCGTTCAAACGATACAAATTTGAAGCTAAAACTGCAAGAAAAGGGAAGAATAAAAAAGGCGAAAAGAAATGGAGGGTTTAAGAGGGGGATGGCGAGTCGTGAAAAATAACTTCGCAACGCGGATGTATTTCCGTCGATTGTGAACCGTCGATTGTTTTGACTATTTGATCTTGACTAGTGTGGCTGCTTTTGACACGTATTGTTGATTTTTAGCATTCGAAAGCGAGACCGATCGAATAAATTATATAAATGATCAATCAACACGCTATCGTTTTGGTCACCTAAAAAGAAATATTTTCAATTTAATCACTTCATTAAGAAATTATATTTTGGTCACCCGTGTAACACCCCAAACTGCTAACACTCTTATTACCAATCGACAATTGTTCAGAATTATTAAAACGACATTATTATACAACTGCTAACACTCTTATTACCCAACTTGATTATTATTCATAAATTAATGGACCACTTTACAAAACATTTAAGATACAAGACATGGAGTGGCTCAAGTGGAGAAAAAAAATGATTTTCATCTTAGGATAGTTAGGTTCAAGCTAGGGGTGTAAACGAGCCGAGTCGAGCTCGAGTAATGTTAAGCTCGACTCGGGTTAAGAATTCGAGTCGAGTTCGAGCTTGAGTGTGCTGAGCTCGATTCGACTCGTTAAGAATTCGAGCCGAGTTTGAGCTCGAGTCGAGTCTAATCGAGTTAAGTATTGATCGAGCTTTGAATGAGTCGAACTCAAATAGCTCGCGATGAGTCTCGTTTCATTTACAACCCTACTACTACTACTAATAATAATACTAATAATAATAATAATAATAATAATATTATTATTATTATTATTATTATTGAAATTTCAAAAATGCACCCAATGACTTTAAAAATTCTTATTATTTTGATCAAATTGCATAGTTTTATTATAGATAGAATCATACAAAAGAAATATTTTCATGTGCCACATTAAAAACCCTTTAATCCTAGTCAGAGGAAAAAAGTACACATGAAAATATACATAAAGTTAAACTAACATAACATAACAACAAAAAACAATCAACCTACATTTTAGTTCACTTTAATTTTAAAAAATAATATATTATACTTTCGAGTAGCTCGCGAGCTTTTCGAGTCGGGTATCAAGTAGCTCGACTCGGCTCGTTAAGAACTCGAGTCGAGTTTTGACCGAGTCGAGCTCAAGTAGCTTGCGATCTGTCTTGTCTCATTTACAACCCTAGTTCAAGCACCTTTTATTACTCAATAGATACTATCAAATAATCACACCAGTATATTAAAAAAATACAAGACCATAGGAACTTTTCATAAATTCTTATACAAGCAGCAACCTAAATAAGCATAAGGAGGCTTGAATATCTAGGGACGAAGCTAGAAAATTTAAATTATAATGTTAGAATTTAAAAAAATTACAAAGATATTTTTTAGGTTGACACGAGCACACTGTAGGTGTTAATTTCCTTGTAAGGGATGTTAATGGTATGAGAGATTACATGGAATGCCAATTTTTGCATCTGTTGTGCATTTGAGTCTCGATTTAATTTAAATGGCCTTTAGAAATAAATGAAACTCGCTCAAATGATTAGACTTGATTTTAGTTAAGTTTTGATCACTTTTAGAAGATTAAATA
The DNA here is from genome assembly GCA_019671005.1 of Hibiscus mutabilis. Lineage (NCBI taxonomy): Eukaryota > Viridiplantae > Streptophyta > Magnoliopsida > Malvales > Malvaceae > Hibiscus > Hibiscus mutabilis. Next base: position 4,511,183 of record CM033713.1, on the reverse strand, counting down.
AAGAAAAGATTAGAAACTAGTCATAAGAGTTGCACAAAAGAACTTAGGAGGCTAAATTCTTTGTCATAGGTGAATCTAATGTTCCAAACATATTTTTTTGACACATTTCATGTTTATGATATGTTATCATTGGATGTGTATATTTAGAATAGCTTTTAGATATATTTAGAAGCATACGTGTACATTCATGGTAAAAAAAAAATAGTAGAAAAACCCAGTACGCTAAATCCTTCTGGAAATGTGAGTTTAATGCATGAAACTAGGTCATTTGTTGTTTATAATATGTTTATATTGGTTTAATTAAATTTCGGTATGATTCAGAATGCTTGGAAGCATTTCAGACTTTATCTGTATTTTTTTTAAATTCTGCACATATAGTATCGATACTCCTTTTTCCGCATGTCACTGAAGAAGAAATAACGATACCAATTAACTAGTATCAATACTAACCATAAATGCAAAAATCGAGCAGTCAAGTATTGGTAGCAAGAATCGGTATCGGTATCAATACTGACTGATGTTTTGGTATCGAGTATCGATACCTTATGGCAATTCAATTAAAATGTTCTTGAATGACATGCGTGGGCTCAAGGACATAGCCATGATTTGTGGTTGGGGAGCAAAACATAAATGCTTAAAAGTGAGGAGGGACAAATTCATAAATAACCCACATTGTTCCTTTCCTGCGTCTGCTTTAATAACTAATATGCCTTTGAATGTTTGATCCGTATGCAAAACAATCCTTTAACTACGAGACTGAAGTTTTATATGTTCGATTTGAGTTTAAATTGATCCCGAAATTGTTCTGTTTGAATGTTTGATCCCATAATTAATCCTCCCGAGTTGTAACTTCCCATTTGTGGCTATCTTTTTCACACTGCAATATTCATACATAAGAAGGAACTGTTCCAGCTCCTCCACAGAAAAAGAAAGAGTGGAAATCACTTCCTTTTTGCTTCTAATAGTTTCAACAATATTTAATGTGATGAAGCTTCAAAAACCCGAGATCAAATTCCCTCGAAATCTTCATCCGATTTTCCGTTTCCCCTCCCTTTATCTCCTGCAAAGAGTCGCATGTAGAGCATCATGCATTAGATTATAACAACATTTACTTTGGTATGTCCACCAAGGAATCTTTATCTATGGATGTAATGCTTTAGACACTAAATGTGTGCTTTCATTTTCTCAGTACAAGATATTTTTGTATCCTATGCCGGCCTACTTGGTCGTGGAAGTAAGAGCAATAGAGATCGTCAGTTATGCAGGTTATATCCTGCTTTTGAAGCAAACTCCCTCTTCAGTAAAAAGAGATGCCAACAAGTTTTCTCCATTCGACCCTCGCTCGTTAACTAGGTGTGTGTGTGTGTGAGTGAATATGTGTATGCATGTCCATGCGTATCAAAATTGAACTTCTCATTTCGAATATGTGTGTTTGTGCATCTTTGAGTGCACTTGTCTATTGCACATTGAACTTACTGCTACAGGCACTTGCATGGAAACGGCGTCTACAGATATTTACGTGGCTTCAACTCCCACATATTGAAGTTAGTCATAGAAGTTACAATCCACATGATACCGAAAACAAAACTGATTTCTACCTCCTCCCCTAACTTTTCTTGTAGGATAAACAAAAATGACATCGGAACTTGCTTCTAGAGAAAATAATCCATTTCATCGTACCAGAAATGAACGGACAACTTAACAATCAGAATTCAGACAGCATCTTAATCAGAAACCCAGAACAGCGATAGCCTTGAATATTTTAAGGGGCCAAAGAAAAGCTCAAATGAAAAGCCTTAGCAGTAAGCATTGGATACGTTCATGATATGTCGAAGAATTCTAACAACATTTCATTCATATGCAACATATACAAACTTCATCTTAGTATGAGAATTGGTAATAGAAGCATACCATGGAAGCTTGAAAGCGTCCTTCCACCACCCTTGTTTTGTGCAGTTGACAACTATTTTGTCTAATCGTACAATGATCTCTGAAAAAGTCGGTCTAATGACAGGTTCTTTATCCCAGCATTCTTCAATTAACCTGTTCATACATTACAAGTAGTAAAGCTTAGAATATTTGAGTGTGCATATTTTGGTACAAGATAAGCCTTAGAATGCACTGCGATTCTTTCTTCTGAAAAGAAAGACATACACAAAAACCGAGTTTTTCTTTTCAATTAAATGTGTAAGGAACATAAAAACAATCTGTACAAACAAACTTAACACAGTCATTAATTCAATAAACTAACTTGTGGTCGGAAAACATGTTTTCATCTCAAACCCCAAACTTACTCTTTTAAGTCTGGAGGATAACTTTTCGATTTTGACTTGAATGATGGCCTCTTCTCTTCCAAACACATCAAACTCAAAATCTCTTCAGCAGGTTTGGGATGAAAAGGCACTACTCCTTCAACCATCTGAGCTTATACAAGAACAAAACAGAGAAGTGGTTAATACCAACTATCAAACAAAAAAGCAGCTTTAATTTTCCGAAAAACTACTTCCCTCAAATCCCTACCAAAGTTCCCCACCTTGACTACTCATTCTCATAAATCTCACTCAAATTCACACACATACAGAAAGAATTACAGCAGATTATCACAATGTGGGAAACAGGTGGGTGTCCGTTTTTTTTTTTTTGGTAAAGGAGCAAGTCACATTATCCGCAAGATGTCAGCAAGAAACAAGGAATGAAACTATTGAAGGCAGTTAAATTGCCTTTAATCAGAATGGAACTTTCATCTGTGTCAGTTGATAACAAACTTTTGAGGGACCATGTACCTCGTATAAAATGACACCGAAGGAATATGAATCAACACTTCGATCAAATACCAAGTTTTTATAAAGCTCTGGTGCCGCATATACATCTGCAATCAGAAAAACCAAACTATTAGTCACAGTTTTACCATTAGCAGAAAGAATACATGTATCATACTTATACTAAACTTCCAAAGAAAAGGTTTTCTCTTCCATTTTTTTGTCACAAACGTACTTTTTGGATCAAAATGATCGTTCAGATGTGCTAATTTTGCCTTGTCAGGTGCTATTCTTGTCAATCTTAACAAACCGAATCCAGATACCTTCAAATGACCTCCATTATCCATCAAAACGTTTCTGGCTCCTTACCAAATTTCAAATATTAAAGAACAGTATATCACAATGAGTACAATAAAGAATTATCACTTGCCATTTCTGCAAGTATTATATCAACTTGTGCAGTGGTTGCCTTACTTTGTCCTTAAATTGCAGTGAATAATTGGCTCTGGTTTACATTCATGAAGGTAATTCATTCCCCTGATATCAAGAAAATAACAGTCAATAAAGTGAATAACCAGGAGAAATAACAAAAAGGTATTCTTGAAGTATAATTCAAAGAAAGAACATGCCTGGCAATGTCAAGAGCAAATCTTAAGACTTTGGATGGTGATAGACGCTCTTTCTTTTGAAGGTAGATTCCCAAGTCACCCTAAAATAAGGACAAACACCATAGTAATGTTAATGAGGTAAGTAAAACACTAAATACTTTCTCTAGACAAAGCAAACTAAGTTGATGAAACAGTACCTTGGTGTAGAACACGTTTCAATAACACCATACCAGAAAAGCTTAGAGTACATACCATCTCAAGGACGTGTAAATCTATGTGCAATAATTTTGAAATACAAAAAGCTCTAGTGTAGAAATGTGGTACAGAGAAAACAATCGATAACTGACTGAAGATGGTTGTGAGGCTAAGTCCATTAATTAGGGAGCCAATCTAGGCAATGGATAGTCGTTACTCAATTCCTCATTTCACCACACAGGCAATATACATCTTGGTTACAAAATGCACATACATCTTAATCCTTTTTTCTCTATAAATGGAAAAGCTGTGTGTCTCTCTTCAAAGTTCAATCACTATTTCACACAAAAGCATGGATATTACAGATAAAATAGACAAATTGAAAGAACATAAATACAGCCAAGATTGTCGAGGGGCAGGCAGCAAGAAGAAGCGAGAGAGAGAAATGCTTACTTTTGAATGATACTCAGAGACAATCATCATGGGAACATTTTGTGTAACAGCTCCAACAAATTGAACCACGTTAGGATGTCGAACTTTTTCTAGCAAAGTTAGCTCTTGCTTGAAATCATTTCTGTTAACAGAACATGTATATGAACATGGTTGTATTAGGCTCCGCAAGAAAATTGGTAAACAAAAACAACAACAACAAATCTTAACATCCTTTAACAAAAATTAGAAAAATCATACAGCTCTCGGAAAACAAGAAATCTAAAGTAACAAAATAAAGTATGCGTTATTCTCCGTAGAAGTTGAGACAAAAAAAAAATCATCTGCTTAACCATGTACCCTCAAAATTTTTACTGAATACATTTAATACATCTGGTGCAATATACCAGATAAAAAATGATAAAAGGAACTCAGAGGCATATTGCCTAATTAAACTAAAATAAGATAGTGATATGAATGGATGAAAGTGCATAATTGGTAAAAACTATATCAAAATTTTACACACCAATCTCTCTAGTACCGAGTGACAGTACAAGGCTGTTAGAAAGTTGCTTTACAACAGCTTTGTGCATTATTAATTCTATCAGAACCAGAGCTATATTCTAGAGTATATTAGGCTATTGTTGCTCCCAACAAATATCCCTTAGTTTCTTCTTGTTTGAATCTAGACCAAACAACTTATCTGCTGAAGGAAAATCAGCAAACATACTTGTTTCTTAATTTGGTTTTTAGGTTATATGCATGTTGGAAAGCATGCAATTTCTCTAGTCATCCTTTTGAAACATTCATATATAAACTTATTGTAGGCCCTTAAAAAACATGCATAAAAGTGGGAAAAAGGAGTAATTCTAGACATAAACATGATAAGAAACACACAAGTTTATTGCTGCATAAATATCTAGATAAAAACCAGCATGCGGTATGATGCATGAAGGACACTGAAATCCAAAAAGTGTACACAGCAAAGGAACAGTATCAGCATAAGTATAAATGACGGATGTCGATAAGAAAACAACATATGTATGCGATTCACATGAGTCAAAACACATCAAAAAGAAAACAAGGTAAGTGCATACATGGTCTCAGGGTCGGAATAGCTGTCTGTATCTAGTATCTTTACAGAAACCTTAGTGCCATTCCATTTTGCAACTTGATATGATCCCTGGCAAGTGATTTATGAAATGTTAACAATCTATCCATATATATATATACAACATCTGATAGATCTTTTAAACTTTGAAACAATGGTAAATATAAATTCATCAAGATGCAGATCTGTGCAGTGTGCATCAACCCCAGAGACAACAATTGTGGCTGCCTAAAATTCAGTCATGGCTACAACAAAAGTTTGCTCAAAGGAGCAACAGTTTGGTGAAAATTCGAGGGAGGTAATGGAGACTAAAATTCATTTCTTCATGTAAAATTATGAAAAAGTTCAACCATTTCATATATGATTGACAAGTTACAAGCTGTACCGTAAAAGTAAAGAAAAAACTCAATCTTGAGTCTGTCTTGGCAATCTAAAATGGATTACGACCAGGCACCAAGATTATAAGATAACAGATTGTTTTAACAAATTATGAAAATGCAGAGACCATAAGAAAATATTGTATGCATGTGACACCCAAACTAATGCCAAATAAGACACTATTGACCTTAAAAACAGTTGAGAAAAATGTGCAATTATCTGTCACCATTTAGTTCTTTCGTAAACAATTGTAAACACCTAGAAATCTTTCATCAAATGTAAATGTTGCCCCCAAGAAGCATAATGCCTCTTGAAAGTGGAACTGAACAGAAAAGAGATCCAAGTCTAGCAAAAGGATCCCAGCCTAATCCCTTCACAGCAGAATACATGAAACATAAGATATCATCTGCATATCAACCTGATCACCTTTCACATTGGACCATACTCGAATGTCCAAAAGAATCAATATAGTAAAAATAAGTTAAGAGAACCGTGTACAAAAGAATCGATATAGTAAAAATAAGTTACGAGAACCATACCTTTGTTATACCATCAGACTTCCGAACTTGAAGCTCCAAGGGATTAAGCTCGTACTCTGGAACCTCTCGAGGATTAGAAACTGTCATTGGCGTATTCCTGATTTTCTAAGATCATAGCATATACGTAAATATCAATCTTCATAAATGCATAAATTGCAATCATAGGCAGAGATGACATTCAGATTTAAAGAATAGAGTTTAATGTCGTACCGGAACTTTGGCTCCACGGGCCTTTAAAATATTGTAGACCTCCATATTTCCATAGTACTTTGCATCCGCAGCTGCCTGCCCATGCAAAAAATAAATCTACTAACATGCTCAACATGCATTCACATCATCACAAATCAAACTGCATTTCATAGGTAATCTGTCATATGCAGTATCATCAAGGATATTAAAATTAGAATTAGAATTTTGGGCTGACATTAAATCTCAAACTTAAGCACATTTATCTGCCTCTTTTTCTCCCTAAATTGTTCATCTTATTCCAACTTCCACAAAATCATTGTATCTCCTTGTCCAAAACCAACCAATAGTGATGAATTATATTAGAATTGAACCAGCTAATAAATCTTATTCCCCACCATTCGAATTCGAACCACTAAATGGTTCAAAAGAAAAACGGAAGGAGCAAGAGAAAGGGGATATAGAAGACGAAGAGAAGTACCGTGCTACCCCAACGATCACGAGCATCAATATTAGCCTTTCTAACAAGAAGAAGCTTAACAACCTCAACATGACCTTCACAAGCAGCGATGTGCAAAGCAGTACGGCCATCCAAATCAATACTATTAACGTCAACACCTTCATTCAACAAGTCTTCCACTCCTTTGACATCCCCTCTAGACGCCATGAACAGCAGCTGCAAGGTCGCCTCAAGGTTCACCGGCACCGCCAGCTCATCATGGACGGGACTCCGCCGGATTGGGTCCAGCGACGATTGCCGACCGAAGCTGAACCTTTGGTGGTTCTTCCGGAGGTTGAGCGATGCCTGCCGCGTGAACTGGCGGCTGAAACTCCGTTTTATCGACCCGGTAGAAAACTGGCGGGAGATTCGTCTCTTTAGCTGATCCGCTAAGTTTGCCATGGTCGTTCAGTCGTTTGTTATGATACAACAAAAGGGTAATCCAGAAATCAACTGCAGAATTCGGAAAAGCAAGACAATTCAGATAAGAATCATTGGAACAACGACATGTAAAGGGGAAGAAAGTGTAAGCTCGGGCATCTGGATACGAAGCCCAAGCCGAGAAAAGAACATGAAGGCTAGAACATAGGATTTGAGATCCGAACGAGGCGCAGAGGAACAATTAAAACAGAGGGAATGAAAAAGCTGGTGGAATCAGGCGCTGGTTTTTCTCTTTCGCTCTGATCTACGTTTCAACCGACGAAGTCAGCGAAAATGGCGTTCATCGCTTTTATTACAACGTACAATGCTGTGGAGGCTGCCAACAGAAAAAAAATCTAAAAGTCCATTTGGAAATGGATTGGATTCATGATAATTATTTTGAATAATGTTGTATAAAGATGATTTATGTACATGTTCTTGCATTGCATATATGTATATGTATATGTATATGTATATGTATATGTATATGTATATGTATATGTATATGTATATGTATATGTATATGTATTCTTTAATTAGTAATATTATGATAGTTAAAACAACATATTGTTTTATTATAATTCAGAAGTTTGGAATTTTGGAGAGTCAAGGAAGATAATACATAGATTTAATAACATCACTTTCAAGTTTTTATTTGCTTTAAGCTGCTGTCATTGTAATATAAAGAATAGAGCATTTGCTGCCCCTTTGAAAAAGATCACCTTAGCTGTTTGCTTTCGGCCGACCTGTAACCCATTGCTCAATAAAACTATAATATCATATTCGTCCTACGCGGTAAATCAAATATATTATTCTTATAAAGCTAACAGAGTTGACCAGCTCGTAAATAGTTTAAAACTCAATTAAAATTTAATTAATATTTAACTTGAGTTTTAATAAGTAACTAATTATTTTTTTATTAATTTTTTATAATTCTTTAGTGATTACCTTAAAAAATTATGTTTTAAGAAGTTTAAATGTTAGTTGAAAATTTTAAAAAAATTTAATGGCTTGCTAAATAATTTACCTATAAAATATTTGGTTTCAAATTTCCAAAATATTTTGTATTTCCCGATAATTCAAAAAAATAATTTATATTAATAAGAAATTAAATTATAATAATAAACATTTCCTCATTTTATTAATGCATTTCCTTTTTCTTTTATTGTTATTTTATGTATAAAAGTAGAAATGAGGAAAAGTCTCCGGTTTCTATACAAAAAATAATGATTTAAAGTTAAAACCTCAAAATTTCTAGACCTTTCCCTTTTGTTGTTCATCGAAGATTGTTGAAAAACTAGAAAGAGTCTCACACTCGAATATCGTTTTCATCTCTAATTTGATCACAACAGGTTCACTTATTTATCTTCTTAATCTTCGCGTTTTTTTGAATTTGAATGTTTATATTAAGCTCTAATAGTATTAATTGATTTTACCTATATTTAAAAAACAAGTTAAAATTTTTGGCGAGCTTAACGAGGAAAAGTCTTTGGTTCCTATAAAAAAGATAATGATTTAAAGTTAAAACCCTGAAATCTCTAGACCTCTCCCCTTTGTTGTTCATCGAAGATTGTTGAAAAACTAGAAAGAGTCTCACACTCGAGTATCGATTTCATATCTAATTTGATCATGACATGTTTGCTTATTTATCTCCTTAGTCCTCTCGTTTTTTCTGAATTTGTATTTTATATTAAGCTCTAATAGTATTACTTGATTTTACCTATATTTAAAAATAAGTTAAAATTTTTGGCGAGCTTAACGAGCAATGAGTCGAGTCAAGCAACGAAATATTTTAACGAGCACGAGTCGAGCAAAATTTTATTAAGCTTAACGAGCAACGTGTCGAGTCGAGCAACAAATTTTTTTAACGAGTACTTAATTCGTGATCGATTCACTCGATAAGCACCCTTAATTCCTCTAATCACGAGAAATTATTGTATTACCCGACTCATCACATCATCTATGGTTTCATCAATTAAAATTCAATTGAATTTTTTTCCTCCATAACACTAATTTACTCATAATTAACTTTTAAGTAGTCACTCACCCTATATTTATATGGAGAAATTATTAGATGGACCCGACTCACCGCAACATTTATTGTCTCATCCAATAAGATTCATCCATGTCAAAGTAACTTATAAATAACTATACGCTCCTTATTTACATGTAGGAAAGAGGTGAAGATTCACCTTGGAAAAAATGAGATTGATGGATTTGATTGGCTGAAACCACAGATGACGTGGTAAATCATGTCCATCTAATGATTTTTCATTTACATAGTAAAAAATGTAAAGATTCATCTTTGAACATTTTGACAGAAAAAAAGGGTTGAGAAGGTTGATTTTTACTTGATAGGATCATGGATTACGTTGAGCCGAGTCCATATAATAATTTTCCTTGATCACATGTTTACCTTATTTTATCTTTTTGTTAATGTGAGTTGTTTTGTCATTTTACGTTAAAAAACAGATTTTTAAAAGAATGAAAATGTAAATTATTAAAATGTATAATAAAATAGATGAAAATCGTAAAAGAAATGAAAATTTATTTTAAAAATCCATTATTTTTTCCAATTGGTTCAATTTGACAAACAAATATTAAACGTTCGAGAGGTAAAAAAAGTTTAATGACTAAAATATTTTTTTGAAAAGTTTGAGGATTAAAAATGTCATTAAACTCAGAAATTATTTAGGTTTGATTTGAAAACGATGTTTTTTTTTTTTTTGTTAAACCAGGTTTGAACCATTAAACATGTTGAATTGGATATTTATATTTCAAAATCAAGCTCGACAGCTAAAATAGAACTTTGATTAAGTTTGAACTTAGTTTTAATGTTCAATTTTGAATCGAGTTAATATTTATTATAGTTTTGAATTTGACTGAACTCGAAATGTATTGTACTTGTATTAAAATTTTAAATAATTTACAATTTATGTTTTGTTTACATTTACAAAAACACAGAATACATGTATATATCAATGATTTATAACATTGTATAATACAAATAGCATAGGAAGGAAAAATTAACGAAGATCAAATTGGTCTCAAGTAACAATAAGTAGTAGTGTTCATAAGTACATGTATTTCCAGGTATCCCAAAATTCGGATATTTAGGCTTTCGGATAGTAAAAAAGTCAGCTAGTGTCCTAACCCATAAACTAGTGACATTTAGCGGGTCGAATATCTGACCCGAAAAATTTATTATTTTATATAAAGTCGACGTATCAACAAATCAACTAAAAATGATTTTTAAAAGAAAATACTCAATCATTTATCAACTATTGGGGTCGGCATGTCTAGGTGCGGCTAAAAACGATAAGTTTTGAAATTTGTCCAATAACATAAAATGTTAGACTTTATATAACATTTTAGGGCTTTTCGTGGTTTTTGATAAGTTTCGATACTTGAAAAACAAATATAGATATTTTGTCCAAAAACTTAAAATATTATAAAGCAACAAATATAGAAACTTTTCAAAATCACGAAAAAATTAACATAAAATATTATAAAAAAATCTAATTATGTTATTGAACAAATTTAGAAACTTACTATTTTTAGTTATACTTAAACCTGCTGCATTTTAAACTCGCCCTAACTATTGCCATTTGTGGTTAGAAAATATAGATTGTACCAAAAAACCAGGGAAGGTATGGGGTGCAACATGTTTAGGGTGCGGCTAAAAGACGATACATTTTAAAACTTGTCATCGAACTAAAAATGATAGATTTTTTTATAATATTTTCAGTTGTTTTTTACAAGTTTCGATACTTATTTTATAAGTATTGATACTTAATTTTTTTGATAAATTTTTAGTTTGAAATAAAATATTAAAACTTATAAAATAAATATCAATACTTATACAAAAATAAAACAAAAAATCAACCAAATTATTATTAAAAAATTAAATACTTTTAATTCTAGATTAAATTTTAAAATTTATCGTCTTCTAATTTTGTACTAAAAATACTGCAAGTTAGACTCGCGCAAAAACCAAGACAATTACTACAATAATATCTAAATCCCGAGTCTTGAATTTGACAACTGGAGCAGTAGTGTTAGGGATAGGGTGGGACCCTGCTGACAAGGCGTGGGCCCCGCCTTCAATTTACTTGCCAATCAAATCCATCGGCTGCTCTCACATTCATTATATGTGTTTTTTTTTCGGGAGATTGGCCCCCACATTTAAGCCCAACAGGTGGAATTAATTTCATCGTTCTAATTTTCTTCGGATCATATACTATATTTTATTCTGATAAAAAATATATACTATTACTATATTTTATTTTAAATTAAGATATTTTATTATTTTATATAAGAATAATACCACATTTAATATCTATATTTTAACAAAATATTTAAGGCTTAATTATAACATAGGTGTTCAAACTTTATTTCTTTTTTATAACAGGTGTCAAAAATAATATTTTTACTGAAATAAATGTCTAAATTTTTATTTTGGTTCTTTTAAAGTCAATTTATCAAAAAAAATCCATACGTTGCATTTTTTATTTTTTTCAAAAAATAAACTAAAAAGAAAATAAATTAAAAAAGATCCACAAATTTTCAAAAATCACCAAAAAAATCTCAAATCCCTAAAACCCCAAAATCCCAAAATTGATGCCACTATTGTCACTGATGTTGCAGGAGTCCCTCGCCCATTTCCCCCAACCACCCATCGTCTGTAACTGGCAGGAGGCGCGTTAATCGGACGACGAATGCAAAAGGCTTCAACATTCGACGTCCGATTGACACACCTCTCACTGATTACCTGCAAAAAGTAGTTGGAGAAAATGGGAGACGACTTCAAAAGATGCCCGTGGTGGGATTCGGCGAGGCTATTGATGGCGACAATGACGTCAATTTTAGGGATTTGGGATTTTTTTAAAAAAAAATTAAGAAGTTTTAGATTTTTAAAAAAAAATATTTTAATTTTTTTAGTTCTTTTGAAAAATTAAAATAAAATACACGTTAAATTCTGATTGGGTGCTGAATTCTTTTAACGGCGTTACCTTAGGCAGTGACATAATAAAACTTTAGACTTTTAAGCAAAAAATATTAGGCATCTATTTCAGACAATAAACACTTTAGGCACCTATTGCAAAAAGATGTATAGTTTAAGCACTTATTTTATAGTTAATCCAATATCCAATGTGATACTTTTCACTCTTAAAATAGGTAATATGGTTCATGTATTTTTATAAAATGTCTAATATGATATATGTGCCATTAAAATATCTAATGCGATAGTATATTTTGTCTGTTATTGTGGTATATTGATTAACATTATCAGTATGTGTCAACTATTATTTTATGTAGAACCCAGCAAGTGTTCTAGTGGAAAAGCGGATGACGTTCATCCTATGAGACACAAGATCAAATCGTTATGTCTACAAGGTATATTGATTAACATTATCAGTATGTGTCAACTATTATTTTATGTATAAATTAAAATAAAAATAATAATTATTTAAAAAAAATTAAGAAGTTTTAGATTTTTAAAAAAATTAAGAAGTTTTAGATTTTAAAAAAATATTTTAATTTTTTTAGTTCTTTTGAAAAATTAAAATAAAAATAATAATTATTTAAAAAAAATTAAGAAGTTTTAGATTTTAAAAAAATATTTTAATTTTTTAGTTCTTTTGAAAAAATAATTTTAGGGGACTTAATTATAAAAATTATAATTTGAGACTAAATTGTAAATAAATTTAATTTGAGACCTAATTATAAATAATATATATATAAGCAGAGTATTATTATAAATATCTAAAATTTAAAGAGAAAAATAACAATTAGTCATAGGTGGTCGGATCTTTTCCTCCCTTAAAACTTTTATATTAACTCTGCATTTTTCATTAAAGCTTCAAAACCCAAATTAGGTTTGCTTATTTGAACATGATAAAGTGCCATAGCAAAATGTCTACATCCTAATCTCATTTCGTGTGGCGATTCATTGATTATTTTATCTCATTTTATAATAATTATATGTTTTTATTTTTTTGGTTTTAGGATCTAAAACCTAGGCTCTACCCTAAAACTCTAAAGTTTAAACTCTAATGGTAAAGGTGTTTAAATCTAAGCGTTAAACATTTAGAGTTTTGGAAGGTTTAAACACAAGCCTAAACATAACTCATTTTTTCACTTTAAATAAATAAAAACCTAAATACTAACCTTAAACCCTTAAACAATATACGAGAATTAATATTATTAAATGGGTTAAATAATAAAGAATCATCTTAAAAATGAAATTCTTATTGTCTTTTTATTAAATACAAAATAAAATCTTTTACTTTATTAATATTTATTAAATACACATAACCTATACCTAGACAGAGAAGTTAGGCAAAGCCTTTAATATAACAAATCATCAAATTCCAAAACAAACAAAACAATACCTCAAAATGGGTATGGTCCAAAATGAGTGCTAAGTCTAAGGGGTGTAATTAATATGCTACAACAAGCTGTTTTAGAATCATTTTGTTCTTGTTTTTTTTAATCTAATTTTATCGTCGTTGCTTGCTTGTTTACTGGCAATCATATTCAATAGTTTTGTGGCGAATCTTGTAAATTGTTAAAAACGATATATGGAATTGAATGCCCGTCAAGTAATCCAAAGTTGTTGTATGCAGTAACGGATCTCAATAAATAAAAATAATAAATAAATAAAAATAATAAATAAATAAAAATAATAAATAAATAAAAATAATAAATAAATAAAAATAATAAATAAATAAAATAAGTGGTGGAAAACCAACAACATAATAAATTGGCTTGGTGATTGTGTGTTAAGTTATTCAACCATTTGACCTGTGTTTAAATCTCCTAAGCACATCTATTGAATTTTTCTCCTTTTCTTATGCCTTAGAACCAAGATGGTGTCACGTGATCGCCCGATTAGTTAGAAATTAGTATAAAAATAATTATTTAAAAGAATTCTCTCCTCCTCATTTTAGCTCAAACCCAAATTATGTTTGTTTATTTGAACATCCATTTACAAAGAATAATCTTTTCATCATTATGAAGCTTTACTAGGTCTCGTGTATGATTTTTATGAAATGATTTTATCTACTCTTGTATAACAATCATATGTTTTAGGGTTTTGGGTTTTAGGATTTAGTGTTTAGGGTTTGGTGTTTATGGTTTTAGAGTTTAGGATTTTATGGTTTAGGTGTTTAAGGTTTAGGGTTTTTCATATTTAGAGTTTTGGTTTTAGGGTTTAGGATATATTAGTTAATATTTTAATGAATATTTTTTCACTTTCAAATAAATAAAATAATAAATAAATAAAATAAGTGGTGGAAAACCAACAACATAATAAATTGGCTTGGTGATTGTGTGTTAAGTTATTCAACCATTTGACCCAGGTTTAAATCTCCCTAAGCACATCTATTGAATTTTTCTCCTTTTCTTATGCCTTAGAACCAAGATGGTGTCACGTGGGATCGTCTGATTAGTTAGAAATTAGTATAAAAATAATTATTTAAAAAAAAAATTACGATGCCAAGTCAGTTGCCCATGCCATGCAGACATGTCACATCAGCCTCATGCGTTGACCGTTAGTTGACTTAACAATTTCCATCCAACGAGGGTGAAATTTGAACAAAAACGAAACGTTAGGTGGTTGTTTGGACCAAAACAAAGAATAGAGACTAAAGTGACCAAAAGGTCAAACGTTGGGGGCTACTTTTGATCTTTTGCCATTTATTTATTATTTATAAGATATAAGAAATGAATGGAAATCGTCTGCTCCTTAAGTATGCCTCATTCCATGCCCCCACATTAAAAATATAATTTAGGTTTTATAGTCTAAGGCAGTGACGAAACTAAGTGGGAGTGGGGAGGGGCAATCGCCCCCACCCCTGAAGAATTTTTTTCACCTTTGTCCCCTTATTTAATTTTTTTAAAAACTTGTTTATTTATGAATTTGCCCCCCCCACTTTCAAACATTTATAGTTTGCCCCCCAATTCCAAATCTTGGCTTTGTCTCTGGTCTAAGATTTGGGGTTTGGGTTAATGGTTGGGGTACAGGGAATTAGGGGTATAGTGTATTTTTTAAGGTGTAGGGTTTATAATTTAAATTTTAGAGTTATAATTTAAAATTTAATTTCTTAATATTCTTTTTAATATGAGACATAAAAAAATATATTTAAAGGCATATGATTTTTATTCATAAGAAACTACTATGTTGTTTCGTAAACCGACATGACTCATACCCAATAAAGACAAATTATTAAACTACGAACGCATCATCTTCAACATAAGCTGGAAAGGATATCCTAACCGACATTGCACATCAAACAAAGATAAAACAGTAGAACAAGTAATGGATTGTGCACCAAGAACGTAAATATAATTACATAAATCAAAAGTAATTCTCAAGAACATTTTCTCAGCTTATTTCTAAAACTGAGCCTCAATATGGCTTGCTCACGCCAATAATACTAGAAGGTGTTTATGCTTCTTCAGACATTTTTGTGGATGCCAATCATGTTGTCTCGTTTATTACTTATAATCAGTACAAACACAAACCAGCTATATACATAAATATCCTTTCTAATTAATTATTATAAACAAAACACTAACTTTTAAATACTTCAATAATAAAATATCACTCGAGGAATCAAATCTAAACTCCGGTCATTGTCACTTCTTAACTATTTATTTATTTAATGCATAATTAGTTTTAGATTACCACGAGTCAAGTGTACTGAGAATCAATTTAAAGAAATTACATACAAACCAAAATAGATAAAATAAGATTTATTAGATATTTTATTTCACCATTTTTAAATTAAAAATTATTTTTAAAAAACCTCATGTACATGAGACACAACATAAATGAAATTAAACTCAAATATACCGAATTCTTTCTTACCAACAGCGGTGTAAATGAACCAAACTTGAACGAATAAAGTTTTGTTTGTGTTCATTTATTTATTTTTGAAGGTGTTCATGTTCGGTCCATGTTTGTTTACAATTTTAATATCATGTCCGTTTGCTTAACGTTGCGAACATGTTCGTTTAACGCGAATTTGATCATTTGTATATTCCTTAAAATGGTGAAATTACACAACTAGTCCTTAAGCTCCTTAGGCTTCACAAATTGAACTCCAAAGTTCACCTTATGTTCAATTTAGTCCCTACACTCACAAATATTTAAATTATAAAAAATAAAAGGAAGGGGAACCAGATAAAAAAGTTTATAAACAAGCTGTAACACCCTCGACCCAGATGTCACATTTGGGATTCAAGCCCAAACCCAAACCCAAAACCATAAACATTTTCTTTTCAAACATGATCAACCCATCAAGTTGCAAAAGCATTTAAAACCAACGATCAAAATAAGTAAATAAAAGTAATAAAATATTACAAAGGAGCTCCAATTTAAATTTAAAACATTTGAAGGCACAATTTAAATAATACAATTTCAAATAATAATTACAAACTCTACAAGTAAGGTCCTATGAACGCATAGCCCACTAGACTCAAATATCGTACTCTGAAGATCACCATGTGCTAGAATCACGATCTGATAGTGCTCCACGATCCAACGATCAACCTACGCACGGAAACAACAATTCTGAGCATTGAGCTTACAAAGCTCAGTGGCACACATCTACTCTATTGTACTTCATGCTAATCATAAACGTAAGCATGCAAGCTAGTACGAGCAATAAGGAAAGATAAATAAACATGTGGCGCTACCATAATCGCCTAAACACATGCCATAGAACAAACAACATCTCAACAACATAAACATATAGATAAACAAACCAAGAGTGAGGCCCAATGTCACTTGACACTGGAAAACTCACCCATGCTTGGAATCTCACATCGAGCTGCTCGGAATCTCACATTGAGTGGTATACTCGGAATCTCGCATCGAGTCTTCGCTCGGAATCTCATATCGAGCAGGGCTCAGAATCCGCATCGAGCAAATATCATCACCCGGAATCTCGCATCGGATGACCTTTATTTCATCACCTGGAATCTCACATCGGATGGCCTTCATGTGTTGCAACAATCACTCACTGGGTATCCAGATCCCATCAAACAAAGACTCATAACCAAACAAGTGTCTTACCTGGCACGTAACCATACATGATCCACCACGGATCCATAGAAGTGCCCTACCTGGCACACAAATATCATACGATCCACCACGGGTCCCTATTGTTGCTATTACAACCAATCAAACATTACCGAATTGTTACGTTTTATGGACGAGTATTACAATTTATTTTCATTAAATATTTCCAATAATCCACATTATCACATTGATTATAATAATAACCGATTGTTAAACATATCCGTCAATTTTTACCTTAACTGGCAATTAAACCAAATAGTGTTAAATTACCAGTTCATAAGTAGTTTATCGAGTATTTGCCGGAATTAGTCCATTAATCCTAACAACATCAATATTAATTACGAGGCCCTATTCTACCCTTAAAGCTTATAAGAGTCATTATAGTTTATTGATAGGGCATTTAAACCCATTATTATTAATTACCGATTTTTAAACATTTAATCAAATATTTATCAGCACAACCCCTAACCAATATTCAATCAACATATTAATTCATTCCACTAGCATACAATGCATCATCACATAGCAGTCATAAACCAGATAATCATACGAATATTTCGACAATCCTATACGGTATCTAAAGCTCATAATAGTCTTAATATTCTCAATAATTACCAAGCCTCGAATATCTACATCATCGCATGCTTATTACTCATCTCCTAATTTGCAACTACCAATATGCAAGTCAATTACACTTATGATGCTCATGAAGCATTTCGGAGTTCGAGGTGTACTAACCTTATGTTGACAATGCTAAAATCCTCTTTTGAGCTTCCCGAATATTCCACTTGATTCGATATCCAAACTGAGCAACCCTCGTATATCAAAAAAATACGAACATACATTATTTCTATGTATCTCTTATACTATTCAAAAGGTCAAACGCTTAAAAACAGCTTACCGCGTTCAAATTTGGCAAAACGGACTGTGCCAATGGATCCAGAACGTTGAGAAACCCTCAGGTAAGATCCCCTTAAAAAAGTCAACTCTTGATCAAGGGCTGGTCAACTGCCCAAATAATCTGGTGCGGCACAACAGTTACTGTGCACCCTAGATCAGAATCCTGTGTAAGCATGCGCACGATAGGCCTGATGCATCCTAGGTGCAAGATCGGGTGCGGACAAGCGCACAGGAGGCTCGGTGCACCAGCAAGGCGGGTTTTGGTGTGGCGTGGTGCACCGAAGCATAGTGTATCTGCTTGGGTTGCCACACGCCCACTCTCACCGGCGGCGCGTGAGGGCGCGTGTGGTGCCTCTCGGTGGTCGGACGGCGTCAGCCAACTCCAGATCTACAGTACTCCAGCCGGTGAGCATGCTGGTGGTGTTGGTTTGCGGTGGTGATGGCCGAAACTTCACGTTCTAGCTCCCCAAAAACTTCCTCAACTCTACCCCGGCGAACGGCAATGGGAAGACCACCGGTTGACTTGTCTCGGCGAGCTGGATGCAACGGCGGCGGGGGTGAGAGCCACGATGGCTCCGACGGTGGCAAAACAAGGTTCAAAACCTCCCCCCAACTTTTCTCTTTTTCTCTCTTTTTCTCTCTCTCCTCCAAATACCACATCTCATTCTTTTTCCCTTTCTTCCATCAATCACCAGCCACTTTATTTTCAAAATATTACCCATTTTCTTATTTTTTTCACTTCTTTTATTTATCCACCAAAGCCCAAATCTAACATTTTAATTGAGTCCCCAATCTAAGGCCCAATACCCGTCCAAGACCTATTTTGCTAGCCCAAAATCCGAGTCGTTACACAAGCTTTCAAGCGAGCTAATTCATGAACATAAACGAACTGAATACATGTATGTTCGTATTCGTTCGTTTATTAAATAAATATAAAATTTTGTTTATATTTATTTATTTAACTTAATAAAAGAACATAAACAAATAGAATAGTTGACACAGTTCACCAAAGGGTTTAAATTTGATATAATACTATAAATTAAAATTAAACCTAAACCCTAAAAAACTAAACCCAAACTTCAAACCATAAACCCTAAATTCTAAACACTAACTTTAAATTCTAAACCCAACAACTCAAACCCTTAAACTTTAAACCCTAAACTAAGTTTTTAACATCTAAAATTAAAAAATTGTGTAAACTAAAGTTTACACCAAGTGTATTAAAATTTTGGGTAAACTATATCAATAGTCACCGAACTATGGTTTCTTTCCTATTTTGGTCACTGAACTATTTTTTAGCAAAAAACATCACTAACGTTATGTTTCCTTCCTATTTTGGTCACCGAACTATTGTTTTGGCAAAAATATCACTAACGTTACCTTCCTATTTTGGTCACTGGCTGTTAAAACTTAACGATTTTGCTGACGTGGAATTTTATTTTATTTTTTAATTTTCCATGTCATTTATTCTCTCTCATCGTAAGCAATATATGTTATTTTATAATATTTTTATTCAGACTAATAGGATGCTGACACATGTCACTGCCGATTAGTGGAATAAAATGAATGAAAAATCAAGCCTCTTATGCAGCTAGAGAGATTCGACTAATAGACAGTTACACATGTCACCATCTCTCTGGTTGCATAAGGGGCTTGATTTTTCATTCTTTTTATTCCACTAATAGGCAATGACACGTGTCATCATCCTGTTAGTTTGAATAAAAATATTATAAAATAACATATATTGCTCACGAGGAGAGAGAAGAAATAATATGAAAAATAAAAAAAAATAAAATTCCACGTCAGCAAAACCATTAAGTTTTTAACAGCCGGTGACCAAAATAGGAAGGAAATATAACGTTAGTGATATTTTTACCAAAAAAATAATTCGGTAACTAAAATAGAAAAGGAACTATAGTTCGATGACTACTGATGTGGTTTACCCTAAAATTTTCTTTTCACCGAACGTTATTTTCATTTTCACCACTATTTTAGTCGGTATATATTTAACATTCACTGTTCTAATCTAATAGGAAGAAGAAAAGATGAAAATGCAGTTAAAACAGTGTGGTAAATCGAGTTTACCTTTTTTTGTTGGCAATGCCAATCTTACTTTTGCTTACAATTTTAATAACTGTCTGCTCCTTACTAATTCCACATCCTGTTCATTGTTTTTTTTTACTCCTCTTTTCTTCCTCTGGTCTTCCATGGCAGTTCTCTCGACTTCTCACTTACTATTCCACTGTTCAAAGCCCGACTCGGGCTGTTCTTGGAAACCCATTTGTTTCCCATTGAAGATAGGAACACCAAGCTGCAATGCCCCCAAGAAATTGGTGCTCTCTCCGAGGAGTGTCGATGAAAAGATCTCTAACTACAGTTTCCCGGCCAATGGCTCTCTTCCTTCGACCCCATCTCCACCAAAGTAAGTTATCTAATCCTTCTTTCAACAACAACAAAAAAAAAGTTATCTAATCCACTCTTTTCCATATTGGCAGTTGATTTCGTACCCGTTGTTACTCATGCTTTCCACCATCACATTTCAATCTAATCCACTCTTCTCCATATTGGCACTTGCTTTCTGTTCTAGGGAGGCGAAAAACAAAACTAAAACACTATTTAAAGCTTAAAGCTAAGTTTTTGGTAAATACTAAATTATTGCATATTTTTATTTTACATGGAAGAATCATTCTTTAACAGTCGTTTAGATTTTGCATTTTGTTATAGTTGGCGGCGATGTGAATGGGTTATGGGGTGTTCTGCCAAAGTATTCGGGACAAATTCTGCTTGTTGTTGTATTGGATCGTTTAGCTTATTTTGTGGAGGATAATTATGAAGGTTAGGAGACATATTAGCTTGCAGGTCATACGCTCATGTTTAGTATATTGAACTATAGAGTTTGGGTTTTATGATTTAGATCAGTATTCTTACTATTGTATCGCCATTGTTTCTTCAATGGATGATTAGAATACTTTAATGATGAAAGTCCAGCATTTGGCTGCTGCTGGGTTGAAGTAGGACGTTTGTTGCTTTGATTTTTCACTTTTCTTAAAGTACTGGTGTTTGATATTCATGTATTGTCTGACATATATTTGAATCTGGGTAGGGGAACGTAAAACTACCCTTCAAATAGATGGAAGAACTTAGAGAAACTTGAATATATCCGAGTTGGAAACATACCTATATGGGATACTCAAACTTGAGTACGGATAACATAGGGTAGAACTGCAAGCAATTTCTCATGGTTTTGAATCTGTTATTAGCTGAACCTTCTTTTCAAAGTCTTGGTTACAGCTGGATGATATTTGGATGTACTGGTGGGAGTTATGTGGCGATAGTTTGCTATCTTTCCGTATCCTCTTACGTATGTCTCCCTATTGCCTTCGCAGTGATGAGTCAAGGGTGAGGCGGCACACGATTTCAGTGTTTGTTGGCGATGAAAGTGGAATGATTAATAGGATTGCTGGAGTTTTTGCTAGGAGAGGGTACAACATCGAGTCTCTTGCTGTTGGTCTGAACAAAGATAAGGCACTCTTCACCATAGTTGTCTCTGGTACTGAAAGAGTGCTGCAACAAGTTGTGGAGCAGTTACAAAAGCTTGTAAATGTCTGGAAGGTACACAATTACCTTGAACTCCTTCATTTTACACACCTTTTGGCTTTTTATTGGTTTTATATTATCTTTCCAAGAGGGGAAAGTTGTTTGTTCTTTCAATAATTTTCACTTCTGAAATTTATGTCTGATAGCAAAGTATCTGAAGATTATCTGTTAGAATTTATGTTACTGGACTTCCGGTGAGTGTTGGATGTGAGTATTTGTCCAACACGGGTATACTCAATTTTTCTAAGGTTTTCCATATATTTGGAGAATCATATCCCATAGTACCCATTCTTATTTCTAGATATGGGTGCCGGATATGGAAATTTTAGGGAAAATGAAGAGTCAGAACATAGGCTAGAATATATTAATGTGGTAGATGACATTCTTAAAATAGTACATTGTGTTCTCATTGTTTGCCATCCATTCTTAGATGACTAAACCTTTCTACTTGCAACAAGGTATTAAGCCATTACTTCTGTCTGCCTCAGTTTTCGCCTTTTTTCATTACCATCTTTATGGAAAACTGATTGCGTTACATGTAAATTTCTCAAATTACTTGTTTTAATCCAACGTACAGGTTGAAGATCTCTCAAGTGAACCCCAGGTTGAACGTGAGCTGATGCTAATAAAAGTGAATGCAGATCCACAGTTCAGAGCTGAGGTAAATCATGCTATAACTTATGGAATGTCTGTGTTTGGAAATATGAAATTGAGAAGTTGTATTTAGATTTATTTTCTATATAAATTGAGAGAATGAAATGCTCATCTTATGTATAAATTAGTAAGGATTTACTAGTTTATATTTGAAAGGTATAAAAATATGAATTTCAATTTCATTACTAAATAGGCATCCAACAAATCAACGAATTTGAAAAAAATTAAGGATGTTACATTTATATGCTACTTACCACAGGTTTACACTATTTTTGTATTTCAAATATATTTTTTGAATTTCAAGTCCTCAAATGTATTCAAAGATTTCCTTCTAAATTCCATTCGCTCCCTATCTTTTTCTGAATGGCCAACCTTCCATTATCAGATCATGTGGTTAGTGGACATCTTCAGGGCAAAGATTGTGGATATCTCCGAACACTTGCTAACTATTGAGGTAATGAATGACAGAAATAACTTCTGTAAATTCCCTTTCTTTTCCTTTCTTCTCCAACCCCAAATAGGTGTAATGTTACATAAGTTGAATTTGTATATGTGGTTTTCTTATTATGATGTCTCTGAAATGTTATATGCTATGATACTTGGACTTGGGCGTGAGTACTAGGTGCATGTATATTTAGTTTTTCTATATATTTGGAAGATACTTGAAGGGTTATATAGTCATACTCATGTGTGATTATGCATCGGACCAGGAGTTGGATACTTCAAGAAAAATGAAGAGTTGGTGACTATATATAATATGATTGGGAATGTCACTCAATTATCTTCTTGTTGCTTCAGAATTTTGGGTGCTTGCCTACAGATGAGTTTCTTTGAGAGTCCATGTTGATTGAGAATGAAGAAATTTAAAAGCCACATTGGTGCAGCCTAGAAAGTAAGAGTGACTCAATAAAGTACATATATAATGACCAGTAATATGAAAACCAGTAAAAGAAACCTCCAATTTGCATTTCTATTTGGTGTGCTAGACCACTTAGAAACATTATTTACATGGTAGATAATTGTTTGTTTGGAGCAAAACTATTTTGATATGGAGGTCTTGTATCCCTTTCTTTCCATTCTGGTGTTTGACTGCGGAGTAGATCAGATCCTAATATTATTTCTAAAGTTGAGGCGAGGAACACTATTTTGTTATTGCTTTTTCCCGATTATGGATCCTTAGATAGGAATATGGAGATAAAGAGAGAAACAAAGAATGTCACTATGGTGTAAAGAAAGAGTTTTAGATTCTAAGTATATCACAATCTCCCTGTTCTCGTTATCCATTTTAAGTGATATTGGCTAGAACTACTTATAGAGCTCTAGGATGAAGCCTTTTATATTTGTTTTGGTGTTTTGTGGGGGATGAAGGGATTCAATTGTATTCTTGCAGTTTGAAATCATAACTTACTTATCATGTGTTGAACCCAGGTAACTGGAGATCCTGGAAAGATGGTTGCCGTGCAAAAAAATTTTAGGAAGTTTGGGATCAAAGAAGTTGCTAGAACAGGGAAGGTAACGACCTTTCCTATAATTATGTATAAAATTTTCTAGTTAGTACTTTACGAGTCTTTGACCAATCAACTCCTTTTATTCTCTATCTCCTATTAGATTGCTCTTAGAAGGGAAAAAATGGGTGCATCTGCTCCATTCTGGAGATTTTCCGCAGCTTCTTATCCAGATCTTCAAGAAAAAGTACCTGTTAATGGTCTTGCTGGTGCCACAGATAGATCAGTATTTAGTGAGGCTGATGTTTCTGGAGGGGTAAGCATATTTCTTAGCTTTCAGTTTGATTTTTTCCTTGCAAAGTATATTTTTAATTTATTTGTATTTGGAAGACGCCATACCTATGATTAGCTTAATAGAGATTATCCGTCATGCTTTTGTGACTAAGTTCTACTTCTAAACATTGGAATAAAATCAAAATTAGGGCTTTTAGGTTGCACCGTTTAGGATTATAGTAGAAAGATATATGGTTATTGATGCTTCTTACTTTCATAGATTGTGCTTTTCTATCCTTATATAACACTTGAATTCCTTACAATTTCTGATCCAAAATCTATAGTTTATGTGTTTATCTGTTCATGCAGGGGGATGTTTATCCAGTAGAGTTGGCTGATGGTTTTACAATCAATCAAGTTCTTGATGCTCATTGGGGTGTTCTCAATGATGACAATGTAAGATTGCATATTTCTGATATGTACTCATCCATACTAATGCTTCTTAAGTATACATGAGCGAGCCATCAGTTTCATGACTTCTGACAATGGTTTGTTTGACTTTGAGTTTGGGTTGGCTTTGAAGTTTTCTCTTTAGAGAACATGCTTGGCTTGCTGAGTATGAAGTTTTAATGGTATTGCTACTTCATCTTTTATGTATAAGATGAGTTATCCTGTGGAGCTTTCTTATGTCTTTTGATTAGAATCCACCTGTTCGCCTCCTAGTTATCACTCTTAGATACTCAGATCTTACCTCATTTATTTTGTTGCCAATGCTCTCCCTCAACGTCACGCTGGACGATACTGATGTTGTAAACGTTTTATTTCAAGAAAAGAATATCTAAACTTTTAGGCTCTTGGAATTTAGTATAAAGGATAACCAGATATAAGCCAATTTAATTTTGGTTAACTTGTACAGGATCCAAATTCCCAGCTCATTGATACTGGACTAGTTTATCAAATGTATACTTTTGGTAAGTAGTGTACTTTAGCTAGCTTAAGAGAATAATATTTTTGTTTATACTTTTTCAGACAAGTGGACTTCAATCTCACACTTTATCCATGATTGTAAATGACTCTCCGGGAGTTCTCAACAATGTTACAGGGGTTTTTGCTCGAAGAGGCTATAATATTCAGGTAGTTTTCCTCTTATTTCTTTTTTCTCTCCCCTTTTTCTCATTATATGGTTTCTCACCTGCTGAATCGACTTCACTATCACCAGAGTTTGGCTGTTGGGCATGCTGAAACAGAGGGGCTCTCTCGCATAACAACAGTTGTCCCCGGTACAGATGAATCAATTAGTAAGTTGGTGCAGCAACTCTATAAGCTTGCAGATGTTCATGAGGTGAGATTATCTGAAAGGGTGCACTTTGTATAATTTTCTCTTGCACTTGCTTGGAAATTGTTTTTTTATGGATTCTGGCAGAATTGTTTTGTTGGGTGATAAACAAAATAGTTCGAGAACAAGAAATATGAATATTTGATGGGGCTGCATATGACATAATGTAGCCTCAAGATTTTCCTTTTATCTTTTGCTGTTGATATTTGATAGAGACACATTATCCACCATGTTGTTCAAAAGTATCTAAAGTGAATCAGTGACTGACAGTCATTCACTTCTTAGGTACAAGATCTTACCCACTTGCCATTTGCTGAACGAGAATTGATGTTGATAAAGATTGCTGTGAATGCTGCTGCTCGACGAGATGTCCTTGACATTGCCGAAATTTTTAGAGCCAAGGCTGTTGATGTTTCTGATCACACAATCACTCTACAGGTAATTATCCTATCTGAACTTTTGCTTTTATTTCCATCAAATACATAGCATTATAACTACAATTAGACAAACAAGTTGGTATTTTACCTTTGCCATTGAAAAAAGATCTAATTGTGACTTTGCCATATGTGGAAACATGTTTTAGTATTGGTAAGAAAGCCATGTTTTCGATATGCAAATTGTTTGATTCCTAGTGATTAATTTATCGCATGATCGATTTTGCTCTTCTTTGGGTTTGCAAGAGGCTATTCAGTGGATGGAAATCCCTAGTCTCTTTGCAAACAGTGTTGTTTGTATTCTTACTTCTCTTTAGAAGGAAGGAGACGGAATGGAAGTTCCATAGATCATGATTCTTGATCTGTTGCTTTTGTTTCATGTAAACGTTGAAGTCCAAAGTTTGTTAACATCTAGTAGCTTTCGATTCTGAATGCCGATACTGATAAACATAATTTCGATACTTGTTCCAGTTGACGGGAGATCTAGACAAGTTAGTTGCACTGCAGAGATTGTTGGAGCCCTATGGCATTTGTGAGGTCGGTTTTCATTTCGAATATCTACCTGCATATGCTTACGTTTAACATGTCTTATCATTAGCATTTGGCTTCAGTGTATTGCAAAAACTTCAACGTTTACTCTTTTGTCCATGTTTAGGTTGCTCGAACTGGCCGTCTAGCGTTGGTGCGAGAGTTGGGTGTGGACTCCAAATATCTACGTGGATACTCTTTGCCATTATAAGTTTCAAGAAGCTTTAAGGTATTTTGGAGGATCAAATCCAGAAAGTTTGAACAATCAAGCTATGGTGTGTTGCCTGATTCGAGTTCTTTGTCAGAGAATTGCTTTCTCAATTTAAGGCATTGTTTGTATTTATTAGTCAATGTTTAATATAAAATTGATTATGAATACGATGTAACAGTAAAGTCTGAGTTTATGAACACCATTCCATTTATAAGAAACTATAACACGCTTGTTCTAAATCTCTTTCATTCGATCAAACAGTCATCTGTTCTTAAGGTTAGCATGGTTATTCGTTACGTCAATCATGGGAGACTATAACTGTTTCTCAAAATTGCAACCGGTTAAGAGGCCAATGAGGGCTGCTGGAGCGGTCTCAAGGCCTTCGGCTATGTCTTCAACGTGTGTTATTTCCCCTTTGATGCGAGGTATAATCATTTCTAAAAACTTGGGATACAGGTGATAGAAATCCTTCGATGTGTACCATTTTCAAGACAATGTTCAACAAGTTGTGCCCTCCTTCAGGCTGCTCACTGTTGTACTGCGAGATCATTCCACGGGCTGCAATACGACAATGAATCCTGATGTTTAGCAATTAGCAGCACATCATCCAGCATCTTCCCCCAAACATTTTCCAAGTATATATCACTGCCTTCTGGAATATACCCGTCGTTTTCAATGTTACTCGAACTTGGATGCAAGTGGTTGATATATGTTCGATATGGGTATGCTTAATTTTATTTTATTTTTGAAGTTGTTCAGTGTATTTGAATGATGTTGAACAAACATATTTTCATACCCATGTTCAAATGTATGTCAGAACGAGAATCGAAAATATGATCGGTTGACCTTTGATTCCTTTTTTTTATAAAAAAAATGGCTACTTACCTTTTCAGTGTAGCATCCAAGTCTGGCTCTTATAGTTGAAAGCCGCTTCAAAACTGGACTTCCAACAACATAGCAACCAACAGTTTTGCAAATTGTCCGACAAGCTGACCAACTGCTCCAGATGCTGCTGATACGTAGACATACTCTCCATTTTTGGCGAACAAACCTCATAAAAACCAGCATAAGCAGTCAAACCTGGCATTCCCATGACCACAAATTATCCAACAATTTACACAATTAGATGTGCATATTGAATGAGCAAATGATTAATATTTTGTCACAAGAAAGGGGAAAATGGTTTCCTCGGAATAGTTCTCATCGAACCCTGCAGGTTCAGGATTCGAACCCCAAAAGACCGACTTTCTTTATATCAAACATCCATCATCGTCTTTGATAAAATTGAAAACAACTTGGCAAGAAGTCCAGTATAGTTGGTAAGACGCAGATCTGTATGTTGAATCTTGAACAAGTGATCTGGTGCTGTTATGAGATCAGATTGGCACTTTTATAATCCGGAACTTGGGCCACTGCATTACCCCTTAGAGGCTGCTCAATTTCAACATTCAAGGACAAACTAACTCATACAATAGAGCAACAAATGAAAATGAACATGGAAATGGAAATGGGACTTATGATTAAACCAATATTGGGTATAAAATGTGACCATTAGGTTGAAAATATCGGCTACAGGCTCACAAAAGGTCCTGGGTGTCTACAAAATATCTTCATTCAAAGTTTAATTTTTTTCCACACTCAAAATTTGTTTTTCACGATTGAATCTTCTCATTTACATTCTTGTTTGGGATTATCTAAAACTCTTTTATTCCATTTTAATTTTATACATAGTATTACATATGAATTTATTTTTTTATTTTTTTGAACAACAATATAAACTATTCCATTTTAATTTAATATTATACATATTGCATGTTTTATATTTTATTTATACAAATCATATATTTTATTGTTCATATATATATATATATATATCCTCTTACAACATATAAACTTTAGATCGTTGGATGAAGGTAAATGAATGACTAAGACTATCGGTAAGAAAAAAAATGATTATTACTAAGCAATCTAATCAAGCTGGTTGAAGTTATGCTTCAACTCCTACAAAACAACATTCTTTATTTTCTCTTTTTAAAAATTCTATTTCATTATTGTTGCTGATTTTAGGAGTTTTTTTTATCATAAAATATGATAGTTGATTTTTTTTTTTATATAAGAACTATGGTAGTTGTTTGAGTCTAGGATAATGTTTATTTTTTATATGTATTTAAACAACACCTCAACTTATTAAAAAGCGTGTTTCCTTTCAATTATTATTTTTTTCTCCAGTATTTATCTTCGTTTCTTTTGGTTATAGCCTAATTTATTCTAACAAACTGATATAAGAGATCCTTTCTTGAGGGACCGTCTCTCTTATCTCAACTTTTTATTATTGATTCAGAAACGTCTTTCACTGCACTTGTCAAGTTATTTTAATGGTAAAAGTTTTCGTGTTTAGACAACAAGAATAGAAGCTCATCTAAAGGCAAATGATCTCTGAGAAGCTGAGAAGGGCTACGTAATTCTTCCATTTACTGTCAATTCAACTATAATACATATCAAAAATCACAAAGTGAAAAACTCAAGAAAACCAAAGGCAATAACCATGCTGTTTGTTGTAGTCTCACTTGAGATTTTTCTCAGAATCATGACAATGAAATCAACTTTTAAAGCTTGAAATTTCTTGAAGGAGTAAAGAATTAAAAGAAGGGTTTAAATTTGATACATAAACCGTGTAAAAGTTATTTTACACAAGCCTACTTATTTATACTATAAACCCTAAATACTAACCTTAAAAATTCTAAACCTTACGACTCAAACCCCTAAAACTAAACCCATAACCCCTAAAACTAAAAGACTTGTGTAAACTAAAATTTATATAGTCTGTATATTGAAAATTTTCTCTAACTTTTAACCTAAATAGAGAGTTTGGACTCCAAAAGATGAAAGAGTTTGAGCGGTGAAAGATTACTTTACAAATCGTCTAAAATTGCAAAAAAAAAAAAAAAGTAACGTTATTGGGTTATGAATTTTTTAATTTTATATTAGTTTAAAAAATTCTTGTAATTGTTCCTGAAAATTTTGAAGCTACCACTTTCATGTTGAAAAACACAAGAATTGTCAAAAATTAGTTTGGCAGAATTAATGAATGCTTTGCAAGCGCAAGAGCGGAGAAATGATCACAATCTAAAGAGTATTAACGGTACATTAGCTGCAAAAGTGTAGCACAGTCGAGGAGGAAAAAAAAAATCTGATTCTCATTCTGATGATATAATAAAATTCGATTTTCTCTTTGTAGACATTGTAAGGAAAATGTTATTCACCTTTTACATGTTGGAGAAAAGTAGACCAGAAATATAAAAATGTCAAAAAATGAAACATCATCAAGAATTTACAAAATCAACCTTCAGACACAAAATTGAATTTGTAGCAAAAAAGTGCTGCTCAAATTGCTGATGAAAAAAAGGAGGAAAAACTCTCTTGTGACCATTTTCTTTGTAGTCGACCATCCAAATTACTAGACTTCAACTAGATATTACTAGAGGGCACTTGGATTGGATTTATCACTAGAGTATATTATCCAAACATAGAATAATAAGAGTTAGTCCAAGGACAACAAATTGATATTTTGAATTGTATGTTAACAACAAAGTATTGTAAATCTAAACTTCAACTAGATGACATGTTTACAATGTTGGATTAAAATCTGCAATTGTTGGCACATATTTATAATGCATGATGCTATTATGAAGTATGACACAAAATTAAGTGATCAATTATGTTAGGTGTGTCATGAATATTAAAATATCATAAAAGTAAAAGTGTAGACATCATAAGATGTATTTATATTTCGATGAGGGACAGAATTATAAATGCCTAATAATTAATTTAATAATTAGTTATATAAAGAGGTAGTGGTCCAAGAAATAGGTTAACTTGTATTATTTTTGTCCCGTCAGAGAGTTATTACGGCAAGGGCTTACCTATCTTCTTGGAAGATCACAACCACTATCTAGACAATCTTCATAAAGGATTCAAGGTTTTCAGTCCAAGAAGCAAGTTTAAGTTTCTTAGAGAGAAACTTGGAGTTTGCATCAACCAGAGCAAGGAGTGTTGAAGTTGTGCTTCAGCTGCTGCAAAACAACTTTCCTAATTTTCTATTTTTTAAAATTTGATTTCATTATTGGTGTTAACTTTAAGTGTTTGTTTATCATAAAATCTGGTAATTGTTTGATTCTGGGATAAGATTGTTATTTTTTATATGTATTTAAACAAAACCACAACTCAATAAAAAGTGTGTTTTTCTTCAATCAATTTGTTCTTTTCTCCTAACCTTTATCTATGTTTCTTTCAGTTACCACCTAGTTTATTCCAATAAAGCTAAACAAAAATACTCGACTTATCTTACACAACAATTGATTGTGTTTATTCCTTTTGCAACAAGGATTGATTTTTCATTGAAATGATGGGTATAATGATTCTTGTACTAAGTTAATTTTCTAGAACTTTTGCAGTTTTTTTCTATTCGTAATAAAACTATTAACAAAGTTTTTAAAAATGTTAGTGTCAATTTTAAAATTGAAAGTTTTTTTTTTTAAAAATTTATAATAAACACGTCACTCTGTCATTAAAATTGAAATAAGGGCTTAATATAATATCAATTTTAGTTCATAAAACTTATACATTATATTAATTTGACTATAATTCGAAATAATTAAAAAAATATTAACCCTTCATATTTAAAAATTTCATTAGTCTACTAGCATGCGACGTTAAGGTCATAATGAGTCTATTCCATTAGTCTGTCAGTTGTCCAGTAGTGAAGTGAATGTGCTTGTCGAGTTATCACAACTGTCGATATTATCATACTGATGAACAATAACATAGAGTATGGTATGTGGTTGCATGGTGTGTCAGGATGGTGCAGTGTTGAAATTTTTAAATAAGAGGTATGAAGTTTATTGAATTATTTCGAATTAAGATCAAATTAATAGAATGCATAAATTTTGTAACTAAATTCATTATTATACAAGACATTGTTTCAATTTTAATAATAATGTATTTTAAAAGAAAAATGACATATTTATTCTAAAATTTATAATTGAGTGACTCAATTATATTACTTTTTAGAAGAAGAGTAATGTGTACTGTACAAGTCCATATTGATTGTACCAGTCGTAAATATGTTGTTGTTTTCATTTATTGATTTGTCATATCCATTGGTATTTGAACCGTATACGATTAGGCTGACATTGGAATTTGGTAGTACAGGTCCAACCTTAAATATCGATGCCGGTGGAGCATTCTTTTGTCAAACATCATTTTAATGAGCATTCAATTGGAGGTGCGGTGCATATAAGCTTTTGGAGTGAACCCTGAAGCCAACAACCAGCCTGGTTCGTGTCAAAACTCATAACCATATACATGTTATGACATTGTTCTAAATTTAAAATGTATATTCTCTATTTCAATAATATTCTACTAGATGCCATTTTCGTTTTTATTGTTTATTATTCTGAATCAATTGAATGTGAACTTTTCTATTTTTAACGATTTTTATATTTTATAATTTTTAAATAATTTTAATAAAAATTATTTTTATATTTTTAAGTATTTTTAATGATTAGGGACTAAATTGGTAAAAATTAAGACGCAAAGGATTAAAAAATTTACTTTTCTTTTTTTATAAGTGACATGCCAACAAATAACGAGAAATATAAATAAATTTTTTAACGAATGAACCATTTTATTCTTTTTGAAACGTATAAGGATCAATTTACCATTTTTATTAGATGGACCAAAATGCTATCTGAAATATAATGTAAAGACTGCTATAGGATAAATTAGGAGACAATATCATAAAAAGAAGAAAATATTAGATAGATCTTGACCTGTAAATGAACCGAACGAACACGAACGAAGGTATGTTCATGTTCGTTTGTTTAATTTTAAATTGAACAAATGAACGAACACGAATAGTTAAACGAATATATTTCTTGTTCGTGTTCGTTTGTTGAGAAATGTAGCTTGTTCGTGTTCGTTTGTTAAAATGATAAATGAACGCAAACGAACATAAAAGGACATATGTGAATAAATTTGAAAGAACATAAACGAACAGATTACTGAACGTTCACAAACGTAAATACACGAACGAGACTTTTGTTCGTGTTCATTCATTTAATTAAACAAATGAAAAATTTTGTTTATGTTCGTTCGTTTAATAAATAAACGAGCATAAACGAACTTCTCATCGAACAGTTTTTGGTCCACTAAACGTTCGGTTCGTTTACAGCCCTAGATAGACCCGGCTCACCACGTCATCCATGGTCCATCCAATGAGATTCATCTATTTCAGTATAACTTTCAAGTAACTACCCATTCCTTAATTATATGTAGGAAAGAGGTGAAGATTCACCTTAAAAAAATAAGATAAAAATTATTATTAGATAATACTATAGATGACGTGGTGAACAAGGTCCGTTTAATAAATTTTTTTTATAAAAAACAAGAGTCTTCCTTGATTCTGAGTTAGGTCGTGAGTTCTCTGTCCCAAAACCACATCATTTTGGGAGTATGAGCAACCCTCTCAAACTACGCCATTTTGGAATGCTTTAAATACCGATTATAAGGGATTGTTTCAATTTCTTTTTATTCTCTAGAAGTCCGATCAGGTTTCGTTAGTGTTAATGTGAGAAAAACTTCGAAGAAGAAAAAAATTATTATTTTAATTCAAATATTTAAGGTGATGATTAAATTGCTAAAGTCTAAAATAAATGGATAAAAATATATAAGTTTTATGGACTCAACTGTTAATTTTCAAATTAAAAATAAACTACATCATGATATAAGTTAAATTTTTAACGATCAGAGTATTAAAAAAATAAAAATATAACATTGAATATTATTTTATTAAAAAAATAGGTGCAGTAAAAAAAAACATAATAATATGTTGAATACTAAAGTAGTAGTTTACTGTTTTTTTAAGAATAGATAAGTTCTTTATAGAACTCAATTGTGTGGCTCTCTTTCATATGTCAATAAAGTTAGCCAGTAATTATTTAAAAAATCCAAACGATTTCTAATAAATATAATTATAAATTATAAAAACTATTTATTTAATTTTTGTACTAGGAAAAAATTACTAGTCAGTAAAGTAAGCGCATCATGAATTTTTTTCTATCTTATTTTTTAAGGTGAACTTTTATTTATAAATTATTAAATAAATAAATTTTATTAAATAAAATTATAAATAATATAATGAGTCAAGATTATATAATAATTTCTCTTCCACAGGAAACCGCCCAAAAAGTGTGAATTTACTCTCATTCTTAACAACTTCACATTATGAAGCACAAATTTGGGTCTATAAAGTAAGCGCATTATTTCGATAAAAAAAAAAAGAGTAAGCGCATTATACCTGAAATCTTCAGCAGGGACGACCCAGATCTCCCTTCTCCCCCTTCACCACGAGTTCCAACACTTGAAAACACTCTCAAGGTTTGAATATTCTACTATATCACCCTCTTCTTGTTTTAATCAAAGAAATCACTATTTTCTTTTCTTTCTTTCATCTTTCTCGCCTTCCAATCATATAAGCGAAAGCTGATGCATTTTCTTAACTCATTTTCAGCCATGGAGGTTACAATAAAAGAGTCTACTATTGTTCGTCCCGCTGAAGACACTCCCAGAAGAAGTCTATGGAGCTCCAATTTAGACGTGCTGATGGCTAGATACCATGTCCCTACTGTATACTACTTTAAGCCTAATGGTTCTTCTGATTTCTTCGATACCGGAAGGCTTAAGGAGGCTTTAAGCAAGATTCTTGTCCCCTTCTACCCCATTGCTGGAAGGTTAGGGTTCGATGAAAATGGAAGGATTGAAATAATATGCAACGCTCAAGGAGTTTTGTTCGTCGAAGCCGAAACTAGTTCAGTCATGGAAGGTTTGGTTGGTGATTTTACTGATAACTCTCAAGTTCTACAATTGGTTCCTACGGTCGACTATTCTAAAGGAATTTCTTCTTATCCACTCGTTTTATTGCAGGTAATTTGCTAGTTCAAATGTGTGCATATTTTACTAGGCAACCAAGTTTTAATGTGTGCATATTTTACTAGGTAACCAAGTTCAAATGCGGCGGGGTTGGCCTTGGCGTTGGGTTTCAACATACGCTAGGAGATGGGACATCGGCTCTTCATTTCATCAATAGTTGGGCTGACACTGCAAGGGGTTTGTCGCCTGCGATTGCTCCGTTCATCGATCGAACTCTTCTTCGTGCTCGAGACCCACCGACGCCTAAATTCCACCATGTCGAATACGATCCTCCCCCGTCAATGAAGTCTACACCGGACTCTCAATCGGATGATCCTAAGTCATCCGTTGTCTCCACTTTTATGCTCACGGCTAATCAATTGAATACCCTGAAAGCCAAAGCAAATGCAAACGGTGGTGCAAAGTACAGCAGTTTCAACATCTTGGCTGCACACATATGGCGATGCGCAAGTAAAGCAAGGGGTCTCCCAGATGATCAAGCTACCAAGCTACAATTCCCGGTCGAAGGTCGATTTAGGTTGAATCCTCGTCTCCCACCGGGTTACTTCGGCAATGTAATCTTTCTAGCAGCGCTAGTTGTTCAAGCCCGCAATCTCGAAACCGAATCGTTTACGGACACTGTAAAGAGGATCCATGAACGATTAAAGCAGGTCGATGATGAGTATTTGAAATCGGCTCTTGATTACATTGAACAAGTATCTGATTTGAGCACTCTGGTTAGAGGACCCCATACATACCGGTGCCCGAACCTTTCAGTTATTCCCTGGATATGGCTGCCCATATACGATGCCGATTTTGGATGGGGTCGTCCGATGTACATGGCGCCAGCTAATGTGGTCCAAGAAGGTAAAATTTACATAATACCGAGTCCGATTAATGATGGGAGCTTGTTACTGGTAACTCGATTGGGGACGTCTCACATGAAACTCTTTGAGAAATTACTTTACGAACTTTAATAGTTATGTTGTTTCTATCCACGTAACGAGCATGGATGTAATAAATGATGATAATTGTCTGTTGTTGTTTACGGATTGTATTGAATGTTATTGCATTACTCTATCACGGGTAAGCACAATGTATTGGTTGCTTTAGGATGTGAAGCGATTTCTTTCGATGTGGGAAGCTAGATTGCCTTCAATTTAATAATGGAAATGATCTTTTTAAATTGTGCCATCTAAACTTGAGGTAATATCAATTTCTTATGGATGTTAATGATCTAGTTTGGAGAGGATGCACATATGACTATATGACTAAGCTAGGGGTGCTACTTGAGTTGAGCAATTCGAGCTCGATTCGATCAAAATTTAGTCAACATTCAATTTAAATTGATTCTATTTGAACTCGAGACCTTAATGAATTGAGTCTAGCAATGTCCGATTCGACTCACTAAGTCCGCAAGCAATTTGTTAGTTTTTTATGGTTGTAGTATGTTAGTTTGGTGTATTTGTAAATTGTTAATTTTGATAGTTTTTTATGGTTGTAATATGTTAGTTTGGTGTATTTGTAAATTGTTACTTTGGTTGTAATATGTTAGTTTGGTGTATCTGTAAATTGTTACTTTGGAGTTGAAACTTTAGAATTATTTTGCACGCTATTTTGCTTATTTTTTGTTAGATTTGTTCATTTATGTTTATATTAAACTCTACGTAGTATTACTAGATTTTATATATATTTTAAAAAAAGATAAAAATTCTGGCGAGCTTAACAAGTAATAAATTTTTTAACTAACACAAGTCGAGAAATACTTTATCGAACATATCGAGTATCAGGTCTAATCGAATACGATTTGAACAGTTTTTGAGTCAAATCGAACAATACTCAACTCGTGATCGACCCGCTCAATAAACACTCCTAGAATAAGCCGTATTAATTTAGGGTTATAGTGATTTTCATCTTCCTGTGAAACACGAGATTATTGTTTTTTTAATATTTCATATATAAATACATCAGACTAATTTGTTAATTTTTTAAGTTAAGAGATCAGTTTGTAATTTTTGATAGTCGAGAGACATAAAAAAAAATAGTTTACCCTTTTTTTCTAACGACGAAAAAGAAAAAGGGGTCACGATCACGAAGGCACCTACCCGCTGAGGCTATGGTCACAACTTCGAGGGTTGATTGCTAGGCAATGAACGGTTATGAATTGAAGATACATTATTTTATTTTATTAATGAAATTATTCTTTAAAAGTTAAAAATTTAACAATATTTTTTTAAATATTCTAATATGATTATATAGTAGTATATATTTTTATTTTTAACGTTTAAAAAATATACACATATCTTACATACCAATTATTCAAACTCGAACCTCAAAAAATAATACCACTACGTTTTATATTGGAATGATTCTAAAGAATCAAAATATTTAAATAGAGCAATTATCCAAATATATATATATATTAATATAATAAAAAATTTATTAAAAATATAATTCAATTTCAAGTTTTATTACTTAATCGACGTCATGCATGATCTAAACAGATCAATCTAAAGCAAATCGACATCGAATGCTTAATCCATGGTTCAACAAGAGTTTTGAGTATATGGATAGAATAAAGCCACAAGTCGTTTATCGAACCCAAGCCCAGACTCCTGGGTGATATATACTAACGGTTGACAGACTTTTTAACTTTGGTTTAATTTTATAATCGATTAAACTCTATTTTTGATATCATAAAATATAAAACGACTAAATTGTTTTAAAATTTTCTAAAAGATTTTGGATTAGACAAT
This sequence comes from Hibiscus mutabilis, assembly GCA_019671005.1. Lineage (NCBI taxonomy): Eukaryota > Viridiplantae > Streptophyta > Magnoliopsida > Malvales > Malvaceae > Hibiscus > Hibiscus mutabilis. Next base: position 4,473,867 of record CM033713.1, on the reverse strand, counting down.
TCTTGCTTAGATTCCTGAAAGCAACGTCTCTTGTGACCTTGTCCTTGTAAGGCTATCGGACCAGAAAGAGGATGTTACACGACACTTGCTCCCCAAATTTCAATTCTCCTTCTCTTTCCATTAAGATGTTTCGTGTTTCAATGAAAATTGAGAGGAAAACTATTACATCAATAAGAGTTATTTCTCGTGGAACAATATGTGCTTTTCCACAATCCTATAATGGACCATTATTGATAGGGATATACATAATTAATCGTAATCGTTAACAGTTAATTAATATAATCGTATATTTTATATGTTAATTAATTTAATCGTTAAAGACTAAACAATTTTAGTTAACCGAGCCATTAAATATGATGGTCAAGGGCTAACTTATAGGTTAACATTATGAAATTATTTATACATATATTTTGTTCGCAAGATTAGTTACGTCAATCTTGAGGTCATCTTATAATATAATATTTATTGAAGAGATACTTTTATTATTCTCAAAAGAAATAGTAAACGTGTAAAAAAAATAAAATAAATTACATATTAACTTGTAATTGAACCGTTAAAAATAACTATCTGTTAATAACAGTTAAAGTAATTAATTATTTTTTAACAATTAAATTACTATTCAATAATTGTTATAATAGTTAATCGACCTCTTAAATTAAACGATAAAATAAATCCACTATCAACAACCCTAGTTCTTGGTAGTTGAAGAATCTTCAATATAAACTGCATTCATCCTGTTTATTTTTTTTCCATCAACTTTTCGTTGATCTGCCTGGATGATACGTGGTTGATCTTTCTTTACCCATATTGTCTTGATTGAGACATTGTATTATTAGGTGTCCCGACATGTGGTGGAACACTATTGAATTCATAACGTGAAAAGAATAAAGTGTAGTGGATGGTTACTTCATCCCTGAGAGGCGCGACTAAACGTGATTGATACGGGTGTAAGACGTGCGGATAGACGTTGAGGATACGTGCCTAGAAATTGAGTTGATGGTTACTTATCGAGGGTGTTAATGGTACTAAAACGACGATCGCGGTGTTGTGACGAAGCCGATAACATTACAAGGTGAGAAGAGGTTTTAAAGTTTGATTCAAACTCTACTAAGAAGATGAACAACCTCCAATAATAATAATAATAATAAATAATGAAAATACTATATATTAAATATAGAGAGTTTTAAAAATAACAATAACAATAACAACAACAAAAAAATCAAACCATAATTTAAGTAAAGACCGACAATAAAAAGTCAGGGGTTGATACATTTGACAATAACTGCCTTTCATTTCTTTTGCCATTACCATTTTATTTGGCTCATTTGACAAAGATGGTGTCTGATGTGGAAGGTTAATTTTGTTGTTCCTGATGACATTCGAGAGACGTTGGTACAATGGGCACGTTCTTCTAGATCTGAGCTGTATCTAAAAGTAACAATGTTTATTATGTCAACAATCTTTAAAATAAATAGTTAAAATTTTCAATTGACACTCTTTTTTTTCTCTTAATTGTAGGTTTAGAATACATTAAGAGAAAATTCTTTCTCTCTTAAGTAAAAATTGTTAAAAAAATAACAATTATTTTATAGCAATGATAATGCTTATTCCTTAAATCTCGTCTAGTATCTTTGTTGAATGCAAACATTGTTCTTCAAGCTATCAACAATCGAAATATTTCCACTTATAATTTGGAAACTCTCCAAGAGATGAATCTCCACGAACTTTGGATCTTTGAAACAATGTAGAATTCGACTTCTACTTGAATAAAAACATTTCATAAATCAACTTAATTTCCATATCACAACAAGTATTTTTGTTGCATTTATCACGCCCAATTTATTGTAATTATCATAAGATAAATGATTATTAAAGTTAAAATAATTTACTTAGTACAAAATAGTTGAAATAATTTATTGTAATCATTGACTGTTACAATCAAATGCCATTAGAGGTATCGTAACAATAGTTAGAACACCTCACTGCTTCAACATTTTACTTAGTACAAAATAATTTCAATCATTACTTTTCATAGTAATGACATTAATATTTTAATATATATATCAAAATGTAATAAACTTATTTCTTAAAAAATAATAAACATGCAAATAGTATTTCTACCAATAAAAATTTAATAAACATATAAAAAAACTTGTAGCCTTGTGAAGCATTTATCATCAAAATAAAAATTTATAGCGCTTGAGAATAGAAATCCTCTTTTTTCTATTCTCCTTATTTATATTTTCACCCTAAAATATTAGGTTAGGGTTCAAAGTTAAAGTTTAGGGTATAAGATTAGAGTTTAAAAAATTAGAGGCAATATGTATTTTTAGGGTTTATGATTTAAAATTTAAGATTAGATCTTAAAATTTAATTTTTTTAGTATTGTGACATAAAAAAGACCCCGAAAAGGGACATAAGATTTTTGTTCAGAACCCCACCATAAACATGGAAACTCTAAGATACAAGCAACAACTTCATCGAATACTAGCCGAAAGGTTGTTAATTACTCTTGTTGGAAGGTTAAATTATATATCTAAATTTGGAGATCCTTTTTAAATTTAATAAATAAATAAAAATACTAAATTTGAAAAAAATAATAATAAAAAATTGATACGTTTTAAATATGGCCTAAGCTTGAATTCCAACATTCTAAGCTTATGCCTGGTTCTACCTTATTATTTCTTAAGTTTTTAATATATTTACATTATTTTTATATATAATATATATCACATAAAAATTAAATAATAATAATATACTACAATATAAAGATTATAAATTAAGGTCAGTGATCTATGCTTAAAATTTAATAAAAATATATAAAACTATTAAATTAGATATTTTTAAAATGATTTTTCTAGAAATAAGATGGACATACTTGAAATGAATTTTGGTTAGTTATTTACAAATATGATTAGGTTAGAATAAAATATAAGCTACATATATTGAGCTGGACCGGCTAAGGTAAATATGAGATATATTATTGCTTTATATAAATCTAGTCCAAAATGACTTGACCCAATATAGATGGAATTTTTTTTATGAAACTTGGGTTTTGAGTCGGGTTAAATTCAAGTTTAGGGAGAACTCGTTAAGAGATAATTATAAAAATATCCTTTTATATATTATTAATTATGCTTTGAAAAAATATGTAAAAAATTAATATATAAGGCATTAGAATTTTGAAATTTACTTCAATTTTGTATTATTAAATTGAATAAATTAGTATTTTATAAAAAAATCTTTTTCGATTTTTGAAAATATGTGAATAAAAAATTATGTTAAATTTGATTGGGTCATATCGAGTTTGGGATCATATCAGGTCGAGTTCAGATCAGTTAAAAACTCGCTTTGTGTTGACCTATTGTAATCCCTATTTAGAATATCGGTTGCTCAAACTCGTCAAAATAAAAACTACACATGTATTAATTCTACTTGAAACTAATATTTTTTAGTATAATCATTCGGTATCTGATCAATTGGTCAATTGATTCAAAATCAAATATTGTAAAAATTTATTATGTGGCACTCTTTCAATTCAATTTTATCCATTCACACATCAAAATTCACGTCTTACCTATTATTTAAAAGATCCAATATCTCTTATTATTAAACCAACTAATAGCTTGTACCCGACGGTTACATGGGATGGGTACGAACTGTGACGATTCTTTGGATACAAGCTGCAGTGACCATGAAGCTCAAGAAAGAAGCTCATATATAGTTAGGGATCAATTTATGATTGAACATTGAGAAGTGCTGAAATATTGAATTTAAAAAAAATAATAAATTAGTAAGTATTTAAACTCAAAATTCAGGTGACAATGTCTAATTTATTTAATAGTTAAACTTATAAGACCTAAATTGTTATTAGACAAAAAAAATTTGAGAGTACGGACCTATTTTCTAAATTCAAACTCTATTCAATTAAATATTTAATAAATAATTATATTTTACAAAAATCATATATTATTATACCAAAATTTATCGAGTATTTAAAAATTTCAACAGAAACTTAGATCCCTTTGGGTTAGGGATGGCACAAAACCCGACCCCGCCCCAGAAATAAAATAATAATTTATCTGCCCCGCCCCGCCCTAATTTATAAACCCTAAACCCGAACTCGACCCGACCCAAAAATGTAAAAAAAATATATTAAATTTCGTCGACGATAAATGTTAGATTTAATCGAACGACCATTATATTTATAAAGTATAAATTTTACAGACTTTAAACTATATAAAAAATAAAATAAAACCAATTAAATTACTCATATGAAGAAAAAATACATATTTTAAAAAATAAAATCGACCATTGACTTTTAGAATTAGATATGTTAAAATTCGAACAATATCTAACAAAAATTTACGATAAACACAAACTAAAAAAATAGCTTGAAACTCCTAAAAGTATTTATATATAATGGTATTTTTATAAATATAATAAAAATAATAAAAAAATATCAGGGCGGGGCGGGCGGAAAATTTTCATATCATACCCGAACCCGTCCAACCCGACTTTACATTTTCAAATACCCGCCCGCCCCGCCCGTCCCCGAAAATTATAAGAAAAAATTTGATCGAGTCGAGTCGAGGCACACTGAATCGGGTCGGGGACGGGCAATTTTGCCATCCCTACTTTGGGTTCAAAAAAAGCTTCATCTCTGTAGGTAGATGCCTATTGGCAAACAAAAGAGATGGCCAAAAAAGAAAAACAAATGACTTTCTAAGAATAAAAAAATGTTGACCAATATTTTAATTGATGATAATTAATAATATTATTAAAAATTAATAATTAAAAATAAATTTATTAAATATAAGATTTTAAATATTTTTTCTTTCATAAAAATCATATTTTATTACACTCAGGATGTGGATGAAGAATATTATATATACAAATACTTAAATTGGTGAAATGATAATAATTTGCATGTAATCTTTGAACCTTAACAATGGTTTTTGGTTGTCTTATGCATAGATAGTAGGGACGTTTAAAAATACTCGATTTGACTATCTGAACATAAATAATTGGATAATTACTTGATTTTTTTTACTCAAGTCGGGTACCCGGCCTGCTAAAATATATTTTTTTTCGGGTCGGGCTCGGGCCGCAATAATACCTATTATCGGGTACCCAATGACCCGATTCCCGTTTCCCTATTTTTTATTTTTTATTTTAAATATAATTATTATTTAAACAAAATACTCTTATATTCATTATATTCCCAAATCAAACAACCTAATTATGCATGCAATTTCTAAGAATTAAGGAATTTATATTCTAAAGTTGTTTGGGTTTGATACTTTGGATCTTAAACTCTATGATGGGATTATATAATTCGTACTTTTATTAGTTATGAATTTTTTAATAAAATTAAATGATTTTTTTAAAAAAGTAAAAATACAGGTACCCGTTACCCAATTTTCGGGTACTCGGGTTTTGTAGGTACCCGGATAGCGAATACCTGGTTGAAACGGGTCGAGACACGGGCCAAAAAATCTAGTTCCTGGGACTTCGGGTACCCGGTAATGATCACCCCTAATAGATAGACCCTTGTGGGTCCTCGGAGGAGTTCTTGTCCCCACGCATGAGATTTTTATTTTTATCTTTGTTCTGCATTTTTTTAAAACAATGGATTAATTATAAATTTGACTTTTCTACTTTTCAACATTTATATTATCCTAGTTTCGTCTATGGTCTTATGTATAGAATCTATTATATTCTGAAAGGATAAAAACATCATTAAAATATTGTTATTTATCATTCACCAACAATCGATTGGTCTAATGGAATGAGGCTTTAGACCCCTTTAACAGGGTCATGGGTTCGAGCTTTGGTGTTGTGAATGAAAAAAATTGAATTAGGATGCTCCATAATGAGTCTCTGCAGTACTAATCCGAATTAATTAGCCCATAAATTGTTTAACCATTTCCCTTTAAGAGTATTTTAAAAAGCACTTTTCAATCTTTTCACAAATGAATTGACATTCGATTAATCAATAATATAAACTTGGTCAGAATAGTATAGATAAAATAATATTAATTATGTAAAATAGAAAATAAAATACCGATATAATAAACATATTTTCATATAATTAAATTTTATATATACATTATATCCACCTACATGCAACACAAATTTCCCTACTATAATCCAATGAGTGGTACAGTAAAAAAGAAGATGATGTTTATCTTAGAATATTCGAGTTTGAACAACTTTATCCGCAAGATGTGTGAGTTATTAAAGAGTTAAGAAAAAATATAAACATATACTATCTTGTAATCAGTGATCCTAGTGAAAAAGAGGATGATGTTCATCCTAGAAGATTCGGGTTCGAACAGCTTTATCCGCAAGATATGTGTTATCAAAAAATGAAAAAAAAATTAAAATATATTATCTTGTAATCACCTTAAGACTATTAAAAAAAATTCGCCACCATGTCATTATTTTGAATCCTTATTTGACATATTGAAATCAATTAGGAGTCGAATACCAAATCTACCTACGCAGCCCACGTCTCCATTCCCCCCAAATTACTTCCACCATTGTCGCTTGGAATGTTAGAATCATTTGACCCCTAACCTGTGGAATTAGCCTCATCTCACAATCAATATTAGAAAACACACCACCCGTAGCCACTCAACCGCGAATCTGTCCTATAACCACCACACGCTAAATTTAGCCAGGAGAAGACCACCATCCGTTCATACCAAACCACATCATCATTACATAATTATTTTAAGTTTAGTTTATCAGTCTGTTTAGGGTGGAAAAGAAAAGGAAAAAGAGTTGATTTTTGCCATTCTTTTATATCTGTTCATAGAAGAGAAAATGGCTAACCCTAATTAATATCGTAGCATGTGAAGGCGTTGAAATAAACATTTCATGGCCGGTAAGCTTTTCCTCGTTCGAAACAGAAGCAGTGACCGTTAATCAATATCCAATGACAGCTGCGACGGGAGGAGAGGTGCAGCTGCCAGAGCCAGCGTCAGAAGAGACACATGCAGCCAGTGTCTCTACGGCGGATAGTGAGCCCATAGTGGTGATCGGTGAACAGTTCATTGCCCCAAACCCTGTAGAACTCAAAATACAGCATACGGTATTCACGGTTGCTGAGAATCACTTTGATATCACCGACGATGCTGGCAACCCTATTTTCAAGGTTAGAGATAAGTTGTTCAGCTTTCCTAATCGTCGCGTTTTGTTTGACGCCAACGGAAGCCCTCTCGTTTCTCTCAGACAGAAGGTAAGTTTTGCTTCCCGTAACCATTTTTTTCCTGAGTCAGAAAACTGAAATGAAATGGGAATTTATGGAGCATATGTTTGGTTAGATATTGAGTGTTCGTAGGAGATGGAAAGTTTTCAGAGGGGAAAGCCAGAAATCGAGTGATTTTCTTTTCAGTGTGAGGAGATCGTCTTCGATTCTGGTGAGGATGAAAACTCGGACGGCCACGTCGTTAGATGTTTTCTTGGCATCCAATACCACTGAAATACTCCCTGATTTCACCATCAAAGAGAACTGGAATGACACCAGCTGCACTGTTTTTCATGGAGATATCATCGTTGCTGAGGTAAATCTAACTTTCCCTTTTTTTTGCAATTAGGTACTCCTATTTAAGATTTTGTGTACAATTAGCTACTTCATATATTTTTAATTACATAATTTTAATTTTGATTAGTTCATGTTTATAATTTTAACATTGTTTAGTTTATGAACTCGTTGAGTGGTCTTAATAAAAAAAACACATTGTTATCTCTAGATGACCCGAGTTCGAACAGTTTTTTTGCACGTATATTTTGTTTTAAAAAATAAAAGTAAAAAAAATATTATCATAAAGTTTACAAGGGTATCAAAGTTTTTCTCCTTTTAATGTTGTCAATTATACAAACGGGGTTTTAATTTTAATACACTTTTAGAGAGGTTTAATAATTAGTTTAATGTTGAGTGACAACTATTTGTACATATAATAATTGTTGCATACTAAACGGATTTTCTTATTTATTTATTTATCTTTAGACATTTGTCCCTTTTACTTTAAAATGTTACGGAGGTATTCTATTTTTTAAGGTCCATTAGAAAAAAATATCCGAACAATCAGAGTGTACAATGTGGCACGTTTAACCAAAAAATCCAATGCACTTTAATAAAAAATGCAAGTGACCTATTAACTCTCAAAATTTATTTTTATTTTGTTTAATCTCTAAAACTTTTATTTAATTTGAAATACACTCCTATTTATTTCTATTTCTAATAATTTACTCTAGCATTGTTTTATAAAATTATAATATTTTTATTTTTATTTAATATATTAATATAAGAAAAATACTTTTTGATACAAAAGCAATTTACACAAACTTATGTAAACCTTCACGTAAGATTTAGGAATTTAGTTTAGAGCCTAGATGTTTAGTTTAGGATTTATGAGTTTACGTTGTAGGGTTTAGAATTTAGTGTTTAGAGTTTTAGGGTTAGTGATTTAAATTTTAAAATTTATAATTTAAATAAGAAATGCCATGTAATTTTTTTCAGAGCTTGTGTATCAAACTATAACCCTTAATATAATTCAATAAGAGGCCAACATGAAAAATGATGAGAAAATATAAAAGACAAAAAAGACACAAACCAAAAGCTTTTGGAAATTAAGTCCAAAAAGCATAACCACTAAGTTAGATTGAGAATTTGTATTTTTGTTGACAAAAATATTATTTAGATTAAGTTGTGCTTTTGATTTTATCTAAAAAATATTAATTTTATAACATTATATTCTTATAATTAATATACTTTCATAAATATAACATATTTTATAGTTATAAGAATAAAGTATATATAATTAATATATTTCATAATTATAAAATATATTTATAAAATATATCATGAATATATTTAAGAAAGCGTAAATGTGTTTTTTCCTTTCATTTTCAATATTTTTAAAAATAAAATTTTCATTAAAACTATACACAATACTAAAATTTCAACCACTAAAATAAGCAATGAACAATTATTCTAACGTTTTGTGTATGCATTTGTAATAATTTTATAGCTAATTTTATATTTTTTAATTAAAAATACACTTTCACTAGATCTAATTAGATGGAAAAACATAATATCTTTTATTTTCAGATTGTTTGCTTAGTTTACTGGTGTGATGATTTTTTTAGTATAATGGCGTGATGATATTAAATATTGTGTAAACATAAGTTATTTTAGGTTATATATTCAGTTTTATATTGCGTCATATATAAGGTTGTCTCAGATATTTTCGTGGTCCTAAGTAAAAACTCAAAAATAGCCCTTATAGAATAAAAAGTATATCTCATTACTTTGAACAATTAATTTAAGGGTAATTATTCCATACATAGGAGGTGGAAACAAAAAATATTCTACAAGCGTCTCAATTTTAGGGTTTAAGGTTAGAATTTAGGGTTTAAGGTTAGAGGTTTAGAATTGAGTGATTGTGTTAGAATTTAGGGTTTGAAATTAGAATTTAGGGTTTATAGGTTAAAACCTACATCCATAACTATATCATCCTAAACTCTAAACCCTAACCTCTAAACCTTAAATTATAACCTCTAAATCCATAACCTCTAAACCTTAAAGTCTATCCCTAAACCTTAAAACAAAGCGCTTGTAAAAACTTTTTGTTTCCACCGCTCGTGTATTGAATATAAATCCTTAATTTAATATTTTATTAATAAATCATAAAAATACGATTAATCTTTGTCAAACACATCATTTTTATTGTTTTATTAAGAAAATATTTTAAATACATTTAACAAACACTTTAAATAAACTATAGAAATATAAATTAATATTTATTATAAATTGTGAGGTCTTGATCTGGATGAACAGGCCCTGAGCTAGAGCTCATGGTATTCCGACCATGAGTCGGGCCTGGTCATACATGTTTTATGTATTATGATTGTATCATCTATAATCTAATATTATGAATATATAAAATAGAAACATAATTTAAAAAAGAAAATTTAGTAGGAAAATATCTTAGACAATTTGTTTTTTTAAAGAGCCTATATTTATGAAATATATTATTTATTATAATTTTTATATTATATTCTTATAATTATATTATAATATGTTTATGAAATTATATTATAATAATATTGTTTAGATAAAAACAAAACCAATGTTTAAGCTGAATAATGTTTTTTTTTCAACAAGATTACAAATTTTTAGTTTGACTAAGTGGTTAACCTTTGAATTATTTTCCAATACTTCTTTGTTCAAATCCCCTTGATTAGATTCTACATTTTCTCATCATTTTCCCACACATTAGATAATGTTAATATATTAAATAACAATATTATAATATTAAAAAATAATATTAGATTAAATTATAAAAATAATTAGAAATAAATATATTTATATTTGTATTAAATAATTTTTAGAGACTAAACTGAACAAAAATAAAATACAAGAAACTTAACATATCATTTACGCTTCATTAAAGTCGATCGTATTTTTTGTAAAAAGCATTATGTGGTACATAGAGCTGTAAATAAATCGAGCTTGAACGAATAATGTTGTGTTTCTGTTTGTTTGTTTATTTTTGAAGGTGTTCATATTTGATTCGTGTTAGTTTAAATTTTTAATATCATATCCGTGCTCGTTTATTTATTTTTGAGGGTGTTTGTGTTCGTTTGTTTAGCATTCGAAAACATGTTCGTTTAGAGTTCGCAAACATGTTCGTGAACAAAAATGGTGAAATTATTCGACTAGTATTAAGCTCCTCAAGCTTTACAGTTTGAACTCCAAAATTCACCATTTATTCAATTTAGTCCTTAATTTCACCATTATTTAAAATGCAAAAAATAAAAGGAAAAGAGGAACCGAGTAAACTAGCTTATAAACGAGCATATAAACGACCTAATAAACGAGCTTGTTCGTGAACATAAACAAATTGAACACACATTTGTTCGTGTTTGTTCATTTATTAAACGAACATAAATATTTTTTAATGGATTTTTATTTATTTTTAAGAATTCAATAACTAACTTGTTCTTGTGGTCAACACAACTTGGAGCAAGTGGTTAAAGACTCCCGTTGAAATCAAATCCCTTCTCCTAGGTCATGGGTTCTACCTCCAGGAGGAGCAATCTCTCTTCCCTTCCCCTAGGTAGAACTTGTTCAAAATAAAACTTGTTCTTAAGATTTAATCGATTTCAATTTGTTAATTGAATTTATTTTTATTTTTGAATGATAAATAAGTGTGATTCGTGGTATGAATGCAGATGCACAGGAATCACAACGTGAGAAGCCTGGTAATAAACGCAGACAATTATGGAATAACTGCATACCCCAAAGTAGATTACGCATTCATAGTTGCACTGGTGGTAATTCTTGATGAAATCAATCGCAATGGAGACTGCTGAACGTTCAGTCTTTAACCTCAAACCCTGATGCTCATACATGTTTGGATTCCTTATTTTGCACCACGTTATTCGTTGTATTTTTATTTACTTAGCCGTTTGGTTCACAAAAAAAATTATTACTGGAGTAATAATTTTTCTTGAATCTTATTCCCATGTTTGGCAAAATGGTGAAAATTTCCTTCCTATCTATTTATTAGATATTTGTCAATTTTCACCACTTTCGACTTAAATACCCTTGAAATAATGAGTTTTTTTTTATGTCGGTCCACTTGTTGCATATAACTATATAGCTAATTACTTGAGTGTAACTTTATTAAATATTTTATTTCATATTAGTTTAATATTTTAATAATGTTATACATATTTAATATATTTTTATTAATATTATGTTTATGATGCATCTAATATTATTTTTAAAATATATTATCTACACATCTATTTCATAACGTAAAATTGATTTAAATAATATTTTAATATTATAAATTCGCCTCGAGTTTGAGTTTTATGTTTTTACACGAGAGTTTGGATTTCATGCTTATGACAATGAAGTTGACAACTCTAAAATATTTTTTTTTGAATAACTTAAACAATTAATTTTAATCATTAAAATATCAATTTAAAGTCTATTATATACTATGTAAAAGTAAATACAAGATATTTATATAATTTTTAAACATTGTGTAATATATTAATTACATCAATAATATATAGGGTCCTCTTGTAGTAGTTATGCTGCTTTCCTTGGATAATAAAGCACACAACATTTATCCCAAAAAATATTATAAAAGTTTTTTATAAAACTTAGTGTAAAAACTAGTTTTATGAATTTTCATGCAAATATTTTAAATTTAATATAGAAAGTTTAAATTGTTAAAAATAAAATATATTACAATGACAATTTTATAAAATTTGCTTCTAGGTAATCTTATATTCTCTCAACCAAACATTGTAATCTCACATCACTGCAAAATAAACCAAACAAGGTAATACAATATTCCCAATAATGTGTCAAGTAATGTTACATTTTGGAAATCCTATTTCAGAGATAATCTTACATTCCGTGAACCAAACACACCCTTAGTATTCTTAACCAAGTTTCGTGGCAATTTGTATTATTTTCTTAAGTTATAAAACTTACATACATCGTGTAAACAAAATTACTCGAACATAAATCTTGTAAGAATAATAACATTTTACTCCCCCTGACCAGTCCTAAGTTGATCATAGATAATGAATATTTGAAGCAATTCATCATTCGTTAATAAAACATTACAATAGATATTCTATAACAATTTCGTCCATCAAACTGTTTGATGAAAGAGTATAAACGTTGGCCAAACCTCTTCCGCTTCAGCACCTCGCATTGAACTAAAAATCACAAAAGATAGGGAAGGCAAAATAAGTAAACATAGATCATCAATTGAGAATCCAGAAAATGAATACATTTTATTTATTAAATAGAAATATTATTCTTACACGAGATTTAAACCCATATAAGATGAAATAATATGAGCATCCTTAGTCATTAGGCCAATTAACATATCTCAAAAAATGAATACATTATTATTGCAACTACCGCTTAACCCCGAATTTACGAGACTACAATCAAAGCCCCTCCTTTACAACAACCAGAGGTGGTTCAAAGATTTAAGGGGCCCTGTACAATTTATTAAAATGAGGATCTTAATTTTTAATATGAAAAAATTAAGTTTTTTTTTTCAAATAAAGTTTCCTTAATACAAAAAGGTTAGATTACTCTCTTGAGCAACATGAAAGTGGCTTACAAACATGTAAAAATCTAATATTTAAAAAAATGATGTTCTTCTTGCATGTTTTGAATCAAAATCATCTTCAACGCTATCGATATCAACTTATTCCAAAATATCAGTCTAAATTGCAATTAAAGCAAGTTCATTTAGTCTTTATTGTGACATAGTTGCCCGTAAGTATGACTTCACAAACTTTAATTTTGAAAAGCTTCGTTCTCTAGAAGCAACAATAATAGGAATACTCAATAAACTCTATATGCAATTGTCAAATTTGGGAAACAATTAAAACGTTTTAAAAAATATAATAAATTCATTGCTCCTATTTTTTTCATTGGGTTAAAGTTCTCTAAGTAATTTCAACTCAATAAATAACTCATTTTCATCAACATCAGATAACTCATATTTCCTAAGAATATTTTCTAAATTATTACAATCAAATAATTCATCTTATTAATTTCTCAAAATACTTAATGCAGTTAAAATGAGATTTGACAATAATATTTTTTAGAAAATAATTATTTATAATAATAATAATAAAAATAATAACTTATTTCAGGAAATTTTTTAGGTGCTCAGCATGGTCGCACATGTTTGACACGGGCCGTGAGTTGAGGTCCGAGTCGTTGTCGCAACAAGCTGCGCAAGGGGTTCAAAGGCATACTTTGGGCTCCAAAAGACCACCAATCTGGCCCGATTCGTGGGAATATCCAAGAAAACATAGTAATTACCATAGTAAATTATCTTTAATTTAATTAAAGACAATTGAAGATAATTCCCACATTATCTATTGTTTGAAATTTAAAATTCAAATGTTGTAGATAAGATAGAGGCTCTCATCTTGACCGTCGATGTAAATCTGTATAGACCGTTGGATTGGAGGGAACTCAACTATAAATAGATACCTTCCCCTCCTCATTTTGTGTTCAATATCCAAGTTTCCAAGGAATAAAGGCATTTACTCTAAATCCTCTTAATGTTCTTGTGTTCTTTTCTTTGTTCTTGAGCGTTTTTCGAAGTTCTTCTTCGCTCATCTCTTTTGATCCGATTCCGCGTAGAACGCTTTGCGTTTGTCGGTGCTTGGGAAGTTTGATCTTTCGAGAGGGTTGAAAAGGCTTACTTAGGCGTTTATCTTGAGTCACATTGCCTAAGGCCGCACGGTGGGCTGGTTGGAACTCTAGCCACGTGACAGTTGGTATCAGAGCCTTGTTCGAGCGACGTGAGCTAGTTCGAGGCACGAAGCATCGAGTTGAGATGGCGCCAAAGAAGGGAGAGAATGATGTTGCGAGCCAGAAGGGTGTGAAGACCCCGGCGGACAAAGGAAGTCGAGCAAACTCGAGGGACAAGTTGTCGGCGCTCGAGGAGAGGGTCACCAGGCTTGAGGGATCTATGAAGGATTCTGTGGAGCGACTCGACGTGGTGGATACACGGCTCGAGGAGCTGGATGACCATGGTGATCGGTCAGAGGGAAAGAGAGATGCTTTCGAAGCCATGTTGGAGGCATTGGGGGTGGAAATGGTGGATCTGAAGGCGGAAGTGATGGTTTATCAGGCTGCCATGCGGAACGGTGTGTTAACCACGACGACACCTAGACCAATGAAGGACATTCCGAAGCCAAGAGAGTTCAAGGGGAATATAGGTCGGCGAAAGATGTTGAGAACTTCATTTGGTGCATGGAGCGGTACTTCCGGGCAATGAGCATCACAGTCGATGCCGAGAAGGTAAATACTGTTGTTGTTTACTTGACTGACGTTGCTTTGTTATGGTGGCGACGTAGGTGCCTTGATGAGAATAGTGGGGGCACGAGCGTTGGAACATGAGAGGAGTTCCAAGCGGAGTTCAAGCAGTAGTTTTGCCCGAGTAACACGGAGAAAGAAGCCAAGACCAAGTTTAGGAGGCTTCGACACGATGGATCCATTGCGGATTACATCCAGGAGTTTAGTGAGCTACAACTCCTTATCCCCGGCTTGTGTGAGAATGATGCGCTTTTCACGTTTATGGATGGATTGAAGCCATGGGCCAGGATCGAGTTAGAGCGGAGGGATGTGCAGGAACTTTCCAAAGCCCTAGCCATTGCGGAGTCCTTGACCGACTACAGTGCTTACAAGTCCATGGAGTCCAAGTCTTCCAAGCCCCATGGCAAGGGTATTGGTGGGAGAGACGATGACGTGTCTTGAGATAGCAGCGATGATGGAAAGGAGAGGCCATCGACCAAGCCAAACCGGTATGCGAAACCAGATGATCGGAAGGATCGAGGATTCATAAGGTGCTACCATTGTGATGGTCCACACGTAGTGAAAGACTGTCCCAAGAAGAGGAGCCGCCTCGATGCCATTGTCCAGGAGGACGACGAGTCAGATGGAGAACTCGGTAGAGTTGGTGCAATCGCTAGCATCAAAGAAGGGAAGGCGAGGGGGAAAAAGTACATCGAAAGTGTTACCGATGTAAGGGGCCACATTTAGCGCGAGAATGCCCTGATCGAGTTAAGAAGTCCAAGGAGGACGAGCCCGAGAGTGACGAGGCTGCGAAGCTTGGCTCGATGATATTAGATTCTGTCAAGGCGAGGAAGGGCCAGAAGCAGAATGGGTTGATGTTTGTCGACATCAACGTGGCGGGACGATCGATGAGTGCTTTGGTGGACACCGGGGCAAGCGATCTGTTCATGTCCAGGAAGGCTGCCGAGAAGCTTGGTCTTAAAGTTGTGGATTCAACTGGTAAGATCAAGGCGGTGAATTCAAGGGAAGTTCCAGTTGTGGGAACAGTGCGGAAGATTGAGTTGCAAATTGGGAATTGGAAGGCCAATGAGGATTTCAAGGTAATCGAGCTAGATGACTTTGATTTTATTTTGGGACTAAACTTCCTTGACCGTATTGAAGCTCTCATCATTCCGTATGCCAACGTCGTGTGCATCTTGGATCCGAGACAACGGTGCGTTGTGCCTGTGTGCCGAGACAACGAGCGAGGAACCAAGAAGCTGACAGCCATTCAGCTTGTCGAAGATGCTCCAAGCCAAGGAGGCATCGAGTTGGAGGCGACAGTTGGGGACACTTCTTTGGAGGGGCGAGAGTTGCCCGAGGCAGTTGGCATGAAGGCCGTCGAGGAGCCATCCATGAGCGAGGTGGCCGATGCATCGAACTTCAATGGGAGAGAAGTGTCGATGGGATTTGCATTGCCGAGGAGCAATGGGGCATCAAACTTCAGGGAAGAAGGATTGATGTGTAGAGTAAATGCTGGGAAAAGGAGTGAGGTACGTCTTGAGCACGGTGACAGTGTTTTACAGTTTGATTTGCCGGATTTGTTGGGTGTAGGGCGCAGAAAACCTAACCCATCAGATGGAGTTGCCAAGACTTGGTGCGGGCCGAAGCAACCACTCAGAGTACCGAGGGTTCGTTCGGTGTTTAACGTGAAGGCATCCAAGTTTGTGCACAAGGATCGGGAGAGTCCAGATCGGGGCAAGTCAGAACTAGTAGGAAAAAGTTCCTACGATCAAGATGTGCTTGGGACGGTTGATTTTGCATGGCGGTGCGAGCCAAGGCGAGCAGTCCTTATGGGGGGACAACCGAATCAAAGTCCGGTGCTCTTTATGGGGAGAGCTGTCCTTATGGGGGGACAATCAAGCCAGATTCTGAGTTGGGAGCAAGCCAAGGTGCGCGGAAGGAAACTCCATAATCGATCTCAACTTTGTTCGAGAGGAGCGACGAGGGCGTCGCCAAGTTTGGTGGGGGAGGTTGACACGGGCCGCGAGTTGAGGTCCGAGTCGTTGTCGCAACAAGCTGCGCAAGGGGTTTAAAGGCATACTTTAGGCTCCAAAAGGCCACCAAACTGGCCCGATCCGTGGGAAGATCCAAGAAAACTTAGTAATTACTATAGTAAATTATCTTTAATTTAATTAAAGATAATTGAAGATAATTCCCACATTATCTATTGTTTGAAATTTAAAATTCAAATGTTGTAGATAAGATAGAGGCTCTCATCTTGACCGTCGATGTAAATCTGTATAGACCGTTGGATTGGAGGGAACTCAACTATAAATAGATACCTTCCCATCCTCATTTTGTATTCAGTATCCAAGTTTCCAAGGAATAAAGGCATTTACTCTAAATCCTCTGAATGTTCTTGTGTTCTTTTCTTTGTTCTTGAGCGTTCTTTCGAAGTTCTTCTTCGCTCATTTCTTTTGATCCGATTCCACGTAGAACGCTTTGCGTTTGTTGGTGCTTGGGAAGTTTGATCTTCTGAGAGGGTTGAAAAGGCTTACTTAGGCGTTTGTCTTGAGTCACATCGCCTAAGGTCGCACGGTGGGCTGGTTGGAACTCTAGCCACGTGACATGTTGCACAGCCCAAACCACCCTGAACAACAACAGTAGGTAAACCACGCTACTGCGCTTGCTTTCTTTGCTCCACTACAGAGTGTAATGAATAAATATATAAGTTACGCCAGAACTTTAAGATTTCCAGAAATTGAGACAGAATATAACGAAACGGAAAATGCAGTATAAGGAAGTTGAAGAGGCTAAGTTTAGAGGAGGGAAGTCAGATGAGTTAGAAATTTTTTTATTTTACATTCTCTATTTTTTTAAAATACTAAATTCCTACATAGATGAAAAAAATATTAAAATAAATCATGTTGTAATGGTATGACAAAGTTAACGAGGAGAGTGACCAAAAAAGTTTTCTGTGTAAAGTTCAGTAAGTAAATTAAAAATTTTGAAATTTTAATGACTAAAATAAAAATAAAAATAAAGTTTAGTTATGATTTATGTAACTTACCTAATAAATTATTATGAACCAACCAGGATTATAAGTTTGGGAGAATGGGTTCTTGACTTATGTCACGGGGTCATTACTCTCTTCTCAAAAAATATGTTAAGATGTACAACTCCACTGTTTATATATCTCAAGACTTCTATTTTTTTTTCTTTAACCACACTCGTGATGGGCCATTGTCACGATTGTTTACCTTGCCTACTCCACTCATGGGTGTTCGGTGTGAAATCGAACAGTCAAAGGGTCGCTTTATTATCATATTCTCAAAAGACATGTTTGGTAGGATGTGCAATGCCTCTGCTTTGTATATCTCAATACCTTCTTTTTTTCCAATGCGAGACTAGTGTCTCTACTTCTTCCCAACATGACACTTATGTTTGCCCAAATTAACAAACCCAGTTTGCACAAATGCATTAGCAACCTCAGGATTTATCTTTACTTTTGGATCCAGTTAGAGACTGACGCATTACTTTATGTTAACGGACTAAATAAAAAAATTATTTTTTTAAAATCATATACGAATTTTAAATTTTAAAAGGAGCGTCGCTTTCAGTCCATCCTTGATTCAGTGGATCAAGTCTTTCACAAACAGCATCCAAGTTGCAAATTGTTGGAAGCCATCTCCTATGCTATATCAAAGCAATCTCCTTTCTTAACCATGAACTGCAACATCAACCATAGACCTGACTTTTAACACTCGTACGTTTTATATAAACAAACTCTCTTTGTCGAATTAATACAAACTAGTTACGTCGTTGAATTACTCTACATCCTTAATTTACGTGAATAAAAAAAATAGTAGAGATAATTATTATAAATACCCCTCTTTATATTTTTTTCATATTATCCCTCTTTATTTTTAATAAAAAGAAAAATATTATTTTTCATTTGTTTATGTGAGTTATAATCCTACAATTTCGGTCAAGGCATGTTCAGGTGGAGCTTTATATTTTCGGATCGAATCAGGTCAACAAAAATCCAACTCGTGAGCATCCCTATATAATTCAATAGCTCATTTTACTAATTAACACTAATCAAATATAGAATCCTTCAAATAAACATTTACATAATAGCTACATAGAAAATTATGTAAATAATAATCAAACCAGAGCAATCTAAATTTGAAAAAACCCTGTTGGAATCCAAACCCTTGAATGCTATCTATACACAAAATTATGATAATGGAAAGTTTGGTTCTTTCACTAATTTGAGAAAAAGATGGAACAATGAACACACCGAAAAAGATGAAATAATAATGATGGGAAAACTATTTACATGCATTCACCTATAATAACAAATTATTTGCCAAAGCCACCCCATCCATGAAACATCTGCAGGATACGATTTGATTTTCCCAAGCACCGGAGGCTAATGAATATATGTTATATATCCCTCTATATAAATACCATCCACCCCTTGAATTTCCAGGAATACCCAGAGTGACTGACATTGAAAATGTGGCACTGGCAGCAGCATTTACAGGTTTAACTTACTTTGACCTTGACTCCACGAAATTTTGAACCGATATTGTTTCGCCTCCCGTGCAATGCCTCCCGCATTCATGAAGTTGGGAAAGAATTTATATTCATCTTGTCTGAGAATTGTCATCGGCATAGATAGAAACGCAGGCATCGGCTGCACCAGCAGCAAGCAATACTTGGTAGGGATGGAAGGTAAGGCAGCTCACAGAACCAATCTTCTGGACCATGAAGGTATGTTGGTACCGAATGATGCCTAGTTGTTCACCTTCTAGACTGAAGACTTTGATCAGCTGTTTTGCTGACCCACTGGCGATTATCGGGGCATGTCTATGAACAGCTAGAGCTGTAAGTGAGCCTCTGTGCGCATCGATTGTGAGATAAGTATCTCTTTGATTTCTAATATCAAGGAACTGAATATCACCAGCCTGGGAAGCACTAACAATCTGAAAAACAATGTAAAAATATCATCAAGCTTTTGTGGAGCCTCGATCAAAAACGATGATGAATTGATGACAATATTTAAACATATCCCGATTTACCAAACAAAAAGACTGGGTTGCTTACCTTTCCTTGATCCAGTCCAGGCTGAAAGCCAATACCCACAACTCTTTCGACTTGCTGGGTATGTGGTCTAGTTGCACAAACCAACCTAAAACATTATAACAACAATCTGAGACGTATGGGAAAACTTGGATGAAATCATGAGAGAGCAGCAATTAATAGAATGGAAGTGGGTGTTAAGCATCATGAAAGAGATCAAAGTGTACCAAAAATTTACAAGCAGTATCAATTGAATAATACCAACTGATGGCTGAATAAAGTTACTTGTGGGATAGGAAACTATAGCTGTTTAAACAGGTAAGGTCACAGGAATCAATTTTACAAGGAAAGTTGAATTTAACTGAGCAAAGTCGAATAAAATTCATAGCTCAAAATGACATCATAAACAGGTAAAAACTCAACAAAATGTTGGTCATTATCTTCTAAGAAATAGAGATTCATTAGAGAGTGCTTACATTTCAGGTGTCCGGATATCATATATTCTGACAGAACCATCCACAAAACCAGCAGCAAATTGACCGGCATGAACTTGAGAAGAAGCCTGTAATAGTGGAGGAAAGGATCAGCGAGGAAAATCACACAGCGGTTTAATTGTGCAACAAGAATAGGACGCAAATGCCCACTCCTTGTTAAAAAGGCATGTCACAGAAATCAAAATGAAATATAAACCAACAAACGAAAAGCAACACAACAGCTACCTTCTTAACCACATCAAAATTTAGAAACAACTTAAATTAAATGCAAAGCAAGGCATGATTCATGCAATCTAACATATAACAGGAACAAAAGAACAACACCCTTTAGGAGACAATTCAAGAGAACTCTTGTCACTATTTGGCCCACTTAACTCAATATTCACGAAAGCATCCATAGAAATAGAACTTGAACGAATTTTGCAACATAGCTGATACAACATATTCTTTAGAGCATGCTTCTTATTTGCCAACTGAATGGTGATATGCACCATGCAGTAAGTTCACCAAAGTTGTACCTTCTACAAGATAAATTCTTTGATAAGTACCTATTGCCACTAGCATACATACAAGCATGCTCGATCTGATTACTTAAGCAAAAACTTAAGATACGACTCACCAAGGCTGAGACACTGCAATCTGAGGATGACGGTATTGAATTAACAAGCTGCTCCTTATCCAAGTCCCAGAGCATGATGGATGATATCTCTCCAGATGCGTACTAGTCATATGACATCAGAGCAATGGAGATTAGCATATTAGGCTCAAATTATAAGCGAGAAAAACCTTTTAGTGATGACATCTTACACAAATACATACAAGATATCCAGACTGCTGCTGCCAGTCCACAACAGCACTCAAACTCCGCACACCAGGTTTGTGACCTTGAATTGAAGAAAATGCAGTAACAAGTTTCTGCTTGCCCCTGACTGTATAATCTTTCCAAATCCGGATATTTCCATGACCTGCATGAAATCAACCCTAAATCAACTTTTGAAAAAAGAGACCATGGGATATTGAAAAACAAAAGGTGGAAAGAAAGAAAATTACATGAAGCAACAAGCAACAAGCTTTCATCAAGCTCATTCAAAAGACAAAGTTTAGAAATTCCTTTCTCTGGAAAATCATGATTATCAAAACCATTGAGGAGGGTGGCTTCCTCATAATTCCATACCCTGGAAAGAAAAAAGCAAAGAATTAATATGCCATCAAATAATTTTGAAAGTATCTAGCAAACAAAATATAACAAGCAGCGCCGAACTCATCTAACCCAGTTCAGCAGCACTGTCCAACATTCAGAAACAAAAGAAATGACACTTGCAGAAACAAACTACAATAACCTTAAACATGGGAAAAACCCCAAAGATATCAGAATTTAGAAAACAGAAAATATAATCTTCTTAAGAGTTTTATATCTGATGCACATAATGTCAGCCACCTTGTTAATTTTTGTTTAATAAATCTATGTTAAAAAAGGTTCAATTTTATGCATTTAGGGAGTACAACTTAATACACTGTCATAGATTACAGCTCATCAATTGATGGATCATTGGCATTTAATACTCGTACACATAAGAATATCAAGTCAGTTAACATTCAACACTGGAACAGCTTGCTCTAAGATCCATTAAAACAGGAATGACAAACCTGATCCGTTCATTCTCATCTGCCGCAATAACAATAGGAGAGAAAGGTTGCAGCAAGGCTGTTCTTGTACCTGTCTCGAATCTTGTATCCCAACTAGCAATTTGACTATTATTGCTAAGTTTGCTAACAGCTAGCAAAAGAAAATGAGGTACTTATTAGAAACAAAGAAAAAAAGGCTGAGAAGAGTATACAAAGAACAAAAAACAAATTAGTTAAAACAAATGAGATAGTTATTAGTTACAAAGCAAAAAAGGCATGAGAATAGTATAGAAAGAACAAAAAACAAATTAATTAAAACACATACAGGAGTGCTGGCATTTAGCAATGTGCTCCAGTGCAAATCTGTCCCGCTCTTCTCTTCTGGCCAATAGTTCTTCACTATCATCTGACGCAGTAAGAAGTGGCTTTGAGAAGTGGCCACAACTAAAATTATAGATGGTTGATTGTGGAAGTAAACTGCGCTCAGAAACCCCAGAAGAAGACCCTAGAAGTGGGTCAGCTAATCCAGAGTCCGTAGAATTCATCAGATGAGGCCTGAATTCTAAAGAGCAAACTCTACGCATTCCTGTCAAAAGATTTTGCCGAGGAGGGCTAACAGGAGGAGTTCTGAACATTAAAGGCAGATGACCTGTGAACATCATCTCCAAATTAAATGGTGTAACGTGGATGTCTATAAGAACGAAGAAAGCATCAGGGCAAGCAGATATAAGGGAAATGAGGTCACAATGATTAGGATACTCATTACTAGGACTAAAATAGAACATAATATTTACCTCCATTCACGTCAAACCATGAAGAGGAACGAGCTAATCCAGCGAAACTAGGAGTTGGTGAGGAAGTTGTGGGCTCACCAGGCCTAGCACTGCTACCAGCAGACTTCACAGGTTTTGTTACTTGTTCAATCCCAATAATGGAAAGAACCCGCCGGCCTAGAGTTGCTATGCGTGGAGATGGGTCCTTAGCTAAAGTGCACATAGCCAGTACACACTGTGAATACATTGCATTGTCCAAAGGTTTTGACCTCGAATGACGAATGACCCCATTACTAATACCATCATTCAAAATCCCAGAATCAGAAAGTTGAGATGAATCATCAGACAAAGGAGATCCATGCATGACTCCAGCTGCAAGAGGACTGCTGGAGGAAACCCTTCCATCCCGAACTACAGCAGCATTGTCATTTCCAGCTCGGGTTAAAGGACCTATCTGGGATGAAACTATATTTCCACTTTCATTTATATTAGCCAACAAAGGCGATGAGTTCAACAAGGAATTGGATTGAGGTTTCAAATATGCAGCAGCAATTGACTTAAAGTGCTGCTTATGTCCAAAAGCAAAGCGGGCTAGGGCTGCCAAGACGAAGAAAGGCATCAACATTAACCCACCAACATAATTTAGAAACACAGCAGTCTGTACAACACTCAGTCACAAACCCCAAATCAGGAAACAAAGCAATTCAAAGACGATACAGAGTTTTCATAAAACATGCAAAAGTAGGGTTCTAACAACAGTATCAAAGGCCGATAGAACAATTTGTATAACAAGAGATTACTAGGTATATACTTGCAAGTTGCTCTAATGTTTTGCATCATACTATCACAGAAATGATGCAGAATTTGGAAAATATTACAGATAAATCGTCAGGCAATTTACAAGAGCTATAGGAACTTTTGATCATGTTTCGTATTGCCAAGTTTTTCCATATTCAACTAAGCAATCATAATGTTTAAAAACTGGGGTAAATACTATAAGCAGCTCTCAGTCCCAACACATGAAATATGAATGAGATAACTATCACATACCTACAGCAACTTCTGCCCGGACAAGAGGGCTCCCATCAGAAACAATATTCAAAAAGCTTTTAATAATAACAACAATCTCAGATCTATTCTTTTCATCATCATCACATTCTTCATCCCCTCCAACACCATCTCTAAATGAGTCAAACCCAACATCAAGCAAGGTAGCCAATGCAAAAACTGCAGAAGCCCTAACCTGAAATAAAACACCACCTAAGATAACAAATGTCCATAACAACTAAAATAAAAACTACCCATTTATAACCAACATAGATAATTAGCAAGGAGATATACCTCTGGTTGTGGCTCAGAAAGAAGAGTAGTACATATTGAAGGTGCATCTGCCTGCAGGCCTATTATTTGAGCCTCAGTGAAATCCTCCCACAGCTTTCCAAGACACAGGCAAAGCCACTGAAGGAACACGGGTTCAGGTTGTGCATCATTTTGCATGGAACTGTGAAGGTGCCTCAAGCACACATGGATTAACCCTGCCTCAATACAGGCTTCCTGGCCCCGTCTATGCCCATCCACAATGACAGCTAGAACAAATGCAGCCATTGCTCGCTGTTCAGGATATGCTTCCACACTATTAAGAAACCTAATGAAATAAACATGACCTCCATCTTTTACCAGATCAACCTGACATGACTGCAATCCAAGATGATAGAATTTCAAAAATACTGAAGTACACAATGAAAGGAACATGCTACAATATACTGCTAATATAAGACATCAAATGGAATTTGTAAACTACATCAATTTCTCAAGTGTCAGAAAACACAAATAACAGATTATTAACACATACTTATTTGGCTACCTACAAGAAAACTAGAATATGCACCACTACAACAATTTTAAGCACACGCATACAAACTATATAGAAGCTTCCACCATACATAATATATCACTTAATGACACCTAAATGTCAGGTTTAAAGGCAGGCACACAACTGTTACTTGAGTACTAGCACAAGTGTCTAAGTTCAAATGTATGCATAAGTAGCTATACTGCTTAAGCAAACAAATATTCACCCCAAAATTATGAAGCACCTGAGGTCACACCTTATCAAGTGCCAAAATTTTTGTCCATATGAACACAAGGATTTGACGCAGTTCTGGTGTGGTTGTTTGCAACAGCTTCAGAACGTAAGGGAATATTCCAACAGAAAGTGCCTAAAATAAGAGAAAACACTATGTAAGTACACGACAGCATGTAATGAGACATAACAAAGTGCAATAGCAAAGTGTATACCCATGAACAATTACCAGATCTACAGCCCATGGTCCCATATCAAGGAATCTTCCAAGAAGAACCAGTGCGCGGAACCTATGGCATTGACTAAGCAAAACCTGAAATATCAATCATGAACTAATCAGTCATATTAAAACTTACATAACAGGGTAAAATTGTTTCAACATAAAACCAACTAAATTCAAAAAACACCATAAACAAAGAATGGCAACCAAAAACTGGCCCCATAGCTAAAAGGACTACAAATTATAGCACCTGAAGAACAATAGGCAATTGCTCCGGTGGCTTTTTATGCTCAGATCCATGGTCAAGCCATACCTCAAAAGCTGTCAGCTGCTCAGTGAAAAATGGACTTGGCTGAAACAAAAGGAAAGTGTTAGTTAGTATGCATAACCGTGTGTTGTAGGAGTTTTAGATAGAGTAGGAGTTGTATGTTATCATTACTTTATCTTAACTAGTAGTTTGAATTTAAATTTGATCTTTGTAAAGGATAAGAGTCTTATCCTATAGTTAACTACTTGGTGTTAAACACCTCTGTAAAAGTCTATATAATAGACTCCTCTTTCACTAATGAATGATAACAAATAGAGTACAGTAAAACTCTGTTTCTCACATGGTATCAGTTTAGGAGCCGATCCTATCTCTCTCGGTTTCTCCTTTGCTTAATTTCCATGGCTTTTTTCGAAACCACCACATCTGAAATTAGTTCCCAAAATAACCCTCGTGCATCTGAATTTCAGATCTCAGATGCCTCTCTTTCTCCAATCACATCATAAACTAAATGGGAACAATTACCTTCAACAGTTTTTTGGCCATCTCACCTCCAAATCTTCCACAACTACCTTATCAGCTAGTGAAGGTAGAATTTCCTGTTTGGCCACTTCTAATCCTCTATCCTGGATTATAGATTCTGGTGCCTCTGATCATATGACAGGCAACCTTCAACTATTTCGCACCTTTAACCAATGCAACTCTAAAACCTCCATCAAGGTTGCAGATGGGTCTCTGTCCCAAGTAAAAGGAAGTGGCACTATTCAAGTAGGTGATAAACTGGTTTTGCCTAATGTGCTATATGTTCCTAATCTTGCCCGCAACTTGTTATCAGTTAGTAAGTTAGTTCAAGATACTAAATGTGATGCTCACTTTGGAATTAATGGGTGTGTATTTCAGGAACAGGGCTCGAAGAAGGTGATTGGCAGTGCTAGGCTATCCAATGGTCTCTATATCCTTGATGAATTACCACCTCTGATTTCTTCAGTTTCACGTTGTTTTAAGACTTCATCTTCTTCTTTAAGTAATCCTGATGATATTATGTTGTGGCATCTTAGGCTAGGACATCCAAATTTTGTGTATCTTTCAAAATTGTTTCCCAAGTTATTTAGCAATAAAAAGCCTCATTCTTTTAATTGTGAAGTATGTCAAATTGCTAAACATACCAGGCAAACATATGCTCCTTCCTCATTTACACCCACATCTCCTTTTTCTATAATCCACAGTGATATTTGGGGTCCATCTAAGGTCAGAAGCTTATCTGGGTCTAGGTGGTTTATTACCTTTATTGATGACTATTCTAGGACTACTTGGACTTTTTTAATGAGGGAAAAGGCGGAAGTTGCGTCAATTTTCAAAACTTTCTATCAAATGATTGAAAATCAGTTTGACAAACGTATTAAGGTTGTGAGGAGTGATAATGGGAGTGAATACCTTAGTCAATCTCTTGGGTGTTATTTTCGGGAAAAAGGCATTTTCCATCTTACTTCCTGTGTCAACACTCCACAACAAAATGGAGTTGCCGAAAGAAAAAACAGACATCTACTAGAGGTTACGAGGTCTCTTCTTTTTTTAGCCAAAGCACCTACCTTATCAACAGAATGCCCAACAAAACCTTGGGTTTTGCAGTACCAACAAAAGTCTTATTCAAACATTTTCCTCACTTTAAACCACTGTCATTTGTTCTTCCTCTTAGGGTATTTGGCTGCATAGCTTTTGTTCATGTGCATGGTAAAAATAGAAGTAAGTTGGACCCTAAATCAATCAGGTGTGTGTTTATAGGATATTCCTCTAGTCAAAAGGGTTACAAATGCTATTCTCCTATTTCTAAAAAGACCTATGTCTCTTTTGATGTCACTTTCTTTGAGGATAAACCATATTTTGCAGGGGTTGAACTTTAGGGGGAGAAAAATGAGGAATTTCAACCCTTTGTTCCTCCACCTTCCATCATTTCTCCTCTACCAGACATTCCTCTCATACCCTATCCTGAAACCACCAGAACAGAAAACACTATGCCGACAGAAATGCACTCTCCTCATACCAACAAATCACCAAGTCCTTGTACAACACCTAGGGCTGTAGCACAGATTTCCCCTACTTCTGTGCATTCACAGCCGGCAGACAGTCAATTTAAGGTGTATACCAGGAGAAGAAGAGCCCCTAATGAAGTAAATAACCAGCCTAGCACTTGTCAAGAACCAGACTCAAGTCCTGTTGCTGCTGAACCGGGCTTAAATCCTGCTACTGGCGAGATTGAAGGTAACATTGCTCCTCAAGATTCTAGTGACCTTGGTGACTTTCCTATTGCTATTAGAAAGGGAGTAAGAAAATGTACTATGCACCCAATTAACAAATTTGTTGCCTATGGTAAACTTCAGCCCACTTTTAAGGCCTTTACAGCCAGCCTAAACAGTGTGCAGATTCCTAAAACAGTGGAGGAGGCCTTGAAGAATCCCAAATGGAAGAAAGTTGTCGAGGAAGAAGTAAGGGCACTTGAGAAAAATGAGACATGGTGTTTGACAGATCTACCAGAGGGAAAGAGGGTTGTTGGATGCAAGTGGGTTTCCACTATCAAGTACAACTCATATGGGAGCATTGAGAGGTAGAAGGCAAGGCTGGTGGCTAAAGGTTTTACACAATCCTATGGGGTGTATTATCAAGAAACCTTTGCACCAGTGGCTAAATTGAATACTATTAGAATCTTACTGTCCATAGCTGTAAACAAGGACAGGAAATTACGCCAACTAGACATCAAAAATGCCTTTCTCAATGGGAGGCTCGAGGAGGAAGTATATATGCAAATACCACCTGGTCTAGAAGGTAAAACAACTAGAAATACAGTGTGCCAACTCAACAAATCACTGTATGGACTTAAGCAATCTCCAAGGGCCTGGTTTGAGAGGTTTGCAAAGGCTATGGTAAAGAATGGATTCAAACAAAGTCAGGCTGATCATACCCTGTTCAGAAAGGTTGCAACAACCGGTAAAATAACCTTATTAATTGTGTATGTTGATGACATAATTATTACAGGGGATGATAGTAGAGAAATTGAGAATTTGAAGGTTGTTCTTGCCCAAGAATTTGAAACAAAGGACTTGGCGAGTCTAAGGTATTTTCTGGGTATGTAAGTAGGAAGGTCAAGAGAAGGTTTAGTCATCAATCAAAGGAAGTACATCCTAGATCTTACAGAAACTGGGATGCTTGGATGCAAGCCAGCCGAGACACCCATGGACCCAGGGTTGAAGTTCAACAAAGAAGAAGCTGGTAATCCAGTTGACAAAGAACCCTATCAAAGGTTAGTTGGAAAACTGATTTATCTTTCTCTAACAAGGCCAGACATTGCATACTCAGTGAGTGTTATAAGCCAGCACATGAGTGATCATCGAGAAGAACATTTGGAGGCGATTAACGAGTCGAGGTACCTAAAATCACACACAGTCTTTGGGCTAATTTTCAAGAAAAATCCGCATGAGCGGTGAAGGTATACACAGATTCAAGTCAAGGCGGGAGAGCTCACCGATAGAAGGTCGGTTAGTGGATATTGTGCTTATGTTTGGGGCAACTTGGTTACTTGGAGAAGCAAAAGCAAGGTTGTGGTGTCAAGGAGTAGTCTTTGAGGCGAATTTAGAGCATTAGCTCTTGGAATATGTGAAGGAATGTAGATAAAGAGGCTTCTCAAAGAGTGGAGTTGGATGAAAAGACCGAGTTCGAGATCTATAGCGATGACCGATCAAGAATGAGTATTGCTAAGAATCCAAGTGCAACATGACAGAACCAAACACATTGAAATAGAGAGGCACTTTATCTATGAGAAAGTGAATGGTGGTATTGCATAGCTAAACTATATTCCTACGAAGCGGATAGCTGACATCTTTACTAAGGCACTTCCAAGAGTTATTTTTGATGAGTTCACATCCAAACTGGGTATATACAACATATACACAGTTTGAGGGGGAGTGTTAGTTAGTATGCATAACCGTGTGTTGTAGGAGTTTTAGATAGAGTAGGAGTTGTATGTTATCTTTACTTTATCTTAACTAGTAGTTTGAATTTAAATTTGATCTTTGTAAAGGATAAGAGTCTTATCCTATAGGTTAACTACTTGGTGTTAAACACCTCTGTAAAAGTCTATATAATAAACTCCTCTTTCACTAATGAATGATAACAAATAGAGTACAGTAAAACTCTGTTTCTCACAGAAAGCACACTCCGTGTAAGGTAACACAAGGAACTAAAAATAAACACCTCATCCTGCTACTATTAAAATTCTTCTGGCTCCAGGACCAATCCAGGATAATAAATTTACATTAGCAAAGGACTTTGGAAACACACACACACACCTGGAACTCTGCAGTGTGATCTTCAACCAATGCTGGAAGCTGAGAAAGGCAAATTTCAGCAGCCATGTCCCATGCATCCCTGGAGTACACAGAAGAAATTTTTAAAAAGAACTGAGAAACAAATTGTGAAGTTATTGACTATCCCCTGTAGTACCACATATGGTGCTGATGAGTTGGTGGCAGCATCGGGTAGGAAACTGGAGAACAATTTGCAGAGCGCATAATCCTCTCAGCAAGCAAAAAATTTCTGAACAAACTTGCAACCAGTAAATCCTGTCTAAACAATCTTCGAAAAAGCTCTGTATCACAAAAAGAAGAGTTGATAAAATAGATCAGAAGACAAGAATCACTACATGAAAGAAAGCACACAACTGATCAATACACTCAAAAGAACTACCATGAGGGAGAACATTCCAAGCAATTGTGTCTGTCACTGCAGTAAAAATCCAATTCAACTCCCCTAGAAGTGTTTTACGGTCATTTTGGCGGCCAGGAATCTTATCAATAAGTGAACAGTCAAGAGACTCATGAAGCAATGATCGTGTGCAAAACCTGGAAGTGATGTTAACCATCAGAAGATTAGTAATCCCATTTTACACAAGATAAACAAATATATTAAAATTAGAAAGGCCTGCATGGAATTCTCAATAAGGTAAATGCCACTCTTATAATAAATCCAAAAACAGTAAAAACTAAACAGAGAATCATGGTACAGCTAACTCAAAAGGAATAGAAGGGAAACATCTTTAAGCCTATTTATTTGATTGTACCCTCAAACAGATAGATGTTTCGATCGGCTAGACATTGGTGAAATACTACCTTGACCTTAAAAGAATTATTAAGCAGCTGTTGGGAAACCGTACAGATCGGAAACATGCAACGCTCAATTTACAGCTAATATCCACCAATACAACAGTTAAGCATAACATGCTATAAAAAGCATCTCATACCATTCCAAATCTCAATAAATACCATCTTCTAGAGAGTAACTGCTCATTGAATTTTAAATTCAAAAGAAAACAAAGAGAAGTGATGTGATACAGTTCATAAAACAATAGAGTGAGAAACAAGCAAAAAAAGGAAAAGAGGAATAAACAACTTTATGATCCTGAAGATGAATTGTCATGATAAATATACAGCATGGATGCTAAAGAAGGACAACATTTCCCAAATGAAAAATACACATGATCCGAAATATATGGCTAGAGGTTTTACCATCTCCATGTCAATTTGATAGGTCTAGTAATACACGTGGTGTATTAGCAGAACATGATACATTTTAGTTCGTAAAACATTATACAGGAAAAAGTGGTGTAAGAATCAAAAGCCCAAAAAACAGAAAAGAGGGAGAGATGAACAACTTTTACAAGCCTCAAAGATTCATTGCCATGACTTATCCACAGCGTTGATACCACAAAGGCAAACATTTCCCAAATGAAAAAAAAAACACATCCTAAATATATGGCTAGAAGTTTTACCATCTCAATGCCATTTTGATAGGTGTAGTAAGACAAGATGTAAACACATCAGCAGGAAATTCAGCACTTTGAGGAAGAGTCTCATGTGCTTCACATGCAGCCAGAAGAATGAAATCCCGTGCAGATCCAGGGTAGTTAGAAGTGCCAGAGTCAAGAAGCTATCAACCAAATTCAATTCAAAAATCAAAACAAGCCAGAAAAAAAGAGAGATAAATATCAATTTGACTATAGTAGAAACCAGAAAATAACTACTACAGCTAAATGAGGATAGAACACAAGCAAATACCTCAATGAAGGCATTAACAATCATTCCAGCTGCAGAGCAATCGAAAACATAGATAGAAGGCGTTCTTAACCATGAATCAAGGTCACTGATGGGCAAGGGAATATACTGTGTATAGCTCTGGAAAAGGAAAAGTGCAGGTCAGCAGGGACACAATAGTGTAAACAAAAGTAACATGAATGGTTCCAAAACACTTGAACAAAATAACACCTTATTGAAAAGCCAGATTTCACCATTTGCAGTTGGCTTTGGAACACCATGTCCATTATAATGAAATAGAACTCGTTCTGACTTGGCATATCTACGACATGTATTACAAAGTTTCTTCACTTCATCCACTGTAGGATCAAGTTCAACCTTGCAGCGAGCCTGGTTACACTCGATAAGTACAATTTAGATTATGAACTTGATAGAGTAACCAAAAAGTGAGGTATGAGAAAGTGTCCACACCTTGGGCTGCCACCTCTCATATTGATCTCTTAAGTTTTTCCCAATGGTTTCAAGAGCTTTTTGGGGTGCCATAGAAAAAGGATCTGACAATAATCAAAGAAAGAAAAAGGTGGAACAAATTGACTTCCCCAACTAAAAACACTAAATTGAATAAAAGATTACATCACTTGGTCAACAGGGAAAGGATGGTGGAAAAGAAGTTATAACAGAAAACTTATTTTATATAATTGCAATACTTGGATTCCAACTTCTTGCACCTCCTTCACGGCAGCCAAGGGAAGCAAGGGAAGTATATGAGTTATTTAGAGAAATAATAAATGGATAAGCATTCTAGTAACGGCGTGCTAAATACCGTTTCAATGTGTCGCTAATCCGACTAAAAGCAATGGTATTTTAACCCCCATACTCAATAGTTCTTATCAACTTCTTTCCGTTGGTTGTTTGGAACAACTACTCTTAACTAACATCATGCCATAGTAAATACGGGAGCTACTCCTGCTGTTCCAAATTTACTTTCCTCTTTGAAAAATCTCAAAGCTTTTTAGAGTTTTCAAATGAATCAAACTACTATAATTACATAGTATTCCAATATTTAACCTTGGATGAATAGAGGTACTCCTTTGGTTCCCAGCTGATAAAAGGTTACACAGAGCATAGTTGGAAGTATATCATCATTAGTACTCTTGTAAGGTTATTATATCAATTCTCTTCCAACATCCCAATGCAGAAATGACGATTCTATTTGGGGGGGGAGATTAACAACTGAGGGAAAAGCCAATCTCCAATATTAGAAACTCGTGCATGCTCAAAGAAAGCCACTAGAATTTAATTCCTTTCCATGTTTAAAAAGAATTTAAAACCCTTATTACAGATTTCTTGAATAAAAACAATCATGAGGATCAAAGCATTAAGAACTATTAAACAAAAACATGCAAAAACAAGAGAAGATATTTGAATCAGAAAACATACCAATCCAACACTCCATTCTTGCACAAGGAGATATCTTTATTACATCAGGTGGATCAACGCTAATATTTAAACATAAAACTAGAGCTACACATCCTGTCTTCATCTGCATATAATGTCGAATGTCAAGCGAACATGGTCAAGCATACTATATAATGACAACTAAAGGGGAATTTTATGGGTTATTTGTAATATATATCACAAACATCCTATTATCTAAGATCATATTCAGTCACATAAAAAATTGCTTAATATTGTGCGAAGTACATACTAGAATGGAAAAACGACAGCAGATTACTTATTGTAGAAAGTATGGAACTCCCTGTTTCTCAGTCTCTGGTGCTTTTATCTAGAATTAAATCAAGACTAAAAAAACGTTCCATTTCCACCTGCTCATACCAAATTCAAGAATTTTACCGAGACTTAATTGACACTAATAATTTCATAATGCTAAGCTAGCACACCTAAGAATCCCCCTCCTACTCAATGCAGTAACGCCATATTCACATGTTACCTATACAACCAAAGTCATATGGATTGGTATTAGCAATACATATGCGATACATATATCATTCCTTACAGCCTATACATCAGCTCAAAATTTACATACTCTCAAATTGCAATAGAAAATTCTACTTAGGTGCACAAAACCCATATTTTGCTACTGCGTCTAAATAATTTCTCATTCTTCCTCTTTAGCCTGTGATTAGATATAATCAATCAGATCAATGGAATAATTAGGGAACAAAGGAAGTTAAAAGTAAAGGACTTACTCGATCCTTGGGACGCCATTTGGAGACAAGGCCACTATCAGAGGGTCCAGTAGGTGTAGATGCTTCAAAGGCAGCGTGTCGAAGCTCGCATAAGACCACAGTTTGAGGCAAGTAAGCCATGGTTGTAGGCACTGTGGCGGAGGAGGCAGCGGCATTCGCGTAACTGCTGGCGGATGCAGTATCAAAATCCATCCTTTGAGAGGCCAGGTCAGCATAAGCAGCATCCTCATGGTAGTCGCTGCCGCTGCCGTCAGTGACATAATTGGATACTGCCAGCGACAATTGCGAAAACCGTGACGTCATCAGATCGCCCAATGCCATCAAAATCCCCCAAATGAAACAAGAAGCAAACAAAGCCCTCGGATGAAAACTTAATTAACAACAAACAAAATTCCCCCACGGGACAACCCTAGCCTTCCTTCTTGAAACTGA
This sequence comes from Hibiscus mutabilis, assembly GCA_019671005.1. Classification (NCBI taxonomy): domain Eukaryota; kingdom Viridiplantae; phylum Streptophyta; class Magnoliopsida; order Malvales; family Malvaceae; genus Hibiscus; species Hibiscus mutabilis. The sequence goes on along the minus strand of CM033713.1, from coordinate 4,439,745 downwards.
TATAGGAAAGAAAGAGAGATAGATAAGAAGAAGAAGAGGAAGTGATTTAATCAACAAAGCCGCTGAACCAGCGGCGCATGGAGATTCGCCTGAGGAAAGAGAGAGAATCCAGCTCGGAAAGCTGAGCGACGAAACAATAAGCAAAAAGAGAAGATTTCAAACCCTAGAAGGAACCCTAGGTTACGGCGGAGACGGTGATGGTGGCGCATACAACAGTGGCGGCAGAAGAAAAATAAAATAAAAAGGAAAGAGAGATAAACAGGGGAGGGATCAACTCAAGTCTGAATTAAGGATTTTGTGTATGTGTTCCGGTTTTTTTTAATATGCGTTCCGGTGGTTTTTTTAATATGAGTTGCTGTATATTTTTTCTGTCTCCTTTAAATTGTTTATTGTTAATTTTTTACGTAATTTTAAAAACAAATTTATGTAAACAAGATAATATAAAATAATTGAAATAATAATTTTATTAAAAAAAAATAAATTTTATTTTATTAAAAAATTTAAAAAATATATAAAGAGAAATATAATTTTTAAAAGTTATTAATTTTTTTAATAAGATATTTTAAATAAGACAATTTTAAAACACAAAATAAACGTATTGAATAGTACAAAGGAATTATATATTTTTAATACTCTTATATTTCTACTCTTAACTTCAACGTAAACTTAATATTCCCTACAGTTATATTCTCGTTTTTGGTTTTTTACTATTTATTTTCGATCTAAGGTGTTAAAAATGCTCCCAATATAATAAAAAAATAAAAGATAAACTACAGCATATCATAAACTTTATTTTCCGACGTTGTTTTAGTGAAAAAAAGTGAAAAATATAAATTTAATAGGATTTAAATTTGAAGTTTTTAGAATAAAAGGTAAATTTTTAACCACTAAGTCAACTTAATATATTTATTTTGATTCCAAGACAAATAATATATATTTTAAACTATAGTTGAAATTAATTTATTTTATTTTATTATATAAATATATTATAAATAATATTAATATATATAACTAATAAATAAAAAATTATATTAAATAAATAATATATAATATAAATAATATATTATTATAAAAACTAAAAAACTAATTTTCTAAAAACTCCCAAAATTTCTAAAATTTACAAAAAGGCCCAAAATCCATCAAAACATATAAATCATAAATCATAAATTCTAAATCCTAAAATCATAAACCCATTAATAGTTGCCATGGATGGATTTGGGGTTTAGACTTTAACATTTAGGATCTGTTGAATTTTGAGGTTTTTTTGTAAATTTTAAAATTTTCATATTTATTTGAAAATTAGTTTTTTTTAGTTTTTATAATAATATATTATTTGTTTATATATTCTAATATTATTTGTTTATAAATAAAACTTTAGGGTTTAAGGTTTATAGTTTATGGTTAGGGTTTATGGGTTTAAGGTTTTGGTGTATTTTGGGGCTTTTTGTAAATTCTGAAAATTTTGGGGTTTGAAAATTAGCCTTTTAATTTTTATAATAATATATTATTTATTTATATCTTTAATATTATTTATAATATAAAAAATTATTTATATATAAATGTTTTATTTATTAATTATATATTAATATATGTATACTAATATTATTTTTTTAACAAATGTATACTAATATTATTTCTAATATAAATGTATTAAAATAATATATTTATATACAGTAATATTATTTATATGATAAATTGTAGTTTGACATATATATTATTTGTGTTATAAACAAATACAGATGTTAAGTTGGCGAGTTAATTGCACCACACGTCCCCCAACTATGGCAGATATTCTAAATTGGTCCTTAAACTTTAAAATATTCCAATTTCATCCTCAAACTATGACCTTCATTCTAAATTGGTCTCCAAACTTTTGAGCATGCCAGTTTCATCCCCAAACTATAACTCTTATTCTAAATTGGTCATCAAACTTTTTGAACATTCTAATTTTATCCTCAAATTATTGTTTATATCACGTCATATTATTACATAATACACATCAGTGTTTCATGACAATTAACATTTTTTAACGATTTTACTAACATAAGATATGATTAGCATATATTGATAATTTGGGGATGAAATTAGACCATTCAAAAGTTTGAGGATGAAATTAGACAAATTAGTCCTTGTTATATCAAAATCAATTTAAAATTTATCAGTTTTTTTAAAAAAAACAAAGTTTAATGACTATTTTTGTAAATTTTAAAAGCTAAATGACCAAAATAAATATTTTACTATAGTTTAATGACCATCTTTACCCTAAAAATAATTATATCTTTATTTTTATTCAATTAAATAGTTGAACCGGTAAAACAACTTAAACAGTTCATTTAACCGAGTTAATTGTTACTTTACTAGCGTATAAGCCAACTTTGCTGACCTGGCAGAAGGTCTAGGTTTTTTTTTTAAGTTTATTGACTTCATTTTTTTCTTAAATTCAGCACTTATTTAAAATAATAATAAAAATATACAATTGAACTTTTTAAATAACTTCAAATTATTAAATTTTCATTAAATAAATGAAAATTTATTAAAAGTTAATACATGTTTCAAAAATATTCAAAAAAGTATTAAAACATAAATGTAAAAATAAAAAAAAAATAAAAAATTAAACTTATTTACCAAACAAAATTTTGTTCTTGACAGTCCGAGTCTGTTGTTATTTCTGGAACACATTTTTAATAAAACCAATCTTACAAACTATATCTCTTATGAGGTTCTTTCCTGCGATTTAATAAAGGTGGGAAAGTATGCACCTGAAATGTTGTTCATAACACAAACAAATATAGTCTTATTATACCAATTGCTTCTGAAAAACTAACTTTTAAGGTCCAAAATACTCATGAACACCAGTCTGTAGCAGTCTCTACTCATTATTTTTTTTTATAGTAGGAGAGAACTCATAAGAGATAGTTACTTTAATGCAATGTTGATTTTATTGAAGGTGTGCTTAAACGTCGAAGTCGTTTTCGGCGACGACCTTCGTGTCGTTGACTGGTTTTTAATATTTATGTTGATTGTATATAAATAAGGTTTTTCTCCTTTGATGAAGAATCGTTTGTTCTTTTTTAGTTTTGTTGTTTTTCCTTTATTTTGTTTTGCTAGAGTCATTCTACATATGCTTTTATGGTTTTTTAAGCCTGCTTGTATGACAGTATTTCGTCTGCGTTTTTGCAGGTTTGTCTGTCTTTGTGACAGTATTGTTTGCTATTATGGCAATTTAGCATTCAGATAACAAGATTTATCGAGTGTTTCTAGTCACAAGACGATCAACAATCTGGTATTTTTCTGATTCTTTTATGGTAGTTTACCGATGTGCCAAGAACTCGCAGCGAAATAATGCTTGTTTCATAGAGCTTTTTAGTCAAAGTATATCATTACTTGATTTCATTTAGAAGATTGTGCAAGTTTTTATGTAAAATGATGGGTTTTGCATTTAGAAGATTTTGCTTCTCATTTTATTCGTACCCTTTGAAGTTTACTGTATTTATTTTTCACATTAAATTTTTAATGGTTGCAGTGTGATCATTTTGTAATCCCTTTCACTTTGGATTCAATCCAATATACTTTTCTTGTTCAAAAAAGTGTGCTTAAATCTGGATAAGTAAAGTGTTTGGTAAAGAATTTTATTTTTTTAAACTTTTTTAAATATTTTCTTGAATATTTTTTTGAAATGTGTTTTAATTTTTTATTGATTCCAATAAATTTCTAAAAGTTTATATTTTTTTAATATTTTAATTCTTAATTTTTTAATAATTCAATTCTTATTTTTTTAATTTTTTATGTTATTATATTTCGACCTAGTCTTGATGTCACTACCAAAGCTTTTTTTATTGAGTCATCCCACGAACAACAAGACTCTCTCCTTGAGAGTTAGATTTAACCACAAGATGTTTCATCTTATCATACGATTATATGAAATCATATATCTTTTATCATGAGTGAAACCCGATATACGTATTAGTAGTTTGGTTAGGAGAATCATATATGGTCTCGGTTTCGAAAATGACTAAATAGTAATCAGAAAATGAATTTTGATTTTAAAAGAATTCTTAAAAATTATTTCCCGAGTATTTTTACAATTTTAAAATATGAGTCTATGTATCGTGCCAAAAAATATTTCAAATATATTTTCAACTTAATACATGATTTAATTAAATTGATTTTGCAATAATGGATTAAAGAATAGCTTTTATTATAGCACATTTTAGAATAAGGACTAAATTAGAAATGAGTCAAACTTGTAAGCTACTAAATGCAAAAATATCATAGATAATTTGCACATCTTTTCGAAAAATTTGCCCTGATATTGTTGTGGGAAAAATTATTTTGTGAAGTGGGGATGTTGAAATTTTATTTCTAAGATGTGTAAGATGATGAAGACATATTTTCAATTCAAAAAATGGCTTGAACTCTAAAATCGTCATTTTTTTAACGAGTTTTTAAAGTCGTTCAGTCTTTTCGACGATTTCCGTGATTACTGTAGCAACATCCCTATTTGATGAAATAGTATTTCACCCACCCCACTTGAATGAATCTTTTTTTCAACCCAATTATCTTGGCAAAAATTAACCCGTGAATTAAGTGTTATTGCTTATTAAGATTGATTCTAAATGGTTTAATATGACTATTAGCTTTAGAAAACAATAGATTCAAGCTTTGTTGGTTAGGTGGAAAAGTGGAAGAAGAAGTAGTTTTCTTTGTTCCTATACAAATAATTTTCTCTCCAAATTTGGGTGAAACATAAGTAATAAAGTGAAAGTTATCATACTTTCATAATAAAATTATCAAATTATGTTTTAAAAACTCTAATTTTATTTTCACTATATTTATAATTAATTTTTATAATTTCATCCAATATTTCTATTATGATTTTATTTTTGTTCATTTTATTCCTTAAAATTTTATTTAATCTAAAATTTACCCTTGATTGTTTCTAATTTATTATTAAATTTAATATTTTTAATATATTAATATTTTTTATTATAGTCCCTAAAATATTATTTAATCCGAAATTGACCCTTATGTGTTTCTAATTTTTATAATATTATCTAATATTTTTACTATGGTTTTATTTTTGTTCAATTTAATCCATCAAATTTTTATTTGATTTTGAATTTACATCTATTTATTACTATTTTATAATTTTTGTTCAATTTAGTCCAATATCTTATAATTGAAAACTTTACGTTGCAGTCACTAATTTTATAATTGCAATTAAGGACCCGTTTTAGCTTGGATCAACCTAAAACTTTGTCTATATGTCAATGATGATATTGATTTCATAAATGAAAGTTTAATTTCACTTTTTGGAAAACTGGTCCTTGTATTTTATGAAATGGACCATAAACTTTTTTTTTTTTGCAATTAACACTATATTTCAAATCCGATTTCAACATGAATTAACCATTAAGTCTAATTGGAATTAATGAGTCTAAAACGGACCTAAAACTGAGTTTTTAACTTAAAATTCAACTTGTGAATTATTTACATTTTAGCCCCTAAACCTTGATTTGGTTAAATTTACTTCTTTTTGAACTTATTTGTTTTTAGCAAAACATAGGTATAAAATGTTTCTACTTATATTAAACTTGTATTTAAGTTTTGAATTTTTTGGGTTTAAATTTTGTAAAATTACCAAAATGTCTTTTTGTTAAATCGTTTATTTTTCTAAAGTTTTTAAAGGTTTATTTTCGCATGTGACTTTAGTTAATTGTTTTTGCTTTATTTTCATGTTGGTTGTTTACTTTCATTTATTCGAATATGCTTGTTTTTTGAATATGGTTTTAGGCCACGAATGAGCCATTTGTAGCATTCAATATTCAGACTGGATTTGTCTGGACCGGGTATTATGTATTACATTGACAGTCAAACTCTCGAGATTAAATTATTCAAATATTAGACTAAATTACAAAAATTAGAAACAAATACATGTCAAATTCGGGTTAAATAAAAATTTTATGGACTAAACTAGACAAAAATAAAACCATATTAAAAATATTGGACTCAATTATAAAAAAAGTTAGAAATACATATGAGTCAATTTTGAATTAAAAAAAATTTACGGGTTAATTGAACAAAAATAAAACTATATCAAAAATATTAGATTAAATTATAAAAATTAGAAACAAATATGGGTCAATTTCATATTAAATAAAAAATTTAAGGACTAAATTGAATAAAAATAATCATATTAAAAATATTGGACAAAATTATTAAAATTAAAAATAAATTATAGTTTTCAAAGCTTAATTTTTTTCTTCTCATTTTTTCATCGTACCAAGCAATAGAAAGGAAGTAAACTTATTTTTCTTCTAATCTTGCATCCTCTCAATCAAACACACTGATATAAAAAAACATATTTTTCATCCTTCCATTTTTCCATCACTTCAATTTTTTATCTTTCCATTTTTTTCCCTCTCTACCAAGCAAGGCTTTAAGGTTTAAATCATTGAAATCAAGATTTGTCTATTCTAGTCATTTTTGTCGATATAGGGAAATGCATATAGATTAGTGTATTTGTGTAGGATCTGTTGTTTTTTCAGCATGTTTAAGGGTTGATGTCCAATCTTGAATGATAATAGAGTTTATTGTATGATGCCTTGAATTAAATTTTTGTTGTACACATGTTTTAGATCGATTTGGTTTCGGAACACATTAGTGATTAATGTAGAGTTTGATAATAGAATTAGATTGTCTCGGTCGATTATCAGTTGTCACAACAAGATAGTATCTTTAAAGATCGAATAAGAAGGGGCATCGAGAAAAATAAAATTAACTTTAAATCCTCTTAATCATACTTAACCTTTATGATCTCTAAAATGGAGACAATTTGTTTAAAAAAGTTAAGTGATCCTCTAAAGACTTATATTCTTACAGACGATGAAAATGAAGTCATTGCTTCAAATGCAACTTGTTAGTTAGAATTTTCGTCATGCATAATCTCTCTAACTTTAGCCATAACGCAACAACAGACTTTTCCTCTAATATGTCTTGTAAAATCTGATACGTTTGATGTAGATTAATCTTTATTTTTTTCTCAAGAGTTTAAGTTGGTAACATCTTATTAAATTCTAACAGAGCATCAACCAAATCCATTTGTGCGAGAATCGCTCACATTTTACCCGCCACAATGAGAATCGGGTGTTGCGACCCAACAGATAACCAAACTGAATTAATTGTCTAAACTAAATAAATAAAATTGGTTAAATTGGTTGAATTGATTTTTCACACCCCTAGTAGCAGAGGGTAAACATGAACTTCAAAAGATGAAGGAATCGAGGATCCAAACAGTTGTTCAAAGTGTTAGAGTGGAACTGTTAAATAAAGATTTAATAGTTTTTAAGAATCTTGAATCAAATGATAGGGAAGTATGAGGTCGAGGGAAGTACGAGTTTTACAAAAAAAAAAAAAAAAAAACCTTAAATAAAAGAGTTGGGGATAAACGATTTGCTCATACAAGACAATCAGGAAACTCGGACTGTTTGGTAGAGCCACAATTACCATGCTCAACATATTGAAAATTAAACCATCAAACTTCATTCTTCACTTCAACTTGTTCATGTCCAAAATGGAAGTTTGAACAAGAGACACACGACTTGTTTTAAGTTGGATGCTTTACAATGGGGATGTTATGATAGAGAACTGATTAAACCGATTCGCATTCATGTTTTAAGTTGGATGCTTTACATCCTTGCCATGATGTAATCCATTGCATCTACAAGGAAATCTGCAACAAAAAGTTTATCTTTCGTTAAAAAACGGAATGGTACCAGACACTGATAATTATACAAAGAAGATCAACCCACCTGCATCTTCCTTTGTGAAGCAGAGGGGAGGGGTGATTCTAAATACATTGCCATAAAATCCACCTTTTCCCACCAATACTCCGATTTCTAGAAGAATAAATAAAATAGGTTTGTTAGTAACTTGAAGCAAAGTACATCCTGTGGTATGATTGATGTCGGAATTGGAAGAACCCTAACCTTTCATCTGGTCCATTATATGAAGAGTTTCAAGCTTTGCAGGAGTCTTGAGCTTCTGATCACTGACAAGTTCGACTCCGAGCATTAATCCTCTTCCTCTCACATCACCAATCACTGCAGACATCCATACACGGTACAATCAGCAATGTTAGTCACCCTTGCATTAGAGAATGTTTAAAGCGGAATATACAGGAGAAAGGGGAAAGGCTTACGGTCATATTTATCTTTTAGTGCAGTTAGTCTCTCTTTCAAATAGGTCCCAACAACAAATGCATTTTCCTGAAGCTTTTCCTTTTCAATTACTTTCAGAACGGCTAACCCTGCAGCGGTACATACAGGGTTCCCACCGAAGGTATTGAAGTAACTTCTGCGAGTCAAGACCGCTGCAATCTCAGGAGTAGTTACCACAGCACCTAGAGGAATGCCATTTCCAATGCCCTGTCCATGTGATAAACGAAACATGTCGATGCACAAAAGTTAGCTGCAAGTGAATGGATAAGCTACGCAAAAACAGATTCCGACGGTGTACTTGTTTAAATTATAAAAAAAACCTGCTACCATCAGAGTAAGATTATTGTTATATACATATCTAGAAAAGGATGGCAGGTAGGACATTTTAATAACTAAGAAATTCAGGAGTTTATTTAACCTTTGCCATTGTCACTATGTCAGGAACTACCCCCTGCTTCTCAAATCCCCAGAAATGGCTCCCTGTGCGAGCAAACCCAGCCTGTACCTCATCAGCAATGCAAAGACCTCCAGCTTTCTTTATGGTGCTATAAACAGCAGGCAAGTAACCTGGGGCCAATTCTATGATTCCACCAACTCCCTGTCAATGAAGACATGGAATGTTAGGTGATGTTTTCCTCACTAGGAAATCATGAAAATAAAAGGAAATGAAGATTGAAGGAGACATGGAATATTGGTGGTGATTACTTGTATAGCTTCAGAAATGAAACCAGCAATGTTGCCAGAAGTTCCAAACTGGATAAGATCTTGGACATCCCTTGCATACTTCTCTCCATCAGAACCAAAGACACCGCGGTACGGATCTGGGTTTACGGCATGATGAACTCCACTCTGACGTACATATTTATGAGTTAGGCAAACTTACGTTAACATATTAAGTTCTATTTCATAATACCAAAACTTGGTATATTAATATTAAAGAGTAACACATCAAGCTTCTAAAATTTATAACCCATTACATTGGGTTATATGCAGTGAACAAATATGAGGAATAGTTTGGGCATGATTTGACAATTAGGTTGATTTATTTTTTAATTATATCTGTTTTAGATATTATCAATATATGTACGCATCTTTAGTACAAAAGATATCAAACATTACATACATAAAACCTGTCTAATAAACGATTCATTAGCTGTTTTCATACAGGAATGATTGAATTTTAGCCACCTGCATCCACCCTTACGAAGGGAAAAGAACAAAAGGAGAGAGATGTTGATGTGTTCTTTTGTCTTTATATCAGCACTCAATCATACGGCATGGTTTGCCAGCTACCATTATCAAAAGTTATGGACCTTATGGTGTAAAAGATAGAAACGGCGGTCCATGTAATAAAAGAACTAACATCATGTGATGCATTAATTCAAGTTTTCTACTCCGACAACTTTGAGGTAAACTCATTCACAAGTTTTCTGATCAGTTCTAGTAGAATGCACTATGCAGATAATTTAACACAATTGAGATATATTTTCAATGAACCCTTTTCACCATTTCACTTTAATAACATACTGATAAAAAGCAGCTTATCTGCACATACTATCCAAAAGATTAATGCTTGCATGATTTAGGATTTTAGGCACTTTGACTAAGCAAATATTGGATGTAAAGTACGAGCACAATGTTTATGCCATAGCAAAAAAATGCTGGTTTGCAATCCAACAATGAAGAAAGATTGACATGACATCAGTGTGTCCTAATCAACATCTACCTAAGTTATTTCATCTTTAACAACTGTAATCAGACACAGATATCTGGGCCAATACTTGAGGAACAATAAATATTTACATAAGAAAAAAAAAGGCACATACCTGTATAACATTGAACTTCCAATTACTTTGAGCAGTGGCTCCCATGGTCCCCGAAGCATTCCCATGATATGCATTCCTCAGTGATATTATGTCATGGCATCCGGTATACAGTCTCGCTATCATCATTGCCAACTCATTTGCTTCTGTCCCTGAATTTGTAAAGAATACTACCTACACAGCCACATAAAAGAAGAAAGACACTGAGACCAATTGAGATCCACATATACATGATATTACAGTGACCAACATGAAATGAATAAATAAAAAAAAATCCCTCAGTGCATTCTCCAACTCCAAGTTCCTTTCAAGAAAGAAAACAAAAAACCTCAAACTTGAGTCATAATTCAATCTTAAGTTATCTCATTGAGGGTCTAGGAATGAAACATGCTATATATACCCACTATTATCTCATAATTGGACAGGTGGAGCAAGTACTAAGTAATCACCTTGAGATTGCCGGGTAACTTGTTGACAAGGGCCTCGGCGAAATCAGATATGGCATGGTTGAGGTAGAGACTAGTGGAGTGTTGCAAGCGCTTGGTTTGATTAACGATTGCTTCTACTACGTCGGGATGACAATGGCCGCAACACACCGAAGCAATCCCTCCGAATGCGTCTAGATATCTTCGCCCCTTGTCATCGAACAAATACTGCATCCTCCCATCCACTATGTTCAACTGAAAACAAGGGGGAAGAGACAAGAAAAAAGAATACTAATTATTCATCATTTTTAATAATAACAAAACTATCATTTAACAAACGAAGGGTGATGTGGGGCAGTGGGAGAACGATTTAATCGTGTAAGTCGTAACAAACAAAGACAGAGAATCCAAAAGAAGGGACAATAGGAAAAAAAAATCAAATAAGGACAAATCTTCTGCTAAGCTTAATTCAGTTCAATGAATCCGATAATCAGCCAAACAGATCGTGGATAAGTGTTGTAGTAAACCGTTAACTTCATCTTCTTCTTCGTCTTATTAATTAAGTAAAAAAAAAAAACAAAATAAAAAGAAATCAAGTGAGTGAATAATAATATTTTACAAGACATTTAAATTGTTAATTAACGAAAAAATCAAATTAAAATCCACGGTTTGTATGAACAGAATCACGTGGAAGGCGTTACGAAATAACCACCCGACAATCAAGAGTATCGCTTTTTATCTCAAAAGATAACGATTGATTTGATTTTAGTGGCGTATCTGAAAACTCCATGGATCCATTGTTTAAAAAAAAGGCATTAAAAAGGAACTCACTGGTTTGCTGTACAAGGTGAACATGGCGGGGCTGAGATACTCCTTGCGTTTGGAAAGGATCTCGTCGGCGGATAGACCGGTGTAAGGAGGTGGAGAGTAGTCGAAGGAGGGTATTTTAGGGACAAATCCATCGTTGTTATCGACCTCATTCGCAGCCACCTGAGAGAAGCAACGTAGTTGGCGGCGGAGAGAATAGTTAGTTTCCGATAACAACCTCCTCGCCGGAATAAATCTCTGCATGTTTTGTGGTCGAGAATGTAGGTTTGGGCTGTGTTTGGATGTTTAGGGACGGAGGAGACGGAGAAGGAAGGAAGATGCAGAGGAGGAGACGCAGTTTTGAATTGAGGCGAATGGAAGTTAATATAGAGAGGCGTTGGCTTGCTGACGTGTACTTGAGTGTGTGTTTTGTTCTCAGACAGAGGAGATGCCCCTGTTTTGCGTTTCTAATAGTAACAATTTTGTTTTCATACCTGGCTTAATATTAGCCGTCGGATGAATTGTTGCCGCTTGCTCACGGGCATATTGGCTGACATGTCTGATTCATAGTCTGCCTGGCAAATTAACGAAGTAAAAAATTTTGATACACAAGTGATATAAATTAAAGTTTATATGTGTCTTTTAGTTTATAGAGTCTAGAATTTAAGATTAGCGTTTAGAATTTAAAGTACATGATTTAAGGTCCAGGGTTTGGTTTTTTAAGATTAGGGTTAAAAATTTTACCCTTTAATAATTTTTTTTTTTATAAAGCAGTGATTATTACCTTATATCTCATTAAAACCCCTAAATTTAATCAGGAGAAAGAGTATATATGATAATAAATACAGAAAAAATCTACGAGGTAACTCGTCAAAATTACAATCACTTAAGCCAAACCATAGCTAAGTAACCATATCCTCATGCAGCACCGAGAGAATACCATCAGGTGGTGCAATGAACGTAAACCAATCCAAAAAATCCATGCGAGCCAACTTCATCATACCATTAGCGACTCTATTTTCGTTCCAGATATATGTTGGAAACGAACCTCCCAGTTCTGATTCAAGATAGAGAACACATGCGCTAGAAGCAAAAGATGAGCATGACCTTTCGAGCGCTGCTGAACCAAATTAACCACTTCCAGGTTGTCACTCTCGACGATAACACATCGAGCTCTCAACTCTTACGAATGCATAAGACCAAAAAAGACACCCCATAACTCAGCCTTCAATATTGAACAAATGCCAATGAACTTGACGAACCCCATTCTCCAAATACCATTATGGTTCCGAATTACCCATCCATATGATGCATACCTCGTATGCGGTTGTTGAGCCCCCTTCAATATTCACCTTCAGCCAATTAACCGGGGGTGGAATCCACGAACCTGAAGCAGCACCCGATGATCCTTGTGACGTCCTGTTGATTGTCATGCAAGAAATCGCCCTACAAGTGAGAGCCTACAGATGGCGGCTACGCTCCAACACTGACCTCGAATCCTCTAACGGGAATCGAATGTGATTAAATTTAAAATTATGACAATGAAGTCAGCCTTTGAAATTTAAAATTTCCTAAAAAAGGAGTTCGAAGGAGATGAAAGGATTAAGGGAATGTCAACTCTGAACTTGATTAGAGAGTTTGAACTCCTGAAGATGAAGGATTTCGAGACAATGAAATAGTACTTTGAAAAGTTGCTTGCAATTGCAAATACAGATTAGTTCAAAAAATTCTTGTAAATGCTCCTGGAAAATTTGAGGCTACCATTGTCACATTGGAAAACACTAAAAATTTGTCAAAGCTTAGCTTGGTAGATTTGAAGATTTCTCTGCATGCACAAGAGCAAAATTTGATTTTCCACCTTGTAGACATTGTGGAAGAATGGGTCATCCACCTTTCAAATGTTGGAGAAAGACAGACCAACAATGTAAAAAATTTCAGAAGACGGGGAATCATCAAAAGATTTGCAAAAAATAAAAATTCATCAAAAGACTAGCACACAAGTGAATTTTCTCAAGTTGCCAACGAAGAAGAAGGGGAGCAACTTTCTGTAGCCACTTGCTTTTTTGTCTGCCATTCTGCCATTCAAGCGAGAAGTGGTTCATTGACAGTGGTTGTAGCAATCATATGTCTTTTGATCGTGATCTCTTCAAAGAACTGGATACTTCAGTAACTTTCAAACTTAAGATTGGCAACGGCGATTACATCGCAGTTAAGGGAAAAGGCACAATTGCAATTGAGAGCATTTCAGGTACAAAATTTATCAAAGATGTTTTATTTGTACCTAACATCAATCAAAATTTATTGAGTGTTGACCAGTTAATTCAAAAGAGTTTTAAAGTTATATTTGAAACAAATCAGTGTTTAATCAAAGATACAAACGAAAATGAGGTATTCAAAGTAAACATGAGAGGGAAGAGCTTTGCACTTGATCCATTGGAGGAAGAACATGTTACATTCTCTGCGACGAAAGTCCATGTTAAAATTTGACACAAAAGGCTTGGACATTTCAATCATGCAGCTGTTGTTAATTTGCAAAGAAAGGAATTGATTCAAGGTCTCTGTTGCCTTAAATCTGAAATTTCAGATTCTAGAGCTTGCCAACAAGAAAAGCTGTCGAGACTTCCATTCAAGCAGTCAACTTAAAGAGCTATTGAAAAGTTCAATTTAATACACACTGATGTGTCTGGACCTCACAAAACTCTATCTCTCAATTGTAGTAGGTATTACTTGATATTTATCGATGACTACTTCAGAATGTGTTGGATCTATTTTCTCAGATTCAAGTCAGAAGTTGCTGGTGTATTTTGGTGATTTAAGAAGTGGATTGAAACATAAAGTATTCAGATCTTGAGATTGGATAATGGCAAGGAGTACACCTCAAATCAATTTGATCTTTTCTGTGAAGAAGCGGGGATTGAGCGATAACTTGCTGCTCCGTACACCCCACAACAAAATTGTTAGGAATTTGGTGATTTAACGTGCTTCAGCATAGCTTACCTCCACGGACGAGAGAAACGAACAATCCACTAATAACGTAGAGAACCCGAAAAGTATAAATACATGATAACCCATGTGATCTCAAAACTCGGTGTACAAATCTCATGACCCGGTGGAACCAAAACACTCTTCCCAGCATTCCTACAATACTCATCTCTAGACCGTAGGCACAATAGTTATAGAGATCCTAAAAGTGATTACATCTTTCCAGAGAATAATTCTCTCTAACTCTCATTCTCTTGTTCTCTCATAATTCAAAAGGTTAAACTTAGTCTATATTTATAGACCCAAATACTTGGTCACCAACAAACCTTATTTAATAAAATCTCTACCTAAAATAGATATTTACACATTAAAATAAATCCTAATTATCAAGTAATATTCAACCACTAAAATTATAATGAAACTCAACTTAATTATCAATTAAAATTTGAGTCAAAACATAATAAAAATAGAGTCAGCGAGAGAAAGAATCGTACCATATTGGAGAATGGAGATGGCTGGATGTTTGAAAAGAATTTACCAAAGGAATATTGGGCAGAGGCGGCGCACACTGTAGTCTTCCTTCTCAACAGGCTCCCCACAAAAACTGTTGCAAAAACAACTCCATACGAAACTTGGTGTGGTTTTAAACCTTCTTTGAAAAATCTCAAACTATTCGGATGTTTGTGCATTGTTTATGTTCCTCGGATTAAGAGGGACAAAATTGGATAAAAAGGTGGAAGCAAGGATTTTCGTTGGCTAAAGTACAACATCTAAAGCTTGCATAATTTTCCAACCAAACACCAAGAAAATTCTAGTAAGCAGAGATATTCATTTTATGAAGAATGATTAGTGGAATTGGGTAGGAAAACAAGCGGCTATGATTCCTGATCAAATTAGAAAATTACAACTCAAGAAAGATGAATCGATTGATGATAGGTGTGATCACTTTCTAATATTTACCAGAGATGCAATTTGGATGTACTTGAACCAGCAGATTTTTGAGAAGCTGATAAAGGACCCAAAATGGCTTATATGATTGAAAAAAAATAAAACTTGAAAGCTGGTGAAAAAGACTTGTTGACGGAAAAGTGATTGGAGTGAAATGGGTATTTAGAACCAAGCTGAATCCGATGGCTCAATCAACAAACATAAAGCTATGCTTTATGAGGTATGAGAACCTTCTACGTTAACTATGGCCCTCTACATGAAAACTCTCATGCACTAAAGAGAGGCTATGAATGTCTGGACAATTGTTCTTTTTCTCAAAACAAAAAATCCAGGTTGATTAATGAGATATGCTCTGGAGTATCTGAGGACGAGCCTGGGATCTGAAATATTCAAGGATTTGAACTTACTGCAAATGAAGAAGCTCTTAACATTGCTTTCAAACAAGGATCTTCTGAAAATTCCTTCCTGGTTAATAAATTTGAAAGAAAGGACAAGGGTCGATCCTATGGAAACAAGAGACTTTCTTAAATTCGTCAAGCTGCTAGAAACAAACATTTCATGGAGATGACAAGGACTAAATCTAATGACGATGAAATTGGAATTATCGAATTATGTATGGATCCATTTGGTTTGGAAATCACTTCTAGCCCATCTCTCTCATTATCCGTAATGGAATGTTACCCTTTTGATCACCATACCGAAGGAACTCCTACAACTTCTCTCGATACCAAGAAAGAGGACGACACAGTTGAGTGCCCCTAGCAAATCATATGAGTTCCTGTATTTTACCATTTTTTGAACTGGGGATTCAAGAGATGGTACGCAAGCCTCACTGGAGGCATCCTTCCCCTCAATGATCTTTTTCCATTTGCCTGATATTCTACTCTCTGTCAGGTAATTTTAAACGTTTTAAGATTGTGGGATGGGGTGTTTATCTCCATTCTGCGAAGCTTGTTGTCAGAAATACTTTTTTGTCTCTATCCTTTTTTTGACCTTGAAGGTAGATCGGTTTACCCTCTTATGATTAGGTCCCTATGGTTCGCTCATGGGAGGCCTTACTCCGACCTTGAAGCTCTCGTAGAATCAGGTTTCTGAGTAATAAAGTTTCAAGATTCTCGATGAGCAGAAACACCATCTCTCTGTTTTGAAAAGATCTTGTAGATACCTACTTTGCCTTAAAATATTTTATATGGATGTCTCAAAAAAAAATATTTTAGACACTTATTTTTGTAGTTAAATCTTAATTTTTTTAAACATTACCAATAATTTGTTAATTTTAGCGGTATAAGACACTAAATTCTTTAAGTAAGATTAGATTTTTATAAGTTATTGTGAATAGAACAAATTAGGTTGAAAAAATTACTATATAACATGTCTTTGTAATATTCGATTAAATTAACCAATAAATTAAATACACGTAATTATAAAAAAATTCTAAACATCGTCAGCTATATTCATTGTATTTCGGCTTTACTTATGGCAAAGGGAATATGGACACCAAGTGATGATAAAAAAAGCTATCAAATACAGGGCAGCTGTGCTTATCCAAATTATATGCACACACGCACATGGGAATATACTAATACTAATATAAAATTTCACACATTTTTATAACTTTTTAGTATTGTTAATAAGCCGAAGAAGAGCTGGTGGTGAATGGTTCATCTAGGCGGGTATAGGTGGAAAGTCGCGATCAATAAAGATAGAGAAATGAAGAAAAATGAGTAATAAAGTATGGGTCGATTTTTTATTTGTGATTTAGTTTGAGGAAAGTTAATAGCCTCTCGTATATGTATTGGGAAGGTTTAATGACGGTGTCAATTTTATTTTTCGTAAAATATGAGAGTAGTCTTATTTATCAGTTAGTAAGCTTAACTGTCGAGTCAGTGGACTTGACGTCTATCTTATCGAGGTCAGTATAGCTTTGGAATAAGGTTATTCTAGAGGTCTTTTATATGTCATGCTCTGGAGGTTCCATTGACTGGTGTCAATCAAACACGATCAGATGGGTAGTTTCAGAAAATTATTTTCGGATAGTTTGATGAACGGAGAAACGTAATGTTGAGAGATTGTGGCGGAGATCAAAAAAATATAACATTTTTTTGAACAATGACATTTAAATTTTATTAATCACCATGAAAGATAATATAATACAGTACATCAAAGAGAGAAAAATGGACACGTCTACTAGAATTTTTTACAATAGTTCAAAGAAAATCAGACACTTCCATCGAGATTAGCATACAAAAATCCAAAAATCTTCCTAAATCTCATTGTCTTTATCCAAATGAGACGCTTTACGGGGTGAAAAAAAGAGTGGTGAACGAACCAAGCTATCAGGCATATTGCTCCGTTACCCAAGTCTGATTACATCGGCAACCAACCATTAACCGAGTGGGAATTCATCTTTCTAAGATCACCGACAGAACCATAATAAGAGATTAGCGTCGTGAAGATCTCTGTATGAGCACCAACCGACCGCTAAGGTATACTGAAATCATGTCACAAAGACAGAGAAAATGAACCACAAAAAAGCAAAGAAAAACGTGTCACAATGACATAGGAAACACATGCCACAAAAGGAGAGATTCTTATTAAAATATAAAAAACAAAAAAAAATAAAAGATCTTGAGTTTGACAACCAATACTAAGAGTGATTGTCGACTACCAACCAAATGAAGAAAAGCAAAGTTACAAGCAGCAGAGATTTGAGAGAGAACGGTTAAGTTAAAAAAATTACATTAACAATTGATGAAGAAACAGAATCCAATTACCATGATTCTAATTATAACAAAATAGGATTGCATAGCTTAATTAATGATTTATTTTCATTTTGTAGTAAAGGTGGAATGTTTTTTCCTCTTTTGATGAACAATTGTTAGGCTGAGATGATGGCGATTGCAAAGCAAATAAGACGTGTAACTACATACGTTAACATCATGACACCCATGGTCATGTTTTGGCATGTAGGATTTCCAAATTTTTTTGCCTTTGTTTTTATATCATTTGGATTTGAGTGAATTTTCTAGTGTGTTCGATTTTATCACTACTGTTTTTATTATAAAACTGGAGAATGGAGTGGCATCCCATTTAGAGGACATAGACAAACAACATTCGGAATGAGTAAGGATAGGGATTGATATCACCCTAATATTTAGTCCAAACATTGTCTTGTAATGGATTATCATGCCTCGTGTTTTAATTTAAGAATGAGTAAA
Organism: Hibiscus mutabilis; assembly: GCA_019671005.1. Taxonomy (NCBI): domain Eukaryota; kingdom Viridiplantae; phylum Streptophyta; class Magnoliopsida; order Malvales; family Malvaceae; genus Hibiscus; species Hibiscus mutabilis. The sequence goes on along the minus strand of CM033713.1, from coordinate 4,421,323 downwards.
ACTCGACTCGATATAAAAAAATTAATTTAACTTGATTCGATTAAAAAAAATTTAAATAAAATTTAAATTATAAAATAAAACTCGTCAACTTGACTAACTTAAATTTTTTTAATTGAATCAAATACTTACTATTATTCAAATATTCAATACTTCATTTCAGAATTACGATGACGATGATTTGAGGTGGCAAACGAAAGGATTAATGGGTTTTCAAGTTTGGATTGTTTTTTGGTCGTGTTCTCCTCGTACTAGTACAAAGACCTTATCATGTTGTGGAGCCAAGTTAGTAATGCATTTTTTTTACGAATCAAGTCAGTAATGTATTTCTTCTTACTTTTTCTCATAAAAAAGTTAAAACACTTAAATCATAACTTAATTTTACTCTCTAACCTATTTTAATCATTAAACTTTTAAAACGACCAATTTAATCATTAAACTTCACTTTCTGACATATTTTAATTATTTTAAATTATTTTATTAATATTTTAATATAATGTAATATATTTTATTATTATTAAATATAAAAATAATTTAAAATAAAAAATAAATTATATTTTATTTATTATTAGATACAAAAATTGCAAAAATAAAACTCAAACATCCTAAACCCCAAACCTCTCCCACCCTCGATCACCACCCATTCACCCTAGCAGAGAAATTAGAAGAACAACGTTGTTGGCTTTTCGTTCTATGCTTGACGAGGCTATATCTTCTCCTCTTTCAACCCACGACGGTTCCAAAGATTTCGGTACGAAATCAAAAACGATATTCGTTTCCCGTTCGAAATCTAAATCATTTCCATTACTTCAGCTGCTAGTAGTGCCATCATTGTTCGATAACTGAAATTTAATGGCCAATTTTTGAATTTTTTTCGAAAACTCTTTATCGGGAAAGGAGTCTAAACTTGCGCTGCAAGCTCTTCGTAAAGTTCTGGATCTTGATTTCTCACAAGCCCGAGATCGTTGGATACTGGTGGAGTTTAAAACCGAATAGAACCGATCGATTCAGTCTTTAAACAGTCTTGAGAATAAGAGCGTCGTCGCTATGGCAACAGCTCGAAAGTGAAGGCGAAGAGATTGCTGAAGTTAAAGCTTGGGAGGAAGATGATGGCTGAGGAAGATTTGGCTTTGACCATTGTAAACGCGTCGTCGTTGCCGCAAATTTCACTACCATTTGTTAAAACTTAGCAAATTTAAAAGCTTGTTGAAAAACAACTTTCTACTTCAGATTGGAGTCTCCACAGTAAGCTTTATCCTTTACCAAAAACCTGAATATATATATATAAATAAATCTCAGAAATCACTCTCAATTGAAATTGGAAAGGCAATCTAAAAAATAAAGTAAATATTCCTCAACTGGGATCTAAAAATCAGATTAAAAGCTCCGGCGAAGCTTGAAATCGAAAGCAACAATGTTTGGGGTGGTGATGTCGGTGAAGGTGGGAGAGGTTTGGGGTGCTTGGGGTTTGAGTTTTATTTTTTTATTTAATAATAAATAAAATATAATTTATTTTTATTTTAAATTATTTTTTATATTTAATAATAATAAAATATGTCACATATCAAAATATTAATAAACTAATTTAAAGTGATCAAAATAGGTCAGAAAGTAAAGTTCATTGAATAAATTGATCGTTTTGAAAGTTTAGCGACCAAAATAGGTTAGAGAAAAAAGTTGAATGACGATTTAGGTATTTTACCCTAAAAAACGATAAACTACACGGGTAACTATTTCATGCACAAGTGCTTGTGAAAACTTTGTTTACACAAGTGCTTTAGTTTTAATGTTTAGAGATTTTATGTTGGGTTTATGGTTTAGGAGTTTAAGTGTAGTAGTTGTAAATTTAGGGTATGTTAGTAGAATTTTGGGTTTAGAGTTAAAATTTAGGGTATATAAGTTAAAACCTAAATCCCTAACCATATTTCTCTAAAACCTAAACACTAACCCTAAACTCTAAATTTTAACCTCAAACCCTAAATTTTAACCATGGACCCTACATTCTAAATACCTACACTAAAACCCCTAAACTCTAAACCTTAAACTAAAATCATAAACCCTAAAATTAAGGCACTTGTGGAAACAAAAAGTTTCCAATGTGTATGAGATAATAATCCAAACTCCACAATCCAAATATAAAATATTCATTTTGGTCACGGATTTGTTTCTGCAAACAAGTCACCAAAGTTAACTTTTGTTTTCATTTTATCACCGAAGTTAGCTTTCCAATTTGTTTTTGCAAACAAGTCAACAAAGTTAACTTTTGTTTTCATTTTGATCACCCAAGTTAGCTTTCCAATATGTTTTTGCAAACAAGTCAACAAAGTTAACTTTTGTTTTCATTTTGATCACCCAAGTTAGCTTTCTTTTCCATTTTGGTCATCCATGCCTAGTTATGTTAATATGACAACATGTGACACCTCCTTGTTGGTTTGAAAAAAAATAAAACAATCGTTTAGAGGGATGCAAATTGAGATTGGAACCCAAGTCCTCCCAAAAACAAACAATTCAAAAAATCATAAAATATTAATATTTAATTAATTTGTTTTTAGCTATACGAAAATTCATTAATTATTTATTTATTTCTTGTCATGATTTAGTAGTAGTGTAATCAATTTGAAATTCAACTTAACCTAAAATTTATATGCAGTTAATGTAATTAATTTGAGCACAAATTTTATCTAGAATCTTTTCATTTTAAATTTACTTAAATACATACATTCTGAACCATGTACTAAATGAATAATTAGGTGTAGTCCTACTCAATAAGTGGTCTTAGTGAAAAAAATAATGATATTCATCTTAAGAGATCCGAGTTAGAGCAATTTTGTTTGTAAGACGTGTATTTTTTCAAAGAGTTAAGCAAAAATATGAACATATATTATCTTGTACTCACCTTAATATTAAAAAAACAATTTGGTGTAGTCGGTGTTTATGGATTTAAAGGATTTTTTGGGAGAACTTGGGTTTGAAACCCAACTTTAACCCTCCTAACAATAGTTATTTTTTCCCGACACTCCTAACTATTGTTATTTTTTTCAACCACTCGAGATGACACATGTCATCATACTAACATAATTAAGCATAGGAGACCAAAATGAAAACAATAATCAACTTTGGTGGTTTGTTTGCAATTTTTTATAGATGGATGACTATACGTGTAGTTTACCCAAAGAAACATTACATGGCTTAGTTTCCGACGGGTTTCACATGATAAATTTTGCCCATATGGAGGGTTTTGCTTAATTAACTAATAATATAATTATTATTTTCGATGATACCCGGTTTCTTCAATTAAAATGGTATGTTCTAAGTTCAATCATGTAGCACATGCAGGCATACGCAGCAGAGTCATATTGCTCCTACATTTCATTTTTCTTAGTGTACTTGTATATTATGTCAGAATAATAAAATGGGTAAAGTAAAACAAATATGATCATTCATAATTTTTTGAAGAAAATACATATATTGAACATATTCACGTTGGACAGGCTCAAACAGACCAAACAACTGGAAATTTCGGAAATAAGTAGCTATTCCGTATGTATATATATTTCCTTCTGCATAACAATTCCAGCAAGGAGACACTTCAGAATACAGAGTACTCCTATTCTATAAAGTTATAGCAATTTAGACTGTAATGAATATGTTGATATGTATAGGTTTTCAAAACTGTCTGAAGGTCAGATTAAGACGGCCATGTCGTAGCCCAGGCCCGGGAGCAGAGGATGGGACGATGGATGGCACCCCATGAAACACCATTCGAGATTCACCGCCGAATAATAGTACATCTCCTGATTCTAATAACACTTTCTTGGCTTGGTCAACTTCCCTCCCATCACCATATAGGAATTCGGCAGAATCACCAATGGAGAAAGAGACGACGGGTAATCCTTTATGGAGACTTTGTCTGCTTTCGTCTCGATCCTGCATTGTAAAGCATATTATGAGTTTAGTACTTCGTTAAAGCTTTGATGTTCAAAGGTGATGAATCCAAAGGATGTCCAAGTACGAAAAGACCTGATGGAGGCCGAGTTGACCATGTATTGAATAGAAGTTTACAATGCATATGTTCGGTGACATTGAAGGGAGTATATCTGCAGGATCGACCATATTAGAATCCTTCTTGATAAGGCAATGAGCATCTTTGATTGCTCTTTGAACCAGAAGATGAAAACCTAGCGGAATCTCGGGTGGCTCGCAATTATCAACTGGATGTCGCATATCATATTTTCTAGTCTGAGGATCCCAATTCATACCAAGACACATCATGTGAAGTCTTAGTTTAGCTCCATCTTTGTAGCCTGGCCTATAAAATCCCCCAGGGCATTCGCCAAGTGAATTACAAGTTTTGACTATATTGATCTGAAAAATTAAGATAAAAGAATTCGTTATTAGATCAACCCAATTTTCACAAGAGAACATAAATTGAACTAAAGGTAGGCCTCGAGGAAAAAAAACCTGTTCACGAAGGGAAATATAATGTTTCAACAACACCATTCCAGGCCTTAGGATTTCTTTTGTTCTGATATCTCTGAATCGAGGTAGGCAAATATTGAATCTTTCAAGCTTAGGCAAACCCTCGGAACGATTAGAACTCTTAGTACCAACAACATTATTGGATTTGATGTTGCTGTAAGGGGAATTTTCGACATAATTACTATAAACCTTCTTCTTTCCAAAATGGCTAGGGAAATAATGTTCTTCCTGCAAGCTTGCAACATCAACAATTCCCTCGTGTTCAGGTGAATTAACAGTCCCAGGACACAACCGCAATCCCGAATCAGTCCCAGATCCGCTTTCTTCCTGCAGGCTTGCAACATTTGCAATCCCTTCAAGTTCAGAAGAATTAACAGCTTCTTGCCTCAGCTCCAATCCCGAGTCAGTCCCTTTCCTCCCTTTTTTAAAGTTCCCACCTTTAGAACTAAAGCCAACATTCACAGACAATGAAGGAAAATCTTTCTCATAGATAGATTGAAATTGCTTCTCAATTATACTTTTCTCCCCAGAAGTTTGTCTAGTTTCTTCAGCAGAAGATTCATTGCCAAAGGGCTTTTGAGCAGTAAACTGTGGTTTATAAAACAAACCCAAATAATTTTCAGTAATTCCGCTCAAAACTAACACGGTTAAGACACAATAACAAAAAGAAGCCATGACAGATAAAATCATAAAATAAACAAGTATAGTGTAATTACTCTAGCAACCTTCTACAATTTAAATTTGATCAAAATTCTCTAAAAATATAAAACTAGTTTAAAAATTGGAGAACTCACAGAAGAATGAGCAGATCGGCTGGAAATGGGTTTCCGGAAAGCACTCATCTTCTCCAAAAAACAAAAGGGACGACAAATTTGGCGAGGGACAGCGGCGGCCGTTGATAAACGACAATGATGGAATCGAATTACTCGGTGTAAAGGGAGCATGTTTTCTTATAAAGGATAGGCGAGGGTGCTAACTTAAATGCGCCGTTAGTGGCGGTTGAGTTTACCCAAGAGTGATGGTGGGCGACGATTAGCTTACCGGCGAAGATTTCGATTCTCCGCTGGATTTGAAGAGTCGGAGTCGATGTTTCCTTTTTTTTAACGAAAAGCTTCCAGGTTATGGAGTTGGAACGATTGTGGCCCAAATTAAGCTACAAATAATAGAAGAATTGGGCCAAAAAGAATTTATTTATTTCGTTTCTAATTCCATTAAAATCTTTCCCAGGGACGGATCATCCGTTTGATGTCACTCATTTTTTATAATTGTATATAAGGTACAATACACATATCATCGCTCAACTGTCTTTTTATTTTTATTTTAGTCAATCAATTTTTAAACTTTTTAATTTATTAACTGAACTTTCAGATTGCTCCTGTTTTGGTCACTCTCAATTATTTTATTTTTAAAAATATTTTGGCTTTATTATTATTATTATTTAATATTAAATAGCTTAAAATATAAAATTAGATCCAACCGTTCGTCGGCTACCATTCGCCGTCGTCGGTCTCTATCGCCGACGACCGTAGATGGTGGTCGTTCAGTCCTAGATCTCATCGGTCGTTTCCTTTATTTTGCTGAAAAGTGCTCCGAAGCTCACGAAAAAAAGATTGAAAATGAGGAAACCGAAAAGTTTCAAACGAGGTTTGCGGGTTTCAAGATATTTTCCGGTGAAACAAACACTAGATTCGGACTCAACGTGTCAAAACGAGTCCAACGATGCAATTTGGGATCAAACAGTTGTTGATTTTGAGACTAACAGTGGTCGACGGTGGTGGTAGTTTTTTATTATTAAATTTAACAATAATAAAATATGATTTTATTATTTATTTTAAATTATTTTTATATTTAATAATATTACAAAATTTGAAAATAATAATAAAATATTCCAGAGTGACCAAAACTGAAGCAGTCCAAAAATTCAGTTAGTAAATTGAAAAGTTTAAAAGTTGAGTGACGAAAATAGGAGTGAGAAGATAGTTGAGTGATGAACGGAGTATTTGCTAATTCCGAATTAATTACGTCTCCCTTTATTATCTCATCTTTTTCCCTGGTGGGACAAACGAGTTTTTGCTAATTCCGAATTAATTACGGACAAAACATTCTTTATTTCTTGATTTTAACGACATTTTTTCTATTGGACAGAGTCGATGATACTGACTAGTTATAAAGCATGAGTATTTTAATTTAAAATTATATCTTATATCGATATGTTCTCGTACTGAAAATATATAGAGTACGACTTAATTAGCTGCAAGTATTTTTCTTTTTTCAATTTTTCTTTTTTTTATTTTCTCACCATTTTTCTATCTTTTTCTTATAGACTTTCTCTTGCTCATATGATGCAATTATAAGTATATAAGTATATGTGATGTCATGCTCATATAATTTTTGTATGGCTTTTTGTTTTTTAAATTTTTTAGAATTTAAAATTTATTTTATATTTATTGTACCTGTACCATGTAATTTTGAAAATTATCATATTCGGCCCTATTTCCATACCTTAATCTATATCTACATCTGTATTAGTGCAACATGGCTGACTAGCACCAACTGAATGTTCCTTTTTAATAAGAATTACAACCAAGATTAAAACATAGCATTCGATGTTTAACTTGTTAGATCATCGGTTTTTATTTTAGGATATACTACATAGATATTATTGAACTTTAAGTTTAGTATTGATTATATCATTAAACTAAAAATTGATATTATTTTAACATTAAAGTTTAATTTAGACTTCAATTATACTTTTGGACCGTTAAAATCCCTTCATGTCATCGCATTCGGACTATTAAAATATGTTCACATTATCTATTTTAATGACGCAATGATATAACTAAATCCTAAACTAAAGTTCAGTGCTAAAATATTATGGTTCAGTAGTATAATCGATAATAAACTTAAAGTTTATTGATATTTGGTATAGTTTCTTATTTTAACAACTGAACTGATTTTGATATTTTATTTTAATGTCAAATAAAGTTTTAATATAGTCGATAATTAATTAAAATATTAAAGTTTATAAATAAAATTAAAAAATATAGTTCATTTAATTCAAGGTAGTTTTAGACATATATAATACGAGCGTTTAGAAAAAGAAGGTTCAAAATGAGTTATGTTATATAGAAAAAATAAAAGTTAAGTTATGGAGTAGTGGTAAAATACATGAGGAAAACAAAATGTTAGCGTGTTTCATTCAAAGATTATTTAAAAAAAAATTATAGTCCATTTTAATAAATTGTAAAATACTTTTAAATTTTTGAGTGGTGCTGATTTGAATACTCTCTGATTCTTACGTATTATTTGAATAGGATTAGACTATGGTATGACCCAAATTCGCCATTCTTTACTTAAAAACAACAAATCATCCCTCATCTCCAAGGCAGAAGCTTGTTTTATTCATTTGTAATTTTGCATGGGGTCATTATGCTCTGTTTTCTTTTTAAATGGATTGGCTTTGAACAAAACATAAACATCTATTGGGTAGATTGGAAATGGTTTTAATGAATATAGCTAATATGGTCATGTATGAAAGATAACCTGAAAAGTTTATAACATACAAAGAAGAAAAAAAAAGTGATTTGAAATGGATTGCAGGGATGTGATGGATCCATACTGTTGGATGATACTGCAAATATGACGGTAGAAAAAACAGCTGGTCCGAACAACAACTCAGTTAGAGGATTTGGAGTTATCGATACCAGAAAATCTCAGGTGGAGACCTTGTGCCCTGCTGTTGTTTCTTGTGCTGATATCGTTGCTGTTGCTGCTCGTGATTCCGTTGTTGCCGTAAGTCAAATGATCTTCCTAAAATCATATTAGTGATTTAAAGTGCGGTTGCTACCGTGTTTTTGGTTATATTGCGTGTATCGCAGCCATGGATTTTTCTAATAACAGATGTTATTGCGGATATAGCGATTGTAGCTATTGTGGTTTCGGACAGAGCCGGTACCATTATTTAAATCTTAATCGAGTTTAAATCCTAATTCTTTTTTTTTTTCAGCTTGGAGGGCCTAGTTGGACAGTTCTTTTGGGTAGAAGACATTCAACCAGTGCAAGCTTGAGTGCAGCTAATTCCAACATCCCTGCGCCAACTTTGAGTCTTAGTGGCCTCATCTCTGCTCCCTCTCAGGTATAACGATCAAACCTATTAGCGACATTCTTACTGGATTCATACCGAGCGATGTCGGAGGAAATTAACGGTGTTACTTTGTGGATTATTTTCTGCAGGATCTCACACCATCGGCCAAGCCAGGTGCACCACTTTCCGGACGAGAATCTACAACGAAACCAACATCAACTCCGCCTTCGCAGCTTCGTTGAGAGGGAAGTGTCCGAGCACCGGTGGGTGGGGACAACAACCTTTCCCCTTTGGACACGACAAGCCCGACATCGTTTGACAATGCATATTTTAAGAATTTGCAGAGCCAGAAAGGGTTATTACACTCTGATCAACAGCTATTTAGTGGGGGTTCCACGGATTCTCAGGTGAATGCTTATAGCTACAACTCGGGATCTTTTGCCACAGATTTTGCTAATGCCATGGTGAAGATGGGAAACCTTAGCCCACTCACTGGAACAAGCGGCCAAATAAGGAAACCTATCCAATATAGCCTGCACGTCAACCATATAACAATGGCATGCTTTGAAATATGTAAAGGAAACCATAGTAGCTTGTGCCACAACACTTTCGATTTTACTTCTCTTATTTCATCCCAAATCCACTTTGCTTTTTGTCACAACTAAAAAAACAGCTGCTGCCTCAGCCCTTAGCTTCAACAGTTTTCTAACAATCCAATTGTGGTGAGCTTTAATCTCCATTTGCCAAAAATTCTCGCCCCTGGTGAAGTATTCTTTAATCCATGTCACCCACAAAGAGCTTGTTGGATGATATCGATATTATATTTATACACCTATATATAATCTATTGATCAACTAATTAGGATCAAGTATTGCAAAGGACTATTTAAGACAATTCTTCTAACCCAGACTATTCCAATTCTCTTAAGACATCAATAAACGGAAAAAAGAGAGAAAGAAATGAATTGGTTTAGTTTGTTGGCAAATGAGTACTATGAAGATATGAAGTAATTGTTAGAAAAATGGTTAGAAAGATGGGTGCTGTAATAAACTAAATATTATAGAATACTATAAGAAAAATAAATAACAATAAATCAATGAAATATTACTTTGAAAGTGTCAATGCGTAACATAACACCGAACGAAATAGAAAGAAAAAAATAAAAAATAGAACCTGAAATCAGACAGAGTTGAAAATTAAAATTTTGTTGAGGCATGTATAAACAGTTTTGTTGTTAAAAAATATTTTAAAAATCTCCCCTTTTATATTGTGGATAGAAAAATGAATGAAAAGATTAAACCGTTTGATAAAAAGATTAAACATTTTGATGAAAAGAATTACTGAAAAGTTAATAGATCAAGTTCTTGTCGAACAATATATCTACTCCTTCCACAAAACCCTTTCAATGGGTAGACTTCATCAATGAGACTTGATCAAGTTCGAGCTCTACTCTAACTTGGCTTTAGGGAGTGACTCCATCTCTTCTTGTATAACCAACATTCACTCATTTGAGTCTTCACCACCAACTGTTGTAGCGACCTTTTTCTAAAATTTAAAAATTTAAGTTTTGGGCGACTCTTTTCCCACTTTGTGGTTTTGAAAAACTGTATTATATGGAATAAGGACAAAAAAAGGCTGTTGTTGTTGTGATTTCTGGTGTAACATTTGGCAATTTTATTGCAAATCAGTGTCTGCTTCTACGTGTCAATTTGGAGATTAATTAAGGGCAAAAACCAACACAAGGAATGATTAATTAGACAAGAGCACACGGTGCAGCCACAAGCAGTCTCTCAATGCTTTTAAATTAGATGCAACATTATACCAAAATTTCTATTGTTTACTAATCGAACCAGTCTCATTGGCTCAGTCCATTGTCAATAAAATAATTTTCCATGTTTTATTTTTTAAAATTTAATCTGTTTAACTTATTTATATTTGTTCTTAAATAAGAGTAAACATTTTACAAATTGTACAATTAATTGTTATTAAATAATAATAATAATATTTAATATTTTGACACAATCTTAAAAAATCTAAAATTTAACTGTATTAATATCAATTTATAAATTAGTGATAAATAACCCGTGCCGTGATCAACATAGAGGATGGTGATTTACGGTGGTTCTCAAGGTGAGGGTCATTCGATCGTAGTTCACCCATTGGGTGAAGGGTTGTGTTTTGATAGGTATTGTCAGGGATAGGAATTTTCTGGATTCTTTACGAGAGAGAAAAGGTCTCTCATAGAAATGTTGGAGAAAAATCATCCTCTCTAGTGAGAGAAGAGTGGAAATTCTCTACCTTTTTGATTTTTTATTTATGCTATAACACTAAAAATTATGTTTAGAATTATAGTTTATGATTAAGGTTTAGACTAGTTGGTTTAGGACTTAAAGTTAGGGTTTAAAAATTAATCTTTTAGTGTTGTGACATAAAAAAATGACGCCAAAAAAGACAGAAGATTCTTGTTCGTATAAGAGAAAAAAATAACGAGTGTCATTTGACGAGAAGTAGCAAATGAGAATATTGTGTTTAGTAGCTCAAGTACCAAGTTATTTTGGACATAGTTTGTTTGTATGCTAACCTTTTAGGGTGAGGTGAATCCAAGCCATTGGCTATTAGACTTGGAGGATAATGATCAAATGTGCATTATGAAGATTGGCGTCGGAGCTATTTATCGCGGGTTGTTTCTTCTATGAACAATTCTTTGTAAGTAGAGAGTATAATACTTGTCCACCTCAGTATATGTCACATTATACAATGACGTAACCGACAATAACTTGTAATTCAATTAGTCTATAAGGGAGAATGAATGATAGGCATGAGAATCGTTTGGGCGAAATGTTGAATAGATTATTTAGGGGTATAAATAAGACACTAGGGCCACAAGGTTGATACCTCATTGTGCTTTTGAAGTTATTTAGCTTTCTTTCATCGGTTTTGGTCGTTGACTTTCGACAAAATGAAGACCTTTGTATTATCGTTAGATATGTCTTTCTCATTTTTCAGTAGTCTTGTGTTATTATATTTATGGCATAACTCGAGATAAAGTTGGTGAGAGTATTATAGTGAAGAAGTCAAAATAAAATCGAGTCCCAATGGTGATTTGAGAACCAATAGTAGGTGTCGAATTCGAAAATATGGTCGGGAATAACACAATTAGTGTGTCGAGGTTTGTGAAAATGAATTATGGACATGATTTTAAGAGGGTGTTGGGTAAATATTGAGATAGCGAAGTTGGGGTCTCGATCATGATGGTACCATGAGTTGGTTTTATTTATTTATTTATTTGTTTTTGAAGCCGAGTTTCATTTACTACATCATGAGTTTATTTGTGAACTGTTAAATTTTTATGGCATGGCATCGGAACAGTTGACCGAGATTTTTGTGTCGAAAATAGGGTCAGAAACCTTCTTTGACTACTTTTCAGAGTTTGTACTCTCTCTAGTTGTGCCCGAAACAAAAACATGTGGCTTTATTCATTCATGAGAAGAAACATGTGAGATGTCAAACTCGATAACTTAGGTTAAATCGGAACAAACCATGTCAATTCATCCCAGCCCTTGATAGAATCATTATCTTTTTCATTGTTTTTGTTAGAGTTGTGATCTAATTTTTTTTAAGATTTGATTTAAAGTAAAAATCTTACTTTTAGTGAATCTTGTTTATATTAATTAAAGGTAGAAAATTTATGTTGAGTATAATTACTTTCTATGCAAATTTTCTTTGTAAACAAGAAATCTATCTCTATAAATAGATACTAGGTATTAAAATTTTAGACACTACACATGATACAACATGTAGATCAAGGACTCGATAGAGCATTAAGCCACAAACATGTTGTAATCTTTTATTCTTCATCATAGTGAAAGTTCTTATCCTCCGCCCGTAGTTTTTTCCATTTTAGGTTTTCCGCGCAAATCTTTGCGTTATGTATTTTCTTGTTTTGTTTGCAATCACCATCTTCGTTTGTTGCATCGTTATCGTTCGTCACTGGTATATCCCCGGTATAACAAATTGATATCAAAGCTCCAAGTTTCTCATCTTGGTCACGGTAATGGCAACGATGAAGTATGATATTCAACTATTGGATCGCAACACCAAATTATTGTTATGGCAGATGAATTTGGGGATGTACTTACATAGATAGACTTAGATGTTGTGTTAGAAAGGTTTAATGAGATGCCGTTAAAATGGTCGGGTGTAGAAAATCGTCATAGAGATAAAAAAATCGCATCCCAAATTTGCTTACACTTATCATACCATATTTTGCAGAATGATACAGTAGGCAAGGCTAGACTCCTCCACCATAGACTCTTTCGCCGCATATAGAACCTCAATATTCTGTTGTGGTAGACAGGCCTAGAAGAGATATCATACGACGTCCAAAGAGGTATGCGAAGGCTGACCTAGTGGCATATGCGTTGAATGTGTCGGAGGATATAGATGCAAGCAAGAACCATCAACATATTTTGAGACAGTTGTAGACACTAAATTTTGTCCGGATTTAAATTAAAAATGCTCGAAATAAGAAATCCACATCACCCTTTTTATACCCTAAACCTTATACCCTAAGCCCAAAATTACATAGCCCATTATATATAATTTTATATAATATAAAAAACCAAAAATAAAATAAAAATCTAAACTCCTTCTTCATTAAGGCTTTACTCTTATTGGTTGGATGGATGCTTGAATCTTATTGGATGAACAACTACTTAATGAGTAAGGTCTTGAATCTCATTGGTTCTATTTTGATAGGATAAAATAATAATAATAATAATAATAATAATAACTATATAATTCCCCCCTCCAAAGTGTCGGCGATTGTTATTTTGTTTTCCCAAAAACATTTCCCCTAAAAAACCCCACTGCCCTTGTTTCCCCAAAACAGAGACATTTTTCATTTCACTTGCATTGCTCACACACAAATCCCATTCACTACCAACATCAACTTCCCCTTCGGCAACCAAAAAAAATTTCCCAAAATCCTCCGCTCATTGCCGCACCTCAAACTCACTCATATTTGAACAAAAAAACCCCTTAAATTAAGTTTTTCAACTCAATCAACAACGGTTTGTTGATTGATCGACCATGCATATATTTGAGTTTTGGTATTTTCTTCCTTTGTTTACTTATGTGTAATCATTCTTATGATTTAATGGAAATATTGATGAGATTTGTTGGTATCTTTGATATTTATTTAAGTCTTTCTTATATGTGTTTTGTTTAATTTATTTGCTTGAGTTATGTGTTTTATGTTGTTTGTTGATGTGGTCTAGTGCTTTCTTGTATGTGTTTTAGGATAGTTTAGCTTTTTGAAAATTGTTTTAATTAATTTAAAACATGACCTTGGCTTATTGGGTATGTGTTTAAATTAATTAAAATGAGTTTAGTTTAGGTTTTTAGGTTGGTTGGGGCCTTAGTTAGATTAGGGTTTAAAATTTAATTTAATTAATTTAAATTATGCGCTCGTTTAATTGGGGCATAGGCTTTAAATTAATTAAATTAAATTTATGTTAAGTTTAGAGCCTTAGTTAGACTATAGGTTCGAATCAATTTAATCCATTTAAATTTGCCCTTTGCTCATTGAGGTTAATGTTAGGTGTATTAAGTTGGTTGAACAATTCTTAGTTATTTTTAGGGGTAAAATTGGAATTCCATATCGATCACCTAACTTAAAATCATGACTAATTAATTCGATTAATTTTAGATAGTTTTCTTGGCTCATTGAGATTCTAGTTTAAAATTAATCGAATTGATTATTATGGTTCAAGATAACCAATAAAATGATAGGTTTTTAGTTTTTAGGATTAAATTAATTTAGGACTAATATTAGACTAACCTAGTTAATTATTAGATCACTAATTGGATTCTCATAATTTGAACCTTTTTAGGATAGGACTTTAGTGGGCTTAGGTTTTAATTTTATGTCTTTCTATGCCATGTATTTTAAATGTCATTCATATGACCTTAATATATTGGACATGCTTTTAATTAATTAACTTTAATTATAAAACAGAGGTATTTATTAATTCTGATATTTGTGTCGTAACAGTCCTGGCTCACTGGATGTTGACCAAATATTCGAATTAATTCTTATCGCCTAAAGATAATTTATTTTGAGATAAAATTTGGACAAGTCATCACATCATCCTTAACTGCTTGCATCATGCATAAAGGTGATGAACGAAGTTCGAACCATAAATTAACACGGCAATCGGGCTTATTCGATGTCGGTTTAATCTATGGTCCAAGGTATCGTCACCCTTATTAATTAAATGCTTAACTAATTTGAACTCGCAAATTTGACCAAGCCCGTCTAATTAAAGTCTAAATTCAATCACGAACACTTTGATTAAATTCAATTTAAATTTCGATAATTTCCATCAGTTAAAAGCAACATATATTTTGGTACCGATTTTCGGGCGTGATGGGGGTGCTAATCCTTCCTCACACGTAACAAATCCCGAACCCATTTTTTTTTTACGAATCTCTTGTTTTATGGTGTTCGGTCTACCTTAGTGGCCGGTAGCTACTCCAAGTATTTATGTTTTCAAAAATACGAATTTTTTAAAAAAATTCCATTTTTCAAATATTGCCAAAATAAAATAAAAGGAACTCTTTATTAAGTGCATATACTCAAAAGAGATGTGTTTGGCTGGGACGAAGAGCTGAGTTGGGCAATTCAATGCCTCAAGGGTTAGTCTTTAATTGTGGTTATTCTTAAAGTAGTTTAGAGCGCTTATGTTTACTGTATATGGATGAAAAGAAATTCTAGACAGTTCAGGGGTGTGGTTAAGCAGAGTCCTGATTTATTTCACTGTTTAAAAGACATTGGGAGAATTAGAAGATGTATAGATTATAAGAGATGTTGTGAATTCAAAATTATGTACAGGTTGGGAGTTGATCAAACTGCCAAATAGGGATTATGTACTTATTGTAGAAGATTTTTCTACTTTTTGGATAATAAAAAGCACAAATTTGCCGAAAAAAATATCATACAAAACAAATATTATTATGTGGCATGTTAAATCTCCTGGAAGAAAAAAGTACACAAAAGTATATCAAGAAACAAATGACAAGACACCCAAAAAACAAAGATAAACTCCACGCCAACCCAAACCCCAAAACACATAAACAAGCAGCAAGCCAGCAAAAAAAAAACATGAACCAGTAAAAATTTGAAAATTTTATTAAATAAAAAATTAGTATGAAATATCAAATAAAAATAAATTTAATTAAATCAAGTCTCTCAAGTTTTTTTGTTGTTCATTTTAGACCATGAAAAGTTTATTTCTACCCAAAATTGACCCTATTTATCTCTAAATTTTATAATTTAGTCTAATATTTGTTATTGTTGAAATTTTTTCAGTGGAATCAACTTTACATTAAAGTACCTATGGCTTTTAAGATTCCTTCCCATAGTTTAAAAACAATAGGATAAAACTTAAACGAAAGTAGTATTCATGGTTTTTTTTTTTGGATCTTAAATTTTGATTTCACATATATAATCGATACAACAAGATGAAATTAGTTTGAGTTTCTCCAAAATAAAATAAGATTATTGAGATCTAAATAATACTAATGAACACCAATTTAGCGTAGAAGCTTGGTGAAGAAATTTGAGTTTTATTGCTACTTTTATACAAGGTTAATTCCATTGAAAATAGCTAACGAGACGCAATCGAATTTTTTTCGATGAAAGTGTTCAACTTTTTTTAATATTTTATAAATATTTTTATATTTATAATTTTATGTATTGTGATATTTTTAATTTTTAATTAATTTTTAAAACATTTTAATAGTTCAATCATTTTAATAATTATTAAATTTTTCTTAAAGAATAAATAAGCCCTTAGATTTTCAATTAAAATCAATTATGCCATTGAACTCGGTCAAAAAATCAATTAAGACCTTCTGCTACGTCATCATTCACATTGACAACCATATCAGTATCGTAACGATTAATGTCGATCAAAGGACGAAATTAATGTAATTAAATGAGTTCGAGGACAAAACTGATAAAATTAAAAAGTATAGATAAAGTGTTGATACGAGCTTAAACCATTTTTAAACAACGTAATTATATTAAATAATATCGGTCCTCATCCAGCTGTTAAACACTTTAGCTTTTGACACTTAGACTACGAATGGTTACAAAATTGTCACCCACGTTTTCATCTTTGTCCTTTTTAATGTATTATCAACTTGGTCTTATTTAACTCTAAAAAATTATAAAAATGTTGAATTTCCAAAACATAATTTTAAAAGCTCATAAAATTATAAAACAACTTTCAGTAATTGGTAAAAATAATAAATTAATTAATTTTCGTATTTTATGACAACAATTTTTCAATACGAGTGTTACTTTTCTTCTATGAAGTCTTCCTAAAATTTGAGAAATAAGAATGGAAAGGTATTGACTTAGACTAAACACTCAACATAAAATAATGAATGTTATATAAAATACATTTAAAAATATAAAAACATTGAGGGTTTGTTTAGTAAATAGCGGTTTGAGTCAGAATTAGAGGTTTAAGTTAATATTAGAAGTTTGACTGGTCAAATCCACTAATTTGGATGTTTGATAAATAGCGGATGGGGTGAAACCTCTAATTTTGAAAAAGATGCTAATAGAAACTTTTTGAAATTAGAGGTTTTAACATAAGAGTTATAAAGACCATTTTACACTTAACAATTATAAAAACTCTCCAAGTAACCTAAATTTAACATTTTCATTAATTCCTTACCCTCAATTATTTATATTGTGACATTTGTAAACTAATATATTTTTTTTATTCTCATACATTTATATTTGTATTTAAATTTAATAATTAGTAAATTTATATTAAAAATAATTATATAAATAATAAATCAATATATAGAACCTTCAAATATGCTTAGTTATGTTATATTAAAAAGATATTTTTCATAATCTAATTAATATATAAAATATTGATAATTAATAAGCTATTCAAATAAAGTATAGAATATAATCATGTCTTTATATGTCATTTTGTTTGTTTAAATAATCAAACAACTAACAACTATCAGTTAATTTTACCAAACACTTTAATACAATCAACTAATACAATCCGCTAGTCAAATCAACTAATGCAATATGCTATCAGCTAATTGCCAAACATTGCCTGAATCAAACCGATCTGAATCTGTAAGATTTAATTCAGTTCAATTATTTTTAATATTATGTTTGATTTCAGATTAGTTTTCTAAATATTAGAATACCGTATAATAGCTACAAACTTTTCAAATTTAAACTATAATCACCCCTACATCTACACAGGGGCGAAGCTAGAAATTAAAAGCCAATTTGACCGAAAATAAAATGTTTTTGTAAGAGTTATAGAGAAATTTAATATAAATACGAATACGAAAGTCAATAGTAGAATTTTATGTATTGACTTCAAGTAAAACATACTTACTTTTACTTATACATTTTATCACTAAGGCAAGAACTATCTTATGATATCAAACAAAGTAAAATAAATTATAAATTACATTTTTTACAAAATTAAATTAAAAAAATAGATCATAAGGGTAAAAAATTAGACCGTAGAAATAAGCCACGGGACCAAGCCAACTTGCATATGCATGAATAAAAGATAGTAGCAAAAAGCTTGTCGGCCATTTTCTGGTACAGCCATTTCAATAATTTTGTTTAGTGTAAATTACACTGGATATCAATATGATTTCAGTTGGGGACAAATTTCTGGTACAATTATTTCATTTTTAAAATCCTCTTACCTATTGAGACTTTGGGTCATCTCAAATATTTGGATTCTTGTTATTTGATTCCGACATCATATTATATTAAATTATCAATAATGCATTATTGAGACTTTGGGGACAAATTTCTGGTACAATTATTTCATTTTTAAAATCCTCTTACCTATTGAGACTTTGGGTCATCTCAAATATTTGGATTCTTGTTATTTGATTCCGACATCATATTATATTAAATTATCAATAATGCATTATTGCCGCTCGAGAATAATTTTTGGGTAATGTTATTTTAAATCGTCAGTGGAAAAGTGAATAATATTTATTTTAAGAGATCTAAATTTAATCGTTATGTCTATAAGGTGTGTGCATTATCAAATGGTTAATAATATATATATGAACATATAATATTTTGTAATCACCTTTAGACTATTAAGAAAAACTTTCAAATATTATAAAATAGACATTAAAGTTAGAATTTGTTTTAACATGGACACTGTTTCATTAACTTTCGTTAAGGAGTGATGTGACTTGTTAAAATTAATGAGAAATGTATCTTTCAACCGCTCAATCATAACTGAAATTTTAATTTTGACATTTTTTTAAACAATAATTCCAAAAAAAATATAAAAATATTTTTAAAAAAATTTATATAGATTTTTAAATAATACTCCTTTTAGTGTTTGTTTAAAATTTATGGATTTTATCAACACAAGACTTGTGGGTTTTTTTACAGTAATTCTTACTCCTCCCCTTTTAGGAATATATCTAAGATGGCATTGATTGGAAAAGGTTGATTTTGATGACAACTAAGATTGTGTTAAGCTTTGTTTGACAATTAGCAGATAACGAATTACACACGCATATAACAAGATTAATTTAAGAAAAATACTATAATTTCATTTTGAAGATAAACACAATATTACATTAAATTTGAGATATTAGGAATTGAATTTGAAAGCTAAAATTAGCATTCTTGCTTCCTCTTTCACAATCCTTTTGAGTGTTGATGGTAGCCAAGGATTCTTACCCCTACCCCTCTCGCTTTTACAACTTTCGTTGAAATACGAATCTTATTATATGATTTAAAAAAAGGCAAAGAAAGAGCAAATCGCAAGTAAATTATATTCAACAGCAATCCAATGCCATGCTTCAATAATAAGATTTCAGATCTACGGTAATGATTTCAGGATTTGAATGAAAACCGGCAGCAAAAATAATGGTACAAGTATTTAGTTCTAAGATCAGACTGAGATTTCAAGCATCTAGTTATAAATTATAGAACCCTACGAGTGGTACCAATAGAAAAACGGATGATGTTCATCAGGTTCAAACCGTTTTGTCTGCAAAATGTTTGCGCGTTGTCAAAAGAATGCAGACTGCAGCCACGTCATATACATACATACAGTTCTCAATCCATAAATATGGATATATACATACGTACAAACAGCAGTTAAGTTTTCTCAATCCAAAAATATAGTGACGTTTAAGGGAATACTCGAGTCATCGTCATGAACATGTCTGCAACCTTGCATTAGTTTTTACACTAAACCAGATTGAGGATTCAGAATTTGTACAGCAACTCACTGAAAGCAACTAGCATAAATCATTCCGTGAGATCTTCATCGTGATCTAAAAATTGTTCCGTTTATGCCGTCTTCAAGATATGGCTGCCCTGAAAACCACCCCGGTTATGTTTATTTCGCTATCAGCTATCCGTTAATTGTCAAATAGGGCCTGAATCAAACCGATCTGAATCTGTAAAATTTAATTCAGTTCAATTATTTTTAATATTCTATTTGATTTCAGTTTAGTTTTCTAAATATTAGAATACCGTATAATAAGTACAAACTTTTCCTTTTCTAAATAGATCAAATTTAAACTATAATCACCCCTACATCTGCACAGGGGCGAAGGTATAAATTAAAAGCTAACTTGACTTAAAATAAAATGTTTTGTAAGAGTTATAGAGAAATTTAAAATAAATATGACTACAAAAGTCAATAGTAATTTTTATTTATTGACTTCAAGTAAAACATACTTATTTTCACTTATACATTTTATCACTAAGGCAAGAACTATCTTATGATATCAAATAAAGTAAAATAAATTATAACTTAATTTTTTTACAAAATTAAATTAAAAAAATAGATTGTAAGAATAAAAAATTAGACCGTAAAAATAAGCTACGGGACCAAGCCTCTGCCAACCCCGCGTGGCTACGCCCTTGCATCTGCAAGATGTCACGGGACCATTACCCTCTTCTCAAAAGACATGTCTGATAGGATGTGCAGCGTCACCGTATTTATATCCCAAGACCTCCTTTTTCCTTTCCGATGTGGGTTTAATGACCCCGCCTCTTATCAGGCGTGACATTCTCCCTCACTCAACCTCATGACGCCCTCGTCACGAGCTTCCGCTCTCATAATGGGCCACCTTGTCACAGTTGTCCACCCTGCCTACCCTACTCATGGGCGCTCGGCGTGAAATCGGGCAGTCAAAGGGTCGCTGTGATACCACTTGTCACGCGGCCATTACCCTCTTCCCAAAAGACATGTCTGATAGGATGTGCAACGCCACCATATTTATATCCCAATACCTCATTTTTCCTTTCCGATGTAGGTTTAATGACCTCGCCTCTTATCAGTCATGACAATGAACATACGATAGTAGCAAGAAGCTTGTCGGCTATTTTCTTGTACAAGTCTGTTACTTCACCTTCATAAAATTAATTTTTCGAACTACGACCATTCAGAAGCTTGTTAGCCATTTCAATAATTTTATTTAGGGTAAATTACACTGGATATCAATATGATTTCAGTTGGGGACAATTTTCTCTTACAATTATGTTCCTTTTTAAAAGCTTGTCCGTCGTTTTCTCGTACAAGTCTGTTACTCTTAAAAATCAAATCTGGATTTTTCTTCTCATTGATTTCAGTTGGGGACAATTTTCTTTATATCGAGAGTACTCTCGACAAACCGAAAAAAATATTTAATATTTAATATTAGATGTTTAAATTATGACATTATAAATGAAAAAAAATAAATCGGGTAGATTTAATATTTATTTTAAGGTTAACAGGTTATTTTTACCCTCGAGGTCGATATAAAAAAATCAATTCAGTCTCTCGCCGAAAAATACACTCAATTAGGTCATTTAGTTCGCGAATTGCATCAAATTAACCCCTTGATCGACATTGACCGTTATAATGTTGATGTGGCAGTTGAAGGTGCTGACATGGAGGTTCAATGTATTGATGTGGTAGTATACGTGTGATGATGACATGGCAGAGGGGATGAATTGATTTTTTACCGACTTGGCCATAATTGATTTTTAACCGAGTTCAGGGGTATAATTGATTTTAATTGAAAGTTTGATAACTTATTTAATATTTAAGCTAAAGATAAGAATTTAGGAAATTATTAAAGTTTTAAAAATATTAAAGTGGGATAAATAGTTTGTTTAAATTTTAAGTTAATTTAATCGATATATTTAGTTTTTGAATAAAATTGGGTAAATAATTTGATTTTTCGAGTTGAACTTCTACAAATAGAATATATGAAAATTTGATTAATAAATTGGTGTAAATATCATTTGGGTCCCTGATAATTTTAAAATAAGCAAAGTGAGAAGTCTCATAAAAATAAAATATTATTCATTTTTTTAAAATCCATAAACTCAATATAAATAAATAAATAAAATATTCAAAAAATTATTGAAAATAAAAACTAATGTAAAAATTAAAATGTATTAAAAATTTTAAAATGAAAAAAATAAAAAATAAAAATAATTATAAAGTATTAAAAAATTGAACACTTTCATTAAAAAGGTCTTAAACTTTGTCAATCTGAGTATTACCATTCGTTAAAGAAATTTTTAGTGGAATCAACTTTGTGTTAGAGTAACAATAAAACTCAAAATTTTCTTTCATTTCTCTACATCAAATTGATGCACATTAATATTTGATGTAGAAAAATGAAGAAGAATTTTGATTTTATTACTACTCTAATACAATGACGATTCCATTGCAAATATGTTCAAGGAATATTAGTATGCTTAGCATAACTAAGGCAGAAACAGTCAAAGAATTTTTCGATGGTTTATAAATAATTTAAAATTTTGATTTTTTATATTTATAATTTTTGATATTTTAAATTTTATGTTTTTACTTAATTTTTAATTCAGTATAATGTTTTATTTTTTTAATATTTTATGATTATTTAAATATTTTAAAATTTCTTATCTCTTAGCTAAAAGATTAAGTAAGTTATGGAGATTTCAATTAAAATCAGTTATGCCCCTGAACTAAAAAAATCAATTATGCCTTTGAATTAGGTGAAAAAAGTTAATTCAGTCTATCTGTCATGTCATCATTACATGTGTACTGCCACATCAACATTGTGGACTGCCATGTTAGTATAATGCCACGTCAGCACGTTAACTGCCATACCAGGACTGTAACGATCAACATGGGTTAAGGGATCAATTTGATGCGGTTCGCCAACCGAAGGACCTAATTGGATGCGTTGTTCGGTGAGGGACTTAATTGATTTTTTGAGTCAAACTCGGGTGCAAAAATACCCCTTTAGCCTTATTTTTAATGTTTATGTTCTATTTGGTTCATATCAAATTTTGTTCGATTTTAGTTCAAGTTTACAACAAGCCAGATTGAATATCAAATTGGGTCGTGTCAATATCGTATCAATTGATTTACGGGTATGAACAATATCAGATCGATTGATTTTTTATTTGGTCAAACTTTGGGACTTTGCATCAATTCATGTTAAGTTAGGTATGAGTCCAATCAAGTACATATAAAATTATTGATACATTCTTATAAAATATACGTGTATTTTAGTTTGTGCTCAATTTCAATTTCCAATTATTCAATGCATCAAATTCAACAATATTTAAGGCTAACAATTTGACTCAAACCCGGCTTTATAAGGCTTGTTAGAGTTTGTGACATGTATTCCTATTGATCCAGCTCATATTTGTTTAAGAAAAAAATTCATGTGCTTTTTATGTTTACATTTTTCCTTGAATTAATTTTAATCTTTATAATTTTTAGGGTCTAATTTTGATACATAGGCTGTGTAAAAATTATTTTATACAAGCTTGAATATTTATACTATAAACCCAAATTCTAATTACTAAACCTAAACCCTAAAAAACTAAACCTAAAACTCTAAACCCTAAACTCTAAATTCTAAATACTAACATTAAATTCTAAACCCTACAACCTCAAACCCCTAAACTCTAGGCCCTAAACTAAACCCTTAACCCCTAAAACTAAAAGGCTTGTGTAACCTAAAGTTTACAATTGAAGTTTTTCTCATTTTCTAATTGATGCATTATTAAAAGGGTAAAACTTTGATACACAGGCTTGTGCAAAAACAAGCTTGTGTATTTACACTATAAAAACCCAAATCATAAATTCTTAACCCTAGCCCTAAAAATTAAACCCTAAACCTTAAACCCTATACACTAAATTCTAAACACTAACCTGAAATTCTAAACCCTACAACCTAAACCCCTAAACCTTAAACCCTAGACTAAAACTCTAACCCCTAAAACTAAAATGCACGTGTAAACTAAAGTTTACACGGTCTGTGTATCAAAGTTTTTTTCTTATTAAAATATCTTTCGTATTTTTTCTCTACTAAAAATCTCAACTAGATTTTCAGTGTTCAATTATAAAAATAATATTTTATTGAATTAAAAAAAATTAATACATTACTTATATTTTTTAGTTTTAATATACATATTGTCCCCTAACGTTTTCACTCTTTACTCATATTGTCCCATATAGTTAAAAAAACTTCCAGCCAATAAAATCACGCCAAATCAACACCTCTTTGACCATTTTTTTCTTTTTTTTGTTCAATTTAGTCCCTGAAAAGTCTATTCGTGCCTAAAATTGACGTGTATTTGTTTCAAAAATTTAAAATTTAATCCAATGTTTTTGTTATTGATACTACTTTTTTTAAATGTTAATATTTAATAAAATATTAAATTAAAATATTAAATTTAATATTATAGTAAATAATCCCGTCTCTTTCCTCATGTAAAAAATATGAACCAGTAAAAATGTAAATTTTTTATTAAATAAAAATTATTATGAAATATTAAATAAAAATAAATTTAATTAGATGAAGTCTCACGTGTTTTCTTTTTGTTCATTTTAGTCCATAAAAAATCTATTTGTACCCAAAATTGATTCGTTTAATATTTGTTATTATTGAAAATATTTTCAGTGGGATCAACAATATATTAGAGTACCCATGGTTTTTAAGATTTCATCCCATAATTTAAAAATAATGGGATAAAATTTGCACCAAAGTAGCATTCATGAGTCTTATTTGGAATCTTAAATTTCGATTTCCCATATATAATCGATAACAAGTTGAAATTGGTTTGAGTTTCTCCAAAATAAAATAAGATTATTGAGATCCAAAATAATATTAATGAACACTAATTTAGTGTAGAAAATTGGGGAAGAATTTGAATTTTATTGTTACTATTAAATAAGGTTGATTCAATTGAAAATATATTCGAGGAATAGTAGTAGACTCTGGCTAATGAGACGCAGTTTTAGATTTTTTTTGATAAAAGTGTTCTAATTTTTTTAATACTTTATAAATATTTTTATAGTTATAATTTGTCATTTTATATATTCTGATATTTTTAATTTTACTTAATTTTTAAATTATTTTAATAGTTCGATAATCTTAATATTTTTTTTTTATTTTTTTCTCAAAGAATAAATGTACAATTATTTTTTTAGCGTTATTTATAGCACACCGTTAACTTGTTTAATCATCTGAATTTTTAGATTGGTCTTGGACTGCATTAGATCCTGCCCTCAATTCATGAGCTCATAAGCTTTCATACTGTGAGTGTGAGTTGTAGGAAAAGTATGCATTCAATAGCATTCTAGTGTTTTGATTTATACTATATTTTTTTTCTTGATGTATTTATTTATATTGTGTTCTAAAATAACATATATTTTGTATATATAATGAAAATGGAGATCTTTTGAGGGGATTCAGTTGATGCATATGAACTTTTTGTGAGCCCTTAGATTTTTAATTAAAATCAACTACTCGGTCAAAAATCAATTAAGATCTTTTGTTACGTCACTTAAATGCTCCAGAGCTCCGTCCGAAGATTGGTCGAAACTCTAACATGTTTGTATAGTATCCGATCAGCCAGCTGCCCTGACCCCACCGATGGAGCTAAAACCAGTAGAAGGGGAGGGCGTTGCATCACAATTGAGGCAAAGTCAGGGGGTTGCCATCACAATTGAGGGAATTCAATAGAGAATTTTTCCAACTACTAATTGGGACAATTCAATAGAAAATATTTTGACTAACTGGCCGAGTGATAAAAGATATTTATATTAATTTATCTTGTATAAATTTGAGTCTTGACATTTACTTTTGAAATGTAGAAACTATCTACTTAATAAAAATATAATGGACCCACAAATTAAAGTTGAAAGCCTCTCCTCGATTATAAATAGCTTTCTAACGTACCCAAATTTTCAGGTGAAATCATCGAAGAGAAAGAGCTTAAAAAAATAGAGGAAATGGTTCATCGATTCACAAACTCTCTCCTGTTATGTCTTCTGTTTATAATGGTAACTCTATTTTGTTATGTCTTCTGTTTCTAACCAATGTTAATAAGCAATAAAGGATCTATTACTTTAGCTAACTTTGAGCTCTTGAATTTCTTTTCTTTCATAGTGTGGCGGAGGCAATGCAACAAGGGATTTGGATGACAAAACTGCCGGGAACAAAATGAAGGATCTGGAGGGTAAACAACCTCTTATTCCCTTCTACAAAACTACGGACGACAAGATGAAGGATCTGGGAGGTAAACAACCTCTTATTCCCCTCTACGAAACTACGGACGACAAGATGAAGGATCTGGGAGGCAAACAACCTCTTGTTCCCCTCTACGACAAGATGAAGGATCTGGGAGGTAAACAACCTCTTATTCCCCTCTACGAAACTACGGACGACAAGATGAAGGATCTGGGAGGTAAACAACCTCTTGTTCCCCTCTACAAAACTACGGACGACAAGATGAAGGATCTGGGAGGTAAACAACCTCTTGTTCCCCTCTACAAAACTACGGACGACAAGATGAAGGATCTGGGAGGTAAACAACCTCTTATTCCCCTCTACAAAACTACGGACGACAAGATGAAAGATTTGGAAAGGAAGGATCACAACATAGAACATTACGGCCATAATCATGATGAAAGAGTAGAAATTGGGTTGTTCACTCTGGATGAACTACGTGGCTTTAGTGTAGGGAAAAAATTGCCCATCTTTTTCCCTATCAAAGGCCAGTCTCTTTACCCTCCTTCCTTACCTAAAGAAGTGGCTGACGCCATTCCTTTTTCATCTTCGCAAGTCTCCAACATTCTGCAGTTCTTCTCAGTTTCTCCAGATTCCCCAAAAGGTAAAGACATTCAATTCACACTCAAAGTATGCGAAAATGAAGCAGCTGAAGGTGAGACCAAATTCTGTGCTACTTCTTTAGAATCTTTACATGATTTTCTAAGCAATGCGTTTGGCCCGGAGGTTGATTTCAAGTTCATAAGCACGTGGCACCCCACAATGACAACCCCAATCCTCCAGAATTACACAGTTTTGGAATCTCCCCGAGAGATTGAATCCCAAAAGAAAGTGGCATGCCATCCAATGTCATATCTTTATGCAGTTTATTTCTGTCACTTTGATGCCACCGAGTCCAAAACTTTCAAACTCCAACTAGTTGGTGATATTACTGGAGATGAAGTGGATGCTCTTGTTGTTTGCCATATGGATACTTCAGGTTGGAGCTTTGACCATATCGCTTTCAGTATATATGGTCTTAAGCATG
Organism: Hibiscus mutabilis; assembly: GCA_019671005.1. Lineage (NCBI taxonomy): Eukaryota > Viridiplantae > Streptophyta > Magnoliopsida > Malvales > Malvaceae > Hibiscus > Hibiscus mutabilis. The sequence continues at coordinate 4,394,126 of CM033713.1, read as the reverse complement.
GGGGCCCTCTTTGTCATGTATTTCCTCAAGGTCATCTTGTTTGGATTAATCGGCCATCGATCTCAGTGCCGCCTAAGTTTCAGACTGCAGCTAGATAGGGTTCTCATTTGCTACTGCTCAGCGAGACTCTATCAAAATCCTAGTAATCAAGTGCTTCTAGTTGGAAGCTACTCTTGTGATCTCTTCGTTTCATGGTGTGCCTTTGTATCCGTAAAAACTATCAAGTAATTAAGCAATGAAGCTATGTATCTTCATTATGGGACACTCTCTTGTGCCACACTTTTTTCTATTAGTATTTTGTCTAAAACCTTATGGACAAACTTACTACACCTAAGTTGGAAAATGATTTTTCTTCAATCTGCCAAACAAACCTTTTAACTTGGTGTTTAAGGGCGAGCAAGCACGGATGTGAAATTCAGTTTTTACTTTTTTTGGTCTTGGATGGTTTGGTTTTGACTACATTTTATTACATAATTCGATTTTAAGTTTTAAAATTTGAGTTTAATGCCACAAGTTATCTTGAACGTTAAAGCATTTAGAAATTATAAAGGCACTCTTATTTATTGAGAACGATATTGTTGTTTTTTTTTATACTTTTACAAATATTTAAGGTATAAAGTCAAAAAGTACTCGTAATGTTTGACTGAATAATCATTTTGGTCCTTATTTTTTGAAGCAATTTAACCCTTTAACGTTTCATTTTAGAACAAAATGACTCATCTGTAGAAGAAAACTGTTAGTCAAATAACGGTAAACAACTTGAAATGACTTGGCAGAATAACATGTCATCAGAAAAAAATAATTTTATATAATTTTCTAAAATTATTTTTCTACTAATGTGACATTCTTTTAAGCCAACACCTTTGTTTATATGATATTGTCATGTCAGCGTGAACTACCATGTAGGTTTGTCTCGTCATTTTAAACCATTTATCGTTAATTGACTAACAGTTTTCAACTGCATCGAGGTCATTTTGACTCAAAATAAAATATTGAGGGTTAATTGCTTAAAAAAGAAAAATAAATAAAATGACTATTGAGTTAAATCTTAAAGGCATTTTTGGCATTATGTCAATAATTAAATAAAATTACTAAAATACATTGTCTGATATTCGCAAGCATGACATAAAGCTCATATATATATATATATATATATATATATATATATATATATATATATATATATATATATATATCAATTTGGTGTCATTTAATTTAGTAACACTATCTCAATTTAAAAACTACACTTATTGTTCAATAGAATATGATTTTTATTATCGAAAAAGCCATACAAATAAATTTTTTTGTTCAATAGAATATGATTTTTATTATCGAAAAAGCCATACAAAATTACTACATGTCTCAATAAAAAACTTCTCTATTTTAAAAGGGAAAAATGAGCGCAGCGCACCATATCAATCGAAAGTAAAGCAAACGAATCATCTAACAGAACAAAAATTATCTGCCCTCTAATTATACTATTTTTTATGTCACACACTAAAAAATACTAAAAAAATAAATTTTAAACCCTAATTTTAAATTCTACATCATAAACTCTACACCCTAAAAATACACCTTATATTTAATTTCTTAAACTCTAACACTAAACTCTAAATCATAAACCGAGACTCATTATTCTAAGCAGACGCACCGAAAAAACAGTCTTGGTACAAACGGTTTCCCTCGCATCTAGCAACACCAAAAACAAAAACTGTCAAACACCTATCAACAACAAAACACTTGATCAAAACCACCACTCACAACCCTCGCACCGGCAAACTCTAGCAAGACACCAAACCCCAAGCCACTCGCTATTATAATAACTATTATAATAACTAGAATATACATATACAGCTATAATAGTAATTAAATTTTTTATACTATAAATAACTATTATTGAAAATTATTAATTCCATAAATTGTAAATATGTATATTTTGCAATACAATTACTTGTAATAAATTTTTTAAAAAATACAATTATTTGTAATAAATTTACTTATTTTAAAATTTTAAAATAAAAAATTATTTAAAGAAAATAAATTATTAAAAAATAAAATAAAAAAGTTGGAAAATGATTTTTCTTCGGTCTGTCTAGGGGTGCGTATCAAGCGAGTCGATCGCAAGTTAAGTAGTACTCAACTCGTGCTTGTTAAAAAACTCGTTGCTCGACTCGACTCGTTAAGCTTGCCAAAATTTTTACCTTATTTTTTTAATATATGTAAAATCTAGTAATACTATTAGAGCTCAATATAAACATAATTTAACAAATCTAACAAAAAATGATCAAAATAGTGTGTAAAACAATTCCAAAATCTAAATTAAAAAATACAAATCCACAAATATACTAAACTAACATATTACAACCGTCATTGAAAGAATGTTTAACAAATATATAATCAATCATAAAAATAAGGCAATCAACATTTCTTATCTCCATTCTTGAGAAGAAGGAAAGACTAATTATTATAATATAAGTTTCAACGAATACAAATTAACCTTTTGAATTATCCATAAACACAATTTTTTTTGGAAATTTGAACCCCCAAATATTTTTATGTGTAAATTACTTAGTAAATCACTAAACTTTCTAGAGTTTTCAACTAGCATTCAAATTTTTGAGACCATGCTTTTTTTAAGATAGCCACAAAAATATTAAAATATTATAAAATAAATTAACAAGTTGCTTGCGAACTTAACGAGTCGAGATAGACTTTGTTCAACTCAACCCATTAAGATCTCAAGTCGAGTAAAGTCAAATCGAGAGTTGCTCAACTCAATTAACATTCCTAGGTCTGCCATAAAAACCTTTTAACTTGGTGTTTAAGGGTGAGTGACAAGTATGAAAAAGTATGTTTTATACCTCTTTACTTTAATTAATGTTTAGATTTAAGCTCATTTTAGTGGCATATTTACATGTTATTGCATAAATTCATAGTTTTTTGTTTGGTGGGCCCTGGTTTGTGTTTTTTCTAATTTTTGTGGGAAATGCTACTGTTTTTGCTCTACTTTTGTAGGATAATTGCAAAATCACTTGCCAGGAGTTGCCACCGCAAGTCGGAGATCTGTTGAGTCAGCCTTATCCTAATTGATTTGATTACACTCAGATTTGAATTAGGAAGCTGCTGCAGATAAGGATAAGGGGATAAACAATTCAAAATTCAAATTGAGTTCTTCTCTCCTATAAAGAGTGATCGCAGCTTCAAGGAATGGGGAATCATCATTAACACAAACACGATCAACACGAGGAGATCGACCAAGAGGAGATCGACCACGACGCAAGAAAGGGATCCTATTTGATCCCTCCATTTTATCTTTTCTTCTCTTTAATTAATTCAATGTTTAGGTCTGATATTATATTGGTACTTTTAAACCACAACCATTAACTAATTGAATTGGCTTGGGTTATTAGGTTATTGATGCTTGTGAACGAATTATTATCTTTGGATTTTAATCCATTTCGATGTTTATCCAATGTTACTGTTTCTAATTACGATTCAAGTAGTTTAGGGATAAATGCTTGATGTGAATTTATTTACTTAGGCTCGGGAGAGCTAGGTTCGAATATTTAAATTGGATAAAAGTTTTCATTCAACGAGTGTTAGTGGAAGCTAATTCACCTTAGGGATTATGAGAGAATTTTAGCAACTAAAAATAGTTCACCAAATCGATGAAGATCACCCAAGGGCAACACGTAGATGTATTACCAAGGCATGTTGTTCATCAATTATTTTGTTAGGGATAACTAGAAGGCATCGAAGAAAAATCTATCGAACATTAAAGATACGATTAATTCCACCTCAATCAAATTGGTTTCCTCTCTTCATTTAAATTTCATCCAATTCTAGTTACTTAATATCACATTCCATCACCATCAATTTTATATCGCTTTTCAGTGTGAGAAGCTAAAATTAAAGTTTCATCAATTCATGTGGAGACGATCTTAATATATGATATTAATTGCGATGTGTATACTTGCACTGTTTGCGATCACTTAAATCATGCAACAAGTTTTTTGATGTCGTTGCCAGAGATTGGAAATAGCTACTTTACTTTAAATTTCTTGCATTATTTATGCATTGCTAGTTATCTCAAATGGTTATTATCATTTATAGGTTTTCACTTGTGCATGAACCGAGGGAGACCTGTAAGACCATTATATTCACTTGAACCAGAAATCGAACGAGTTTTTAGTAAAAGAAAAAGAAAGCAAAGAGTTATGGAATGTGCTAATAAGTCAAACAATCATAATGACAATTTAATTGTCGCGACAAGAAACAACAATGCCTAGTGGAGCAACCTGTTCGTGTTCGGAACAGACCAATTCGAGATCACTTAGTTTTAGTACTTGATGACCTCATTCCAGGCATTGTTGCACCAAAGATCCAAGCCGCTATAACACCCTCGACCCGGATATAACAATTGGGCCTCAAGCCCAACCAAAAACCCTAAAATTCTCAAACTGGGTTTAGCCCAAAAAATAATTCTCAAAAGTATTTAAAGCCAATGGTTGAAAATATATATAAACAAATTAAATCGTTACAAAAGAGCTCTACTTTAATTTAAAACGTTTAAACATTTGACTTAATTAATACAATTTTAATAGTAAGAATTACAGACTCGACCACGTAAGGTCCTATGAATACATAGCCCACTAAACACAAGTATCATACTTTGAAAACCTCTACGTGCTGGAATCTCATACTGATAGTACTCCTCGAACCTACGATCCGACGATCAACCTATGCACGGAAACAACGATTCCAAGCGTTGAGCTTACAAAGTTCTGTGGTACACGTCTACTCTACTATACTTTATGCTAATCATAAATATAAGCATGCAAGCTAGTACGAGCAATAAGGATAAATAAATAAACATGCGGCGCTACCTCTAGTCGCCTAAACACATGCTCTCATCAAAACAACTCATCAAACATGGCATACAAGAACAAACCATATTTGGGACCCTGCCGGATCATCCGAGCGAAATAGACAATGTCATCATCACAAATCTGGAGCGAGGAGGCTCAGTGTCACACAACCTCATGAATGTACAATCTGAGTGAGTCCAGGTGTCATATAGCCTCGAAAATGTACACTCTCTCTGGTTGAGGCCCGGTGTCACACAGCCTCAGGAACATACACCCATACTCAGTATCTTTCCTCGAGTATCATCGGATGAGAACCGGTGTCACACAATGTCAGAAACGTACATCCGGTATCTCTAACCATGGTGTTACAACACTCTTTCTCTAGGTATCCGGATCCCACCAATCAAAGTGACCCAACCACACAAGTACCCTTACTTGGCACGTAACCACACACACGATCCACCGAGGATCCCTATGGTTACTATTACAAATAAGTCACTCAACATTTACCGAGTTATTACTTATTATGCTTGTATTAACTAATCTCATTCATTAGCTCCATTAATCCATATACGTGATCCAGTATGCACAGGTGTATGGGGTGGATAGTGCATCTGCGGGCAATAATCTAGTGCGACAAGGACCACATACACCTAGGTATCCCAATCTAGTATGGCGCGAGTGCATGGGAGGATGGTGCACTCGACTGCTGCTGCACACGCCCACCTTCAGTGGTAACGCGTGGGGTACCCTTCGGTGGTCAAACAATAGTGCCAACCTCTAGATCTGTTGTTCTGACGCTGGTGAGCCGGTAGCCTCAAAATCTTATTTTGACCATCGAAACCACCTTTCCTTAATAACTCGTATCTTACTTCTCTTCACCCCAAGAAACAGCAACGACGGTAGTGATACGACGACCACCATTTGACTCCTCTTGATAAGCTCTTTCCAATGGTACCAACGGTGTCCCCTACGACAGTTTTGTCGATGATAGATCAGAGTTTAAAGTCTCCCTCATTACTTTTTCCCTTATTTTTTTGCTCTCTAACAGATATTTTCCTTATATCTATTCTAACATCTTTTCTCTCAATCAATCACCAGCCAATTTTTTAATCAATCTTATCCACTCATTTTTTTCTTCTTTTATTTTATTTGCTATAAGGCCCAAACCCACTATCTTAGATTTGGGCTCCCAACTATAAGGCCCAAATTAATTAGGTTTGAGGCCCAATTTGCAAAACCCAAAATTTGGGTCGTTACAACTCTTCACTCCTTAAAGAAAATTTTGTCCTCGAAATTTGTATCCATAACTCAAAAAAGATGCTCAAACTCTTATAACTCTTCGACATTCTCAAAGATGTCCCGCTGCGTTACACTGATCTCAACATTTATTAATATAACCATTGACCTCTAACGGTACAAACATAATCTCGACTGATTCTTCTTCTAGAAGGAATTTATCCTCACTCGGTGGATTACAAACAACAAGTAAGACCCATCGATACCCCGATAAAAATGTCACGAATACATCATCAAGGAAACTTAACTTATACCGTAGAACCCAAAAGGTTGTTACACACTAAAATTCCTCCACAACTCCGTATGATCTAAAAGAACAAGAGGTTATACAATCGTTGCATTCAAAACGAAATGATTCATCTTGTGGTGATTCGCTGAAGGAGTCTCTAACTCTAATGGCATCCTTTATCAAAATTATTACTTGCTAGACGCAAGACTTCTGAAACGAACAACGTCTCAAGCACTTATCTTAAACTCGGTATGATAACACATATGGGCAACTAAAGCAGCCCCCATTAACTCGGTTCACACAAAGATCTTACACTTTAAACTATAACTTGTCCAAAAAATATGTCATCTATGCCCCCACTCAGATCTTCCATCATATGCAATCCCACCAAGGGATAAGGTTCTATCACGAACTTCAAATCTAGAGCCAAAAGGTAGCATGTATGCACCACAGTGTCACACAACCCCAACCCACAACCAAACTAAGTAGACTTTCTATATGGGTCTCACATTTGCCAAAAATATCAAATGATACCCACCAAAGACTATATCATTACTCATTGAATCCCATCAAAACTATGCACTCACAATTCTTTTACAAGGTCCACGGTCATCTATTTAATTTATCACTGAGGAATATCAAAGTAGCACAAAATTTTTGATAAACTCAACGTTTAACTCCCAACTGATGGCAAGTTAAACGCTTACCCCAACCTTAAATACACGACTCCATACTGTTTCTCAAAACACACGGCAAAACCTTGGTACCAACTGTCGTTCTTAGAATTTACCAAGTACTGACCATTGTACCACATATGAGGAATCTCTTGCCTTGATTCCTTTTTCCCTAAAGCACCCACAACAAGATCTCGAAGGCCATCAGAAATCATCAGACCTAAATTCAATCACAATAATGTGTTTTTAATTACAATCAGATGCTACTCCCCACGACCTCCAAAGTTACCAAATCCTCAACTCGGAGCTTAACCAACAAAGCACATGGGTATCAGTACTGACCGATTAGTACTAACACCAGATGAGTTGAGTACTTGTACCGTACTGAGCTAGAATCAATACTCTCTTACACGACCATCATTTGTGATCCTTGATCGCCCCACATAAGCAACATGATACTCTAACCCGAACTAACTCCATACAATCCATCACTTATCAAGTTCACTTTTCTTAAGTAGTGATCGATCACACATGATCAACAGTTCTTAATTACTTCGACTTACGTTGTTGTCCAAATCTTAAATTCTTTAAAGATCAAGTACCCAAAATTTCACACTGCTGAGGTGAACACAACGTTCCTTCTTCTAGAACAAAAATACAGCCTTGCTAAAACAACAAAACATCATCGAAAATCTCAAAACCTTACTCAACCTTAATCGAGTCAACACCACTATCACAACTAACGGTCTCACGCAGCTCAAATTTCCACCAATGTTTTTTGGCATATTCCAAGGAAACTCTGATACAAACAAAAGCATTCACGAAGACTCAAACTTTTGATTCCTTAACTGATTACACGGTAACTAACCTTTTACACACACAAGGTTATTAAGGTAATTATCTTGCCAACGTTCATCTTTCTACATTTCTTATACATTCACACGTGTCACGTAAAGCATCAATTTAAATTCGAGAGATAACGCGATGGCCATCACCTTATCATAGCTGAAACACCTTAACGTCACCATAGATATCAAACATTACCACGACACGCCCTAAAGAGAGAAATCCTCATTCCAAAATTCAATTTGGAACCACTAGTGTCTAACACTTTAACCGTAACTATATTATTCTCAAACTAATCCCGAAAAAACACACGAGTACTTCACAATCGGTTAAACGAGTCATCCTCCTTAAGAGACAAGTAACGGTCTTCCATTGTCACTTAACAAGCTATCAATGGTTTAAGCATCACCTCAACGAACCAAATTTTTACTAGAGAATAAGCTCAGCTCACCCTTGGGCATAACACTCAAAAAAAAAAAAACTCGTTCAAGTTGTAACTTCACAATTAAACCTCTGACTTCCTCAACTGAGTCAGTGTCCTCTGGCAACGGTGATAAGCATCAACGTCCAACTCGGCCTTACCTCAACATCCACTCATGTTCTTGATAGGGAGAAAGCCCTAACGACTCCTTTAAGAAGCATAAACATACACTCTAACAGTCTGAAAGCTCCCGAGCGTCGAACTGCACACATTAGCATCTATTGAACGGTCAAACATATCTCACAACCTCGTTATCATTCTCCAAAGCCAAATTACACACACTGTTTTTTAGTGGTTGGAATAATTATTTTTTTATTTTTTTCATCTAAATTATTTGTTGAGGATGAGTCGGTGTCATTGGGCTTGTAATAATACCAAACTCAATATTAAATGTTCAAGTCAGGCCAAGATTAGCTTCTTTTGCCAAAGGGTCGAATCCACTGATATATACTAATTATATTGGGTAAACTACAACGGATGTCGCTCAATTATGAGTAAAGTTACATTTGGGTCACCCAATTATTAAAGGTAACATTTGGATCACTCAATTATGGGTAAAGTTATATTTTGGCCACCCTTTATATTTAAAAAATATATCAATTTAGTCATTTTTTTCTTCCAAAACACTTGTATACCCCCATTAACACTAGAGTACTTCATTTGAAGTCATTAATTACACTAATACACAAATTGAAATATATTTTTCAGAACCTTACCCATAACTGCGTTACCTAAGTGTAACTTTTAATAATTGGGTGACCCAAATGTAACCATACTCATAATTGAGTGACCCAAATATAACTTTTAATAATTAGATGACCCAAATGTAACCTTACCCATAATTGAGTGACTTCTGTTGTAGTTTACCCAATTATATTTTACATGTTTCATAATTTCTACACTAATTTTAATCAAACCATTTCATTTAAAGTTATATTCGAAAAATGTAACTTTTTTCTCTGTTACAATTTCCTTTTCTAAGTGGGTTTTTTTTTTTGTTTAAAAGTTCGAACTAGCGTGTATTCACCGAGTTCTCAAATAACCATGTAAGTTTCACCAAGAATCAGTTATTATAGTGTGATGAGATGTTAGGTCTCTTAAACAAAGTCAGAAGTCTTGGCGTGAAGAAAATTGAGTTGGAAGGATCATCTATATTGAACCTCTGTAAAACTCGATACGGATTAGTCGGTCAATGAGTCGGAACCATTAAGATTGAAATTACTTGATTGAAAAAAATTAGACAGTGAAATTTTTTATGGGGAGAATTATAACACTGTGAATTCTTGAATCAATAATTTTGACTGAGATCTATGACCGTAAAATATTACAAATAGGGACGGAGCTAAGATTTGAGGTTGGGGGCAAAACATAAATGTTTAAACGTGAATATGAGAATCATATTTGAACTGACAAATTTTTATGGAATGGCACCGAAACAGTTGACCGGGATTTTTGTGTCAAAAATAAGGTCGAAAACCTTCTTTGATGACTTTTTAGAGTTTGTACTCTCTCTAGTTGTGCCCGAAACAAAAGCATGTGGCTTTATTCATTCATGAAAAGAAACACGTGAGATGTCAAATTCTATAACTTAGGTTAAATTGGAACAAACCAAGTCAATTCATCCCAGCGCTTGATAGTAGCATTATCTTTTTCATTGTTTTTGTTAGAGTTGTAATCCAAATTCTTTTAAGATTTAATTTAAAGGAAGAATCTTACTTTTAGTATATCTTGTTTACATTAATTAAAGGAGGAAACTTATGTTGAGTATAATTACTTTCGATACAAGTTTCCTTTGTAAACAAGAAATATATCTCTATAAATAGATACTAAGGATTAAGGTTTTAGATACAACACATGATACAACATGTAGATCAAGGACTATATAGAGCGTTAAGCAGCAAACATGTTGTAATCTTTTATTCTCGTAATAGTGAAAGTTCCCATCCTATGCCCGTGGTTTTTTCCATTTTGGGTTTTATACGTAAATCTTGGTGTTATTTATTTTCTTTTTTTGTTTGCAATCACCATCTTCGTTTATTTCATCGTTATCGTTCGTCAATGGTATATCCCCGGCATAACAAATTGATATCAGAGCTCAAAGTTTCTCATCCTGGTCACGATAATGGCAACGATGAAGTATGATATTCAACTATTGGATCGCAACACCAAATTTTTGTTATGGCAGATGAAAATTCAAGATATACTTGCACAGATAGACGTAGATGTTGTGTTAGAAAGGTTTAATGAGATGCCGTTAGAATCGGATGTAAAAAATCGTCATGGAGATCAAAAAATCACATCCCAGATTCGCTTACACTTATCAGATCATATTTTGCAAAATGATACAGTAGGGCAAGGCTAGACTCTTCCATCATAAACTCCTTCGCCACAGATAGAACCTCAATAATCTGTTGTGGTAGACAGACCTAGAAGAGTATCATATGACATCCAAAGAGGTATGCGAAGGCTAATCTAGTGACATGTGCCTTGAATGTGTCAGAGGATATAGATGCAAGCCAAAAACAATTAATATTTTTTGAGGTAGTTGGTGGTGAAGACTCAAGCGAGTGAGTATTTTTTATATAGTTATATTCAGAAAATGTAATTTTTTTCTATGTTATACAATTTCCTTTTCTAAGTGGGTATTTTTCTATAGAAAATTTATTGGTTTTTTTTTTGTTTGTTAAAAGTTAAAAATTTTATTGTTTAAAGGTAATAATGGGGGCTTTGGCCATCCGCTGTCTGCGCCTTCTTTTTTTCCTTTTCTTTTTCCTTTTCCTTTCTTTTTGTTTTTAATTTGATTATATAAAAATAAAGGTCATCTCTTCTTGTGAGTGTCATTTTGTCATTTTATATAGTTTTATTTTATGTTCTACAGTTTGCTTTGACAGAATTGATATTTATATTTGTTTTTATATCAGCCGTTTCGTTTGCTTTTATAGTAATTTTTTTTTGCATGTTTTATGATATTTTTAGTTTGATTTTGTGACGGCTTAGCGTCCGTGTAATAAATATCAGTAAGAATTCCAGTTAGAAAAGGTCAACGGTTTATTATGTTTATGACTCTCTTTTGTCGAAATTTGCCGATGTGTCAAAATTTTGGGAGTGAAATTTTGCATAATTTATGTAGCGTTTGGTCAAAGTAGATGATTAATTTTTTTATTAGTAAAATAGATGATTGTTGGATTTTCAATAGAAAGACAATGCAATTTTTTTAGAAAAGTGATGAGTTTTACCTATTTATTATCTTCGACGTCCTTTGAGTTTTAATATATTAATTTTCTCTCAATAATTATTTATATTTTGGAGTGTGATCTAATCTTTCAATCCTTTTCGTTTTAAAAAATTAAATTTTCTGTTCTGTTAAAGAAATTTAGAATAAATTACAAAATGTCTAAACACTTAGAAATGCTATCGTATGAGGAATAGGATAACCTTGCGAACAAGTCAATGCTAGGTAATTTCTGGAATTATTTCAGAAGCCTTCATTGTTGATTAATAAATAAATAAATAAATAAATAAATAAATAATCAGCCATACAAGTTGAAAGCTTTTAGGGGCTTGAAATCATCAACAAATGCATATTAAAAGCCGAAACTTTCTGCACTCATTTTGCGACTAATTTTGTCACCCATCACATGTTAATGTTATATAAAACACAAACTCCAGACTTGACTTTGATTCTTTCTAATGGCGACCTCGTCCTCTCATGCATTGAACTTGGAACCTAATCAACATAATTATGCTTTTTATATTTAAAAACAGTATTGAAACCCAATTTGTTTTACTCCAATTTTTTCCTTCTCATTTACCTACATAGTGTTCTATCATAATTCATTAAATGTGTTTAAATTGTATATTATTTACTAAACTTAATCTACTTTTTCGAATTTATAGTTAAAATAAATCTAATTTTTTATTCCTTCTATTTTATATTTCTGTCCAACAGGCTGCTGATAAGACTTAATTCAACAACTATCATTCTTCTGATCTTTTTTTGTTATTCTCTATTTCATTCTAATTTTATTTAGTAAATTAATTATCATATTTATTTTTAGGACAATTATCTCATACACAGGCAGGATAAAATTTTTTTGCACAAGCGTGCCTAATCCAAAGCTAAAATTTAATATTAAAATCTCTAATATAAACTCTTAAACTTTAAATTTTACATCTTGCAATCTAAATCTCTAACCTATATTAAACTTTAAACAAAAACTCTAAAATAACCTGCTTGTAGAAACTAAAATTTCTATCGCTAGTGTATGAGATAATAATCATTATTTTAACCTTAAAATCAGAGCAAAATTTATCGCACTACTGGATTTAATATAAAAGTTTAATATCCCAAAATGTTATTAGGCACGTGGAATTAAAGATCTGGAAAGTCAAAGGAGGAGGCTGCAGCCGGCAACTGAGCAAAATTAGAACAAGCTAGTTGATTCAAATTTTTAGTTTGGTCTAATTTTATACTCCATATTGTTTAATAATTCTCCGTACTCAGTAAACGGTCTATCCATTCCATTCTCTCTTTATTTGCCATAGAGTTTATAAACACTTAAAGAAAGCAAAACTGTAATCAACTACTGCAATATCTTCTTCTTCTTCAATTCAAGTATTTGACACAGAAAGCTATCAAATTTCATCTCCATTAGCCCACATTTCTCTGTTGCAGAAATCATTACGCAATACTTCTTTCTGTTTTCCATGGCCGTTTCTCCCAAAGTTCTCCCGCCAAGAAAGCGGCGGCCCTCACCATTTCCGACATTAGCAGACTTGAACCTGATGAATTCTCTTCTTTCTTTGTCTCAAGAAATCTCAGCCCTTAAACCTCTTCAATGGCTTCTAATAGGAAAGTCCCTTTCCACCATAAACAAGTCCAAGCTTCTTGCAATCGTATTCGAAGAGCTTCTTCGAGACCCAGTTTCTACTGTCTTTTCTCCTTCAACCCTCCTCTGTTTCGAAGAAATGTACATTGTTTTACAGAGAATAAAAGCTTTGATCGAAGATTGCTCCAATGGAAGCAAGATGTGGTTGCTCATGCAAATCCCACATCTGGCCAACAGTTTCCACGAGCTTACCCTCGAATTATCCACTCTCCTCGACATTTTCCCGGTCCAAGAATTTGATCTGAGTCAAGACGTGGAGGAACTCGTCTTTTTGGTAAGAAAACAATGCTTCAAATCAAAACCATCGGTAGATTCCAGAGACGATTTTCTCAGGCGAGACGTTTTAGCTTTGCTCGATTTGATTAAGAAAGAGATCGTCCCGGATCATTTAAAGCTCAAACAGATCGTGGAGAATTTAGGGTTACGCGACAGTTCAAGTTGCAGAGAAGAAATCGAGTCTCTCCGATTAGAAATCCAGAACCAAATTGATGAAAAGTCCAAAGCGGATATTGTGTCTTTGATCGGGCTCGTTCGTTACGCTAAGTGTGTTCTGTTTGGATCTTCAACGACGGAGAAACCAGACCTTCGTCGACGAAAATCGATGTCGAATATTTCTGTTCCGGTGGATCTCCGGTGCCCGATAAGCTTAGAGTTGATGCGGGACCCAGTAGTGGTGGCTTCCGGACAGACGTACGAGCGCGAGTCGATTAATCGGTGGTTTGAATCTGGACACAACACGTGTCCAAAGACAGGTCAGACTCTGGTCCACACTAACCTCATCCCTAACCACACTCTGAGAAATCTAATAGCCATGTGGTGCCGTCAACAAAGTGTCCCTTTCGAAACGGCTGGAAGTAACGATAAAGTTAACGGCGTTAAAGCCGCCAAAGTTCCCTTTGAAGCTACGAAAATGACGGTGTCCTTTTTGGTTAATAATCTGTCGGTTTCCCCATCCATGGAGGCGGCTAACGCCGTCATTTATGAGCTTCGTGCCCTCGCTAAAACGGACTCGGATAGCCGAGCCTTCATCGCCGAAGCTGGCACAATTCCACTCCTCATCAAATACTTAGCTTCGGCTGTAGGATCCGAGCATCCAAATCTCCAAGTCAATGCCGTTACAACGATTCTTAACCTGTCCATCCTAAAAGCAAACAAAACGAGGATCATGGAAATTGACGGAGCTTTAAACGGTGTTATCGAGGTATTACGTTCGGGCGTCACGTGGGAAGCCAAAGGAAATGCGGCCGCTACAATTTTCAGCTTATCAGATGTGCACGAGTATAGGAGAAGGCTAGGGAGTAATACACGCGTCATAAAAGGATTGATGGATTTGGCGAAAGACGGACCCACAAGCTCCAAAAGGGATGCACTCGTGACAATTTTGAATTTGGCGGGAGACAGGGAGACCGTTGGAAGGTTAGTAGAGGAAGGAGTGGTTGAGATCGTGACCGGAGACATCAACCTGCTGCCAGAAGAGGCGGTGGCGATACTCGAGGCGGTGGTGAAGAGAGGTGGATCGGCAGCGATCGCCGCCTCTCATAATTCAATAAAGAAACTAAGTGTTATACTGAGAGAAGGTTCGAATTCTGCTAGAGAAAGCGCAGCGGCTGCTTTGGTTGCAATTTGTAGAAAAGGAGGATCGAAGGTTGTGGCGGAACTGGCAACGATGCCGTCGATGGAAAGGATTATACGGGAAGTGATGCGGACAGGAACGACGAGAGCTCGACAAAAGGCCGCTGCGTTACTGAGGGCTCTGCGAAGATGGGCTGCTGGTTTGGATAGCAATGAAGTTGTGGATAGTTGAATGGTGATGAGGACGAGCGTTAGTGCATCCAGAACCGTGTTGGAAAGCATTCGTTTCATTTTTTTAAGGTCGATTTGTAAATGTTGGATGAGATGTAAAATTAAACTAATTCTGTCAGAAATGTAAAAAAAACCATTCTTTGATACTTCATTCATTGTATTACTTTCTATTTTATTATTTTGATCCAACCAAGTCCCAATACCTTATATCAGATATTGAAAATTTTGTAGAAAACAAAAATCTAATTTAATTTAAGTTTAAACTGATAGAACTTAATATGTTGGAGAGCCCGCGATGTAGAGGCAAAAGTGAAACTGCAGAGCATTTCTTTTTCTGTCCATTTGCACAGGCAACTTGAAGAGCATCGGGGTTTAGCTATACTCCGGTAAAAATGGGCTTTCCGGATTTCCAAATGTGACGGGCAAAAATTATGAAGTTTAGAGATAAAAGAGACTTCGTGCGATTTAATTGCTTCTCTGTTGGTTTCTTTAAAAGTCTAAAAATAATTTTGTTATCTTTTTATGTTGGGACAGAAAGTGACACTGCAAAAGGATAGATGAATTTTGTTCTCGGTCGAAATAATATCCTCTAAAATATAATGAACCAAATTCATGTGCTCATTTTTAGTGCTCATTTAAAAAATTAAATTTTAAGCATACTCTTAACTTCTAAGTCCTAAACTCTAAACCCTAAAAATACACCATACCCTAATTTCATAAACTCTAATTATAAACCATAACTATAACCCTAAACTTTTTAGTGTCATGACATAAATAGGGGTATAAAAAGAGGCATAAGATTTCTTTTCACAAAAAAGAGGCAGAAATTTTCTACTCAAACATAATAGGTAGATTTGTATATTATTTTCACCTTTAATCTTGTTTTATCATTTACCACTAGTTCTTAAAGCGTGAGCATTTTTACCAATCAAATTTACATGCCAAATTATAGTTGAATGAAAGTAAGAAATTCAATATGTTGGATCTTTTGGTTGCTCTGTTTTGTTCTGTCAACTTCCTCTTACCTATTGAGATTTTGGGTTACCTCAAATATTTGGATTCTTGTTATTTGATTCCGACATCATATAATATCAAATTATCAATAATGCATTATTGCCGCAGGAGAATAATTTTTGGGTAATGTTATTTTAAATCGTTAGTAGAAAAACGGATGATGTTTATTTTAAGAGACCCGAGTTTAATCGCTCTGTTTATAAGGTGTGCGTATTATTAAATGGTTAATAATATGTATGAACATATAGTATCTTGTAATTACCTTTAGACTATTAAAAAAAAACTTTCAAATATTATAAAATAGACATTAAAGTTAGATTTTTTTATAACATGGACACGGTTTCATTAACTTTCATTAATGAGTGATGTGAATTGTTAAAATTAATGAGAAATATATCTTTCAACCGCTGAATTATAACTGAAATTTTATTTTTTGATATTTTTAAATATTTTAAAAATAATTCCAAAAAATATATAAAAATATTTTTTTAAAAAAAATTATATATTTTTTTAAATAAAACTCCTTTTCGTGTTTGTTTAAAATTTATGGATTTTATCAACACAAGACTTGTGGTTTTTTTTTACAATAATTCTTACTCCTCCCCCTTTTAGGAATATATCCAAGATGGCATTGATAGAAAAAGTTGATTTTGATGACGATTAAGATTGTGTTAGACTCTGTTTGACAATTAGCTGATAACGAATTACACACGCATATAATAAGATTAATTTAAGAAAAATACTATAATTTCATTTTGAAGATAAACACAATATTACATTAAATTTGAGATATTAGGAATTGAATTTGAAAGCTAAAATTAGCATTCTTGCTTCCTCTTTCACAATCCCTTTGAGTGTTGATGTGGTAGCCAAGGATTCTTACCCCTACCCCTCTCGCTTTTACAACTTTGGTTGAAATACGAATCTTATAATATGATTTAAAAAAAGGCAAAGAAAGAGGAAACCGTTAGTAAATTATATTCAACAGCAAACCAATGCCATGCTTCAATAATAAGATTTCAGATCTACGGTAATGATTTCAGGATTTGAATGAAAACCGGCAGCAAAAATAATGGTACAAGTATTTAGTTCTAAGATCAGACTGAGATTTCAAGTATCTAGTTATAAATTATAGAACCCTAAAAGTGGTACCAGTGGAAAAGCGGATGATGTTCTTCCTAAAAGATACGGGTTCAAATCGTTTTGTCTGCAAAGTGTTTGTAGTTATCAAAAGGATGCAGGTACGTCATATACATATATACATACAGTTCTCAATCCATAAATATGGATATATACATAGATACAAACAACAATAAAGTTTTCTCAATCCAAAAATATAGTGACGTTTAAGGGAATACTCGAGTCATCGTCATGAACAAGTCTGCAACCTTGCATTAGTTTTTACACTAAACCAGACTGAGGATTCAGAATTTGTACAGCAACTATCATAAATCATTCCGTCAAATCTTCATCGTGATCTAAAAATCGTTCCGTTTATGCCGTCTTTAAGATATGGCTGGCCTGAAACTACCCCCGGTTCCTGATATCCAATGTTCTCCACTGCTCCAATGGTCTTGAATAGGCGTCTCTTGTTTAACTCTGCCATTACTGATTAGTGCAGCAATTTGCTGCGTATGTCCACAAGGGAACATATCTTTGTTAGCTTCCTATGGCCATTGAAGTGAGAAGACCTCCATGAATCGAGTTGTGTTTCGCACTGTTTGTAGCAGTAAGAACTCATGCTATCTGACAGACAAAGTCGAGTAGATTTGAGGGTCCTTGGAATGATGCAGGGGTGCTCCCCTTGATGCAGACTCGAATCAAAGTCGTCTTCATAATTCGTGCTAGAGTGCTGGAATGAGTTCATAGAGCAACTGGAACTTGCATCATCATTGCTGAATACATCTGCAAAAATGAACAATTCCTGTCAAATGTGGGACAGCAAAAGAAGACTGGTATATTTTCATAGATATAAAAAAAATTTGGTTTCGCATGAGATTTTTTTTTTTTTTTTTGCATCCGTGATAGAATTGTTCAACCTTCTAATTGCTTTTTGAATGAAAAAAAAAAGGTGAAGTATATTAATGGTCCATAAGTTAAACTGAAATGATTTTTTGTCATTAAAATTTTAAGATAGTCATTAAATTTTTTAATTAATTATATTATTATTTTTTAAATATTACAAAATGATTATTTGAATTTATCGAATTGTTATAGAATATCATTACACTTATTAAAATTTAGACTTAATTACAAAATAAGTGCCCAAACTATACTCGTTTTTTTAGATAGATGCCTAAAATTTTTTTTTTGCTAAAATAGGTGTCTAAAATTTTTTTCTAGCCAAAATAGGCACCTCAGTTAACTTCAAAACAAGCTAAAAACAAAACTTTAGACACCTATTTCAGCCAAAAAAATGCTTTGTAGTTAAGACACTTATTTTGTAGTTAAGCCTAAACTTTATCAAAACTTTACTAGTGATAAAGGACCATTTTATAACCAAATAAAACAATGTTCAGCAAAATTTGATGACACCACTGAATCCCTAACCCCTAAATTTAACCCACCTGTGGAAACTATTTTTTTCACCACTGAATAATTTCCCAGATAAAAAATATCAAATTACACAAAACTAAACAATTGTATACGCAGAATATTAGAAAGCCGAATATCAAAACTGATGGAATTAAGGCACCATGGAATTGGGTTAGAGGTGCGTAAAGACGACTATTTTGCAGTATAACCATACATTACATCATCAATCATCGGCAATAACATTATCTATATTTTTTGCCAAAACAGTAGTGGCAGAATCAGACATTGCAAAACCTGGGACAAGAAATAACTTAAAACAAAGCCATAATTCCACATACCCTATACGTTAACAACTCACTACATAAAGTACATCAGCTACAACGACGATGACCATTAAACCAGGAATTGAATTAGTAGATTGTACAGATGACGCCTTTCGAACCAGACAAAAATATTCTCACAAGCTGAGGGCTGAAGCTCAGGCTGGCTTCCCTTTGTAAGTGTTAACTCTTGTTTTTCAACCGCTGTCAGATGGATAAAGGTGGGAAATCTTCTTCGTTCTTTAAATGGAATGATCGTGCAAGTACCCTGCATGTTACAAGAGAAATAGCTCAGACAGATTTATAGCCTTCAGCATAAGATCCCTTACAAAACTCTAAATTCTCAAACCTGTTCTGATCCATGCTTATAGCTGATTTTGGCCTTGGCATTCCTATTTGTGGACGACTTGCAATCGAATTTTGAGCACGAGGAGATCCCACGTTGTGTTGTTTGCTGCTTCTTGGAGAGGCTGAATCCAATGGTAGGGGCCCAATTGACCCAAATTCTACAACCCTGAATGGCTGATGCATTGGACCGCTGGCACTACAGGATAACATTTTTTCAGAACTAGAATGGCGAAGCTCCGAGGTTCTGGATTTTTTACCATCTTGATTTACTGACAGCACTTGTGCTAGTTCATGGCTGCTTCTCTCTGGAGAACTCGTTTCTGGGGATGTAATGGCATAGCCATTGTTAAGAGGAGACCTTGCTGGTGCAGGGTTCCTTCCCCTTGATGTCAAGGATCTATCCCTGTAATGATTCTGCAAAAAGATTTAAATATAAAACGACCTTCAGACAAGGTCCAACAAGGAAATTTACCCCCCCCCCCCCCACAACAAAAAAAAAGTAACACCGCAAAAATGGCACTATTCAGAAAATTTTAGAAGCCCAGTCCAAAGGCTTAAATGAGTATACCACGTTGGGATTGGGAAAGTATGTCCCCGTTACTCGAGCCTTTGGCATTTCATCCATTCCAAAGCTTGCACCATGTAGCTTTGGAGGGTTCATGGGGTAGTAGGCTTGCCCTGCAACAACACCATTAGCGTTGATCGGGGAAATTTCATTTTGCCTGAACTGCGCCGACTGTCGTACTACATCCCATGAAATGTTGCTCTGGAAGTGGGAAACCAAAGGTGAGGACATTGGAGGAACAGATGCACTTAAGAAGTAGTCATAATAGCACCACCGACCATAATTCAAACTTCGAAAGTGAGAATCATAATCCCCACAGAGGTCTGACAATGAGCTCAAAGCTTCCTGATTTCCGGCAGCACTAATGGAAGTTGGATAACCAGAATATAGATCCTCAGATGACCAAACAGAATTTGAACTCAACAGATGGTGCTTTGATCCGACAGGGGACTGAACCCCTTGACTATGAACCAACTGCTTCTCACAGTGATCACCATGTATATTAGTATCTATCTCACAAGTAGCTGGAAGAACACCAGAAGTCATGTTCTGTTCAGCGAAGTCAAAACTTTCTCGCTGTTTGCTTTCTTCATTTCCATTTCTTATATCTCCATCCTCCAAATATGAGCTAGAAAAATAGAGATGAGATGCATGCCATACATTATCCGATGAAGAAACACTGCCCTCTGCATTTGGAGAGCAAGGTTTATAGGCATCATTTGATATCACTAGACCTTGAATTATGGAGGAGGTCAGGCCTTCAGCGTCATCAGAGGGATGGATTCCTGAAACACTTGTAGCATTTGTAGAACCTTGCATTTCATTACGAGTTCTCTTAAAATTTGTTTCCATCCAAGAAGCATTACCGTTACTGACTTTGTGCAATGATCCCTCATTATCAGATCTGTGATTCTCAATCATGGTATTTGAATTTGAAGATTCTGATTCATAAAAGGTTTGATCTTCTTGAACTAAATCTGCACCTGAAACTGATGATGTCACATCAAATCCACAGAATCTGGATAACGGGGTGGGATCTTGAACATCTGGCCTCTGTCCACTTCCATGCCTATCCAGATGTTTGAGAAAAACTTACGAAGTTCTTCTGCTATGCTTTCTTCTGCCTGCAAAAGAATGCACCCTAGCTTCCGAGCCCCATAAGTGAAAGCGCTTCTTATAAGATAAAAGTTTCCTAAAAAAGAAAAGGGTAAACTATAATTGATCTTTTTATACAAGCCCCATCAGTTCAAGAATAACTAAACAAACATTAAAAGAAGAGACCATGAATATCCTTGTCACATTATCTTAAGAACTATTTCTGCCACCTCAAGACAAAAGATTCGAGTTCCAAATGAAAAGAATGCAGGAATTTGCCAAGGAAAAGTGATGATTCTACCTTTGCTCACACTACGACCAAGATTGTTGTTTCTCTTAAAGGATCTACTATATTTAGATGCTTTTGTGGAAATGTGTTGAGAAAATCATCGCTAAGAAGTAAATCTCCCCCACCATTATCTGGTGTCTTAACTGAAGGAAAAAAGAGGAAGAGAAAATGACCAATGAAATAAGCAACTTAATCATGTATCAAGTAGAATACAATAGGAAATGAAAAAATGAAGTTGCTCACCCACGAAATCTGGCAGGGATGATATATGGATTGGACCATTCAAACTTATGCAGTAGTTTTCCCAATCAAATTTTCTAAAGTAATCCAAAAATTTATATAAAACCTGAAACATATTAGATCATTTGCATTGATGTGATCACTTAGTTTGCCAAAATTCCTGCAACACTCACCGCTATCGGCCCATCTAGTGATGTGTGGAACAGATGGAAACTGTACAGCACCAAAGTCTCCAAAGCATAGGTAGAAATCAAGCCATGATGAGCCCCAAGAATACGACTCTCATAGTAGCACCAAGCCTTTATTAGTATAATACTGCGTTTAAATAAATGATCTTTTCCAATAAGACGATCAACCTGTAACATTGTCAGGAATGTTAGCTTGAAAAAGAAAAAAAAGGCACATTCTGCTTAATACCAAATATGATATAACCACAACCATAACAGAGAGTCAGAGACTTTATATCCATAACTAAATTTTAACACAGACCTGCAAATGTTAGCACATGATCACAGGAAGGGGAAGAAGTTGATTATCATCTAATTAATGAGAAAGATAGACGGGGAGCAATTTCTTCTTCTTCTTCTTTTTCTTTTGGGTTCTATTTGCAGATGAACTCAATTAACTTGATAGTAGATGGCTTTCATTCCTAAATTCTTATAATTTAACCTACCTGCTCAAGAAAGCATAAGGTACATAGCCCCCCTAACTGATTAAAAGAGATGTCCACCACAATGTTCTGCACTAGACACTTCACAAGCTTTACCTGCCACCAGAGAAGCCAAATTTTAAGATGAACAGCAACATATGATAACAAACAATTTCTGAAATGTACATTGTAAAAATAATAAATCATCTCAAATCATAGCCATGAGGAGGATATCATATAATGCTAGATCAAATGAGTATACAATCATTTCCACTATGCCTACAATCGAATCTGGGATGATAAAGAAAACATGTGGTATAGTCCTTTCCTAGAAAAAGAACCACAAATTTTGACAAGGCCATGGATGCACCATAATATGTATAATGAGATTTACTTCATTCACTCTACATCACAACACTACAATTTATTCATGCACAATAATCTGTTAAATGAGATATTTAACTAAAGCTTCGTTGAAGTCTGCAAAACATCCAGCCTTCAGACATGGTTACAGTTTAACTTTTAACCAAACATTTGCTATGTCACAGGTTCAACTCACCCAAGCCTATCATTGGACACCATTCACCAAATTCTGCACATATAATTACAATTTCTATTTGATAGAAAACTTAAGATCTCCAGACTACAAATAAGAAACAGACAACTATTGACAAAGCCTAAAGTGGAACATATTATAGCAGTCTTTATGCACGTAAGAATGAATTGGATAAAATCCTTCATAGGGATAGCTTATAAATATCTCCATCTCAGCATAGAAATTTAGTCCTAGTATTTTCCAGAAACAATATTCATCAAAATGACGAGAAACATGCGGATGCAAAATTCTTTTGTGCTCAGGTGTCCATGACTCCATGTAATAGTGACACAGAAATAAATGGTCAAGGTTGGGAAATTCAAAATGACAAAGGATGTAAATTTCAAGAAGAAAAAAATAGTTAGAGTCTTACGCATGCAAAAAAACAGAAAATTTCACTAAGCAAAGATCTGTACAAACATATTAGGAAGTTAAAAAACCTCATCCCGAATTAATTGGACATCCTTAACCACAAACTCTGCAGCTCTGTTATGGTCTCCTCTTTCGAGGACAGAACATACATCATTGGCCAGAGCCTCCTCAAAGTTTAGGCCACCAAAGGCTGTCAAATCAATATCTCCATCGGGAAGATAGGTCTTCAAGGGCACTGACCCAAATGGAAATACCTGTAACAAATACAAGATAAATGATGAATATCTACCTAAATTGTTCACTAATTCAAAAATAACGATGTATACATTCATGATTACAGAGAAAGATTAAATGAGACATATGTCACCACCGATATTATTGAAATATAATGTTTATATCCCTGTCATCAAGAGCCATGTCGGTTTCAGCTGTGGACAATAAACAACAAATTTCCCAGGAGATTTTTACAGTCCAACGTAATTGCAATTAATCGCTACAACTATAAGTTTTAACACCACCTTTGATAACCTAATTCACGGAAAATGGAATGAGTTTGACCAAAGTATATCAAATAATCAAAAGCACACTATTAATAGCCTTATCATTCCACCCTCCTAGTCGATAAGTAATCTGCTAGCTGTGATGGTCATAACATTAGAAAATTAACATGACAATGGTGGCATCCATGCAATACAGCAATAGAAATCGGAAGTTCCAGTTGGGCCATCAATAACTACAACAACTAGTAAGCCTTGTCAACAATCTACAAAGGGAGTTTGGTTACCACAGTAATGGAGCTCCAATTGGAAGGAAACCACTTACAACCAATGAGGTCCCTGAAGCAGCAACATAAACAGCAACCACCACCATTCTTCAATTTAATTTCATTAATAAGTAATAACCCTACTTTCTCTTTAAAAAGGTATTCATGTTCATATTACTACAAACTACATAAGAGTTCCCTTTAAGCTCTAATCCATGCTAATAATCTTATCCAAGTAAATATAAGAAAATACAGTATTAATCTCCAACTAAATCACTAATCAGACTGTTAATATTCTATCACTTAAGCATAATAAGACAACGGCATATTATGATGATAATTAAAAGCTTAATCAATGATTGATTATTTGACCTCGCAACCAAGATAATTTTTAAGTAACCGTTGAACGTAATCGATAACCGCTTTTCTTCTGTCTTCTGAAACAACAGCTGGCTGAACCTGGGATATGATCCCCTCCGTCGCTTCCTCGGCCTTTTTCCAATACTCAAGAGCAACCCCCGCTTGATTCGATGATGAAGATGAAGACGACGAAGACCTCTCTTCCTCCACGACGCCGTTTCGTTCAGGCGACCAATCACGGAGATCGCCCATCAAAAACATCAAAACAACCCACTCTCCTCCCAGCCGGAACCAATTTTCCCGCGCCACGCTCCAACAGAACGTCCGATCACTCAAGCGCTTCGATTCGCCAACTCCATAATTCAACGCCTCCTTGATCTAAAACACTTTGTTATTTGCTTTTTATTTTTGGATATCTTGCACGATCATCAGGGTTTCAAGAGGGGAGAACTAGAAGGGAGCAAAACGCAGGAAAAATTACGATGAAACGACAGTGAAACTGTGGATTCTATTCTTTCCGAGGGAAATTTTGATGGTGGTAAAAGGTAGAGTCTAAAAGATTTATCTAAGTACTCTTTTCCTTTTTTAAGAATTTGTTCATTAATGTTCAATCTCTTTTTAATTACCTTTTAATCCTTCCTTTGTTTCGTTATTATTGTTGTTGTTTTTTTGAATATATTGTTGTTCTTTCTGTATTAACTACTACTATAATTTTTAATTTTTTTTCTTTTAACTCTCTAGATTTTGTTATTAATATATCAAATTAAAAGATTGTTTAAAAATGTCATGAATTTAAATACAATTCATAATAAGTAAAAAAAAGTATTATAAGTTTTTTCTTTTTAATTTTTACGTGACTGGCGGCTTGACCGTCGGTAATTTTTTCTTGTTTTTTTATTTTGTTCTTTATTTTTTTAGTTTTTAAATTTAATAACTATGTCATTGTGGCATGTTTTTCTCTTCCTTTTGGTACGTATCTTTTACCTTTTGGCACTTTTTTTTCTCTTAATTGGTCGCTTGGCCGTTTCTTTTTTTATTTTTCTATCGGGGTTGAATTTAACGCCGCCACGAGTGATCAAGATGGAGCTCTTTTATTATCCAATTGATCTTCCTATTTTGGATCCTCGAACTAGATTTGGATACAAGCTCACAATCGCCGTTCTTGTTCGCAATTGAGTTGTGGTAATGACCATGTTGTTGCATTTTTTAATGTTGTTTGTTGTTAGTTTTTACCTTCTATCGTCGAGCTTTGGCGATATTTATATCTATTTTGTTTCGAGCTTTTGAGTTAGGGTTTATACTTTTTCTTGTATGGTCCTGTTTATGATCTATAAACGTCAATTTTCTTCTATGGTCCTCTTCTAATAAATTGGCGTACTCATATTCAAAAAAATATGTCATGAATTTAAATATTCTTTATAAAGAAAAATTATAATGCTGACGTGTAATAAATGTACGTTAGTAATGTTATATTTTATTTTCGAGCAAGACTGTCACATTAAATATGATTTTATGAAAGAATGACACATGATATCAAATAAAATAAAATATATATCATGTCGGGTAACGGATCCAACCAATGTTTGACAAGCAACAATATGGGACAAATAAAATAAAATATATATGTGTAACGACTCGAATTTTTGAGTCAACGATTGAACGTTGACATGGGTTATGGACCCTCGTGTTAGATTGGGTTTTTGGACCCATTGGGCTAAGTTTGGACCATGTTGGATAAGGATTTGGCTATGTGGGTTTGGGAAGTGACCATTTTGTTACAAAGATGAAAGTGTGAGGTTTTATGTGATGATTGTTCCCCTTTTTAAAGTAAATAATGCCCACCTTTATTACATGGTTGTCTTCACATGGAGAGGAGTAGACAAGTTTATCTCACTCTCCCATCTTCATCTCTTTCTTCCCTCCCAAAACACCATCTTCTCCAATTTTCAAGTTTGGGTTTTTATCTCTAAAAACCAAATCTATTCCTAGTTAAGTTCTATTTTGGGATTCATAAATGAAGGCAATATTGGTCACCATTTCAAAAGCTTCATGAAAAGTATAATCTTGTGGTAAAAAGGTAATATGTTATCTTATGGGTTTTGGGGTTCAAGGCTTGTAAAAAGTTTTTATTTGGTTTTAAGGTTGTATTTTTGTAGCTAAACCTACCTCAAGCTGTTATCTCAAGTATTATTTCATTTTCATGTTTGTGTGGTAAAAAGAAAGTGATTAGGAGTTCTCCCAAGTTTCAAGCTTAGGTCAAGAGAAAAAGGTTGAAGAAGCTAAGTGGGCGAGGTTGTTCCGAAATTTCTAGCTTAAGGTTAATACATCTCTGACTCATTTGATTCTTGAAGATCATAAAGTAATTGCCTTGCTTGATTTTGTAGTTAAGATTGCTAGTTTTGGTGTTAAGGTAGCTTAAAGCTTTATTAATGGTGAAATCAGTATTAAACAATAATAAGGTGTAAAAATGGTGGCAAACACCTTAATTAACTCTCATAAGATGTAGGTTTGAGTTAAGGGGTTAAGGGCTACATTTCGAGGGCTTGGAAAGTGATTTTTCGAGCCTTGAAAGCCATTTCTGGGCTTCGATATCTGTATACGGGGAGCCGTACCGATACCCTGTGTTCTAAATGATGAACACAATCAAGTTTTAAAGAGAGTATCGTTACACTTGGAGCCGTATAGATACCTAGGAGGTATCAGTACGCGAGGATCATGTATCAGTACAGGGTTAATAGCCAACCCCTACTAGTAAGGTTGAGTATCGGTACACTTGGAGTGGGTATCGGTACCTATAGGGGTATATCAGTACTCGATGTTGTGTATCGGTACCCACTGGTAATCTGCTCGTAAATGTTGAAATTGAGTTTGAGGGGTTGATAATTCGAGGGCTATGGCCTAATGGGCTTTTATTGTAATAAAATGAATAGTAAAACTGGGAAACCAAGGCTAAACCCTTATGGATGAGGTTATCGTGTAATAACTTGGTAAGCTTTGTGTGACTTGCTTATGACAATAATTATGTTGATTAAGTGTCAAGCCTTTGGGGGCATTTGCTTGATAGCTTGGCTTGGTGTCACTTACCTCTTGGTGAAGCGTATGAATGTTCGGGGAGCATGTATGATCTTATGATTATGATGAAGGAATCTAGATGCCCTAGAGTTAATACTACGGTACTTATATTAAGGGGATGTGTACTTCGGGCTGCGTGATTAAGTACATCCGACGTACCCACGGGCTGAGTGATCTGGGTGCGGTTACAAACCTATCTGTCGCTATGGTGATTCGGATAAGGTAATTAACTCGGATATACTGAGTGACCTCAGGTAATGACTATTTGTGGCTAATGTGATCCAAGTATGTCTAGGGTGTATTCGTGGCTATGGTGACCCAGATATGGTCCATTTAATCTATCAGTTGTATGAGCACGGGTAAAGTAGGGCTTCGTTGTCTATTATGTAGATGATGTATGGATGTATTTATGTGTGTTGTATGGATGTTATAGATAATAGCTTATGTATCCGATGGCTGAGTGATCAGGGTACGATATGAACTACTTGATGGGCTGAGTGAGCTCAAGTAACTCGATAGGCTATGTGACCTCGAGTATGACAAATTTTGTGGATAATGTAAAACTTGTTGTATACTTAATGATGCCTTGAGATAGGTGATCTAAGAACTCTAGCTAGTGTAGGCTAGATGATAGCTCATAGATAGAAAAGCCTTATCTATGCTCTCTAGGTTATATTATCTTGCATGCTTATTTTATGATAATCATGAATTGTGGTAGAGTATAAATGTACCAGTAAGCCTTGTTAGCTTAGCATGCGGATGTGTTGTTTTTCGTGCGTAGGCACATCGGCAAGAATTTCCCAGCATCGTGTTCGCTTTAGAGTACATTACTTGTCATTTTAGTTTGGGCTAATGTATTCATAGGACCTTACTGTTGATGAGTCTGTAACTCTATTTGAAATATTATTTTGGTATATGATGTTTTAAACTTAGAGCTCCTATTTTTGTAAACTTATTTAAATGCTTATTTACTTGCATGAATTTATGGATGATTTGATATTTTGAAAAAAGGCTAAACTTATGATTTTAATGGAAACTTTGTTGGGTCGATTTTGGGTGACCGGAATGTAGTGCTTCAAATCTAGATCGGAATCGGGATGTTACAATATGAAGAAATAATTGAATGGGTTTTGATATATATATATATATATATATATTGACAATGGCAACAAAGTTTTATTTAAAAAACTATGGAAGATATCATACAAATACAACTCATCTATAAGGGAGAATAATGGGACTAATCCACCACAATCTCATACAAAAACCCAAAAGTGCAAAAAAAGTAAATACTTCCATAAAGATTAGCATACCTTCAAAATCCAGATGCCTTCCCGAATCTCCTTCTCTCTATTCAAACGAGACGCATTAGGGGTAAAAAAAGAATGGTGACTAGTGAGCGAACCAAACTATTAGGCAGATTGCTCCGCTACTAAAGACTGATTACATCGGCAAACAACCATCAACCGAGTGGGGACATATCTTACTATGACCACCGGCAAAATCATAATAAAAAATTAGCGCCGTGAAGATCTTTGTACGAACATCAAACCACCACTAATGTATGTTGAAATCATGTCAAAACGACAGATGAAACGAAACCATAAAAAAAGAAAAAGCTTGCTACAATTACAAAGAAATTCTTATTAAAATATCAAAAAAAAAAGAAAATAATGGATCTAGTGGTTGACAACCAATACTAAGACCGATTGTCGATCACTGACTAAGGAAACAAAAAAAGAGAAGACTACGACGCTAGGAATGATATTGAAAAAAAATAGATTAAAAAATCTATCACTCTCCCATAACCGTTGGGGTTTTGATATATAATTGAATGGAAGTTTTAATTGCTTGCAAAGTTGCATATGATGTTTAATGTGCAACAGCTGTAATGTATTGTTGACCATCTATTAATATACTAAATGTCATTCTACTTTAAAAAGGCTTAGTACAAAGATAAATGTTTAAATTATATATTTTTAAATTTTATGTGCATAAAATATTTTTTTGATAAAAACAAGTGCTTAAAGTTTTAACCGTTATAATTTTAAGTGTCCAACCGTTTACAAAAACGCTATCCAATAAGAACGTGATACGTGACATATTTTTCATTATTATTTTAAAAAAATTGAAAAGAATATAATTAAAAAAAGCTCAAAATTTCTAAAATCCCCAAAAAAACCCTCAAACCCCTAATACTCAAAACCACAAATTCTCTAAATTGTTATCGCTATCGCAGCCATTAACATCGCCAGACACCACCATTATCATCGTCAGAGACTACCATCCATTTCATCAACCATTAAATGTCGGTAACTAACGGGAGGCGTGTCAATCGAACAACGAACGAAGAATACGAATGATTCTAATCGAACTCCTTAGGTCTCGGAGCCTTGGTTTTTGAATTCTTGATGAACAATAAATTGTCATCCGCATAAAAGAGGTGATTGATTTGGGGGCCCGATCTACTTGCTCGGACTCTTTTTAACTGACTTGCTAGCTGTTCTTATACAAAACTTCAAACAAAGCCTATGTAATAAACAGAAATAAATATGAAGAGAACGAATCTCCTTGGTAAAATCCTCGTTCAGGCTTGAAGGATTATAAAATTTCTCCATTAATCCGAATGCAAAAAGATACGGAGAAGACACATCGCATAATTAATGAAACCAAATAAACATCAAAATCAAACTTCAACATCATTTCTTGGAGGAAATCTTATTCGACTCGATCATACGCTTTCTTCATGTCTAACTTCAAAACCGTTCCTTTATTAGGTCCATTGTTTGTCCCTTTTAAATAATAAAAAATTTCATGTGCTATTAGAATATTGTCACATATTAATTTACCAGTTCGAGCTCTAACCCAATTACTAAAACTAAGGGTATTCAAAATTAGGTATCCGGATACCCGGGTCTTTGGGTAGTAATTTAACCGACTCGTGTTGGTCGGATACTTGCAAAATTAGGTAATTGAGTATCCAAATATAAAAATATGTATTTTTTAAATATAAAATTATTTTATTAGTTTAATAAAAAATATGTATTTATTAGTTTAATATAAAAATATGTATTTATTAGTTATAAAATATAAAAAAATTAAAATTTTTTATTAGTTTAATATATATATATTGAATATAAAATATTAATTTCAAATATATTCGGTACTCGGGTACCCAAGATTTTTGAATTTTGTGACCCGAGAAATGACGGGCCGTGTACCCGACCCAAAAGATAAAAAAATTTATAAAATTACCCAGATTTTTTAGTTAGATCAGCGGGGCAACCGATGGAATTATCTCAATCGAGTATTTTTAAACACCCATAATTATAACCATGTTGCATTAAGGCATAAAACCAAACAAAAAAAATGTACGAGACTTGGATAATAAAAGAAAAAGGAGTACATATTTTTTGACCAAAGTGAAAAAAAATCTAAACCTTTGGGCCTGATTGATATAAGATTTCAGGACCCTGGCCTGTCCCGGGTTAATTCGATCGAAACAAAAAGGGTAAAGTTCACAAATGATCATTAAACTTTGGTCAATTATTTAATTTGATAATTAAATTTTTAATTACTTCAATGATATTTTAATTTTACTCCAATTTGACCACCAACCCGTTAATAATCGTTAAAAGGGTGACATTACAGTTAAAAATTTTGTATAATAACACATTTAGTCTTTTATATTTGTAAATTCAAATAATTTAGTCATAATTGAAAAAATAATAATAAATTTAACCCTCGTTATTTACACATTATTTAAATTTTACCCTATTTTTAAATAAAATATTTTAACCCTAAACTCAAAACCTTAAACCCAAACTTAAAACTAAAATTCGATACCCTAAACCCCAAAGCATAAAAGTTTAAATTTATCCCCTCCATTAACTGCATTGGTACCGTGACTCTCCTACAATGCTTGCAAGCACACTTCAGGAGGCTAGAGAGGTAACCCAGCACGCTAACGTCTCTTAATCCGGGCATTCCGATAAAAAAAATTTATCTCATTATCTCTACGACCATGCAACTGCAAATAATAACAGAGCATAGGAAAAGTTTCAGACACATAAAAGACAGATGAATAAAGTTTTGGTAACTGAAAATTTATCATGCTTTGCACCAGTGTTTAGCATTTCCATGGTGGAATAGTTGCCACAATATTCTGGAAAAAGGTAAACTTCTAGCACAAAACATCATAATGCATGCCTTTTAGTTCTCACTAGTTTTCCTTTTGGCTTTGTAAGAAAGATCGGATAAGAGCTGGGGATCAGGAAGAAGGGTACATCGTGATGTTGAGCTGGATTTTTTTAATCAAGGGTTTCAATCAGGCAAACAATAAGATTGCTATGAGAAAAACACACACACACACACAAAAATCCCTATCTCAAGTTGAACCTCCCTGAAACTAAGGATTCATGCTAAAATGAGATTTCAAGAAGAATAAATAAATGAAACAACCAAGTGTATATATTTATAAATTTATTTTAAGGTTTGGAATTTAGTGTATCAAGTTTTAGGTTTAGGGTTTAATTATTTTTATTTAAAAATAGGGCCAAATTAAAATAATGTGTAAATAATGAAAGTTCAATTTATTGTTTTTTTAAAGTAGGACTAAATTATTTGATTTTACAAACATGAATGACTAGATATATTATTATACAAAATGTTTTAACTGTCAAGTCACTATTTTAACCGGTGTTAACGCCTCAATGGTAACATTGAAGCAAAACTAAAAGTTTAATGGTAGCATTTAAATAATTGAAAGTTTAATTATTAAATTGAATAATTGATTAAAGTTTAGTGACCATTTGTGAAGTTTACCCAAACAAAAATTAGAAAGAAAGAAAAGAAAAGAAAAAGGGAAAACAAGCGCTTTGTGTAATTTGGAATTCTGTTGAAGTGGAAAAAGCGGTAGACGAGAACATTGCAGGATAATGGCGTCGCTGTTTCTATTAATTTCGCTGTTACTTTGGCTCCCTTTAATCTCCGTTGCTTACAGGCCTGGGGACATCGTTCCTATGAGCAAGATGGGTCAATACCATTCCGTCAGTTCTCCTTTTCTTTCCCCTTTTTTCCTATTAAATTTTTAAGCTATTCTTGAAGTCGAGATCTTTGAATTTTGTTGATTTCAGTCTAGAACTGTTTGGCATGACGTGATCGGGAAACATTGCCCGATCTTTGCTGTTAATCGCGAGGTATCATTATTCTTCGTTTTCACCACCTCCATTCTTGTTTTTTTTAATGGAATTTTCATTTATATGTAAACTAATTTTGCAGGTGTTAATTCCTATAGCAAAGCCGACTGGTTACACGGGAGCTGATCCCTATAAAATGTACATTCAAATTTATGATTTTCTTAATTCAATCTCTCTCTTTTTGGCTTTAGTTGCAATTGTTAGGGTTTCGTTTATTCAATTAATTCAATTCTCAAATTCAAGAATGAAATGTTTTCATTCGGTATTTTGTAATGAGGGTTTTGCAACCTGTGAATAATGAGTGAGATTCAGACCTCGGCTTTAACTTCATGGACTAATTTTCTCGTATATTTTCATCATTAGATTTCCACTCCTAAAATGCTTCATAAACTGTGTAATGTTTACAGTTTTTTCGTAGCAATTCTCTTTTGCTTAATGTTTTTAAAGTTCATAAACTCATTAGATTAAGAAATTATTATAGTAATTCATGTTTTATAATGTTTAACTTATGTCTAGATCGTTCCAAGTTGGGAAGGAGAAGTTTCTTGTCCCATGGCTTTTTCTTATAAATCGTAAGAGTTCTGAAGTTCCAATGATTGACATGCATTTGGTAAGATATTTTTGTAGTTTTTACTTTTTTCCCCTTTGCTTTGGATTTAAATTTTAACTTCCCGAAAGAAATATGACTAGTTATTTTGCATGATTTGACTGATTTCATTTGGTTTTTAACTTTATGTCATTCAGAGGTACTCCGGTGGTGATTTGCATGGTGTCACTGCTAAAATTGTGGATATGCCTCACCACTGTATGTAACCTTATCTATATGCTTCAGTGTGGTACTAGTTTGCTAACGAATAAAGATACATGTAAGAGCTTGTTCGGAAATTATCATAGTTTACAGTGTTTTCAGAGAATTTGGGGTCAAATTTGTTCTTGGATCAGGAGAGTTGTGAGATTTATTTCTCTGGGAAATTGATTCATATCTTTGTTGTGTTTTGCATTTGTGAACTGTATTCAGAGATTTCTTCATATTCAATTGTTTTAGAGTAGCATATCCAGTGCTTCAAGCAGATTATAACTTTTCATTTATTTATATTCCACTGGGTTGTCTGGGAACTAATTATGTTTTGTCTTCAACAGATGTTGAAATTCATCCAAATATTCGTAAACAATTCTGGGATCCTCAACATTGGCCGAAACATGTGCTTGTCAGATACACCTGGTCAGTTTGTTGTTGAAACCCCTGTCTCCCTATCTCTCTCTCTCTCTCAATGTTTGTCTAGTTTTGCATTTAGTCTGCCTTTAAGTTTTAAGAGAAGATAGTTTGAAAACAATATTATCATTTAAAAGCAAAGGGACTGTTCTCTGTTGTATCTTAAGTGCTTGATAATACTTGGTTAATAGCCTCAGAAAATATGAGAATTTTGAACGACTCAACATGAACTTTTAAATGCAGGAAGCAATAGTTGCCATATTTTAAGTTCTGCATGGGAAGCTGCAACTAAACCTTCTCTCCATGGATATGTTTAGGCATTATTCATATAATTTTAGAACAATGATTATTCTTGGCATCTCATAGAATGAGTATAATAACTACATACCTAAGATGTAAGATTAACTTTAATCATTCCTAATTGTAATAAGATGCACATAAGCTTCCATTGCTTGTCATAAATTGTGATATGGTTGTGATGATGTCATATGACAGGGAGGAGCAATCAGAGATAGATGTGACATCTGGATTTTATGTTCTGTTTGGATCAGGTAAAGAGTTAACATACTGTAGGAGTTTAGTGGATCTATTTAGACTTAGCTTCAAAATACATGTCTAAACTTATCTCTTTTTTGCAATAAATGTCTAAAGTTTTGTTGATTAAAGTAGGTGTTTAACGTTTCATTTCGTTACCATTTTAAGGTATTTTTCTGTAATGAACTTAAAAAAAAACAGTTACCCAATTAAAATGTAACACATGTTTTTATTTTTTTCTATTTTTTAAAAATAAAAATCTTAGTTTCTCAAAACACACCAAAATTCTCATCCCCCCAAAAAAATCCCAAATCTCATCTCCCTTGGAAACCTAACCCTCTCACTGTTCAACATCTCCATCCTCGTCTGTCATTCACTCACCTCTCACTTATCTATTGTTCGTCGACCCTTGAAGCATCGCATGTCAACCCGCAACCCTCCAACCTTTAGTTGGAAACCCAAGCGTCGCCGCTCATGAGGCCCTTTGACCTTTTTTCCCTCAATGTTAACCGTTCATTGTTTGCTCTCGAAGGTGTGTTGGTGGTACGGCGACGAAAAGGGTGGGCTGTAGTACGAACAATACGTCTGATGAACTAGCGGTGTGATAATGAGTGGGAAAGGCAGCAACCGACGTGAAAGTGGAAGGGTGATGATGGTGATGAACTGAGATTTGGGGGTTCAAAGAAATGAAAATTTTGATTTTTTTTTCAAAAAAAACTTGGTGATTTTATGATTTATTTAAAAAAATTAAACAAAATTCTTAAATAGGTCGCATGTCAGGCAATAAATAGTTGACAGATTTTTTTTATGGACGTTGGCAAATCGACCTTAACATGATATCGGAATGAAACCTTCTACTTTGACAAAAAAAAACTTTATGCACCTATTGTAAAAAATGTATAGTTTGGGCACTTAACTTACAATGAATATCTATTTATTATGCTTTGTACTACTTGTATATTTTAGTTCCTGAAACAGATAATCATTTAAAAGGCTAATATTTCCAATGCCATTTGTTTTAACGTTTTCATGATACTCATCATTACGTAGGATTCAATTTAAGTGAGTTCTTTGCCATATTTGTTTTATGAATGCATGTGAGTAACCTTTTTCCCCCTTATGAAAAGTGCATACCAGTGTTGTCAAGGGCGCAAGAACCCTTTGGCACAAGTAGGGATGATCATTTGACCCAAACCTGATAGGTTCCGACCTTGCCCTATTCTATAGGGTTGGCTTTTATTTAAAAATGGTTTCGGGTCGGTTTGAGTTGGGTTTTTATGACCAAGAACAAAATTGTCAAAAACCTGACCCAACCCGACGCATGACCATCGTTAGACACAAGGCACAAAAAATGCACTTTACGGCGCAATGTATACATGTGTGTCCCTGAATGGCAATCAGCGGATAGCTGATTGTTTTAGTTGATTTGACTAGCAGATTGTATTAGCTGATTGTATAAAAGTGTTTGGTAAAATTAACTGATAGTTGATAATTGTTTGATAATTTAAACTGCTATTCATCAAACAGGCCTGTCTATATGTATGTATATGTAAAATAAGTTGAGGATATATAAGTAGGATAATAAACTATAAAGAAGGATCCCATTTATCTAGAAAACATGCAATTGTTTGTGTTTGCCAATCAGCACGATTTTCTTATGTTCTCATATTTGTTAGATTCTTAAATGTTGAGTAGAGAGTTCGATACCCCCCACCCCCCCAACCCTTCTTACTTGTAGAAGTACATACCAATTAAATGTGCCTCATTTGAAAGGTTTTGAGGCACTTTTGTTGTCTAGCCTTAAGACACAAAGCGTACATGTGGCTAGGGGCATGCCTTGACAACATTGGTGTACATCAGTCATATTATTATGATCGTATTTGCAGTACTCACCCTCTGCAAGCCATATTATTATGATCGTAATAGCAGTGGATCACTTTGCTAATGGAGAAACGAAGATTTGAATGACAGATTAATTTGAGATGGAGTATTTATTTACACACCACAGCATCTAATTTCCATGTTTGTATGTGAACAGGGCTGATGCTATCATTTATTCTCTCAATCTACATCTTGCAGTCATCAAGGGACAAATTAGCAAAGTAACATTTTATCCCATACGGTTTTTACATTTATTTCTTCGACAGAAATTATTAGATTCAAACTGAAAGTATGTGGTGTCTCTGTCTTGATTCTCCTTAATGTTGCTTCTGTTTTTTTCATTTTCCCAGGTTCGTAATGGAGACTGTTGCAGAAAGCAGCATGCCAGGAGTCGGAATTGCAAAGGTTGAGTAATTCTTCAGTTTTGAGAGATTCAGTGATGTGAATTATGGCATGGATTTTGGAAGCCCCCGCGGGGCATTGAGATAGATAGTTAAAGAAAAGGTACATAAATAACTTCATGGTTTGTATTTTATGGTATGCCTGATTTTCTTGTCATTTAGTTCCTGTTCTGCGGTAGCTCCAAAGCACTTTTACAACAAAAAATACTGCAAAGTCCAAAAAGCTGAAATTTCTAGCATTCAAGTAAAATTATTCTTCGGTCTTATTTATGTCAGATTCTTTTATATTTTTACAAATAATATTTTAATAGATATTTTATTCACTTATTAATATTTTTTTTACAACAATTCCAAAAGTATTTTTCAATATCACTTTGTAAAAGCATTTTTTTTATCATACTTTCTAAAAACAAGACCGACTATACAATAAGGATTATCAGAGATCGTTTTCAGCATTTGCAAGCCACTGAACTGTTTTGGACTTGGGAAGTTAACCAAGTACATACTAATATAACCTCTAAAACAAACTGTTTAAAGCATTCCTGCAAAGGTGTGCATTTCAATCAATCGCTGAAGACCCAATGTTTTTTTCAGCCTTTCAATCTCTCTATACAACCAAAAGGGTTAATTAAAGTAATATTCAGCTTTAAAATGCCTCTTAAATGGTGTTTAAAAGCTAAGTTGATCTCACATGAACAACAATTTAATATTTAATTATATAACAAACGTACATATCTTCATGGATTACATTTATATCTTGATAGCTCAAATGCCGTTCTTCAAATGCTGGAAGGCCACCGAAACAAAAAGAGAGAGGCAAAACCTAATCACGTGAAGGCCATATAGAGTGCTAATTAAATAACTTTCTCAAGTACTTTAAATTAGTTTTGTTGATGACAGGAAGATTGGGCACCAGACAAGGAGGCGGAGACGGTGGTAAAAATAGGTAAAAAAATGGTGGGTGACGGCAATTGGTGGCGGTTCACCCATTCTGATGTGGGCGGAGAGCCACTGAGAATGATGAGAGAGATGGGGTGGAGGTTTCGAGTATGTAATGTTGGTTGTTCTGTTTTTCTCTGGTCATGGGTATTTATAGGTGAGAGGCACTGGTCGATGAGATTAAGCCAGGTCTAGTGACGACTATTGATGGGTCGTCAGGATGTGATCTGGTCTTCAGCCAATAGGCTTTTCAGTGTAGTCTTTGGATGCCAGATAGTAGGCTTAGCAGGTCTATCAGATGAACTCGATGAATGTCATGTTTATGGCAGAGCAGTCCTGAGGAGGAAAACTCTTGACCAAGTCGCAAGGTTTTGCTTGCTGAGGTGTAGTGCGGACGCTATGTGTTTCGGAGATGAATGTATCTTTCCAGAGGTTACTGATTCTGGAGGCCCGAGCGGGGTATAATACTTGCCTTCCCTTAATCGAGGGAGTGTTATAAAGTGACACGAATGGAGACTAAAAATGAAAGGTTGTGTCTGTGATTGCCATATTAATTGTGCCTTTTTTGCGGGGTCGTTTTTTGAAAATATAGGCTATCATTAGTATGAATGTAGGCGATTTTACAGAATGGTACTCGTGGCGCTTCTTGAGTGGTCTGATGCGAAGGTCGCGGGCTGTGTGCTTCCGAAACGTCACCCCAATCAGGTTATACATCGGGGTAAAGTGAACTCTCAACTCCACAGTCTTGTTGATGATTTTCTGAGATAGTTAGGTTTTCACACCCATATCATTGATCAAGAAGTGAATTCAGAACCTTAACAAGACAATATTGAACAACTCTCATTCAAGATAAGATAATTGTTTCAAAAGAACAAACTCAACAACCTCAAAAACAAGTGTCATTAAAGAGGTCCACGAGAGAAATTAGAAATACTATTTTAGATTATTATATTGTATTTTTCAAGAAAATAAGGATAACAATAGAATGGTAGAAAATGACACAATGGTTTTTCCATTAGGCCATACAAATTTTTTAACTATCGAAAGTAGATTGATGTCATAAAAAAAGTATAATTTTATACAAGACAATAAAGTTTGAAAACTCATCTCATTACTTGAAGGTGCAAACTATTTGGTTGTAAATGGATATGTAGAACCAAGATGGATGCAAATAGTAATATGGATAAGTGTAAGACACGTCTTGTATCTAAAAGATTTACTCTAAAATAAAACATTGATTTTGTGGAGACTTTCTCTCAAGTTTCTTTGAAAGACTCTTTTATGGTAATCATGACGCATCTTGTTTATTTTAAGCTTAAGCCACATTAGATGAATGTTAAGCTTGTGTTTTCAATGGTGACATTGAAAAAACTATTTATATGGTACAATCATAAAATTGTGTCTTAAGATAAAGTCAATGATATGCAAATTAGAAAAATCTATGGGCTTAAGTAGACTTCTCGTAAATGGTATTACAAGTTTCACCAAACAATTATCTCGTTCAGTTTTGAGATGAATTTGGTTGATGATTGTATATACTACTAGTTTAGCGGGAGTGAACCAAGGGATGCTCATATTGCTAAATAAGACAAATGTAGTCTTACTCAATGCCCTAAAATACCTTGAAATTTTAAAAATACAAAAGATTCCCTATGCATAAGCTATTGAGAATCTAATTTATACTTAAGCATGTATGTGTTCGGATATTGTGTACATTATTAGAATGTTAGACAAATATCTAAGCAACCCTATTATGGGCCATTAGATAGGGACCAAGGGGGTTATGATATATCTTTAGAGAACAAAAATTTCATAATCACATATCGGAGTTTTGGTAAGTTATAGATCATCAGGTTAACAAGCTTCGATTCTAATAGAATATTGATGCAAAAGAATTTTGTGACATGTGTTACTAATTATAGATTGAATAGAAAGACTACTTCAGTTATTTTGTGAAATAAATATGCATTCATTTATTTTATAAACAATAGGAACACTTTAAAAAGTAAAGTATGTAAAAATTAAGTTCCTAGTTGTTAAAGAAAATCAGAGTGGTTGTGAGTCTATAGAGTATATTGGTACAAACTCCACAATTGCACGCTTATTAAGAGAAACTATCACCCTAGGTCTTTCATGAGCACAATACTCATGTGGGTATAATCTTATTTAAGGATATTCAGTTTTAGTGGGAGTTTGTAATTTTGAAAAATGCTTATTCGTTTTAGACACAATTTTAATTACTTTAGGTTAAAGATATTTAAGATTATTTTCTGCATAAACAAAGTTATTTTATTTATGCACTCTGGATTCGGTAAAACTTGATCTCACTAAGGTTTAGGAGGACCAATTGGAAATAGGCATGTTTGAATCACATTCCATGTATTTTCCATGCTACACATCCATGATTGATCTATGTTATTTAAGGATATTCAATTTTAGTGGGAGTTTGTAATTTTGAAAAATGCTAATTCGTTTTAGACACAATTTTAGTTACTTTAGGTTAAAGATATTTTAAGTTTATTTTCTGCAGAAATAAAGATCTTTTGATTTATGCACACTCTGAATTCAGTAAAGCTTGATCCCACTAAAGTTTAGAAAGACTAGTTGGAAGTAGGCATGTTTGATTCACATTTCATGTATTTTTCCGTGCTATGCATCCATGATTGATCTATGTTATTTGATTATATTTGTATATGTGACCATTGATGAGTCTAGACTCTAGTCATGACTAATATGATAAATGTTGCTTTGATCATATATGAATGTAGTTGATGGATGACGTTGTTATAGAATATCTATTATATGATTGCAAATTCTGAGCTCATAAAGTTCTACTTTTGTCGTGTCATGGGTATTAAAATGTCATATAAGTAAAAGCGTAGATACCATAAGATGTATTTATATTTCGATGAGGGACATAATTATAAATACTTAATAACTAATTTAATAATTAGTTATATAAAGAGGTAGTGATCTCAAAAAATAGGTTAACTTATTTTTCTTTCCTTCTCTGTCAGAGAATTTTACGTCAAGAGATAACATATCTTATAGGAAGATCAATACCAAAGATTAAGGTTTTCAACATCAAGATTCTTGATTTTTAATTTACAGATATATTCAAATACGCTTTCGCATTCGGTTTATTGTTCTATTTGATTTTACATGATAGATGTTGGGTTAGATAATATATTAAGTCGTGATTTGGTTCTAATAAAAAATAGACAATTTTACAATAAGATAGAGTTGAAGAGGAGTGAAATGTGAAAAGAACCACAGTCGTGGTTTGATGGCATATTTGGCGGAGTACGAGGAAAGATAAATAAAACTATCCTCACATCTGTTTTTTTCTCTGAACTTTGAAATTAAGAACATGCGAAGTGGACCCTTAAGAGTCATCCCAATCACTTGATGTAGAGTTTTAACAGTTTGAATAATGGCAATGGAAAACCCGAATCATCGAAGGGGACGGAGAACTTATATAACATATATAGACTAAATCAAAGTTTTGGTCTTTGGTCTTTGGTCTTTGCAGGGAGACTACACCAATTGAAGTTAGTGTTACTCTGTT
The DNA here is from genome assembly GCA_019671005.1 of Hibiscus mutabilis. NCBI lineage: Eukaryota > Viridiplantae > Streptophyta > Magnoliopsida > Malvales > Malvaceae > Hibiscus > Hibiscus mutabilis. The sequence continues at coordinate 4,353,086 of CM033713.1, read as the reverse complement.
TTTAACTTTACAAAAAACCAAACAAATTTTTGTCCCAAATGTTTCCCCTCTTCCACTTTTTTTCATTAGGAATAAAAAAGATGAAACATTCAAAATAGCCATTAGGCGAAAGTTGTTTAGTTAATTTTCTTTTTCTTTCCTTCGAGACTGAGCCTGGAAGAAATGAACGGTTAAGATTTCTCGGAGAAATTTATTTGGTGAAAAAAAAAACTCTTGAGAGAGAAAACGACGTTTGGAATTGGGACATCATTCTTAAGTCTAACTCGTACAGTGGAAATACAAAGGCTGGGTTTTTATTTTTTAGAACCCAATACAATACAATACAATACAAGAAAAAAAACAGAGAGATAATTTCAAGAGAAATCATCGGATTGATAAAGCTATATTTCAGAACCTTTCCAAATCCAAAGTTGTGTTCTTGATTCTCTAGCATATCTTCTTTCCCGACTAATTGTCTTTCACTCTCAGTCAAGATAAATAACCCCGTGGTTTTGACTATCATCCCGTTTCCCACTTTTCTCCACCTCGATTTTATCTTTACAATTCATTCGATTTCGTTGGAATTCTGTAGAACAGGGAATTGGGTTTTTGAGCTTAGCTTATTTGGCGATCTGGGTATGATTCTGATCAAGGAAGAAGCTGGATGCTGAAGGGAATTGAAAGTGGAATTCTGGTTATGAGAAAATGGGGGAAAGTAGAAATGGAAATGCAGCTTCCCTGCAAACTGCAATGAACGCTGTGCAGGCCTTAGGGAGGGGATTTGATGTTAACTTCGATACGAGGTTATTGTATTGTAAAGGTGTGACTGGTTCTAGGATAGTTGAAATCGATGATGAACATGGTAGAGATATCTACTTGGATAATCGAACTGTTTTGCCAAATATTTCTAGAGATATCAAGAACTCCTCGGAGCCTTTTGGCCGTCACAGTTCCGGGGTCTGCAGCTTCCATGAGGTAACGTTGTGGTTTTGCCTTTTTTTTCTCCCTCTTCCACCCTTTTCTCATGCATGAGTTTTATTTAGGAGTTATTTGATGTAGTACAACTATCCATTGATGTCAATTTTGAACCTAAAGATCTCTAGCAACTGATTCGGTTTGTCCTGTTTTTATCTCCTACCAAAGTCAAGGTCATGTCTAGGGATCTAGAAATTTGAAAATCGTATATGATTTAGAAATTTTCTATCGAAAATCTATTTAAAATTTTATAAGTTCGCCATCTAGGTATGCCCCCTAACATAAAATTTTGCTTCCGTCCTTGGTCATGTCGGATTGTTAGTGTCCTAATTTGGTTTAAGTGATTAACTGCTTCCATAAAACAGTTATGGTGACATAAGAACATACATAAGAGTATTGAATTTGATCATGGTGGGCCTAATTAGTTCTAAGAGGAAGAGAGAATGCTAATTGAATTATTAACTGCACTGTGATCAATGATGAAATGCAGCATTAGCATAACTAATGTTTCTGATCTTAATATCATTACATAAACTTATTTCCTATGATTTGTTTTACTTTGATTGCTGAAACATGACTATGAACCATCTGCTGTTAAATGTTAAACATGACTATGAACATACATAACTAATGTTTCTGATCTTAACTGCCAATTTCAGATGGTGGAGTATTTTAACAAAAAAGCTAATGTCTCTGATGGTTTTCCGCTCGGTAGTTTTAATTCTGCATTTAGCTTTACTGGTTCAACAAATATTGATGCTGCGATGACAAAGACACTTGCTATGGATGGATTTTACATTCCAGTTGCCAAGTTTCAGCTTACGAAGATCCCATCAGCATTGCAAGAAAATGCTAAACAGACTGTTCCAATGTCTTGGGAACCATCGACCTTGGGACACCTTGAAACAGAGATATTAGCCAAACTTCTTGTGCAGGTTCAATTCCTAATACTGCCTTATTTGGCAGTTTCATTGAAAATTTTGGGACACGTGTTATTACTTCAGTAACTATTGGTGGTAAAGATGTGATATACGTCAAACAGCATCATACATCACCTTTGTCTACCATGGAGATGAAAAGCTATGTCCAGGATATTGGAAACCGGAGATTCTCCAACAAAGAAAGTCTTACAAGTTCAGGTCAAATCAAATTGAAGGATAAGGCTAGTTCCACTTTTTCTTTCATATTTTTTTTCTTACTTTCTTGACCTTCGCTGACATACTATTTGAGTTTTGTAGGATCCTGGCTTATTCAACAGTCAAGGGACATACCCTCAGCCTATCACTGTGCCGTATCTTAATGGGAAAGAGGTATTAAGATGTCTTGGCATTTTATTAGTGGAAATCAATTTGAATATGCTATTCGCTATGATTGGGATGTTATTTTTTATATTCTGTGCCCATGGGGTCATAATGTTGAGAAATCTAATTTGGAAAAGAAATTTTGCATTGTTCTTCCTACACATAAGCAAGTTAGCATGTAGGATATTAAGAACCAGGTAGACATTGTTATTTATGTTGAGATTCATGTCTGAAACTAATTTAACTGTCAACCACAACAGCATTTTCCTGCTCTTTTTATCTGAAACTCTTATTAAACATGTTAGTTTGTACACATGGTTTGTTTTTGGCAATGATTCATTGAATGCGATACCTTCATGATTGTTTTCACTGGAGTGGATTTTGTATTTATCGTTTTTCCCGTCATTGAATAAGATCCAGATAGCCAACACTGTATAGTTGGCCATGGTTAGTTTGGACATCTGGTCATTGTAACCATTCCTCTTAAAATGTTCCTATTTCAATTTATTGAACAATTATGAAATCATTTCTCATTACTGAGCATGCTGGAGTGGCTAATATGTACAGTTTATTGGTTTTTCTTGCCAAATGATATTCTAGCATGGCTTGTAGTAAGATTTGATTGTTGGTGCAAGTCGTTTATAATGTTAGAACAAGGCATATAGCAGCTTGCCTCTGGTGAGAAAGAGAAATATTGGTGTGATTGGTGGAGCAAACTTTTATGCTTTCTACTAGGAGATGGTTGCTTCCAGTGTTCCTTTTTATGTCAATTCCGGATGTGCAACTTGCCATACCTTATATGCATTAAGTCTATGAAGCCTTGATCTCATTTTCTGGAATTCTTATTGTTGCAGGATGTTACAGTCATTTTTCGGAGAAGGGGAGGAGATGATCTGGAGCAAAACCACACCCGGTGGGCAAAAACTGTCCAGTCCTCTCCTGATGTCATTCAAATGACTTTCTATCCTATAACTGCTCTGCTTGATGGTGTAGCTGGAAAGGAGCATCTGGCTCGTGCTATCAGTCTCTATCTTGAATGTAATACAACTACTTCTTTGTAGTTGATCGAACATAATCTAGTCTTTCTCATTTGTTGTTTTGCTAATAACAAACTCTTTGTACTAACCGGAATATTAACTCTGATTGTCGGCAGACAAGCCTCCAATTGAAGAACTGCGGTATTTTCTGGAGTTCCAGATTCCTAGGATATGGGCTCCTGTACAGGATAAGCTTCCTGGCCATCAAAGGAAGGAACCTATATGCCCGTTTTTGCAATTCAGCATGATGGGCCAAAAGCTTTATGTCAGCCAAGAGCAGGTATAGGCTTTTTCAATTTACCTTTTCATCTTAAAACTTCATTCATGGTTTTGCAGCATATGAACCCATCAAACAACATTGTTATAATTCTGGAGTTTCTGATTAGGCATTCACTATAAACAACCCCATGAAAGTTACTGGGGAATTTTAAAATGAATTGTTGTAACAAAATTTTGGATCTAACCTGGGTTTAATATAAATGCAGATCTCAGTTGGGCGTAAGCCGGTGACAGGCTTGCGGTTTCGACTCGCAGGGATCAAGAAGGATCGTCTGAGTATTTATCTTCAACACTTAGCTTCTCTTCCCAAGATCCTACTTCCAAACTGGGACACCCATGTCGCAATTGGAGCTCCCAAGTGGCAGGGACCTGAGGAGCAAGACAGCAGATGGTTTGAACCTGTGAAATGGAAGAACTTTTCGCATGTTAGTACTGCACCGATTGAAAACCCTGAAACCTTTATAGGTGACCTCTCTGGCGTCTACATTGTCACGGGAGCACAACTTGGAGTCTGGAATTTTGGGTCTAGAAACGTCTTATACATGAAGCTATTGTATTCTAAGCTTCCAAGCTGCACAATACGAAGATCTTTGTGGGACCACACTCCAAATGACAAATCAAAGAAGGTTGTTGCTACTAAGGGTATTACCAACTCCGGGGACTCGAGTTTTGCCGCACGAGAAAACATTTCAAACAAGTTGGCAAAATTCGTTGATGTTTCTGAGATGAGCAAAGGGCCGCAAGATCCTCCAGGTCATTGGTTAGTTACCGGTGGAAAGCTTGGTGTTGAGAAAGGCAAAATTGTTTTGAGAGTGAAGCACTCCTTACTGAATTATTGAATCTCTCGCCAAGGTTTTGTAACGAGTTTTTTTTTTTGGCATGTACATTGTGTTCGTCATGCTAGTAAAGAATTGTGCTTTGATGAGAGTTTGCTTCGAGTTCGATTCAAAATAAAGGTTGAACTGTTCGAGTTCACTTCATTAGGCTTGTTAATCAACTACTTATTTGCTCAATTTCCATGCTTGTATGATCTATTATATCTGTCTGAAAAAAATTGCAAAGAGAAGTCGCAAATTATTTTTAAATTATAAACGTTTTTTAATCAGGAAAACCATAAATATTATGGTCAATCAACAAATAATTTTCAAACATATTATCTTATGGATAATCCCTCCAAAGTCCAAACTTAGTAGTTGGAGGGCACCTTTCATATATTGAAATCTATATATATATATATATATATATATTAGGCTATGGCACTTGCTCGCCTATTTCACACATAAAGCCAGCGGGCGCCACCTTGCTACCTCTGCATAAAACTCTCATGTGCCTTGTACAAGTAGTTCCTGTCTTAAAATTGGCCTCCTTCAAATGTTTGCCCGAATTGCCATCCACCGGGCACCGCATTGTAGTTTGTGATAGTCCTGCCATCGCTGCCCGTCACTTTGAAAGACAGGCTTTGGCCGTTAAGGTACGCATTGCTCTGCCAGTTTTGGCCCCAGTTTCTGGACATCGGTAGCCACTCTGTTTTCGAACCCTTGATGGACACCGAAGTTATATCCCCGGCACCTCCCACATTTGTTATCAGAACTAAGTTGAAGTACGAATGCCCATTGATGGTGTATCTTATGCCTCCTTTCTTCACACATGAGACCCTGCGAAGGTTAAAAAAACACTAAAGTATGGTTGAAGATATGATGTGTGAGTGATGATTTGAATCAAGTTGAGGTTTACAACCTTTTGTACAGAACGGGGACGATTCCTGCTCGATATTCGGCGATCTGCAAGAAAGCCGGTTCTGCCTAATCAAAGTGTTCTCGAGGGGGATTGCACCAGCCACCGTTGTCACTTGATAAAGCGTAGTTAGGGGGACAAAAGTTGGTGGCGGTCACAGTTATGGTTCGAGTAAAGCACCATTTAGGATCATCATTGCACCGCAGCTCATAGCAGGCACCGCAGCTCAAGCCATTGTTGAAAAGTGCAGTGCTCAAAGCTGCTGTGCTCGTTCCATACCCTTGACTATACAAGTTCCCATAACCACAAGCTCCCCCTAAAACAAACTTGACAAATTATAAGAGTTCCTTTTTTATGTAGTCTGAAAGTTTGAAAGTACTCACCCATCGTGCCGGTAGCATCAGCACCCCCGTAGAAGGTGGCATGCGCAGTTTGCCAACCGCCATTGTCGTCTATATCAACGCCATGGAATCCGCAGTTGCAGACACTGAACAAGCAGAACAAGAAAAGGGGAAATAGTTGAAATGTTATCGTTTTGGTGGCCATTTGAGTGAGGCTAGCTATAGCTCAACCAATTGGCTGAACTTATTGCTTGCAGAAATGGTTTGAGGATCTGAGGGGGAAAAGTGCACAATATTTATACAAAACCATCATAGGTAAGCAACGTAGCTAAGTGGTGAAAGAACAATAATCAGGATAAATAATTGAACGATTCATAGAAAGGGCACATGCAAAATTTTATTTGCATAGGACCCCTAGCTGCCATGGTATTGAATTTTTACTCAACGCCTTGTTTTAATGGCTATAAATATAGATAGATAGAACCATAATGTTTAAATAAAGTTTTCATTTCCCTCCGAAGGGAAGCCATAACAATGGCGGAAGGTTGAGCACTGAGCCGTGCAGTTTTCAAAGGGTTGGTCGAGCTGAGTTATTCCATTGCAGTCTCCTAATTGCTTGCTGTTGAAGCCACTTAAAACTAAACTAAAAACTGTTATGTCCAACCACCACCTCAACCATTGGTGGAGTTCATTCCCCTATCATTTATCAGATATAATTATGAGGAGTTAGCTTGATGAATGGTGAATTGGTGGTGTGTTGGCCGATTTTCGGCCACCCTGCCAGATTCAGGTTTTCTTCTCTCTCTTTTCATTTCAGCCACCTCAACAATTTTTTCCAATTTGATATTAATGACTTCAACTCATTTCAAATTGTCCTCACCACTAGCCACGTTGTCTACCTTGATTACACTCCACTTTGATTACTACAATTGTTGGGTTGTTATATAAAAAAATCAAACAGTCAAGAAGTGACTCTGATACCATTTGTGACGAGATTATTATATACTCACTATAAAGTCATTGTCCTAAATAATTATATATAAACATATGCATCGTCGAGACAAAAAAATATAAATGGTTACCATGAACTTCACAACTTTGTTAAGTCCCCCTTGAACTCTTTTTATCAGGCCTTTAAACTTAACAAATTTGATTCAATTAACTATTGATTTTTTTATACCAAACTACCCCTAAACTTAAGAAAGTTTATTAAATTATCCCCTAAACTTTAAAAATGTAACATAAAATGGTGTCTCTACAAGTAACGCATTAATTTTTGAAAATGGAATTTAAAACCCTCTTCCTTTGTTGATAATGTCAGCACCTTAGTTGCTACGTTGATAAAATATTCTAAAATTAATTTTAGGGGTCATTTGGGCCACGTTTCCAAAGCTTTGGGAAATAATTTGACTAAACTCATCAAGTATTCAAGTTTAGGGGATAATTTGACTGAAAAAAGTTCAAAGGTCAATTTAATTAAACTTGTTAAATCTAAGGGTCAATTTAATAAGAAAGTTCAGAGACAATTTATCAAATTTATCAAGTTCATGGAGTGATTTGGATTTTAAGACAATGATTTATATTCAATACAATGGTGGTGGAAACTAAAAGTTTTTAGAAGTGCATTAGTTTTAGGGTTTAGGGATTTATTTTAAGGTGTAGGATTTAGAGTTTAGGGGTAGTGGTTATAATTTAATGTTTAGGGTTAAAATTTAGAGTTTAGAGGTTAGGGTTTAGTTTTTAAAGTACTATGGTGAAGATTTAGGTTTTAACTTATAAACCCTAAATTCTAACCCCTAAACAGTGAATCTAACCGCTATCTATAAATTATAAACATCTAAACATAAACCCCTAAACCCTACACTCTAAATAAATCTCTAAACTCTAAAACTAATACGCTTGCCGACAGTGTATGAAATAATTATCCTTAAGACAAATATAAATTTCATGCTTTGGTTTATCCAACCACTCAATCATATAAATTGAACGAAAAATTAAGGAACCTACAAGTGCCTTAGTTTTAGGGTTTAGGAACCTAATTTGGAGTTTATAATTTAAGGTTTATAGGTTAGGGTTTAGTTTTTAGGGTAAAATGGTTAGATATTTAGATTTTAACCTATAAACCCTAAATTTAACCTATAAACCTTAAATTTTAATCATACCCTATAAATTTAAAACTCGTACACTAAAACCCCTAAACATTAGACCCTAAACCGTAAACCCTAAGGTAGTATTTGCTCATATATATTTGTAACTATTTGACAAAGCATACACACTTTATAGATAAAACGATTGAACCTGAGTCTCATGAGATGAACATCATCGTCTTTTTCTCTTGGACCACTTGTTTATTCTCATCATTGTTTTTACCTAATATAATTTTCTATTTTTTTTTCTTTTCTAAAGTTTTCATTTTGTATATATAATAATATTAAAAACACTATTATTTCATGGAAATTATTTTACTATTAAGGAAACATAAAAAGAACTCGAAAATAATTAATTTATCTTTTATAAAGGTAAATAGTTTTTCCACGGTCTCCCCAAACTATAACATGTTCTCTTTCTTTTTTTGATCAAGGTAAAATTCATAGCATAGAAATTACATATAGAGTTTCAACTCTTGGAGAATAGTATCACAAAACTGTTCCCAGAGTTGATGAGTCTTTTCTAGTTTTTTGCAGCAAAGTTACAACCTCTTTTAACAAAGGAGAATGATAAAGAGCTAAAGAGGCAACCAAAATGATAGAGAATTGTTTGACAGCCGAGAAATAATTCCCTTGTTGTATGATTCAATGATAACATTTATCCAACCTCCACGAAGAGCTTCCGCCGTCGATGCAGTGTTAGCAAAGACCAATTTTGAGGTACCATCCAGAATATCACCTATGCAGTCGCGGACAACAACAACAATACATGCTTCTTTTGTAATTTTACAAAACGAGGCATCACAATTGATCTCAACTGTGCCTGCCGGAGGGGGAGTCTCAAAAACCGAATCGGAAGCATTGAAAAGGATAGTGGAAGAAGGGAATGTGGAAAAGAATTCACTGGCTTCTCTATCAGCTTCAAGCCAGACATCGACCGGATTTTTACAGCATCCCCTAAAGATCCATTTGTTTCTTGCTTTCCAAAGGTTCCAGCACAAGAAAGTAACTGGAGGCAAATGTGAGCTGTTGGGGTCGTTGGTAGAGCAGGCTGCGATATCCAGCCACCACTTTGAAAAACCAGGAAAGCCTTCGATTCTTGGGACATAATTAAAATCTGAAGCTCGCCAAACTGCCAGTGCAAAGGGACAAAAGAATAAGATATGCTCAATTGACTTTAGACAAAAGGAAATGCATATGTGTATACCCCTCCAATGGCGCAGCAGCATGGCGCCAGGAGAGGAACAGTCACCCTTTTTGTGTGTAATCTACCACTGTTACTGCACTGGAGTGGGCTACGACAAGTTTTCGGGAGACACGGGGATTTGGTGGATTCTTTTATAGCGAAGAAGTTGGATAGAACAGGAAAGAGGTTTGGCTTTGTCAGATTTGCCAATGAATTGGATGCGAATAGAGCCATCGAGCGACTGGATGGATTTAAACTATATGGTTTCCGTTTGTCAGTTTCTTATGCAAAGTTTCAAACAAGAACTATGTTTTGGAGGAAAAAACTCTTCAGAGTGGATGAAGTTTCTGAGGAGTTGGAGAAAATTAAGTCCTTCCTTCATCAACCAACCTGGAAATCGGAGGATTCTAAACAGAATTTTAGTCATCTTGGAAAACAACCAGAAATACCTAGCAGCTCTAGGGTAAGTAGCATCCAGGGTCATGTGGAGGAAGAAACCTTATGGAGACTGAACAGATGTTTGATAGGTACAATGGCGACAGTATGTAGTCCTGATAATGTAAGAGAAGGGCTGCATAGTTGGGGATTGGGCGAGTTAATAATCAAAAGCCTCGGGGGGTCGTAGATTCTTAATTGAGTTTCAGGATGCGGAGTTATTCAAGCTTATGGAGGAACAAAAATAGTATCTCCTAGAGGAAGTCTGTGTGGAGATTGAAAAGTGGTCTGAATCCTTTAAGCTTTCGGGAAGGACCACCTGGGTTGAAGTTATTGTCACGGGCCGTCAGCCGAGGCCCGAGTCATTGGCACCACGGGGTGCACACCAGGGTTCCCAAGAAGTTCAGATAGAGATCTTGGGCCCAAAGAGACCACCAGACCTAGCCCGATCCGTGGAGGATTCAGGAGGGTAATTCGGTCAAAGCATCATCTATTTATTTGAAATATAATATGTAGATAATGTTTGTGATAATTAGAGATTTGAAATTGAGATTTAATTAGATAAGATCAATCTCGACCGTCGATGTAAATTTGTATAGACCGTCGGATTAGGGGGAACTCAACTATAAATAGGGGTCTTCCCCTCCTCATTTGATGTATCCAAGTTTCCAAGGAATAAAGGCATTTACTCTAAATCCTCTGAGTGTTCTTGTGTTCTTTTCTTTGTTCTTGAGTGTTCTTTCAAAGTTCTTCTTCGCTCATCTCTTTTGATCCGATTCCACGTAGAACGCTTTGCGTTTGTCGGTGCTTGGGAAGTTTGATCTTCCGAGAGGGTTGAAAAGGCTTACTTAGGCATTTGTCTTGAGTCACATCGCCTAAGGCCGCACGGTGGGCTGGTTGGAACTCTAGCCACGTGACAGTTGGTATCAGAGCCTTGTTCGAGCGACGTGAGCTAGTTCGAGGCACGAAGCATCGAGTAGAGATGGCACCAAAGAAGGGAGAGAATGCTGCAGCGAGCCAGAAGGGTGTGGAGACCCAGGCGGACAAAGGAAGTCGAGCAAACTCAAGGGATAAGTTGTCGGCACTCGAGGAAAGGGTCACCAGGCTTGAGGGATCTATGAAGGATTCTGTGGAGAGACTCAACGTGGTGGATACACGGATCGAGGAGCTGGATGACCAGGGTGATCAGTCAGAGGGAAAGAGAGATGCTCTCGAAGCCATGTTGGAGGCATTGAGGGTGGAAATGGTGGATCTGAAGGCGGAAGTGATGGTTTATCAGGCTGCCATGCGGAACGGTGTGTTAACCACGACGACACCTAGACCAATGAAGGACATTCCGAAGCCAAGAGAGTTCAAGGGGAACAGGTCGGCGAAAGATGTTGAGAACTTCATTTGGTGCATGGAGCGGTACTTCCGGGCAATGAGCATCACAGACGATGCCGAGAAGGTAAATAATGTTGTTGTTTACTTGACTGACGTTGCTTTGTTATGGTGGCGACGTAGGTGCCTTGATGAGAATAGTGGGGGCACGGGCGTTGGAACATGGGAGGAGTTCCAAGCGGAGTTCAAGCAGCAGTTTTGCCCGAGTAACACGGAGAAAGAAGCCATGACCAAGTTTAGGAGGCTTCGACACAATGGATCCATTGCGGATTACATCCAGGAGTTTAGTGAGCTACAACTCCTTATCCCCGGCTTGTGTGAGAAGGAAGCGCTTTTCATGTTTATGGATGGATTGAAGCCATGGGCCAGGATCGAGTTAGAGCGGAGGGATGTGCAGGAACTTTCCAAAGCCTTAGCCATTGCGGAGCCCTTGACCGATTATAGTGCTTACAAGTCCATGGAGTCCAAGTCTTCCAAGCCCCATGGCAAGGGTATTGGTGGGAGAGATGAGGACGTGTCTGGAGATAGCAGCGATGATGGCAAGGAGAAGCCATCGACCAAGCCAGACCGGTATGCGAAACCATATGATCGGAAGGATCGAGGATCCATAAGGTGCTACCATTGTGATGGTCCACACGTAGTGAAAGACTGTCCCAAGAAGAGGAGCCGCCTCGATGCCATTTTCCAGGAGGACGACGAGTCAGATGGAGAACCCGGTAGAGTTGGTGCAATCGCTAGTGATAAGTGTTCAAAAGTACTATTTTTCTTACCCTTTTTACTCATATTATTGTTAGACTTAGGCTCATATTAGTTGCATAGTTAGCCATTCATGCATTAATCCATGTTTCCTTCAATCGTTGAGCTTGATTACATAACTTGGTGATTTTTGTGGAAATAGATGCTGCTTTGGTGTGTTTTTGTGTGTATGTGCAGGATCACTTGCCAAAGCAATGCCGAGCTAGTTGCCAGGGCAATGCATGAAGGATATGCCGAGCTAGTTGCCGCAGGCAGTGCATGAAGGAGACGCTGAGCAAGAGCAGTTGCCATGGCATTTGTCGACAAAGACCAAAAGCAATATGGATGTCGAAATTCATGATTTTACAAGCCCAAGATGACATGGAGCAAGGTCCAAGCCCAAAGGAATTTGATTGCCATGCAGAGATTAAAGAAGAATTAAATTCCAAGTGGATAGGAGAAGTTCTAATAGGAATAAAATTATAATAAAGAATTATATTCTTTAAAGATAATTTAATTCCAACTCAAACTCCTCCTCAAAGAAGGACTTTTGGCCTAGCCCTATAAATAGCAAGAAATTTCGACAAGAGAGAGCAAGAGAGAAATTTCGACAAGAGAGAGCAAGAGAGAAATTTCGACAAGAGAGAGCAAGAGGGAAATTTCGGCAAGTCCAAGTAGGGCAAGAGGAGAGAATTTTCGACAAGCATCAAGGGCAAGGAGGATTTCGACAAGCCTCTTCCTTCATCTTTGTTCGATTGGGTTCATGCTAGGGATTAATTATCTTGTGTTTCTTTGGAACCTAGCCATGAACTAAATTTACTTGGCTATGGTTATTGTATTTTGTGGTTGTGAGAAACTATTGGTTTTTGTTTAGGTAATGAGAGTTTGCACTTTTCTATTTCAAGGTTTATTCATTCTTGATTCTTATTATTGTTTGCGAGTGAATTGGGAGAGGATCTCGTGATATTATCCATTTATCTAATATCGGGAGAGTTAGATTCAAGAAACGAATGAATATGATCTTTATGCAATCCAATGATGGTGAAGATTAATCCGGCTTAGAAATAAGTTAAGGATTTCAACGGCTAAGAGGAGCGCAAGATTGGTTGTTGTTCACCCTTGATTCACGCAGGGATGTATTATCAAGGCATGCACAAGTAGCTAGAGTTTCGACTTAGGGATAAGAAGAAACCATTGAAGAACGCTCCGCCGAACCTTGAAGTTGCTGCCCAGTCGCCCAAGTAGTTGCCCAACTAGTCGCCCAAGCAACCATCAATTAGTTGCCAAGGCAACCCCGTTGTGCAAGTCGCCACGGCAACTGAGTTGCCCATGCACTCTTTTACCAAGACAATCCAATCGGCTATCACACCTCAACTCACGATAACCTAGCCTATCTCTCTCAATTGAATTCATCTTTTATTTTATTTTATTGCTTTCTAGATTAGTAATTAGTTAAACTTCGATAATCCTTTACTTGTGTTTTTACTTTTTACAATGGCAAGAGACTAGATTCTTGAAGTGGCACCAATCCGTGGAGACGATATCTTTTATACTATAACTTGCGGCGTGTATACTTGCACAATTGCGTAGCACTTATTACGCGCAACAAGTTTTTTGGCGCCGTTGCGGGATTGGCAATAGCGACTTTGTTTTTACTTTCTTGCACATTCTTTTTATTTTTCTTGTTTAAAATTCAAAGGGCTAACAAACTTTGGTTTTGCATTGGTATATGACTGAGGCAAGACCGACTTTCTGAGAATATCCCTTTGATCCGTAAATCGAACGAACCTTACAAGGACTTAGACGAAGGATAAGAGAAGCAATGGCAAATCAAGACGGCAATATTAATCAAGATGTTCGGCGGGAGGAGGAGTGATTCTTGCACGAAACAGAACTATTCGAGACTATCTTGAAGAAGATCTTGATGGACTTAACCCGGGAGTTGTCGCACCGAAATTGAAGCCGACCACTTTGAGTTGAAACCGTAATGTTTAATATGATCAACACAATAGGTCAATTTGGCGGCTCAAAGAATCGAAGATGCACGACAACATCTCGAAATCTTTCCTCGAGATTTGCAACTCGTTCAAGATACACGGAGTCACCCCCGATGTCTTACGATTAAGATTATTCCCCTATTCACCGAGGGATAGGGCGAAAGCATGGCTAAATAGCATTCTGCCGGATCCATAGCATCTTGGACTGATCTTTGTCGTGATTTCCTTGCTAGATTTAATCCTACAAATTTAATCGATAAGCTTCAGAACGACATTACTTCTTTTTTGAGCGGATGATGAATCCATGTACGAGGCGTGGGAGCGATATAGAGAACTTCTACATAAATGCCCCTACACGGATTCCCGGTGTGGACTCAAGTGACAATGTTTTACAATGCCGTGAATACACCAACAAGGATGATGCTAGACGCCTCGGCAAACGGCATACTCCTAGATAAGTCACCGGAAGAAGCAATGCAAATTTTAAACAAAGCTGGCCAAGAATGACTATCAATTCCCATCTACTAGAAGAGGAGGAGTTAGACGCTAAGCCACAATACATGAACTAGGATCATCGATTCAATTTCGCACAATTGGCCGCTTTAACCAAGATGGTCGAACATGCAAAAACCAAACAACACACATGAAGTCAAGGTAATGGATTCTTTTTGTGAGTTATGTGGTGATAACCATAATTCTTCCGAATGCATGCGCAGAATCCGGAATCTAGCTTCTATGTGGGGAATTACAATCGGGCAACAACATGATGTCAAATACATACAATCCAGCTTGGAAGAAGCACCGAATTTTTCATGGAGTAATCCCAACAATGCTCTAAAACTGAACAATCAGAATGCACAAGCATCGGATTCCACCAAAATATGCCACGCGACAGCGGATGCCGCAGACAACAACCGACAACATCTAGTTCTTTGGAAAATTCTCTAAATGCTTTTATGATGAAAACTGAATCTTATATGGTGAGAATAGTAATTTCATAAAAAAGAATCGATGCTTTTATTAACAGGACCGAGATGAGATTGCAAAACCAAGAGGCGGCAATCAAATCATTGGAAAATCAAGTCGGACAATTTGCTCAAAATCAACACTAGACCACAAGGAGGTTTACCTAGCGACATCAAGTCGCAAGAGGAACGGCCATGAGCAATGTAAGGCAATCACCACCAGAAGTGGCCAACAACTTAGAGAGGTTCAAACCCGCTCGTCAAACAAAACTCCACAAAAAGATCAAGGCGAACCTAGCGGCAAAGTCTCGGATCTTTGAACAGGAATTGCTGCGGCAACCGGTGACGCCTCGCAACTTGCGATAAGCACGCCTCGGCAACCCCGGTTGGTAACGCGATCGGCAACTCGGATGTCCCTGTAATGCCGTCAATCAGGTTTCAAACCAATGAAAGGATAGAAGATATCCGACTTCCACCACCATTCCCACAAAGATTGAAGCGACAAAAGCAAGAATACCAATTCAAGAAGTTTCTTGATATCTTAAAGCAAGTCCACATCAACTTGCCATTGGTGGAAGCAATTGAACAAATGCCAAACTATGCCAAGTTTCTTAAAGACATTGTGTCCAAGAGAACAAGGCTAGGAGAGTTTGAAACAATTGCCGCAACAGAGGGATGCATGGCAATGTTGCACAATCGTATGCCGCCCAAGTTGAAGGATCCGGAAGTTTCACAATACCTGTTCTATTGGAAATCACTATGTCGGGAAAGCACTATGCGACCTAGGGGCTAGCATAAACTTGATGCCTAAATCGGTTTTTCAGAAACTAGGAATCGGGAAGGCAAGACCTACAATGATTATCTGCAGCTAGCCGCCAGATCCTATGTGCATCCGGAGGGAAAAATCGAGGACATCTTGGTAAAAGTCGATAAATTCATTTTTTCCCACTGACTTTATTGTTTTGGATTGTGAAGCGGATGAGCATGCACCTATCATTCTCGGGAGACCATTCCTAGCGGCGGGAGAACCTTGATCGACGTTGAAAAGGGAGAACTCACAATGAGGGTGAATGACCAGCAGGTAAAACTAAATGTGTTCCAAACACTAAGGCATGCCGATGATCCGTAAGAATGCCAACTACTTCATGCCACGGCGAGTTTAACCGATGAGGAATTTAGTTGCCTCGGCAACTACATTGCCGATCAAGAGGAACCCGAGGAGTATGAAGAACCGGTCGATGAGGAACAACCAGAAGAGGCAAATTGGCTAGTCAATCGACCGGTACATACTTTGAAACCTTTGGACTACTCGGGTAAGGAAGGTAAGATCGAAAAACCCTCTATCGAAAATCCACCAATTCTTGAGTTGAAACAATTGCGAGCAATGAAATATGTATACTTAGGGACCGATAATACATTACCTGTAATTATTTCTTCTAAGTTACAGCTGAGCAGAAAAGAAGCTGATCAACATGTTGAAGCTACATAAAAGGCAATAGGGTGGACAATTGCCGACTTGAAGGGAATTAGCCCGGCGGGTGTGCATGCACAAGATCTTGTTGGAAGATGATCACAAACCTTCAATTGAGGCCCGAGGAGGAGACTGAATCATGCCATGAAAGGGGTTGTAATGAAAGAAATCATCAAGTGGCTTGGAGGCATTATATACCCTATCTCCGATAGTATGCGTGGGTAAGTCCGTACAATGTGTGCGAAAAGGGAGGTATAACGGTGGTAAGCAATGAAAATAATGAACTTATCCCAACCAGATGTGACCGGTTGGAGGGTTTGTATGGACTATCGAAAGCTAAACAAAGCCACTAGGAAAGATCACTTCCCATTACCCTTTATTGATCAAATGCTTGACCGTCTTGCGGGTAAACCCTTTTACTTTGTTTTCTTGATGGTTATTCAGGTTACAATCAGATTGCCATAGCACCGGAAGATCAAGAAAAGACAACCTTCACATGCCCCTACGGTACTTATGCCTTCCGAAGGATGCCGTTCGGATTATGTAACGCCCGGCAACCTTCCAAAGATGTATGATGGCGCTCTTTTCGGACATGGTCGAAGACTTCCTTGAGATCTTCATGGATGATTTTTCGGTTTTTGGTAATGACTTGACGGCTGTCTCGGCAATTTAGAGAGGGTGTTGGCAAGATGCGAAGAAACGGATTTAGTCCTCAATTGGGAGAAATGCCACTTTATGGTAGATGAAGGAATAGTGCTCGGCCATAAGATTTCATCCAAGGGAATTGAAGTAGACAAAGCCAAGGTGGACGTGATCGAGAGATTACCCCACCAAATTCGGTTAAAGGAATTTGAAGTTTTCTCGGACATGCGAGGTTTTTACGGGAGGTTCATTCATAACTTTTCTAAAATCACTAAACCTTTGTGTGTCTGCTTGAACAGGATAAAGTCTTCGATTTTGATGATTCTTGCACTCAAGCATTTGAAACCCTAAAGAAAAAGCTTGCCTCGGCACCCATTGTTGTTCCACCAGATTGACGCTACCTTTTGAGCTCATGTGTGATGCAAGTGATTTCGCGGTAGGAGCAGTCCTAGGCCAACGCATTGTAAGACCTTCCATGTGATATACTACGCTAGTAAAACTCTTAACGATGCTCAAATGAATTACACAACAACGGAGAAAGAGTTACTAGGTGTAGTTTTCGCATTTGACAAGTTCCTGATCCTATTTAATTGGTACAAAGGTAATTGTTCATACGGACCATTCGGCAATCAAATACTTATTTGCTAAAAAGGATGCTAAACCTCGTTTGATTCGTTGGATATTACTTTTACAAGAATTTGATATTGAAAGTGGGACGAGAAAGGAGCAGAAAATCAAGTGGCGATCACTTATCACGTTTGGACGCACGCAATAGGGAAGAGGACGCGGATCTAGAGATATGCGATGCATTCCCGGATGAACAAATTCTAATCGCCTCGGCAACCCTTGACGCCTCGACAGCCCATGACGCCTCGGCAACTCTCGACGCCGCAGCAGTCTTTGACGAGCACGCCTCAGCAATTTTGGGAGCAGACACTACGGCAGCAAATGCCCCGGCAATACCCTGGTACGCAGATTTAGTTAACTTCCTTGTTTGTGGTATTTTTCCGTATGGCATTACTCACCAAGGGAAGAAGCGGTTCCGCCATAATGCTAAGCATTACTTTTGGGACGAGCCTCTTTTGTTTAAACAATGTGCAGATCGGGTTATACGTCGAGGTGTCCACGAAGAAGAGCAACAGAATGTACTCGGCAATGCCATTCTTCACCCTATGGAGGACATTTTGGAGGAACTCGTACATGCCAAAGTCTTGCAATCCGGTTTGTATTGGCCAACATTGTACAAAGATGCCCAAGACTTTTACAAGCAATGTGATCGTTGCGGAGGACGGGCAATATCTCTAGGCGACATGAGATGCCACTCGAACATCATCGAGGTGGAACTGTTCGATGTATGGGGATCGATTTTATGGGACCTTTTCCATCTTCATTCGGCAACCTCTACATCTTACTCGCCGTCGACTATGTGTCTAAATGGGTAGAGGGCTGCGGTTCCCAACGACGATTCCAAGACCGTGCAACGATTCCTCGCAAAAAACATATTTACACGGTTTGGGATGCCGAGAGCAATTATCAGCGACGGGGCAAGCATTTTGACAACAGACTAATTGCCAAGATGTTGCAACGCTCGGCATATCACACAAGATCGCCACGGCATATCACCCACAAACCAACGGGCAAGCAGAAATTTCCAACCGAGAGTTGAAGGGAATACTCGAGAAAGTTGTAAATCCCGCAAGGAAGGATTGGTCATTAAGACTAGATGACGACTTTGGGCATATCGCACTGCATTCAAAACACCATTAGGTATGTCCCCTTCCGGCTTGTCTATGGTAAAACATGTCATCTACCGGTGGAAATCGAGCACAAGGCGTCTTTGGGCAATCAAGACCGTGAATATGGATTGGGAAAGTGCGGACAAAAAGCGCTTGATGGATCTCAATGAGATAGAAGAATTTCGTGCACTCGCCTATAACAATGCACAAATCTACAAGGAGAAAACAAAGCGATGGCACGACAAGAAACTATTGCCACGACAATTCACGCCAGTGGCAACTAGTTCTCCTATTCAATTCTCGGCTAAAACTTTTTCCGGAAAGCTGAAATCAAGATGGTCGGGACCATTCAAAGTCGTCAAACCATTCTCTCATGGTGCCGTAATAATCAAGTCCATCTCGACAATCATGAATTCAAAGTTAATGGACAAAGATTGAAGCACTACAATGGTGCCCATGTGGAACGTAACAAGGAAGTGGTCAATCTAGGAGATGCATGAGCATGCTCTCCTTTTGATATTTTTATTTTTATTTATTTTTATTTTTGTTTTTGTCGATTATTTAATTATTTATTTTCATTTTTTTCGATTTTTTTATTATCTTGCCGATTATTAGTAGTTTTAGGATAGATTTTTTTATTCAAGTCTAAGAATCCTATTACACATCTTTATTTATTTTCTTTATTAGTTTATCTTTAATTTTAATCCTTATTTGATTTGTTTTTGAATTGTAGGAAAGGAAGTTCAAGATAAAGAAGGAATTCTAAACCAAGTAGGAAAACATCTTCAACAAGGAAACTAATGGGTTGAATCTAAGGCTTATATAAAGCCTCCAATTCATCCTAACCAAAACCCTTGTCGACAACTCCTACAAAACCCTAAACCCTTTTTCGTTTTACCCTAAACCCTAACCCCACCCACCTATCGATTCTATACAACCCATCACCCTTAACCTATTCCTACTTTCTATCTTGCAACTTTTTAGTCTTTTCTTTGTTTTTACTCACAACCAAGATCATACATGGCATCCAAGATTAAACTGTTAGTTCATCCAAGTTCCTCCAAAGAACCAAGATACAAGAAGTTTGCTACACCGGCGGTTCAAGAAAGATTTCAATCCAAGTTTGAAAGCCGGAAGATTCATGAAGAACAAGGCTTTGAATACTCGGATCTCAAGATTTCGCCTTGAACCATTCATCTTCAAAAGGATTGCACATCAAAAGTGGCAAATCTTTTGCCATCAACCGAACCGGGTAACATCTCATGGGTAAGAGAATTCTATGCTCACTCACCTAACCCGGATAATCCTTATGTTTTTTTGTTCGTGACAAGGCCATACTTATAAGTCCCGAAAGCATCAACACCTTTTACGGACTTTACATTGAGAAGGACGAACATCAAGCCTTCGTTGACCAAATCAATCCCAAGCAACTCGACAAGGTGCTTCAAGAACTCACTCAACAGGGAACTCATTGGAACGACGGTAAATACAAGGGCACGGTAAATCGCCTTCGGCTTAAACCCGAGGCAAAACTATGGAATAAGTTTGTTAAAACTTCTTTAATGCCCTCCACACACAATACTACCGTTGACATACCACGTCTTTTGCTCATACATTCTATTTTGCATAATCGCATCATTAACATTGGAAAAATTATTTGCGATGAGATTTTTGTATGCAGCTCAAAAGATAAGGGTTATCTTTTCTTCCCTTGCTTAATTTCCAATCTTTGCAAGGAGATGCATGTCCCGAGTGAGTCCACCGATGAAAAAGCCCTACCCAAGTCTGGTTGGAATCAAGCACTAATCCAGGAGCTAATGGGAGAGGCACCGGGAGATTCTTCAAGGCCCCCAATTGTCACGGCAACTCCTGCCGCCGCGGCAATCCCTAATGCCCAAGCACCTAACGCCAGGGCAACTCGGCCATTAATCCCGGGACACATTGAAGCACTTTTGCACCCATTGGAAAGCCGCCTAAGGCAAATTGAAGATCGGCAACTAATGTTCATGCGGTACATGAAGGAGCACAACAATGCCATCACCCAAGTCATCCTAGAAAAGTACCGGACAACCGTGTGCCGTTCCCAATATTTCCGCCGATATCCTTGCCACGGCAACCAAGGAAGCCGACGCCACGGCAACCAAATCGACAATGCCCGGCAACCACCGAAAAAGCCAAAGGTAAAGCACCTATACCGAATCAACTCCTACGGAATCATTTTCTAATTTTTCAGATTCGGACGAGTCCTCCATTGAACCAATAAAGACCGCACCAATTGAATCCTCCAAGCGAAAAGCCATTGACATTGATGAAGAGGATGATGAGGACAACCCCCGCATCGAGGATCGATTCCACCACCGGCAACAAGAAAACAACCATCGCGTTCAAGCAAGAAAGTCAAGACGCCAACTAGAAGGAAACTAATCATCTACGATGACGAACTCTCGGAGTAAGTCCTCGTATGCATTTTATTTTTATATTTATTTTTCGTTATTTTTATGCATGCATTGAGGACAATGCCTCACTCGAGTTTGGGGGATTGTTATTAGTAATTACCATGTTTAGTTACATTAATCTTAAGCATTACATTTAGGATACATAAATTGCTTGCCATGCCTTTAATTGGAACAAGAATTGCTTAGATTTGATGAATATTCGATGATGACTTTGCCAATGCACTTAATTGATAGAATTTTTATTCTAGGATAACCATGAAAAACTTAGAATTGTACTATGATGCTAAATTTGATGAAACACTTTGTTGTGGTTTTATTGATTTAAGGAGTTCTAGTAAACTTAGGTTGATAATTAACTAATTGGGGATTAGAATAAAAATTGGATGAATGCTAGAGGTGCCGAAATTGGCTCTAGCATATGCTAAAAAAATTGATCACTAGAGGTGGCGGCTCTAGGAGGCGTTAAATTTTTTCGGTTAACTAGAGGTGCGAAACCGGCTCTAGTCGATTAAATTAACTTAAGAAAACTAAAAATAAAACACTAGAGGTGCGAAATTGGCTCTAGTTAAAACATGTTAAAAAGAACCCAATGAAGTAATTTGAAAACCTATTGTTTGCATAGAATCCAAAAAATCAACTTGCACACAACTCGCTTTTACACTCACAAGCATTATAGTTTGATTTCGAGTAATTCATCGGTTTTACGAAAAATAAAAAGCCAAATCATACTTTGTGTTCCAGGTTTGAGTGTTCAAAGTACTATTTTTTTCTTACCCTTTTTACTCATATTATTGTTAGACTTAGGCTCATATTAGTTGCATAGTTAGCCATTCATGCATTAATCCATGTTTCCTTCAATCGTTGAGCTTGATTACATAACTTGGTGATTTTGTGAAATAGATCTTTGCTTTGGTGTGTTTTTTTTTGTGTGTATGTGCAGGATCACTTGCCAAAGCAATGCCGAGCTAGTTGCGGGGCAATGCATGAAGGATATGCCGAGCTAGTTGCGAGGGGTGCAATGCAGTTGCCATGGCATTTGTCGACAAAGACCAAAAGCAATATGGATGCGAAATTCATGATTTTACAAGCCCAAGATGACATGGAGCAAGGTCCAAGCCCAAAGGAATTTGATTGCCATGGCATATGAATTTCGACATCCATATTGCTTTTGGTCTTTGTCGACAAATGCCATGGCAATCGGCTCTGCCTCCTTCATGCACGCCACCGCAACTAGCTCGGCATATCCTTCATGCATTGCCCTCGGCAACTAGCTCGGCATTGCTTTGGCAAGTGATCCTGCACATACACACAAAAACACACCAAAGCAGCATCTATTTCCACAAAAATCACCAAGTTATGTAATCAAGCTCAACGATTGAAGGAAACATGGATTAATGCATGAATGGCTAACTATGCAACTAATATGAGCCTAAGTCTAACAATAATATGAGTAAAAAGGGTAAGAAAAATAGTACTTTTGAACACTTATCACACCCCCAAACTCGAACTATTGCTTGTCCTCAAGCAATGCAAACTCATAATTACCCGCCAAGACTTCAAATTTTCACAAACTTAGCTTTGAACTTGATTTCAATTCTCTCAACTGGGCACAAAGTATGATTGGCTTTTTATTTTTCGAAAAACCGATGAATTACTCGGAATCAAACTATAATGCTTGTGAGTGAAAAGTGGAGTTGTGTGCAAGTTGATTTTTTGGATTCTATGCAAACAATAGGTTTTCAAATTACTTCATTGGGTTCTTTTTAACATGTTTTAACTAGAGCCAATTTCGGGCACCTCTAGTGTTTTATTTTTAGTTTTCTTAAGTTAATTTAATCGACTAGAGCCGGTTTTTGGGCACCTCTAGTTAACCGAAAAAATTTTAACGCCTCCTAGAGCCAGTTTGGGCACCTCTAGTGATCAATTTTTTTAGCATATGCTAGAGCCAATTTCGGGCACCTCTAGCATTCATCCAATTTTTATTCTAATCCCCCAATTAGTTAATTATCAACCTAAGTTTACTAGAACTCCTTAAATCAATAAAACCACAACAGTGTTTCATCAAATTTAGCATCATAGTACAATTCTAAGTTTTTCATGGTTATCCTAGAATAAAAATTCTATCAATTAAGTGCATTGGCAAAGTCATCATCGAATATTCATCAAATCTAAGCAATTCTTGTTCCAATTAAAGGCATGGCAAGCAATTTATGTATCCTAAATGTAATGCTTAAGATTAATGTAACTAAACATGGTAATTACTAATAACAGCTAGCATCAAAGGAGGGAAGTCGGGGGTGGAAAAAGTACATCAAAAGTGTTACCGATGTAAGGGGCCGCATTTAGCGCGGGAATGCTCTGATCGAGTCAAGAAGTCCAAGGAGGACGAGCCCGAGAGTAATGAGGCTGCAAAGCTTGGCTCGATGATATTAGATTCATTCAAGGCGAAGAAGGGCCAGAAGCAGAATGGGTTGATGTTTGTTGACATCAACGTGGCGGGACGATCGAAGAATGCTTTGGTGGACACCGGGGCAAGCGATTTGTTCATGTCCAGGAAGGCTGCCGAGAAGCTTGGTCTTAAAGTTGTGGACTCAACCAGTAAGATCAAGGCGGTGAATTCAAGGGAAGTTCCAGTTGTGGGAACAGTACGGAAGATTGAGTTGCAGATTGGGGATTGGAAGGCCAAGGAGAATTTCGAGGTAATCGAGCTAGATGACTTTGATTTTATTTTGGGACTAAACTTCCTTGACCGTATTGAAGCTCTCATCATTCCGTATGCCAACGTCGTGTGCATCTTAGATCCGAGACAACGGTGCGTTGTGCCTATGTGCCGAGACAACGGGCAAGGAACCAAGAAGCTGACAGCCATTCAGCTTGTCGAAGATGCTCCAAGCCAAGGAAGCATCGAGTTGGAGGCGACAGTTGGGGACACTACCTTGGATGGGCGAGAGTTGCCCGAGGCAGGTGGCATGAAGGCCGTCGAGGAGCCATCCATGAGTGAGGTGGCCGATGCATCGAACTTCAATGGGAGAGAAGTGTCGATGGGATTTGCATTGCCGAGGAGTAATGGGGCATCAAACTTCAAGGACGAAGGATTGATGTGTAGAGTAAATGCCGGGAAAAGGAGTGAGGTACGTCTTGAGCACGGTGATAGTGTTTTACAGTTTGATTTGCCGGATTTGTTAGGTGTAGGGCGCAGAAAACCTAACCCATCAGATGGAGTTTCCAAGACTTGGTGCGGGCCGAAGCAACCGTTCAGAGTTCCGAAGGTTCGTTCGGTGTTCAACGTGAAGGCATCCAAGTTTGTGCACAAGGATCGGGAGAGTCCAGATCGGGACAAGTCAGAACTGGTATGAAAGAGTTCCTACGATCAAGATGTACCTGGGATGGGAAATTTTGCATGGTGGTGCGAGCCAAGGCGAGCAGTCCTTATGGGGGGGACATCCGAATCAGAGTCCAGTGCTCTTTATGGGGAGAACGATCCTTATGGGGGACAATGAAGCCAGATTCCGAGTTGGGAGCAAGCCAAGGCACGCGAAATGAAGCTCCAAGATCGATCTCAACTTTGTTCGAGAGGCGCGACGAGGGCGTCGCCAAGTTTGGTGGGGGAGATTGTCACGGGCCGTCAGCCGAGGCCCGAGTCATTGGCACCACGGGGTGCACACCAGGGTTCCCAAGAGGTTCAGATAGAGATCTTGGGCCCAAAGAGACCACCAGACCTAGCCCGATCCGTGGAGGATTCAGGAGGGTAATTCGGTCAAAGCATCATCTATTTATTTGAAATATAAGATGTAGATGATGTTTGTGATAATTAGAGATTTGAAATTGAGATTTGATTAGATAAGATCAATCTCGACCGTCGATGTAAATTTGTATAGACCGTCGGATTAGGGGGAACTCAACTATAAATAGGGGTCTTCCCCTCCTCATTTGATGTATCCAAGTTTCCAAGGAATAAAGGCATTTACTCTAAATCCTCTGAGTGTTCTTGTGTTTTTTTCTTTATTCTTGAGCGTTCTTTCAAAGTTCTTCTTCGCTCATCTCTTTTGATCCGATTCCGCGTAGAACGTTTTGCGTTTGTCGGTGCTTGGGAAGTTTGATCTTCCGAGAGGGTTGAAAAGGCTTACTTAGGCGTTTGTCTTGAGTCACATCGCCTAAGGCCGCACGGTGGGCTGGTTGGAACTCTAGCCACGTGACATTATGGAAATCCCTTTACACTGATGGAATCATTTGACTTTCAAAAGGATTGCTGAAAAGTGGGGTTCTTTAACAGCTCTAGGTGAAAACGCAACTCAAATATTTGGTGGTGACAAGATAACTCTTCTAATCTCAACCTCCCAGATGCAGAGAATTGATGAAGTTATCGCACTGGAAGTGGGCATGGAGATCTTTGAAGTTCGTGTGTCTGAGTTTGCCTATTTGACAATATCAAGCAGGAATTCTAAGGCATCTTCAAATAGCAATCTTAAAGCGAAGGCTGGTTCTTCGTTTGATGCTAGTTCGTCGGAATCATCATCGGAGACTTGCAGGGGGGAGAAGTCGTTCAGGGTGGAAGACAATACTGTTGAAGTTGAATCTATTTCAAAGTCCGTTTCTCAGGCAGATGCTGATAGGATGAAGAAGGTACGATCAGTCCCTAGTCCAGGAAAGAAGAGTGAACCAGAGGTTGAAGAGAACCGTTCTGAAATGCCGGCGCTTCCTTCCCAGAGAGAGAACGTGGATAGTGCAGGGGACAAATCTCTTGGTTTTGACGTGGACATTAATGCTATGTGCATGGGAATGTCCACTAATGATGCGAAGCCAACAATGTCAGAGATGGTGATAGATTCATTGGAGTTGGGAGTAGTACCGAGGAACCCTTAATCAATCTCAAGACAAGTGTGAGACAAATGTCTGTTAGGATGGAAAATGAACGTGATATGGCTAGCAACAAAGAGTTTAAGGGTACCGTTTGTGATCCAAGTTGGGCTTCTATTGTGGAGAAAGGAAGAGAGAAGAATTTACCTATTGAGAAGCAGATTGGAAAGGATCTTTGTTATGCTAAGGTAGTCGATGCTGTTGGGCTAATGGGTTTCAAACAGTCAGAGATGAGCCCAAAAATAACACAAGATGTTGAATCTGATTTCGAAGTGGCAGATGGCCCAACACTAATAGGACTAGTTATCTTGAGCAGCTAGGGTGGATAATCTAAATGATAATTTAGTCAAGGAGTCCGGTGCAGTGGAAGAGACAAACGTGCCTGTAGCGAATAATGATGTTCAGCTAAAGGAGGGTGGAGGTAATTTTGCCCATAATATAATTTTTTTCTGATTGAGATGTTTATTTGTTGGGACACGTAAGTAAGGTCATTAAAATTCAGTATGAGTTAGTTGAGGTATGGAAGGTTCGTTTATTGGGACACATATGCAAGGTCATTAAAATCACTTTGATGTTGGTTGAGGTGTAGACCATATTTCTAAAAACAATTATTTCGAACATTATTTTAGGTTAATTTGTTCAGTTATTGTATACATACTTGTGTCTTGTTTACGTTTGTATATTATAGTGATTTAGAATCTAACAAGTTGTTTCAGTGAAAAAAAATAATGTTCATCTTAAGAGATTTATGTTCAAATCATTTTGTCTGCAAGATATCTGCATTGTTAAAGGGTTAAAAATATTTTTAATTATTTAAATAAGATTGTTATTTGATACATCGTTAATGGAAAAATATTTTATTACTATTAGAATTGATCTTTTTTTACATTCTAGGGTGATTATATAGTAGTATTTATTATTTACTCTTAGCCCTTTGAAAATATACATACTCCGCGCAGGCATGCTACTCGAACACGAGTCTTCAAGAGAGTTTTCACGAGGTTCTATTTTCTTTAAAAAAAACACGGGTCTCCTAGGAATAACATTGCTCTTTTTTTCACTGAAACCACCCAATGAGTTCTACTCTTAGAATTATTTAAAAATACCAAAAATAGTAATAATTTATTAGTTTAACTCTCTTATTAATCTATTATCGTGAATTAATCGAATAGGATCACTGTCAGAAAAAGATGAAAAACTATCATTTTAAATTATATTAGTCTAGGAGTGCTTTTTTCTTTCCTTACCGGACATTTATGTGATCTTAAAATATTATAAACGGTTAAAAGCCGTTACTCAAGTATAGAACATAAAATTAAAAAAAAAAAGTTAGGTAGGAGTCTTTTATTGCTCTATCTATATGTATCCAAGCAATAATTCAAATTATTTTTATTTATATTTTTAACAAATTTTTAATATTCTATCATTTTTTAATTTTTACTTAAAAGAATGAAATAATTGACAACAACATTGGTAAAAGACGAAATAATTAACAATATTTTTTGTCAGTTGGTTTAATTGGAGAAAAATAAAATATTTAAATATTAAAAGAGACAAATAAAAATTTCAGGACTAAATAACTTTGTCTGACATCTCAAAGTAAAAAAAAAAGTCATTAAACCTAAAATATCATCTCAAAATGTATCCAATATTTAATTATATTCTTTAGTCAAAGATAACAAAATTTTAGAGATAAAATGTAGAAATTAAGTAGAATAGACGCTTTACCAAATTCATAAGGAATAAAATTTTAAAGATTTGTTAATAATATTTAAGGTTTATATTAATATAAGGACAACATATAATAATAAATCACATAATATCACTTGCTTAAGGAAGATAAAAATAGGAATCGGCTTCTAAATTTCTGTTTTTTTTATACATGAATAGAC